>JAXLQG010000001.1:1994376-2635451 GCA_035928285.1 Vermiconidia calcicola | reverse complement strand
TCGCCGTCGCTGGGGTCCGTGCGTGTGGGCACCCCGGGGAGGGCCGACGGACAGCACAAACGGCGGAGGGGAGGAGCGGTGTGTGCGTGCGTGTGTGTGTGTGTGTGTGTGCGTGTATGCGGCGCCCAGGGTCCATAATGGTCCTTACTGTCCGTATTGTATATTAAACCAACCGGCAAGCTTGAGAGAGCTGTGCACATCTTGTATACCTGAACTTCAAAGAATGACCCTATCCTTCGGTCCTTCGTGCCTTCCCGGTTTGCAACCCCCCTAAGTAAAGGATTGATGTTGTTTTCTCAGAGGGAGGATCAAGTTCTATCTACTAGTACCTTATCCTCACAAGTACGGAGTACAATGGTAAGGTCAGGAGGAACGGCGGTGATTGAGGTGGTCACTGTAGCATCGCCAGTCGGGACCCAATGGCGACGCGTAGCCTCGCTGCGCCACAGTCTGAATACAGTACTATGGTAGAGTAGTACCGACTTTCAGCTGTCGCGGGTCCCATGTTGACTACTAATTCTGAGTGTCCTTTAGCCTTGCATGTTGACCCGGCGTGCCTAGCTACTCGTAAGACAACCAAGTTTGAGCTTTGCACTGGGTCGAGTAGCGAGTAGCCTCCCAGTGCCTGACTCGTGGTGCCGATCTACCGGGGAGCAGTAGCTTTGGTTCTTGCATTGTTGGAAAGTTGGATGAAGATCAGGATCCGGATGTTGGATGTGATCGATACTTCTGTGGCTGTGGCTGTGAAATGCTCGCTCGAGTCGTCTTCCGTGTCTTGCGCCAGCCTCGGTCAGAGCTAAACGAACCCAGGCACACGTCACGGGTCTTGGACTACCGTGAACTACCCCCGGGCTACCTACGATAGGCGCCATACGCCCATGATGGCCCCCATATATAGGTGACCTTGAAAGGTATAGGCATTGAAGTTCACGTACCTAGGTGATTAAGATACCCGTAGTTAAGACCCGCATACATTCGGCAGCGTCACCCACCGAAAAACTGCGCAGGACCCCCTCCATCACCTCCATCATCCTCCACCAATACTATCTGCCCTCCATAAACTTCGCCCATGTTCATGCAGGTGTCAACTCAGTACCCTTGTCAACAAGTTTAGGTGCCTGCGTATCTCGCGGAGGCTTGTTTGACCTCAAGTCAGCCGCTGAATCACCTCGATTGCCATTCCAACAGAAGCCTCGACTCACTTCTTCTTTCCTTACTCGCATGAACGACTCGTCATGATGGATCACAACAACCTCCGACGAAAAGATACCACAAAAGGTCCGCCACTGCGCGTCCTTTCTCTGGGTACGTTGAAGCCGCAGAAACTACTATTCCACACATGCAGGCAGACGTACTGACGCAGGCTACGGGTACAGATGGCGGCGGCGTCCGCGGCTACTCTATGCTCGTCATCCTACAAGAACTCATGCATCGAGTTTACGTCGAGTCCGAAGGCAAGCCTCCAACCCGAGAAGCGACTCCGAAACCATGCGACTATTTCGACCTCATTGTCGGCACGGGCACAGGTGGACTTATCGCCATCATGTTGGGCCGACTGCGCCTTGACCTCGAGACCTGCATGAATGTGTACGTGAGAATGACAAAGAGGGTGTTTGAGACCGATAAGACCATTGCCGGGATCCCATACAAGCATACACTCTTCAAAGCGTCGAAGCTCGAAGAGGCCATTCGAGAATGCGTCCGAGATCATACCGTCTTCGAAGATGAAGGGAATGATGGCACATCCACAGGAGGCAGAGAATTCGGCGACCTGAGTAGTCCGGCCAGCACGACCAGTGCGACTCCCGTGAGACGGTCCATGAGTATAAGGAGTAGCAATTCAATCTCGATGAATGGTCCGTCAACTATGAGAAATTCGATTGTCTCACCGACCTTTTCTGGATGGGGGAATCCGAACGCGAGTCTGTATGATGGGCGGGAGAATAGGACGAAAACGTAAGTGCTCTCCAATGGTATTGATTTCGGGATCAAGCTGACCCTTGATAGTGCTGTCACTGCGGTCTACCAGGGTACTCCCAAGAATGGCTCGCCGGCCTTACTGCGGTCGTACGATTCGAGGAAAGAACCGCCTCCGGAATATCACTGTACAATCTGGCAGGCTGGCAGGGCCACGTGCGCTACAGGACTAGCTTTCAAACCCATTCAAATCGGTCAGACCGTCTTCATCGACGAAGGGGCCGGACAATACAACCCTGCCGTCACGGCGCTGGAAGAGACTATTAGCGAATGGCCCGCGCGGGAAATTGGTGTCTTTGTCAGCGTCGGCACCGGCAAACGTCCTGAAGGAAGCGGCGTCCCCGAACATGAATGGTGGGAAGAGTTCTTGGGTGGCAGCATGGGCATGTTCGCCGAAGCCCGAAGGCGGCTCATCTCCAAGATCGAGGCCTGCGAAGCCACCCATCAACAGATGCTCAAGACCGAGCTTGCGAAACGCGGAGTACCACAGGAGGTCTACTACAGGTTCAATGCCACGAGTGAAGTCGGCTCCGTGGGCATGAATGAGTGGGCGGCGGTGTCGACAATTCAGACCAACACCAGAAAATACTTACGACAAGGTGAGACGCAGAGACTTCTGGGCGAGTCAGCCACCAAGATGGGCAAGATTGAGGTCATGAAACGACGACAAGAACGAGGCGAACGAGGCGATGCGCACAGCAGGGAACCCAGCTGGTCACATCAACAGAAGAGCCTGCCACTTGCACCATCTATCGCGGCTGTGCATTCGGGGGCAGTGGAACTTCCAGCAGAGGATACAACACCATTCACGCCGACACAACATGTGAGGACGCCAGGAAATCCGCCATACCCTAGCGACGCGTACGCCTCATCGCAGGACAAATTTGTCATGGTGCCAGGAGAGACGAAATCGCCGCGAGCTTCTGCGGAGATGCCATATCGTAGTGGACGGAATGATGACAAGTTTTTCTATCAACCCCAACCCCCGGGCCCGCCGCCACCACCGCCGTCGCATCCAAGTTATAATCCATCAGAGCCGCCGCCGCGACCACCCAAGACACCGATCAATGAACCCAGTATGCCCGCCAGACAGGGACAGCGCACGTCGCCGATGCATACGAATTCTGGCAGGCCGAATGGAGCACAAGCACAAGCACAAGCACCCAGACCGCCGTATCCATTGGACGACCATGACGCTGGACCGCCGCCGATTGTGAGCAAGTTGAGGAAGCCGGAGTACACGCCAAGATGAGGTACCTTACCCTTGGAGGGAGGAACTGGACATGAAATGCTATACCACAGTACACATGGCGACCATGATATTTACGAGTTACGAGTCTACTTATGCCGCAAAAGCAACATCACAGCACAGTACAGCACAGATACCCGGGGAACGACTTGCTTTGGGATGATCTGATATGAGTTTTTCAGGGTCATAGGAACGAGGAACGAGGAACGGCAGAGTAATGCAATGACAATGACATGGGATGATTGTACTCACATATCTTGGGTAGTACTTACTTGTAATAATACCTTGTTACTTATGTATGCTTAGTATTTTATCTTTGGATATCAAGGGACATCATAGCTACCTTGCATATGCGGAGGACGGTTGGCCTTGATGGAGAAGTATCCGTCGAGCCGTACTGTGGAATCCGATTCAAACAGAGCTGGGGAATAGATCCGGTTCAGTTCAGGCCATGGATCCTAACGGCGTAGAGGTTGACCTGCAAAAGTACCGTACTCCACGTAGCCTTCTTGCTGCGAGATTTCATTCGTAGAGACTGGTGCGCCTCGTGTAGGGCCACGGGATTAGGAGCCCTCTACAAATGTTTGTGGTTGCCTTCAGCCTTCAGCCTTCAGCCTTTTTTTCCATGTTGGGCTCTCAGAGGACTTTTCGCCAACCAAAGAATCTCATGCTCATGCCCATGCCCAGGCCCAGGCCTCGGCCGACCCAGTCTATCTACAGGTAGTTCAGGATCAAGGCACTTGCGCATCGACCGACACAAGCAAAAGGACCGGGGTTAGTTCAGGACCAAGCACTTACGCATCGACCGACACAAGCGAAAGGACCGGGTTTAGTTCAGGACCAAGCACTTACGCATCGACACAAGTGAAAGGACCGCGCATACTGAGACAAGGTCTCTAGCCGCCGAACACTCGCCGGCCATATCGAGCACTGACGACAACAAAAGTCCCGTGGCTGAAAAGATCAATATGGCCAGAACACAATCTGGCATTATATAACAAGCTTATGCTGCCCAGCAACCTGCAGACTTCTTCTCCTGCAAGCCCGACCGAACACTTCTCGGAAATGGATCAATCTCTTCCGCCAGAACCTAAGATGCTCTCTGCGCATCAGGAAGCAATGGTGGAAGCATGCAAAGCGGGCCAACTCGCTGAATTGCAGAAACTCTTCCATGAGCATGATGTCAAGCATGGCGACGACCCTATACCCTACTGGCATGCACCACAAGAGGGTGCGCCTGCGACAAGTACGCTGTTCGCCGCGGCCATTTCTCATGGACAGCAGTCGATCGTCGAATATCTGCGCTCGGTATATCCCAAATTCGACTTTTACGATGGCTCCATCATCCATTCGCTCACCGGTGAGAAGCCAAACCTCGATATGATCAAGTTGGTTTGCTCCTACTCACCTCGGATCGCCCACTTTGGGTTCGACGACCACACAACGACGTTTTTGAGCCTGGCTTGTGAAGGTGGTCCCCAAAACGCACCAATTGTAGACTTCCTGGTGGACCATGGCGCGATGGCCGATGACGACTTTGGCAGCTACGCGTACCATTTTGGCGTGGAATTGCTGCCCGCCGTTCAACATGATCAGCCAACAGAGATCATCAAGAAGATGATCCCCAAGACATCGAAATTGTGGATGCCAACTGACGTGGCAATCAGACGAAAACGTGTGGACGTACTCGAGCTACTGTTGAAGGAAGAGGAGAATAGAGGGGGAACACATTCCTCCGATGGAAAATACGAGCAATCGTTGCTATGCAGGGCGCAAGCCACGGAAGACAAGAAAGTCATCGCCGTGGTCGAACGTTACCTTTGCAACATGGAGAAGCGAGCGACCAAGTCGAAGTCGAAGTCGAAGTCGAAGTCTGCTGCCAGAAAGGTCCGATCCACGAGAGCTGCGATGAAGGGCAGGAGATGGTGGCGGTTCGGTGCACGGGCGGAGTACAGACCGCCACAGACATGCAAGGCCGATGCTGAAGACTCGAGCAGCGCTCCTCTTCGAAGTGGTGCCAGAAGGTGGTGGTGGTGGTGGTGGCCGCTGTCGAAGATCGCACGTGCACCCAAGTCTGCTGATGTATATCATCAGAAGAAGGAGCCACTCGATTCAGCTTCGGAGGAGGAAGACTGATGGTAGCCGAGGGACGCCGATAGTCACACTCGAGTTTGTTCAACAACGAGGAAGGTCCTTGCAGTTTCTGATGACCTAAAGGTAGAGCCAGAGGGTTCAAGTTTGACTGCATGCACCTCGGACTGGTGGCTCAATCTGCGAATATTGATTTCTCATGGTTCTCGACTTTCGAAGCACATACCAGGTAGGGCATGTTAGGGAGCAATATGTGATGAGATGAGGAGATCGAATGTTATCGCTGTAATGTATACTGAACAGTCCCAAAGAACACAAACTACATAGTAGGTCGTCGTGGTCGTCTGTTCTCTTGCAGCTCTGATGAAGTGTTCCTCTTAGGTTAGTGTGTAATATTCAGGCGGCGGCACGGGCGGCACCATCCGAAGCCGAAAGCAGGATGAGGCGTCGGCCGCTTTTACTCGCCTTGGTGCTCGGGCCAGAATTATGACAACTGCGGCGCTTTGAATTGCGTCTCTTCCACATAAGGCATTTCAGTAATAGTAACATCTTCTAATTCAACCGTTTATCTACACCTTTGCACCATAATTTTTTTGGCTGCTCGCCTGTCCTCTGGTCCTTCACAATCTCTCTCCTCTTCAGGCCCATTGCCTTGAACCCGTACGAAGATATGACCAGACGGTAGTCCCGAGAAAGCTGCGCCCTTGATACCATCACTATGCCTGGCTCTACTTCGTCCCATGGCTCGCACTCACGAACACGACGGTATGCTCCAGTCTTAAGGCCAGTCAATCCTGGTCTGACTCCTGCTGACTTACCCGACAGGCGTCCTCATACCCCTCCTCGAACAAAGCGTGACCTCACAGGCACCGTCGGAAGCGCATCATGGGTTTCCTCCGTCATCAACCTTCTCAACACCATCGTCGGCGCCGGCGTGCTTGCCATGCCTCTTGCCATGTCACATATGGGCATATTCTTGGGGACAATTGTTATACTATGGGCAGGCCTCACCGCTGGCTTCGGACTATACCTCCAGACCCGATGCGCCGCATATCTTGAGCGAGGGTCGGCCAGCTTCTTCGCCCTGTCGCAGATCACATACCCCAATGCCGCCGTCATTTTTGACGCAGCGATCGCCATCAAATGTTTCGGCGTGGGAGTCAGCTATCTGATCATCATTGGAGATCTCATGCCAGGAGTGGTTCGCGGATTCGCCGACGAGGACAGTCTGGCCCCATTCATGTTCGACCGACATTTCTGGATCACCGCGTTTATGCTTATTGTCATTCCCTTCTCCTTTCTCCGCCGGCTCGACTCGCTCAAGTACACCTCGGTTGTTGCCCTGATCTCGATTGGCTATCTGGTGATTTTGGTCGTCTATCATTTTGCGGCACGAGACACTCTTCCTTCCGGTCACTACGAGACGCCACTCCGCATATTCAAATGGGCCGGCATAGTGCCGACCCTTTCCTCGTTCCCGGTCATCGTTTTCGCCTACACATGTCACCAGAACATGTTCAGCGTCCTCAACGAAATCGCGGACAACTCTCACTTCCGCACTTCGTCAGTCCTGATCACCTCCAACGGGGTGGCGGGGTTTATCTACATTCTCGTGGCCATCACTGGCTACTTGTCCTTTGGAAATGAGATTGGCGGAAACATCGTGGCTCAATATGCACCCTCTGTGTCTACGACTATCGGCCAGGCCATGATCGTGGTCCTCGTCATGTTCTCGTATCCTTTGCAAGTCCACCCATGCCGAGCCAGCGTCGACGCCGTGCTCAAATGGCGACCGAGCGACAAATTGAAAGCCAAGTTGCGCTCCACATCGGCGACCCCGACTTCCCATGATTCCAGTCCGCCACGAGATACTCCGCTCCTACCAGGCGCAAAGAAGCGAAACGGCGAAATAAGCGAGACCCGATTTGCAGCAATCACCACCGTCATCGTCATCTGCAGCTACATTGTCGCCATGACAGTATCGAGTCTTTCTGCCGTGCTTGCGTACGTGGGCTCCACGGGAAGTACATCGATTTCTTTCATCCTGCCGGGCCTGTTTTATTACAAAATCTCC
This sequence comes from Vermiconidia calcicola, assembly GCA_035928285.1. NCBI lineage: Eukaryota > Fungi > Ascomycota > Dothideomycetes > Mycosphaerellales > Extremaceae > Vermiconidia > Vermiconidia calcicola. Next base: position 2,628,060 of record JAXLQG010000001.1, on the reverse strand, counting down.
TCGCCAGACTCACCTCACCACCAGCGTCTGCTCAAGGAGGAAGATGACTACGACTACGACGAGCGCGACGGTGTGAAGTCGGATGATGAGGATAATCATAATCATAATCATGACGCTGGAGATGGCGAGAGCCAGACTCTGTTGGCGAATTCGGGGATCTTGAGTGTCGGCGGTGCCAGCCTTTTGCGACGGTCGAAGAATTTCCGCCGAAAATTGCTGAGGCGATTGAGTCTTGCGCTGGCGATTTACGGACTTGTCGTTATGATTACTTGTTTGATCATGAACACTTTCTTTTTGGCCGCGCATTGAGGGCGTTATGACAGATGAGAGATTGTCTCCTTGATTTTCTTTTAAAGAGAAGATTGGTATTGGAAAGAATGGTGATAAACCTACCTGGGAGGTGAGAAGACCAGGACGGATATTGACTGAATGGGCATCGGGCCTGTCACCATCACCTTGCGAGGTACCTTGACGTTGGACATGATGCTGCTCAATGAGCGATTGCATCACGTTTAAAGTGCAGCAGGCAGGGAGCCAAGAATGCACGAGCAATCGTCGGCTGCTAAAAGAGGCACCTGCAACAACCGAGAAACAAGAAACAAGACGGCCGCGTGTATGACTGGGCTCTTCTCGCCATCCTCATCCGAACAGCTCCAGTGGCTTGATCTATGGCCCTTCTCTGTGATAATGTCGTGTCAAGTGTGGCACATCGTGGTTGGGCTGGGCCAGAATCTCTGCGTGGATCTTGTACTGTCGTCATTGTCATCATCATCATCGATGGTAGGAGTGCGAGAATGAGAAGATAGGAGTCGGATGAGAATGGGATGGGATGGCAATGGAATAATAAGACGGGACAGAGAATACAGAGAACGGAGAATAGAGAAGTGGAAGGATACAAGATACAGCAAGATCTACCTACTATCATTACCGTATAGCCTAGTGCTGGCGTGTTGAGAAGGCATGGACTGGGATGGACTGGTCTACGGTACGGAGTAGTCTAGTCGGAGTCTGAGTCTGAGTTCAAGATACTGAACGATACACGATAGAGGGATATGAATGGAATGACTATATCTTGTGCACTTCTTTCTCCAGACCCCCCTCCACAGAGAATGTAATGGTAGGCAGCATCTCTTGCTGCGGAGGATGGCACAACAGGGGCTTCTACCAACGGCAGCTGACAAGAGTCTGCCTCAAGCTCAAGGAATGACTCCCTATTCGCACGCCCATTATATTGACCCTGGCGACACCAAATCGCTTCTCCTGTGCCAGTTTCAGGCCGTGACAGTATAGTAACGTACTAATGTAATGAGAGCAACCTTTCCCTCAAGAACTGCGCCTGTTGAACTCCCGCATATCATACGCCGTAACGACCCAATCCAATCGTTATCCATGTTTTGGCTTGCATCCCGCTACTCCTGTCGTGATCCTGATTCGCCTTTCCAGCTTCGTTCGCATTGGATTGACCTTTGTTATATGGATCATCAATCACCTCGCCCATGCAATTCCTTAGTTGTTGTTCTGGCTGTTCAAGATGCGCAGGATGGCGAGGAACAGGTTCAAGATGTCCAGGTACAAGCTGATGCTGGCGGCAATTTCCTCCTCCACGTGATAATGTCTCATGACCAACTGAGTGTCCACGAGGATGTAGCCGCTGAAAATGAGAGCACACACGCCACCGTAGACGAGTTCGGTGGTCGAGGTGCGTGGGAAGAATGCGGCCATGAAGCCGAAGATGATGACCAGCCACAGCGCACCGAACAGGTATGGCATCCAGCTCGTGAAGTCGTACTTGGTCTGGCACGCGAAGAGGGTGAGGGCGACGAAGATGGCCAGCGTGATGACGAGCGCTTCAATGACGATCCGGCTCTCGTAGAATGATGTGACGACGCTGATGCTGTACGCTTCCATGCCCGTGAAGGCGGCCAGGAAGATCATGTTTGTAGGGTAGGACTTGCGCTTCCAGAAGGTCAAGAGCATGAAGCCGATGGCGCCGAACAGCGAGACCCACATCATCCAGGAGTTGGACTGGATCCAGTTGCGATAGCCGGAGGAAAAGAAGGATAGGCATGATAGAGCGGCGGTCAGGAGGAGTTGGACGGTCAGGATGCTGTAGACTTTGCGGATGAATGACATTCGGATGTCGATGGTCGCTTCGCTGACGGAGCCGCCGAACTGAATGCAGTTTTGTCAGCCAGTTGCTTTTTGACTGTGAGTCAGAAGGGAAGTGTGTTGCATACCTTGAAATCATCGGGGACATTGTCGTCTTCTGCTCGTGGAGTGCCGTATCCTCCCTCGGTAACGCTGGGGCCTGCGGCCTGGTAACTCGGAGGAGGTTGAGGGTAGCTGCCCTCGTCGAGCGAGTCGCGCTGAGGGGCGGGCTGGTATTTCGCTGTAGAGGCCATCGTGGGATTAGACTGAGAGATTCGACGCGCAAAGAGTAGGTATGGGAACAGGACAGTGATTGTTAGGTGGTGAGAGGTTGGATGGATGGGAGGATTAAATAGTGGCGGTTGAAGTCGAGCCTAATGACTGCATCTGCATCTGCATCATCCCGCGCCGCCGCCAGCAAAAGGTCGAATCTTCCAGCGCTGCCCCAATCACGTGCAGCAACTGGAAACACACCATCACGGGGAACTGGTTTTTTGGTGGTTTCATTCACTCGAATCCTCCCAACACAGCCAAAAGAAAAAAAGGAGTGTCCTTTGCAAAAATTGCAAAAATGAAACGAGTTGCGAAATCACAAAAATGAAAATCAATTGCGCGAACCGCGACTCGAACGCGGGCCTCGAGCATGGGAAGCTCGAATTCTACCCTTAAACTATTCGCGCTTGGAACCCGATTCCGGAGCATTTCAGGTCATAATTTGGCTAGTTTTTGGATATATTCTACATTTTTTTGCGCTGGATTGGGTCGATTTAGGCATTGGAACTGGGCGCTCTCTGGGCGTTGTCGATCGATTATTCCGGGCCGCTGCAAGCCTAGTGCGTGCCTAGTGTCAGCTGCGGCGCCCGGAGGGTTTCACGGTACACCAGATTTCCCCAAGCATCATGTATTCTTACGCCTTGGCCAGCAGATATCGTGCGGCTTCCAGTGCAAATAAGATACCTTTGAAGACTACTCGATTGATTGAACTCTACAGCCAATTTGGAACGACCCTCTGTCACTGTTGTTTGGTGTACGCCGGCACAATATTCAAGACATATTCTAATATGCCTTCTCAAACGCTTCCTAGTCAACTGGATCAACGCTTGCTGGGTGGCATGGTCTTCATCAAGACCTTCACTCTATTCCCTTTCGGCCTGCAACCCCTACATAGTAGTTCAGGGTAGTCTGCCAGGAACAACGACCTCACCAGCGCCGTCTGCCATGGCCATCACAGACTGTGCAGGAGCCGCGAAGTTCGCAGAGCTGTCCGCCATGTCTTCCAACTTGAAGCCTTGTGAGTTCGGGACTTGCAGCTCTAGTCAAATTTTGAAAAGCTCAAACGATCGGAACCGGCACCCAACCGGTATTCAAAGGGTCAGCTCGATCGCTTCAAAGTCCGATATTGCCTGGGCATCCCGGGTCACCATCGAGCAGTTGTCCACCAGATCTCAAAACCACTGCTTCACTGTGCCGATTTCGAAGGACTCAAGCATCTTACCTGCTGCTGAGTCACCTCTCGACATGGTTGACTTCCTTTTTATGATACGTACCTAGGAGGTCGTCCAGCTTTTGCTATCGCGACCTCGATCACTCGGGACTGCCCGGCACCCTCGCACGCAACAGTCGCTGTTATGAATTACCGAGGGGATGGATTTCCCTGATCAAGCCATACCCGGGGTTCAATCAGGGTTGTCCTCCACAATACGCCATCCTCCACAATCCTTGGCCTATTCTGTCGGTGCCCTCGCTGACTGCTGCCAAACAATGCCCGAGTGGAGCAATCGTGAGCAACCCTAGCTGCCAATCTTGACGAACGCAGGGACCATTTCCGACACCACGAACCACTACAAGCTAAAGCAAGCTCTCACTGGCGTATATTTCTGGCTTCTGGAACACGATGAAGACGATCGAATTGCGTAAAAACGAACTGGCTATCTTTCAATATCCGTGCCGCACGTCAACATATAAGCTACCCGGGAAGCCCTCGCCACCTGGGTCTATGAGGTAAAAAATTTAAATTCCCTGGCCCTCCCATCCTCATGGTTGTAAGACCATTTCCACCCAGTCCAAGCAAATACTACCAGGATGGCGACAATGATTACCAATAACAAGATAGATACATCCGCAATTGGGAAGGAGTCTGTCGCCTCGACGGAGCAGGACCATGATCACAGCAAGGGTGAGCTCGTCAATGCTTCCGGGCACGTGCAAGAGCTTGATCGTCAATTCAATCTTGTCAGTCTTGCCGGGGCTGGACTGGTCACAGGTAAGAACCCTTGACATCCAGAGAAACGTCGTTGTTCCAGGACAGAAAACTGACAACTTCAGGTAACGTGTGGCCGGCCCTGGGTGGAAGCATTCTGGTAGCGATCTTCAATGGAGGCCCGCCAGGTGTTCTGTACGAGTTTATTACTGTTTCGGTCTTCTACTGGATTGTCGCAGCAAGCATCGCTGAGCTTGCCTCTGCGATTCCATCAAGTGCCGGCGTTTATCACTGGGCGTCGGTGACACCTGGGCGCAAATGGGGTCGTGTGAATGGTAAGGAGTACTACCTGCGACGTCTTCTTGACAATTACTTACCACTGGCGCAGGCTTCTTCGGCGGCTATTGGAATTGGCTCGCTTGGATCTTCGGCTGTGCCTCGATGAGCTTCATCTTTGCGAACACGGTCGTTCAGATGTACGGAGTCACCCATGCAGATTTCGTGGCCAAGCAATGGCACGTCTTTGTGGTCTACTTGATCGTGACCTGGCTCGCCTGCTTCGTCGTCTGCTGTTTCAATCGTGCAATGCCATACATGACCCAGGTTGGCATCTTCTTGATCTTGGCCGGATTTTTGATCACCGTCGTCGTCTGGTAGGCATCAAAAACATTCTTTCTAACTCTTCTGCACGGTTCCGCTGACGCCGAGTCTAGTGCTGCTATGCCGGGACACGGCGGAAGGCCTGCTCACGCAACATCGAGCTTTGTCTGGACAGAATGGAATGCAGACATTGGATACGGCGCGGGCTTCACATTTGTGGCAGGAATGTTAAACGGCGCCTTCGCTGTCGGTACACCTGATGTGACAACGTATGTCTGCCCCGAATACTACTTCATCACCGGCATGACGAAGGCTAACAAAGGCACACAGTCATCTGGCTGAAGAAATCCCAAATCCCCAGAGAAAAGTCCCACAAGCCATCGCGTGGCAGATGGGCATTGGCTTCGTCACGGGGTTCTTGTATCTCGTTGCCATTCTCTACGCCATCAACGACTACGATGCACTGTTCGACTCTGCTTATCCGATTGCCGAGATCTATCGTCAAGCTACAGGATCCTCGGCCGGCGCCATCGGGCTGCTGTGCTTATTACTTTTCTGTATCACACTAAATGTCGTGGGCGTCTACATCACCGCAGGCAGAACACTCTGGACGCTCGCTCGTGACCGAGCCACGCCTTTCCCGACCTGGGTTGGCAAAATCAGCCCGCGCTTGGGCATGCCCATGAACGCCACTATCGTCTGCGGTATCTTCGCTACCGTTCTCGGCTGGTATGTGTTCACACCATGTTTTTTCTATTTCCCCGTTTTCCGTTGGTTGGGACCACACTGACAAATGGCGCGCAGTATCTACGTCGGAAGCACAACGGCCTTCAACGCTTTCGTGGGCAGCTATGTCCTTATGAGCTCCGCCTCGTACCTGGCTGCCATCCTCCCCCACCTCTTGACCGGACGGAAAAACATTGTCTATGGTCCGTTCAGGTTGAAAGGTTGGCTTGGCTATGCCATGAACTTCGTTGGCTGCGGGTATATGTTGGCTTGGTTCGTCATTTACTCGTTCCCGTACTACTTGCCAGTGGATGCTTCAGATATGAACTACGCTTGTCTGATCTGGGGTGGCTTGACCATCATCGTCGCAGTATGGTGGTTTGTCGGAGCCCGCAAGAACTACGAAGGCCCTACCACGACTGGAGGCACATCTCAGGCCGAGCAGATTCGACGGCCTGGCGTGGAATTGAGAAAAGGATCGATTCAGGCATGAATAAGGAAAAACGCGGTTGTACACACCGGTCGATTGTCGTTCGATTGTGGCTCGGCATAACGAGATATTGTCTAAGGGCAGATTTTGTACATGTCCTTTCCGTCTTAGGAGTCCAACCTCCATCGTTTATTTCGGTTAAGCATAGCTGCGGTTCATGATCGGTCCGTGCAATGCAATGATTCAGCATCCGTAACTGTCCTCCTCGTCCATGTGTCTCTGGTGTTGTTGAAACATGGCCTCGCTGTGTGCACCGATCGCTCTAGCCCTCGGCTCTCGAGTTGTGCGATAACTATCAATAGCAGCAGGGAAAGCGCGTTGAATTGAAAGATGTCTCGCATTGAAAGTTGTCTCGCATTGAAAATATTCTTGGATTGAACGATGTCGCTTGTGGCAAGGGACGGGTTTGCTGCCTGCAATGGCGAGACTAGATTAATATTGGTCCTGATCACCCCAGAAAGTGAGCTTTAAGGAACTCTTGACTTACAACATCCCAGGTACGCATAGTCGAATTCGATCCAACTGCTGAAAACCTGTAAAATCCCTTGCTGTCGCTCTGCACCCTGCTCGGAATGAGACAGCAAGCTCACAATTGCAAGCTCAATTTGTTTTGCTTTGTGAGTTCTGGAGCATCCAAGATGCGCCACTGTCCACAGGCCAGTTCGACCCTGTAGCGGTGGCCCGAGAATATCTCGTCAAGTCTGGGACGAAGTTTCTCCGAGTCGACGAAGCAAGCGTCCAGTATCTGCACAGGAATGACCTGGCGGCTGCAGCACTGGAGGCTGTCGAAGGAGCTTTGTGTCGAGGACCGTGAAGGTGAAGATACCATCTTTGGCTTTCAGCAAAAGTACCTAGGGCGATATGCCAGTCGGTCGGATATTCTGATAGTGCAAGTCTCGGCACAGATCGTGGAATCAGTGTCTTGAGGCATGCGCCTAAATAGTCTTGAACATGGGGGCGATGCAGGATCACCTCGATGACCGGCATCCTCCGATATGGCTTTTTGACCGGTGAAGCTGCTTTAAACGGCCAACGCCACGCGCCCGAGATTTTGTGGCACGCGGCCTTCGCAACCGGTCGTGGCCACTTGATGTTCGATAGGTGATCAGACTAACGCATAGGTATACCAGCATCATGCAGTCTGTTGCCCAATTCTGTCCCAAGCAGATCCCGGTAATGAAGCGTGGGGGTTGTACGGCGCACCTTTCAGGAATGGCGCAGCAGGCTCGCTAAGGGTCTCACCGGAACACTGCCACCACATCTCTGCCCAGTACGTGCCTGATTTGGGACAAAATCCCTTGCATTCGCTGTCTCAGGCATTGCTTGCGGCTCCAGATGCCCAAAACCACAGCATATCCCCTTGTTGCCGATGTCTCTTGCCGGCAGCTGACGACTGGCAGCTGAAAGAGCAGAGAGTCTTGCGACGCTCAAAAGAAACATTAGAATGACAAGGGGTCTTTCACGCCACACCGGCAGCATCTTACGACAATTGGGTGACCTGGACCGACGACAATGGGAGTCCGTTGGGGACGACTTGTTCCTGGATGAAGATGATGAGCGGTCACGGATTGAGGTCTTTCCGGCCGATGTCCTTTTGTGCGGTCGTGACTGCCGTAACTCCATCTCCACTGATCACAAATCGAGCTGTGGTGACGGAGGAATAGGCATCGACGAACGTTTGGAAGTCGAGAGCCACGAGTCCGCTTTCAATCATGACGAGACTGCACTCATCAAGTCGACCGCACTCTGTTCTGTACAGGAACTCTTCGACTATGTCAAGAAGACCCCTAAATGCCGGGCCTTTTTCTTACGCCAAAGATACTCATGGGGTCCGCTGCTTGTCACAAGTAGCCTCTTCCACGAGTTAATTCTGCAAGGTCGCCTGTCGCCCCAGCTGAAGAACTTCATTCTGTGCTTTGGGACAAGAGAGCGCGAGGTCGAGATTGCTCCTCCGGCGCCGAGGTTCACGCCGTCATCAGCCACGACAGAGCGCGTGGACTGTAGCCACGAATGCACATATGGTCTGCGCTTCGTCGAAAACAATGGCCGTGATGACCCGAAGACCACGTCAAAGGCGTGGTCTCTTGTCGCTACACTCCTAACGAGGACGGAATTTCATGGGCATTCATTACCATCTCCGAGCACATGCAGCAAAGGTTGCACTGGGCGGCGCTTGAGGGAGGCTTCTGTCATAACGCTGACCCCTTTGAGGTGCATCAACTCATTGTTGATTCTGCAATCTCAAGCTGGAGACAATACTTGATATGTCTGGCTAGCGAAACCGATACACAGTATGCTCAAATACTAGGGACATCACCCGTTGATAACAGTCCCGTCAGTTTACACGAATCTGGCAGGCGGCAAGATCTTCTGATACTCGATGAAAAGCTCCTCAACGCCATGCTGGCCGTCACCGCAACAACGGACACGATATCAGCGCTGTCGACTTCCTGGGAATCTCTGGTCAGGAAGTACCCATCGCCGGATTTGGACCGGGGCGAGTTGATGCGTACGAGTTTCGAGCATCATCAACGCTCGTTGAAGCTCCTTGCTGCCGAGATCACCAGCCTTAGGACTAAACTTGCCAGTGTTACTGGGCTGCTCTCGAGCTTTCTAGACCTCAGCAGCGGGTATTCCCTCCAAAAGCTTGCTCAGGAGTCGAGCAAAGAGAACGAAGAGATGCGCAGACTGACGGATCGGATGCACAAATTGGCCGAGAAAAGTACGCAAGATGCCGCGGCAGTCAAAGTGTTGACCATCTTAACACTGATCTATCTACCCGTCACAGTCGTTTCTAATTTCTTCTCAACTTCGTTTGTCAACTCGACGACTTCTGCCAATGGATTCGGAAATATCACAGTGACTGACGACTGGTGGATTCTTTTTGCAGCCTCAGTACCGTTGACATTGCTTACCATCTACATCTGGCTAGTCTGGACTAGGATACAAGCAAATCCCCACCGACAAGCCTGGTGGAAATATGTCCTAGGTATTCATCTGTTCAGAAACGAGGCTGAAAATCGCACATGTGATCATGAAAATGCAGCAATGAAGCCGGAGCGCTTTACGTACCTTGGGATGGCATATGCTGGAGAGCTGACCGGGGACGAGGAAATCCCTGCTCATACGCTTTGCCGGACCACTTCTGGGCTGTGTTGAGCACCGTCCGCCCATCGAGAATGAAATTGGTAAATGCAGCTTGCTGGAACATCCAGAATCCCGTAGCGAAAGGCATTCTTGAGTAAGGCGCGGGGTCCCCAGTACACGAACAAGACGACACTCACCCTGGTCGGCTCAGGTTCAGCTGATCAGCTAGCCGCATGGTGAAATTGGTCACTACTGCAGCCACATGTGCAATCGGCCCAACCAGGGCAAAGAGCCTAACCAAGACCAGATTTTCGACCAGGCATCAGTGTGGGAGAAGGTGTGAACCGTGATAACCTGCACTTCTCAGAGGCTCGATTCGTTTCTGAGGCTCTGCAATCTTGACCTAGGTACGAGGAGGGTGCCTCGATGCCTCGCCGATGCATCGCCTGCGCCCCTCTCTGTCCCTGAGCTGCATTTGCCTTCTATTTATCACGGCTACGACCAGAGCGCCCAACGTGTTCCTGTTTCCCAGGCAATTTCTGGGACCATCTTGGCCCACAAACGCATATGCTAATACTCCAATGCCACTACAGCTCTGAAGTGCCTGACGCGCCAGAAACTCCAACCATTCGAAAGCATCTATCACTGACGCTCCTCTATAGAGATTATGCTCAACTCTCTTTCACCGGCCCCATCGACAAAACCAAAGGCCAAAGATGGCCGATCCTCTAGGAAGCGTTTATTCCAGAAATTCATTCCGCGAAAAAGCCCGATTGCACCAGGAAGTACTGATGGACCAAGGTCCGAAAGTGGTTCCGGTATATCTCAAGAGTATTCCCAAGTCGATGTTGGGACGGGTCATGCGCAATTCTTGTCAACTGAGGTCAGCAACGGTCACGAAAACACATTGAGACCGTCCTTGAGCGCCGACAGCGAGCGCCCCGATATTCGGGCACGCCCCTCGCGACATGAGCGGCAGTCCTCTAGCATTAGTCGAAGGCGACACGTTCGCCTTCCTAGCCAGGAACAAGCCGCTGCCGCTGAAGGTACCATCCGCCTTAATGCCAGTCAAGTCCGCTGCACCCTCATCGTCGCGTATCACCAGCCTTCACCGGCCGATCACGATGCCGTCCGTCAGGAGGCTGCTCGCATTGAGCAGATGACAGTCGATTTCGAAGAGGATACAGCTTTCGACGAGCTGCACGCAATAGCTACCGAGCACCTCGTGAGCCTACACAAGCGGAGCGCGGAAGCCTATTATTTGAAAGTTGGCCGCTTCCGAATAGTCCGCGATGACACGAAAACAGTTGCAGCTCGGGGCATACTGGAGAGGAAAGATTTGTGGAACGACGATCTACCACGGAAGATCCACGCATTTCGTGGTCAGAACTACCAGGTGGATTTCCACGTCGACATCGAATGGGAGTATTCGAGTCTTCACATCGTTCGGGTCGCAAATCAGACCTACGCTGAAACCATCCGCAGAGCGATCGAAAGCAAGATTCGCACGAATTGGGAGAACCACTTTTATGTTCCAAGGAAAGACCTTCTTCAGATTATGACCAAGGACACAATATCTAATCTGATTCACGAAGACACGAGCCTCCAAAGCCCGGAGGCTTTGAGACTCAATGGCGGGAGGCAAGTCGACGTGACTGAGTTTATCGACAAAGTTGACAAGTGGGCCGCCCGTCTACTCGCATGGTGCATCTACTCGCGGCTAGAACTCGTCTCCCTATATCATATGCTGAAAAAGGAGCTCAAAGACAAAAATCTTCCACTCACGATCGCCGATTGTCCCGACGAAGCGTACGTTTCAGATTTCAGAAATAATGCGCCACATTCAGGCGGCTTTGCGGCCTATACATTTATAAGGAACGAAAGAGGCCTTGTGGACCACGAACAACTACACGACGGTGCTGTTGTACCCATCATATTCGACCCGAACAATCCGGATTGCAAACTAGGTCAAGGTAGTTTTGGGGTGGTGTTCAAGGCCCGAATCGACAGAGATCACCACTCTTTTTCCGACTTTGATGACGAGGACTTTGCTTTGAAGAAGTTCAATAATCTGGACGCGGATGCCGCAGCCAGCGTCGAGGCTGAGTCTGATTTACTCGCAAGACTGGCAGATGCTCCGCACCCCAACATCACTACTCACCTTGCCTCCTGGAAACAAGGGGGAGTCTGCTACATGTTATTCAGATGTGCAGACTACAATCTGCGCCGATACATGGCACGCGAGTTGTCACCGAAGTGGACGAAGTCGAAACTGTCTGCCATTATAGGCCAGATGGCAGGGCTTGCTGATGGCTTGAGGCACATTCACAATCTGGGACCTGCCAACCTCCAGCCAGATGGTATTCAAAAACATGCAGAGCCTGGTCATCACCATCATAGCCAAGCTGGATATCATCATGACTTGAAGCCAGGCAATATATTGGTGACAATCAACAGAGACACAGAGGATTTGCTGTTCTCGATCAGTGATTTCGGCTCGGCAAAGATGGGCCAGATTCTCTCCGGCTCTGAGCGGCCGAGTCAGTTTACAAGAAACCCTTACCCAGGAGATCCAGTCTACGGTGCCCCGGATACTATCCTGGAAGGCAAGAGCTCTCGCCCGTATGATATATGGTCCATGGGCTGCGTCATGTTGGAACTTCTCACGTGGATAATTGGTATCGAAGGCAACAGTGTGCAAACTTTCCAGGATGCGCGACTCGAAACCATCGCTAATGCGTATGGTGATCAAGACACGGCATTCTGGTACCAAGACGCTGCGACCCGCAGTATCTCTCTGAAACCCTCTGTCGTGGAACAACTGAAGATATTGAAAAAACATTGCGAGGGTCGTGGAGTTTTCCCCGACTTGATTCATTGGACCGGCAAGATGTTGAATGTCCACCCTGGCCGACGCCCTGACGCTTCACAAGTCTCGAATGCTTTCAAAGCAATCATGCTACAACTGCAGCAGGACCTGAAAAACGAGGCATTCTATATGAGCGACTTGCCTACCCGGGTCACAATCGCGGCACCTCCTACACCTACGGGGTCACAAGGAGGTCTTTCAAGAACACCCAGTATTGATGAGCGGCCAGTCTCGTCGCGATACGCCGGGAATCTCTCACCTGACCCCAAAGCCAGCAGACGGCAAGAACGGTTGAACGCAGGCTCCGTACACGCGGATGTTGGAGTGAGAAGGGCAGATCTTCACACAAGGCACAACAGTGCCCCTGTCGCTATGGGGAGACTGGGCCAAATTCGCACGGATGTCGACACACGGATGACTCCCCCTACTCCGCCGGACACGGAATTGACGGATGCTCCAGAGGTAGCTCCCAACACTCCGAGAATATCGCTTTCCGACTATGATGATGACGACCCGCAAACGCGTGAGGCTCTCCTGCACTAGCCGCGGTGGAACCCGAATTTCGTCTCGATGGGCTGACTCTTGCTTGTCTCGAGGACTGTACGGGAATATACCCTCACCACCGCTCAAAAGCTGGCGTTCAGGTTGGATCGGGTTGGTACCCTGTGCTTAATGAGGGCATGAGTATCATATGGGAATGGTTGAGATCCAATTCTTAATGAGGGTAGGAGTTTAAAATTGGAATGGTTGAGATCCAATGCTTAATGAGGGTAGGAGTTTAAAATAGGAATGGTTGATACCCAGTGCTCAACGAGGGCATGAGCACAAAATGGCTGCCTTCCCAACTCAGTCATAGAACATACTACTTGCATAATAGCCGAATCTGGCATCACATGAGCAGCCGGTATGTCCTTTCTTGGTCTCACAAAGACCCTTCCTTCCCCTCTCGTGCCATCTCTCCATCCCGCCCCTCGCCACCCGTTCCAGCGAGCCTATGGGTGGGCTCATATGACCACCGAGTTCAGGCTGGTGGGCTGTGTCATCCTAAGTAAGCGAGAGGTAACCAATCTCGGCTACTTCGACACCTCCTCGTCTATCTGGACTCTGGAGCCACTGCAGTTCTTTCTGCGAAAAGGGCTGTGTCAGGTAAAGCAAACTTCGGGGGCAGAATGAAGAGGGCTCTCACCTTTGTAGGTTTGCGTGGTGCCACCACGTAGTAATGGCTATTGTATAGCTGCAAAGAGTGGGATATTGTCAGCACTAATACTAGTAATTGCCATTGTCCAAGAGATGGGGGTATATAACGTGCATCATTCATGATTCATCAAAAGTTGGGAATTGTATGTTCAGCCTGATCGGACTTTCTGACAGGCTCAGCATGAGATCGAACGGCACGTACGTACCACGTATTTCCCATTCCCGGGACCGAAAGCCTCTCTCAGCCAGAGCGACAGTTTCTCCGGGCTGAGATAGCGGTCTTCATAGTGGAATTTCACTCCACCCCGTGGCCAGGTCTGCTTCTGGACGATGCTGGGCCAGGAGCTTGTGGATGCTAAAGATGCGGTGGAAGACATTAGGCTGAGGCTGAGGCTGAGGATCCCAGATACTATCGACGCACAGTAAGGCTAGGCTGCTGGGTAAGAGTTGAATCAGATATCGACGCACAGTCAAAAGTCGCTGGAGAGTTGAAGCGTTTTTCGTCTTGTGTGTGTATGTGTATGCTAGTTAGGAAAATGAGTCAAATAGTAATGTCTACTTCAGCTTCGCAGCTCGTAGCCAAACAGATTCGCCTGGTGCCTTGCATGCCTGGGATCTTTGGCACGCGTGGACATGGGGCACGGCGCACCATGATAGACACGAATGGGAGCTGATAGGAGGGACACACAAAGGCCAGCCAGCCGGTGCTGTGCTACGCATGCAAGTGCTCATCAGGCTGAATACTTAGCAACTGGGCGCAAGCATGCATGCTGCCTAAGGGCTTAGTCCCATGGGCGGGATTGGGCAGACTCTCGACGTTCGTTCGAGTCAGGGTACTGTACATGGATGTGTTGCAGGGGTGGTGAGCGCCTGGCCCCAGCCTTCGTAGACTGGAGAGACGAGAGAGGCACGCAGCTTCGGTGTGGCTGTGATCCATAGGTTGATTTCGACTTTTGATAATGTACTTTGGTGTTTTCGAACAAAGTAAAGTACCAATATCCGTTGGAAACCTGGAATACCTTGCCTTGCAAGTACTTGGGTTGACAATGGACACTGATACCTTACCGTGGCCAATAACGAAAACATGCGCGGTCTCCTCTCAGGGGGTCGCCACCAGCCGGGGGCCAGCCTGACGAGCGCCGAAATGGGTGGCCAGCGGACATGTTTCCGGGGGCTCGCCCCGAAGCGCTTGCAGAATCGAATCGCAGGGCATCGTGGGGTAATAATGATCTTTATCTTGATCTCGATCTCGGCACTGATGGCACTATCGGTTAACTACCATCATTACCTAGGTAAGTATTACCATGAGGTAACTCGTTCGGTACGGGGTAATAATGGAGGCTGTGGAGGCTGTGGACGTGGTGGGAGGCCGGTGGAGGCCAAGCTCGCCGGTTGTTTCGTCTCGATCACGTGGTCGCGTCGAGGTCAAATTTGACGTCGACGATTGAAACTTGTCTTCCTCTCCACGACACGACAAACAAGAATGTGGGTTGATCGGGCGATCACGACAAATGACTTGCGGGCCTCTGCTGGGGCAGAAGAGAGCCATGTCCCACTTGGCCCATGGGCACAGCAAGTGTGCTGGGCAGTCGCCCGAATCAGTACTTCTAGGTAAGTCATGCCGCCGCCATGTACTCCTACTCCCTGTCCTTGAAACCACCGCTACATACTGTACTGTTACCTACTCTCTCGTCCGGGGTTCAGCTTTACTGTGGTACACAAAAACACCACTGCCATCATGCTGTCACTGTTCATTCTACCGTTGATTTCTGCCTCGTTATTGTTGTCTTGGTTCTCCTGGTGTCTTCTATCCTACCTGAAAGATGGCAAGAAGCTCCGACAATACCCATCGGCCTCGTCCTTGGCCGGACTGTCCTCCATCTGGATCATGTGGAAGAACTACACCCATCAGCGGTCCTTCACGACGTACGATGCACACATGAAACTCGGCAAGGTCGTCCGTATCGCTCCGAACCATCTCTCCTTCATCTCGCCCGACGCCATCAAAGACGTCTACGGACACGGCACACCCGCGCTGAAGGACAAGTTCTACAACGCATTCGTCGGATCCCACCCGAACCTCCTCGACGTGCGCGACAAGGAAGCCCACGGCAAGAAGAGGAAGCTATTCGCCGTCGCGCTGGCCCAGAAATCCGTCGAGGAGAAAGAACACGCCATCAGAGACGACATCAGCAAATTGGTTGTTCAATGGGACAAGCTCGCCACACTTCCACCCAAATCGGGTGAATCAACCTTTCCCAATCACGACCTGGTCGACATTCGGCGCTGGTTTAACTTGCTTATGCTCGACCTCGTCTGCGACCTGACATTCAGCATCAAACAAGGCTTCGTCACCCAGGGAGACGATCTCACCACCTGCGAATCCGTCGACGGACGCAAATATCTGGCCAGACCCGAAGCCGGCACGAATGCCAATCTTCAGTACGTCAGCACGCTCGGCTCAGGCGATCCCAACTGGCTCCGATTCCTACAGAAGCTCTTCTTCTGGCACCGCGGCGTCAAGGACGGAGAGGTCTTCACAGGCTATGTCCTCCACCTGATTCGAAGCCGGTTCGCTCTGGAGTCCGGCAAAGACGCCAAAGATTTCAACGACTTCTTCAGCGGCCTCAACTACACCCGAGAGGGCATCCCCATCGGCATGGACCTGGGCGAGCTCGTGCAAGAATGCTCGCTGTTGATGAACGCCGGATCCGAGACCACGACCTGTGCCCTGCAGAACATCATGTACTACCTCATCATCAATCCCCGATGCATGCAGAAATTGTACGAAGAAGTCCGCACCGTCTTTGAAGATGATGACAACAGCGACAGCGAGAGCGACAGTGCCCTGGCAGCCGTCCCTTCCTACGACCGGATCAAATTCCTCCCCTACCTACGCGCCTGCATCGACGAGACTCTCCGCCACCGGCCCAGCCTGGCCATCGGCCTCCCGCGCGTCACACCTCCCGAGGGCATGTACGTCGCCGGCACCTGGGTCCCCGGCGAGACGACCGTCAGCATCCCGACCTGGGGCATGCACCACGACCCCGACGTCTTTGAGAAACCCTTCGAGTTCCTGCCCGAGCGCTGGCTGGACGGCGGCGAGTCCGCCTCGAACTGCCAACGGAACATGCTGGCCTTCAGCGCCGGGTCGAGACAGTGCGTCGGTCGGAACGTCGCGTACACGGAGATGAGCCTGATCGTCGCGACGATCGTCAACCGTTATGAATTCGCGCTGAGTAGGCCCGATTGGGAACCTACCGTGTACGAGACCATGGTGTTGAAGTCCGGACCCATGCCCATCAAGATTTGGAGGAGGCAAAAGGGGGCAAACAAGCACTGAGAGCCTGAGAGGACGGATCCAAGTTGAAGAGGGTGTAAATGATTCATAGGTTAGATGATTTACTAGTTATGTGTGAAACGGCAGATTAATGTTCATCATGATATTTCGCATATTCAGCTCCCCCCTCCCGTTGCCAGTAGATGAAACACGTCCTGCAGGCGTGCTCAGGTACTCAGGTGATCCTTACTCTACCGCATCGTATCGTCTTGGATGCCTCCTACTAGGTTTCTAGGCGATCCTTACTCTACCGCATCGTATCGTCTTGGATACGTAAGTACTTGCCTAGGTACTCGGGTGATCCTTACTCTACGGCCATTGTATCGTCTTGGATGCTTAGGTATCTAGCTGGGTACCTAGGTAACGCAGCGCAGGTGATGGCCCCTTACCCTACTCCCACTCTATAGTCTCGGATACTTTACCTTATGATTTAGGCGATCCTCTACTCTTACTACCATTCACGAACACTGTATCAATCTTTAGTTGCACAACTCTGAAAGAGACACACATATCTGCGTGATTACCACAACAAGCTGTGTGCTGCACATCACAATCACATCACATTGCAGTGGGCACTAACTTAGGTGGCTAGAAGAGAGCAACTTGAACCACCAAGAATTCATTTACCTCCAACGTAAATCACCTCGCAGTCCAGTCCCCTCTCCGATTCCAGAAGAGAGGCCTTTCGCGAGCCGTGCCCGGGTCCAATGGTGAATACAAATTTGGTTGGAAAGACCAGCCTACTGGAAAAGGGCAAAGAATCCCATAATCAACTCTACTGTCCTCGAACTCAACAGTTTCAGCTGAAAACTCCCCGCCTTGCCGACACACTCCGAGCAGCTCGTTTATATCCCACCCTCAATGAGAAGGAACCCTCGCGCATGATCCCCCCAAACATAGATCCCCAATCAATCTGACTACGCACCCACTTTCTCGATATTTTCCACCGGGCCCAGCTTACCCTTGTCCGCAGACCCCACCACCCTCTCATCCTCAACAGTGGACGCTTTTTCCATCGACGCCAACCCCGAAGACACCATGGCGTCGTGCTCGGCCTTGAGACGCTTAAAGTCCTTCTCGTTATTCCAGACGAACCAGGAGTTGGACCTGAACAAAAGATCGATACTTTCGAGCGAACGACCCGCCGTTTCCGGGAAGAAGCAGTACACGATGATCAGGGACACGTAGTTGAGGACTCCGAAGATGTAAAAGGTCTTGTAGCCGATGCTGGCCACTACTGGTGGGAACCAGAATACGCCGGTACCAATGCCGATGCCTTTGAGTAGATTTCATTCGTTAGCTGACATGTCCAATCAAGTTCAAAATTCAAAAACAACAGTGATGGAGGAGGATACAAAAAGGGAGTCGGAGTTCAGATTTCAGGGGGTTTCGGGTTGCTGGTACTCACCCCATCCGGCCGTCAAGAAGCCGTTTCCTTTTGCGCGGAGAGCAGTCGGGAAGATCTCCGCGGCGTAGATGAAGCAAACAATCATCCAGAAGACGCACAGCGTAAATGTAAACAGCAAAATCATGGCGACTCCGGCTGTGCCGTAGACAGCCTGCTTCTCGGGATGATCGATCGCTGCCTTGGTGAGGCCGGAAAAGATCCACATCAACGTGCCCATGATGGCGTTCCCGATCATGAGATTGGTTCGGCGGCCCAGGCGATCACACAGAAAGACCGCCGAGATGGTTCCAAGCACACCCATGAGGCCATTGATACCCGAGAGCCAGCCGACCTTCAGCGGGGCGAAGCCGGCCTGGGAGAAGATTGTGGGCGCATAGATGGTGGTAAGAGCGATGCCCGTGGCCACTTCGACAAGCATCTGAATCCCAAAAGCCAGAAGCGCCCGCCGACCGTAGTGCAAGCCGTCCTTCTTGAAGTCGGTGGCCATTCTCCAGTACGAGTTGAAGTCGGCCAGCTTCTTATCCTCTTCAAGCGTCTTGACCACTTCGACGTATTCTCGGCGCACATCCGGATGGTCCGGGTCGCCGTCACCTCGGAGAACAGTAATAATCCGCAGTGCCTCCTCATGACGATCCTCCTTGATGAGCCAACGCGGAGATTCTGGCAACATCCACACCAGCGGAATCATGATGGCCGGAGCGAGGACTTGTAGGGCCAGAGGGATCCTCCACCGGGCCGTGGAATAGGGGTCTTTGATGAAGCTGAGGCCAAAGCCCGTCCAGTAGGCGCAGAAGATGCCGGCGAAGTTGGCGACAAACAACCACGAAAAGGCCGAGCCGCGGTGCTCTGAGTGGGCCACCTCTGCCGACCAGACCGGAATGACAGTGATGAAGAAGCCCACTCCAATACCGGCGATGACACGCGCGCAGCAGATCCAGGCAATGTTCATGGCCGAAGACATCAATGCACCACCAACAAGCACCCAACAGGCTCCAACCAGAGTCGCCTTCACACGACCATACTTGTCAGCAATATGGCCTCCCAACAGACCACCAATCAGTCCGCCAAGGTAGTACACTGCAACGATGCCTCCTTCTCGGACGGGACTGGTGACTTTGCCGTTCGACCCAATGCCCATGATTTCCTACACGGTGGTTCGTTAGTGAGTGCTCAAGACGCTAGGCTCATTGCCCAGATGATAGCGGTTGCCGACGTCGATGAACTGACCTGATATTCTGGAGAGGCACTCGCAAACCCCATGTTGCCCTGGTTCCATCCTTCAAAGAAGATACCGAATGCCGTAATGAAGTTCACCGCGAATATGAGCTGAGACCCGCTCAGGCGTTCCCAGACATATTTCGCCATCTTGTCGCCAATCAATCAATCCCAAGTAGTAGCGTGACTTGCTTCCTCTCGGTTTCGATCAAGAAAGAATACACTTGGGGGTACCTTCTCGCAATTTCCCACCAGCTCTGTTCCTCGTAGCTGGGAAACACAAACCGACCATCTTCGCCAGGTGAAGTCTATTTTATAACCATGAACAAGATCCGACCTTGGGCGGCTGTATCGCCGTCTCATGTCAAAGTGGCTGGGACCCATGTCCACGAGAGGACCAATCTTCGACCACTTCCCCATGTCTCGTGGTCAACGCGGATGCGACGGATCCACCTCCACGAAGAGAGTGGAGACGAAGCGGGCAAAACTTGGGCGAGACGATATCGAGACGAGGTCGAGACGAGCTTTGCGGCAATCCGTTCCACGACATTCCAAGTAGCCTGATTGGCTAGACAACGATGGACCATTCCTGGCACTAAGGCCCCATGGGGAATCAATGAAGATCATTTCTTAGCTGCCTGGTCCTGTCCACTGTAGTGCTAGTTGTGTACTGCAGTACTAGAAGCATGAAGAGCGTGATACCTTGCGCTGTAGTACTGAGGTTCTGAGGGATGATCATCTCTTTTCGGCATTAATAAGTATATATTATATCAGGACCGGCGCGGTCAAGCAGATCTGACGAACGCTCCAAGTGGATATGGTATCTCATGAGCTCAACAGTGGTTAGTGTCAAGGCTGAGATACGCGGATAAGGAACCTGGCAAGGCACCCAAGGCAGATACCCCTGCCGATGAGGACCTAGTCGATTAGGCAGTTCCGAGCAGGCCACTGTACGGCCTTTGCGATCAACCAGCCTCAAGCGTGGAAGCAGTCATATCCCATTCTTCCAGAAGTGCCTTGACAATCCACCTATATCTCGTCAGTAAATGCACTACCAAAAGAAGGTCCGGCGAGAAACCGACTTGGTGGGCCACGACTCTTCGCGTTCCGAGCTTTGAAGCATGCCGATCAACATCCACCGTTCTTCCACGTCTTCTAGAAACGACGCAACTGCGAGGACATCGTTAGCAACCCAACCAATGCTTCAGAAAAAACTTGACCTTACATGAAAAGATGGCATGGCTGAGTGTGATAATGGTTGGTACGTTGCCGGGATTAGCTAGGCAGATGCCGCACAAGGCCCTGGCGGAGTTGAGGACTTTCAGCTGCAGATCTTTGTTAGAACCAAGCATCGGCTTTCTGCCATGAATGTTACCTCGAGATCTTTTCTTGCGCGGCGGAAGCCGAATTGTCCCATCGAGATGTTGCGCATGAGTGGATCGTGGACGTCGAGGAGTATGCGTGCCGTGATCGAGTACATATTGGCAAGGGCTAGTATGTTCTCAGCAATATCCTAACCTTTCTCTTAAGAACGTCCTTACCATGCCATTCGTTACCAAACCATCGAAGAGGGAACAGACGATGTTTTTCGGGATCCCGATCCAAAAACGCAATCGCTTGGAATGAAGAAGGCTTATTGGACTCCCACATGTCGACCTTGGAGACCAACTCTCTCCAGGATGATTGAGCTTCTTCCAGGGTCATCAGGGGTCCCTGGGGGCCAAAACAGAATTCAACCACTTCCGCGAGGATCCATGTGATCCACTTGCACCATTTTGATTCCTCTTCCGTAGTTGGAAGTGTAGCAGTGCATGGGGTCGATAATTTCATCTCAATCTGGTAGATCGATATGTCAAACTTGAGCGGTTCACAATTGACACAGGCGACGTAAAGGCATTGCCTGAAATAGCCCCAGAACGACGCTTCCTGAAGCCCGTGGCTACAGTCTGGAACGGTATTGCCCATGACCGATCGCACGAACGCAGAAGTTCCCAATAGGTGATGGCCTTGGAACAAATCGCTGACTGAGATAAACGCATTAGCCCCGTTTTCCCAGGTTTAGCTTCTCAACATACACTGCAAGTGCTCGTACAGCCTCAATATCACCAGGGCCGCCAACATGGTTTCGTCCGCAGTCACGTTGGGGTCGTTCAATGCAGGAATCAACAGTGAAATGCACTCTTCGTGATAGCGTTCCGCCAGAGACGAATCATAACCTGAAGTTCCGCTCAGATGTCTCGCTGCGAGAGCACAAATAGCTTTCATCAGGATCTGAGAAGTCCTTGCTAGATGAGGGACTGTGGTCGTGAAATGTCGACCGGCATCGGCCATTGTGAACTTGACGCACTGTCAGCAGTTGAAAACATTGGTTGGCAATCCGGCATACCCATCTGCCACAAGTCCTCGCATAGTGCTGGATCAAGAATTCCGTCGTTTCTGCCGAGTCTGGCGAGAGAAGTGCAGACTCTGCTATTCCAGTTCCTCTCGGGGAGCGATAGATGTTCTGTAAGTCAATCACCGCTGGATTGTATGGACTGGGAACTGCATGGGGACCCGACGGATCATGGCCTGGCGACACAACGGACTGGGGCAATGGCACATCTTGAATTGTCGGTGAGATTATTGAGGATATCGTAAAATTGACAGTCTTTGGAGGCGAGCGAAAAGAGACGTGTGTATCTGTCTGGGCCGTGGACATGCCACGTGAGGATGCCGAGGGACTCTGGTTATCTCCATCGAGGCCATTTGAGACCGCGGCTAGAAGAACAAATTAATTTCATGATACGGAAGGATGCCGAGGGAGCCAGTACGGTCAATATGTGTCCAGTCAATCTCAGCAAGTGATCCCTCTGGGCTGCCCGTCGGACCCTGCTGCTCGTCGTTGCCGACGGTCGGTCGTTGCTTTCCATCTGCGCTCGACTCTCGCCTCCGGTACGACGGTGTTCGAGGTGGCAAGCTGCTCGGAGGAAGAACGCATTCCCTGGAGCCAATCTTGCATCGCCAACAAACAGGTCGAGCCTCGTCACCTGTGACGATGAGATCAGTGTTGGCAAATTTCCGAACGGGAAAGCCTTCTCACATTTCAGATGTCGTTGTCGACAAGTCAAGCTAGATATTATGTCAGCGAGAGCCACTCTGCAGGAATATGTGGAGCCGTCATACCATCCAGATCTGGATCGCAACCGGTTCGATGTCATGATTGCAGACGCAGTTTCGAGTCGGGCGACTGCAGCTGTTCATCTAGAAGAGCAAGCACCCCGCGGGGTGCTCGTCTCGAAGAGAAACCCCAGCATTTATGACCCGTGGGCACCGTAGAAGCCGAGGCTTTCACTGAACAGGTGACAGCCTTTCTCCACGGTGGAAATTTTCTCGGCTATATTCCTGGGGTGCATGAGACGATCAGGGTGTGGAGGTTGGCACCATCAGCACGATCCGAGAACGTTCGATGTCGCCTAAAAGGATAAACGTAATAGGTTGGTTGTGGTTGGTGTTGCCGGTCACATGCTCGGCTCGAGCTCCAAGCTCGAGCTCGTGCCTAAGCTGTCGCATTTGCAAAACCTTGTCATGCGACAGGTGCCGAATGAAGGCTGGATATCTGATCCTCTTTGTTTGGCGGTGCACTGTGGAGTGTTCTCTTGCGACGTTGAGAGCACGATGATGCTCTGATGATGATGATAGCCCAATTCGGGCCCGGGCCCTGAGTTGAGTAAAATTGAACGCAGACCGACTCGAAGGAAGTTAGGATCATTCGGTTTAAAGATGCCTTCGTCGCAAATCTTATGACATTGATGTTGTTGGAAGCATCTGAAGTCGTGCGCGAGGCTACCAAGATGTTCTCGGATTTTTCTGTGGAAGCAATGTCCTGGAAAGACAGTCCCCTTTGGCTTCAGATATTGGATCGGTCACCATACCAGCTTCATGTCTACGACGGGATTGTGTTCATCTTGGCCATATGGACTGTGGCTTGGTTCACAGACTGCTGGGGGTACAGAACCCCAAAGCCGGACCCTCGCCTCTTCGTTCCGGTCAAAGACAGGACGGCATTCGAGAGTCAGCCGGGACAATCGAGGAATGTTGCAGATGCCTTAAAGGTGCGTCAACGGTCAATTTGGCCGGATAATGGTTCTGACATGTGATAGGAGCTTGATGTGGTCGTCTTCTGGGGCTCCCAGAGTGGTCGAGCTGAAAGTCTCGCGGCCCAATTTGTCCGGGAATGCGGAACGCGGTATGGCTTGAGGTGCAGAGCCGCCGACCTGGATGATTATGACCACGAGCATCTGACGGAGGTTGCTCCGGACAAGCTCTTGGTGTTCCTCATCTCGACCTTCGGCCAAGGAGATCCTCCCGACAATGCATTGAAGTTCTGTTCAGCTCTTCAAACACTCCACAAGCGAGGCAGCATCGACACCCTTCGCAACCTAAGATACGCAGCATTTGGCCTCGGAAATAAGAACTATAAGCACTTCAACAAAACGGCTGATGATGCTGATGCCATCTTACAAAGCCTCGGCGCTTCGCGGCTAGGGGCGCTCGGTCGTGGCGATGAAGCACGAGGCAACATGTCAACCCAGGAAGATTTCGAGCACTGGAAAGATACGTTGATGGAAAGAATCCAACAGGAGTTTGGAGTCGAAGAAAAGCCGATGACCTATTCTCCAGCATCAGAGATCAGCGCCGTCTCTTCAGATGCCCAGACGGTCTACCTTGGTGAGCCCGCTGGTCACCTTGAGGAGAAGGAACGAGGAGGACACCGACCTGTCGGAAACAACGCATTCGTGGCGCCTATCACGGTCTCGAAAGACTTCCAATGTAATGAAGACGCAAAATGTGTCTACCTGGAGATCGACATTTCGACCGCGTTTGGTGTCCGATATCAGACGGGCGATCACCTGGCTGTGTGGCCCATAAACCCAAATGTTGAGGTCGAGCGCCTATGCCGGCTGCTTGGGCTCGACGGGGATAGTCGAAAGGAAGTCATTGCAGTCGTGGGAAAGAATGGCCAGCCCGCCTCCTTCCCAACTCCCACTACGAGGGAGGCAATTCTGCGACATTACCTCGAGATCTGTGGGCCGGTGTCTCGGGACACTGTACGGTTGCTGGAGTCATTCTGCCCGACGGAGGGCGCTCAGGCAACACTTTTGAAGCTCATCAATGACAAGCAGACCTTCCAGAGTCAGGTCTCTGATCGGTATCTCAACGTTGGTCAGGTCATGGAAGCAGTAGGTGGAGCCGAGCCCTGGAAACATCTGCCGTTCAGCTGGTTTGTGGATTGCTTGAGCAAGATGAAGCCCAGATATTACTCGATCGCATCCTCTCCGTCAGTGGCTCCACGCCATCCGTCAATTGCCGTTTCGATCACGTCCAAGGTCGTGGATGCGTCGAAGCCGCTAGTTCGACTGAACGGAGTGGCCTCGAATTACTTGTATTCGTTGAGACGCGATCGGGGTAATGAGGCATCAAAGGAGCTCACCTCTCAGGAAAGCATCACCTACGATCTTCATGGACCGCGCTCGATGCTCTCTGGCGGCAAGATGTTCGTCAGTCTGCGACGGACCTTGTTCAAACTACCTGCTGTGGTTACTCGACCAATCATCATGGTGGCTGCCGGTACAGGCATTGCACCGTTTCGCGCGTTCGTGCAAGAGCGAGCTGCCATGGCAGTGCGAGGCGTTCCCACCGGTTCCATGCTTCTTCTCTTTGGATGCCGTTCTCCTACCGATGGCTTTTTATTCGGCGATGAATGGGATGAGTTCAAATCACAGCATCCTCGCTTTGAAATCCACCCAGCCTACTCTAGGCACGGCGGCAGGAAATTATATGTGCAGGACCTCCTCGTTCAGCTGAAAGACCAAGTTGCCGGACTGCTGGAACAGGACGCGGCATTTTACATTTGTGGCTCGGCTGACATGGCTCGAGAAGTGCGAAACAGATTGGTAGAGATCGTGGCGGAATCGAGGAAATGGAGCGAAGAGCAGGCCGAGAGATATGTGATGACGGATATGAAGAAAGCCCGGTTGCTTCAGGAAGATGTATGGTCGAACTGAGCATCCATTGTGTCGAATGGATCGTTTAATAGCAGAAACCCTGATAGATTTAGACTGTAGGATGTTGGCCCAAAAAGATAGGAAGAAGGCCTTGACCATCATCAACCTGCTCATCCTGCCGGGTAGCGTCATCTGGTTCAGCAAGAGCGTTGAGGCTGGTAGACCTCCTTCCCTGCGCGTCAGTTAACGGTGCAGGAAAGAGCTGGTTTCGAGAAATCCAATACTGACATCAATGTCCACTTCTCCCATCCTTCTGCGCGTGTCACTGCCTTCTCACTGCCTATCAATGCATTCCCTCGCAGAGCAAAGCAACCCTACCTGATGCCGACGATCCTGTTGATGTGATAGACATTGCTATGGGGGCCGTGGACCTGAGACGTTGGCTGCCACCAGGTAGATCATGAACGAGAAAGTCCGCCTGTAAAAGAGACGACATAAGAACGAACATACAATGGGAAATGCATGGTATATTGGACTATGTGACATTTCCCAACAACTCATCTGTCTGATCTCTTACCATCGCCCTCGTCCTCGTCTCTCACGTCTCATGCCACTACGTCCCTTGGGCCTCTTGGTTCTTCAATCTACCACCAATCACCTCAAATATGGTCCTCTTTCAGTACTCCACCACATCGACTTCTCTTTTCTCCGTCTTGTTGTCGGTCGCCACTTCGAGTGGAATGACTCTCGCAGGGTCCAATTCAGTCAAGCCGTCGACCTCATCGAGCAGCCTTCGTGCCGCGACAGCTTTGTTGCCCCCAGCTTCTGCGACTCGACGCTTATACTCGGCCATGTTCTTGCTCGCCAAGATGCTGTCGTGCGCAAAGAGTAGATTGATCTCCTCAAGGGAGCAACCAGCAGTCTCCACATAAAAGAACCATACAAGCGGCATACACACCAGGTTCATGACGCCGAAGAAGATGAAAGTGTTCCTGTGTTTGAAATCCGTCAGCATGATACAAACTATGATTTTCATCTCGGGGGTCAGCTTACCATCCAAGTTTCGACAGCATGATCGGGATCGTCAGCGTTGTCATCCCGCATCCAATTGCCCAGCCAAGAACGGTAAAGGCGTAACCCTTTGCTCTGACCTCCAGTGGCCAGATTTCGGTGCCGTATACCCATACTGGTATAATACCAAACATGGTGAAGAACCAGAGAAAGATGAAAACGAAACAAGCTGCCGCAGTTCCCAACTGTCGGGATGTATCAGGATCGGTTAAGACGCGGTCTTGTGAAGCTTTGATGAGACCAGCAACCAGGAAGAGGGAAATGGCCTGAATGATGAGCGAGACCAACCAGGACATTTTACGACCAAGTCGGTCGATGACTAGGGCCGCTGCTGCCGTGCCAAAGATACCGGTGGTGTTCACCAACCCTCCAAGCCAGGACGACTTGTACGGGCTGAACCCAGAAAGCCGGAACAGCTCTCCTGACCAGGTGACGATGGCGATGATACCCGTCCAGCTGGAGATTTGTTGCAATGCGAGACTGAGAACGACTCGACGGCCAAGATGGAGTTTGCCAGAGTATCGCCCGCGGATCAGATTGATGAAATCGTTTCGCTTGTGGTGTGAAGCTTCGACCACGGCTTGTAGTTGTTCAACTTCTGCGAGGAGTTCGGGGTCGTCCTCACTCACGTCTCCTCTTATCCTCCGGAGAATTTCGATTGATTCTTCTCTCCGTCCCTGGCTCATCAGCCAGCGCGGTGATTCTGGGAGTAATAGGACCACTCCAGCCACAACCAGCATGGGAAGTACCATGATACCCAGCGGGAACCTCCACCGGAATTGTAGCTCGGTGTTTCTGATCCCGAAATTCAACCACACTGCAATCGTAATGCCGACGAAGTTCGCAATGAAGACATATGAAAATGTTGCACCCCGGGCATGCGCTTGTGACAGCTCGGCGATCCAAGGTGGTATGATAGTACTGGTGAATCCAATGCCAATCCCAGAGATCACGCGGGCACAAAGGAACATGTTGGCATTGACGCTGCCAGCTTGGAGTGCGCTTCCGGCTACGCAAAACAAGGAACCAACCAACGTGCCCATCTTTCGACCGGTCTTATCGCCTGCGTAACCTGATCGACTGTCAGGGCGGGTTATCTAAGCGAGAAGCAAAGAACGTACCTCCGAAGAAACAACCGAACAGAGCTCCGAAATAGTAGGCTGCCACGAGCCCGCCTTGCTTGGTGGTGTTGGTAACCACTCCGTCGGCTCCGATCTTGGCCATGTCAATGAAAGCAGGAGTATTGCTGACGCTACCGAGGACGCCCTGGTTGTATCCCTCGAAGATGAGCGCAATGGCAGTGAAGATGTTCAGCACAATCATCAGCCACTTTCCGGGGAGAAGGCGCCATGGTTCGAGACCCATCTTGAAAATGACCCTGTGGTGGGAGAAAAAGCAAAGAAAGAATTTTGATGGCTTTCTTTTAACAGGCCCGACAGCCCGATCATTCAAGAGATATGCGAGTCTCTTATATGATCACCCCATGCCGACCTCGTTTGGATGGTTTGACGGCCAAGATGCATTTTTTCTGAATATCGGACACGGACCAAGCCGACTCCACAGTGTAGTTCGGGGATTGTACAGGCCATCTTCCCCATCTTTTGGTCATGCGATGGGCCTGGTGAGCCTTTCATCTGGAGGTAGCCGACCACGTGATCGAGACGAGCTTGAGCCGCCAATTGATGCCGGATCGCCGTCTAAAAGGCAGATATTGCGGAGGCGAAATTTTGCGCCCATGGGGAAGCATGGCAGTCCAAGACCCGGTGAAACGGTTCCGAGTGTGGATGGAGAAGGAGACCACGAGACGCGCTGGTCATCAGCTCGCGAGGGTTCAATATTGAATTGGTTTCCGAGGCCACGGCATCAGCAGAGACCATCAGTCTTTCTCCGACCTCGGTGACAGGGGCTTTTGCCAAGAAGAGCTCACCAATTTGGACGCGGTTGGACGCGGAGGTCGCAAACGCAGCCACTGGTCTGGCCGAGTCTGACTTACTCGCAAACTGACAGACAGTCCGCCTCCGAAAACCGCTAGCCACCATGCCTCCGGCAATGGCATCCGAGTCGTTACCAAGACGGCGGACAGACGAGGCGGTGCCAAGGTCGCCAAGGTCGGATGCCTCTCACTGTCGTAGCATGAAAAGCTCAGCCTTGTAGAGGTCTACTGTTGACGAACAATCGTGAGTCAGCCGTTGCCGGCATCGAGGTCTGGTAGCACCTCCTCGACCCCACCCAGGAAGTCGCCCACGGTACGAAGTAGCTGCGAATGCTCGGAGCCTGTGCGCGTGGCTATTTCATCCATCAGTTGCGCGTAGTTCAGAACCACTCGCCGCGCCGACCTCGTCCCGAACGTGTAAACTTCGCCGCCAAACATGAAGGGGCCGCCATTTGTGACAAACTTGCACGCGGCGGTCTGGTCCGGCACGAACGACGAGACGTCAGAATTGGGCGACGGAGAAAACCCTCGATTGCCCATGACGGCCCAATCGACCGTCTGCAACAGATCGACAGGCTCACCACCGTAAAGTGAGTCGGGTGACTGTGGGCACAAGGCGACATACATTGCTGTCACCAGAGCGGCATTGGACAGCAATGGTTCGTATAAAAGGGTCTTGTGGTCCAGAACACGGTGGCCACTCAGTAGGGTGAAGATTTGTGCAGCGTGGAGAACAGCTCGACGTGCACTGGTCGTTTGTGCCCATGCTTTGAGATCCGTCATGGCCCTTGCCGAGGCTTCCAGTCCTGTTCGACCACATGCAGTCTGTATCCGGTCCAAGTCTGCGGTAAGCATCAGACAAAGATGATGCCATGCAAGGGCGGTTGGCGCGTCTTGTTGGAGCAGCATTGCCCTTGTGGTTGCAACGGACACCAAGGATGGCGCAATGCTAGAAGCCTTGTCGATCGCCGCATACGCCAATGCTGGCACGAACGACATCAGTCTGAAGGATGCAGATCCGCCAAAGAGAAGCCTGTGTCTGGCCGCAGCCTCCCGCAATGCAAGGACGTCGAGAAGCAATTTGACCCCCGACAGGTCAAGTTCGGAGATGGAGTCATGTGGCAAGGTAGACATGTCGACCTGAGATGCGATCATCGACGTTCCGAATTCGACCCTCCGCCAGAATGAGGCTGCCGTAGGGGCTTCGAACAAGGCAGAATCACAGGGCAGGATCACCTCGATCCTATCAACTGCAATATTGGCAGCCAAATCCAGCATTCTTGTGTAAGCCGAATCAATGGAAATGAGGCAGACAACAAGCCTTTTCAGAGATTCGACCCGGGCCCAAGCCTTCCAGGCACGCTCTTGGTCGACGTCGTGGAGCATTGTTTGGGTAATGGTTTCTCCCACGTGCGCGGAAAACATGCCATGGCGATCCGCAATGAACAGTGTTTGAATGGCGAGCATGTGTGCTTGGTGCACGTCCACAAGTCGCTCGCAGCTGAGAGCCAGATAGAGCACGAGCAGCGAAGACGCCAAAGACGTGACCAGCTGTTGAGCACCGCCTTTACCGAGCCCTTTATATGTGAGGTCCAGTCGGCAGAATCGTAACAGCTTGCCGAGATATAGACGAATGAACTCGTCGGCGCCACCCGGATTGAGTATCGATAGACCTATCAGGCACATGGGCAGCAATAGTGAGCTTGGAGTCGATTTGGCGTCAAATGTGGCTTGATGCACAAATGGTAATACTGGATGAAAACGGCGGAAATACAGACTGATGCTCATATCGAGTGTTTCCGTAGATGGGAAGGTGAGTGCTGGCGCCCCGGGGGACAGACCCTGCACTTCGACATCATGCTCCATGGGGACAGAAATGCGAGGCGATCCTGGTGCTGTGACTCGGCCAGAATACCTTTCGGCGGGGAGGAGGATATTGTCGCACTCTGATATGAGACGAGCTCTGCATTCGTCGTCCATATTCCACCTCGAGCTTATTTTGGTACCCGAAGTGATGGAGCTGTTTGAGAAGAGATTGTCCGCCGTACGTTGAGCTGCCACGCGCCACATGTTGCGGATCGCAAGCACGACTGCACAGGCTCGTCTTCGGGGCCATGCTTGCTGGACTCGATGAGAAAGCTCAAGCGACGTTGGGCTGAATGATGACGAGAATGCTCCACCGGGACTTGCAGGGAAGGGTAACATGGAGTGTTCTGCAGCTGCGGTGGGCGTGAGCCATACATTCAACGCTTCGTAGATGGAAGGGAAGTTGAAGTCGTACTCGGTGGGGAATTCGAATGCCGGATACTGAAAGTCTTCGACTTGTCCGGCCGTGACTATTTGATTATTATGAAGCTGAAGTTGTGTGGCATCATTGTTGGCATCTCCCCCCGAAGTTGTCATGGATAAGGGCAAATCCTCCAGAGGGGACAGGTTGACACCCATCTCGGGATTGAAGTCCACATCCTGCTGGTTCTCAAAGGCATTTGGCGATGTCGTCGCCAGCGTGGCAGATTCTGCAGCCACAGCTAATGTAGAAAGTCCTTCGTTCTCGGCATGGCGGGTTCGAAGGTGTCGGGCGAGGACATCGCTAGAACAATGTCAATCAATATATCAGCAGAGATTCAACATTGTATGCGGATATTCGCCCGCTACTTATAGTACCTTCTTGCGTAGGCTCTCCCACAGACTGAGCATCGAAACGGTTTCTCGCCGGTATCTGCGCCAGTGGTCAGTCGAAAAGTCTCAAGGGTATCTACTAGTACTGTATGTCAGTCCTGGAGAACGTACGATGTCTTTGGTGCCGCTTGAGATGCTCGCTCTTCGTGAACTGGCGATCGCAAAACTTGCAATTCAGATCGGTGACACGAGGCCTGCCAGGCATCGCGGTATATTGCCTACCTACCTTAGGTACTGGTAGTTCAACACAGCGACGCCGCACTGAGGGACCAGATTGAATGATCTGAATCAGTGGTAGTAGGTTGTTGAATCTCGCACATATTTCTAGGTACCGGATGCCGAAAGGCAGTGATGGGGATCGTGATTAAGCGGGCAAATCGCGGCCCCGCGGGGTTGCGCCCACCTCGAGCCCACTAGTTGTAGCCTACCAGGTAGATTTGGGATTCAATGCGACACTCGCACGCCTGGGGACTAGTAGACACACCAGCCTGGAGTTCCTGGGTCTAGGCCTGGTGCGCCGCCATAATCGGCTTCTTGCAGCTTACTAGGCTAATTTAGGGGAGCCTGTTGGGCTGGTGGCCTCACCAGGCGCACTAATCAGGTACGCCGGGTCTCATGGGGGCCGCACCCGGGATGCAGCAGAAGTTCATGATGTGTGCTAACTACCTGCTCGGACAGCTTCACTTCTATATAGCGCCTCGAACTTGATCTATTCTAACTAGAACTTCAAGAATCACGACCTCCCACATCTAGGAATCCCTTCATGCCTCGAGCGTTTCCATCTTGACCTTGGTCTCTCCGTCGAATTGTTTCAGATATTCTCGCGCCACCTTAGCTTCACTGAGCACCAGCTCTCGGTGGCGGTCGCTCCGTGGTATGAACCTGGCACGGAACGGCTCAGGTCTCATGTTCTCTGATTCCCCGTAAGCAAAGATGTCGACTGGAATCTCCTGACCCTGTGCCTTCGAGTAAGTTACTGTAATTGTGTCTGCGAAATGTGATGCAGACCAATCCGGAGAAGAGTGAAAACTTACATTGGCGTCCAGGCCCGGTCTGATCTCGAACGCCCACAACAAGCGTGCAAACGTTAAGAAAAGCCCCTGCTCAGCAAGTGGTTGTCCACTGCATTGCCTGCGACCCCATCCAAAAGCGTTGTGGCCTTTCTTGTTGGGGAAGGGAGGACGTTCCGGGGTTATGAATCGCTCGGGTTTGAAGGCATCTGGGTCGGGAAACTCGGAAGGGTTGCGATGAATCGACCACAAGTTGCCCGTAATCCACGTCCCCTTAGGGATGTGGTAGTCGCGATACACATCGTCTTGTGAAGGGGCATGCGGGATGCCACCAAGAATCGTGACGGTGCGCCATCGAAGAGCTTCATCAACACAGGCACGAATGTACGGTAGTTGGGCTTCGTCTTCCCAACTTGGCAGGCGGCCGTCGCCCACAACACTGTCGATGTCTTGCTGGGCCTTCTTCTGTACATCAGGAAAGGCACACATGGCGAGGATAAACGTGATGGTCGTGCTGGCTGTGGTATCGACGCCGCCTCCACTGTTTGGTATCGTTAGCACCGGAAAAGCTGAATCGGGAAGAAGACGGAGGGGTCCTGCAACACTGTTTATGTGGACTGGTAGCATACTTACATCATGTTCCCGGTCAAGAAGGAAATCTCCTCGTCGCGAAGCCCATTCGCCTCCTTCTCCTTGAACAG
Source organism: Vermiconidia calcicola (assembly GCA_035928285.1). Taxonomy (NCBI): domain Eukaryota; kingdom Fungi; phylum Ascomycota; class Dothideomycetes; order Mycosphaerellales; family Extremaceae; genus Vermiconidia; species Vermiconidia calcicola. The sequence continues at coordinate 2,595,402 of JAXLQG010000001.1, read as the reverse complement.
CGCCTTGGCGAAATTATCTTGACCAGAGACGGATGCTTCTCTTGACAACGATGTAAAGAAGCGCTGAAACTTCTTGCCGTTTTCGAGAACCTTGGAGGCCGCCGGGTATATCCATCTCGGTAGCTTGATGAGGAGCGGGATGGTTTCCATGATAAACATCCCTGGCATGACAAGATCGACCCCTTCCATAAATTTGAGTGCGACTTGAGCGACACCGTCATTCATCTTATCCACTCGACGGCCGAATCCAATACAGGAAACGATCGAGACAGAGTATCGTTCGATGGCTTTGACAAAGTTGTCCGGGGTCAGCAGGAGATCGTGGAGCAAGACACGAATCTCGCTTTCCTGAAACGGCCGATATGACCGAACGGCTTGGGACCCGGTGGCGTTATGGGTTAGGCGACGATGCCAACGCCAACGATCTCCATAGGGTAGGCATACTTGATCGTAGTCGGTGGCATTTCGAGAGTCTCCAAGCATGACCATGTGTGGCCTCGACGAATAAATGTTTGCCCTTTTGTCAAGCAGATCCGATATGGTCCAGATGTCGTTACAAATGATGTTTGGCTTGTGGCCGTGCCAAATAGTGACCATTGGATTGTTGTACTTCTCGCTCAAGTCGGCCATGTAAAGCCATGGTCGCGGAAGCTTGATCTGGTAGTGGTTGCCAACCAGTGGCCACGGGAATGGCCCTGGGGGTAGCTTCTGCCGTTGCTTCAGGACCCTACAATAGTCCACCAGGATGTAGGTCAACCCGAGCACCAAGGGAAAACCGAACACCAGGGCAAAAATGATTGGTGGTGAGCCGCCCGTGATTGGCACGAGAATACTCGGTGTAGACATGACTTTCTTCAAGTTCAATGACCTTTCTCGTAATCCCGTTCTTCTTCTGCTGTAATCCTGGGACGAGCCTTTCTTTCTTTGATTTTCAGGGCACAAACAGGCCGTACTGCACCTTTATTGCCAACGCTCGTGCGGCTTGTTCCCACCTAGGTACATGTCGTCGTGGATTGCTGTTTTTGAGCGTGTGCTGAACATCTAGGCAAATGGCCGCTTTCTCCGCACCATGAGCAGTCCCACACATCGCCCATGGCTGGGTTGATCTTTGCCGGCACATATTGTTCGATTCATTCTTGTCCAGAGGCCCAGTGGCATTTGAACCCACATACGAAAGGGGTGTGATATGTGGGGGCTTTTGCTGGGGTCTTGGAGTGTTGGGGCAGAAACCTGGTCTTATTGTCTCTAATGTGGGTCGAAAATCAACCAGACTTTTGAGCGTCTCAGGCCAGACACGTTCGATATCGTGCTCGGCTCACTGGGCCTCGATACTAGACAGTGCTTGTCAGCCATACACCCTTGGGTCAAGCATTGGATATGCAATAAACAGTGAATGCAGCACCACTCAGGGCCAGCCTCGACCTGCCCCTGGGCACCTCCATCTTGCGACTACGATACCTCAGGGGCCAAGATGAAGACTTCTCCCCCCAAGCCTGTAGAACTCACCACTTGAGTCTCGGATATCTGAGTGGACTTCCGTCGTTTCATGGCCGGTTGCCACGGCTAGAGGATTTTTACCTGTCTGTACCTGGCATGAACGGTCCAATGGTAAGGACAATTGAACAACCCAACCCTTTCCCAGTCCTCACTTTCAAGCTCTTTCCCACGATGAGGCCGCAGCACTACACAGGTAGCTCGATCCACGTTGACTTGGTTTAAAAAGCGCTCGATGACAACACAAAGCAGCGCATTCCCGAAAGGCACATAGTCTGGGCCGTCCTTCCCCAGGCTGACATCGGCATGGAACGTAAACCTCTCCCCGGCCCTGTCAAGGGTATACAAGTGTTTCTCTTGATCGTTCCCTTGCCCTAGCTGGAGAATGACGTCCAGGACCGGTGCCTCAAGCACAATATGCCCGTAACTTACCTGTCCGAACTTGTCACTGGTCGCAGGTTCACAAACGACCTCAACAACGCTCGCAACCACCTTTGAGTCCTTGATATAGCTCACGTATCCTTCGATAACCGCCTTCACTGCTGGCCATGCCCAGCTCGGCGCTCGATACTCGCCCGGGCGTGTGGTATGTCTCTCTGAGGCTTCAGGCAACGCCCGTAACGGCCGCCACAAAAGCGTCGCAGGCATTTCACTTTCCCACAATCCAGCGCAGTACCTGCCCATCTCCCAAGTGGAGACCAGATGTGCAAAGCCGGAAAGCGCCGGCAGGCGATCGCTTTCAAAAGTGAGCGACCGTGCCGTATAGGCTCGAATCACCTCGTACCATGTTTTCAGCCGCGATTCTCCTTTCACGTTTTGCAATGCAAGAGCCTGCCGCCGTTTGAAGTTGTTGTTCGTTTCGACCAGGGAATCAGGTCCAATCCCACGACATTCGCAGTCAAGTTGTTCATTGCACTCCCACACAATTTCGCTGTCCGCAAAGTGGACGATGCGACTTGCCAGCAGGCGCTCTTGGAAGCACCATGCTCTGGCAAACAGAGGCGAAGTCTTGAAATCTCGAGGTTCGCCCGTGATGAAATCATCATGATTAAGAACTGGCCTGACAAAGGCCACCATGTCGTTGCCTCGTCTGACCTTGTGCGATATTTGCTGCGGTTTATATCGATGGTGGAATATTCCGACATCTCCTGTGGCAGCACGGAGCGCGGATATGACGAGATGTGCTCGTCCGTATATCTTTGCCATCTGACCTGCTTGCGCGGCGAAGTCTTCGTCATCGTCCTGAACAATGCATAGAGAGTCGATCCAGATATATCTCAAGCCCAGCCGACGCACGACGATGACGGCATCTTGGAAGGTCTTCGTCAATTCCTCGAAGGAGATATGTTTTAGCCGACTGTCGATCGAGTCTTTCTTAGTCTTCGGTATCGGCTTGATACGTTGCTCCTTTTCGCCCCATGAATGGCTTAACGCCGCATACTTAGTTGTCGTGTCAATGGTTTCAAAGCTGTGCACGAGCCGGACGCCATGATGAGCATGATCCGGGCTGGCATCGATAAGCCGGGTAGGTAGAAACTCTTCCCCATGACCAAGGTTGCACATCACATATTTCTCTGAACATTCTGTTATCCAGGCTTTGATGGCGTCAAAGCAAACACCGGAGTCAGATTCCACCGGTACACTCCGCCTAGGGAGCATTTTCGGGAAGAGCGGTTCGCTGCCTATACCAAGTCAGTCCTTTCAACTAGCTTTTCTTTCTCCATCCTCCCAGAAAGTCGATTCTAGAAAACCAAGACTCTACCTTCGGAGAAATACATCTGAAGTTCGACCTTCCTCCATCTCTCCTTCGGCTCCCATGCCTCAGGCTCGACCTCATTTGGCCACCTGATCCAAATTTCGCGCACGTTTCCACCCTCGAACTCTCCAGGTATGCTGACTCTGATTTCAGAGGCCGGACTGCCCTTCCACTGCTCCGAGAACTTCAATACACCTTTCAGAACGATTGAGCACCTCGGGCAACCTCTCTTGGCGGCTTTTTCAAAATCAAGTAAAGCTGCATAAGGCCGGCGATTCAGCCGGCGGACGTCAGTGCAGCACCGGCAGGGCCGCCGGAGTGCATCTCTCAGTGTATCCATGTCCTTTGGCACCAACAGGGTGTCTGTGGGCGTCGAATCCAAGCGCGTAATTATTCTTCGTGGATGTCGGAGGAGTGCCGAATATATCCCATCTGCAAGGCGGCGAGGCTACCTAGCAGGAAGCTTGAAGGTCGCGATCCCGAGAATCAGGTCAACCGCCATCTAGGACAATGTAACTTTCGCAATGAAAGGCCCGGGTGTTTCCTCCGGATGACAAGAACTCCAACAGAATTGCATATTAGATATACGATGAGGAACGTAGCTGACATTCTGATGCGATTAGGTACCGCATGCCAGCTTGGTTCTGGGTTAAAGTCCGTAATTACCGTATTTACACAATCTTGTGTAAAATTACGAAACCCTTGGTCGGAATCACGTTTTGTCAATTCATAGTCGGATTTTCTGTCGTATCAATTCTTTCCATCTCGAACTCTCTCATCTCCAAAGTATTTGTATTGAATCTATCATCTATTGCGTGCCCCGAGCACGCGTACATTCATTTGACCTATGCAATGCTTTCGCGCGCCCATTGTGGAAGGTTAAGATCATTTAGCGCGCGGAAAATCCAGTGTCGATACCACAGCGACGAATTCTCACTTCCATCTCAGCAATGGATAGACGGCAAGCCGCCTGGCGGCTCGGAGACCTATGCAAATTCTCTCAAAGGGAAAAGCCACCCCTTCCATGAGAGCTGGCGAGTGTTCTCTGGGATTCAGCCTACCGGAGTACCACATCTGGGGAACTATCTCGGTGCACTTCGTCAGTGGAAACAACTCCACGATGATTCAGCAGACGCAATAACGCGTAGCGGAACCAAGCCGGAGCAATATTTCTCTGTTGTCGACCTGCACGCCTTGACATCATCTGATATTCCGGGCCCGGAACGGTTGCGCCTCAGGAAAGAATCATATGCTTCGTTGATGGCGATCGGTTTGAAAAACAGTGGTCAAACGACTCTATTCTTCCAATCAGATGTGAGTTCACCCTTCTGGCTGTTATGCATCCTTTCTAAACGTAATCCAGGTGCGCTTTCATGCAGAATTGATGTGGATACTGAGCACGATTGCATCGACAGGCTATTTGTCGAGAATGACTCAATGGAAGGTAGGCGGCTTGCCCATCGCGCCTTGCGTTACCTCACTAACACTGTTCCCAAGAGCAAGTTGGATCTGCCAGAAGACACCAATATCGAGAGCGACGAAGCCACAGCTAAGCTGAAGCTTGGACTATTCTCATACCCCGTCCTCCAGGCAGCGGATATTTTACTATACCAGTATGTGCTCCAGGACACTTCCAGCTACACGAACCCTACTAACGCTAGTCAGAGCAACCCTAGTACCTGTCGGTGCAGACCAGGTACAGCATATCGAATTTGCACGATCCTTGGCTAGAAGTTTCAATTCTCATCTCAGGACTACGACAGAAGACCTAAACATATTCAGAGTGCCCATGTGGGCCCTATGTAAGTCGATTGGCACGTTGTTTTCGCTTCTCATTCTAGCCACTGACCAAACCTAGCTCCTGCAAAACGCATCATGTCGCTGAAGCGCCCGACTCAGAAAATGTCCAAGTCGGATGCGGATCCGAAATCGCGGATTCTCATTACTGACACGAGCGAAGAGATCCATGCCAAGGTCAAAGGCGCTATAACCGACTCCGAACCTGGTATATCCTTCGATCCCAAGAATCGGCCCGGTGTCTCCAATTTGATCGAGATACTCCGGAATGTGTCTTCAACCACTGACTCGGCACACACCATTGCGAAAGATCTGGAGCATATGACAATGCGCGCTTTCAAGGAGCTGGTGGCCGACCACGTCTTCGAGTGCTTGCGGGGTGTCCGTGAGAATTTTCTGGATCTGATGGAACCGAATAATCATACTTTGAACGACGAGGTCCGGGAAGGAGCAGGAAAGGCACACTTCAGAGCTTCACACACCATGAGGATGGTCAGAGACTCTCTAGGACTACAAACGCTCCAACGCTCGTCCAGAAACCCGGAAACCGAAGACGTCGACAACTCGGAACAAGGCGATGCTGACCATCCTCGGACCGATGCCGGCGAGCTCAGCATACGACTTGTGGACGGCGAGGACGATATACGACAGCTGGACACCAAGACCGTGAAAGAAACAGCAGATGCGATCCAGGAAGCTTTAGCAGGCCTTAGCAAGCAGTCATTTCCAGCATCAAAGCCTGACAATTAGGCAACGTCGAAATCATGACTCAGGCGCTGTCAGACTTTCAATTTTCGCTTGTATACATACACTGTTATTTCTCATCCATTCGGAGGATCATCCCAGCAAGGCCACATGAGGCGTGATGAGGTTCTTAATGAGGCTGAACTGTGCATTGCATTGGAATTGGAAGAACACCGAGATATCCGAAGCAACGTCATTCGCCAAGAGGGCCAAATATTCTGTATTATTACCTTAGTCAACCCGCAAGACACCTTCTCTCAAAGGATCCAATAGAACATTATCTAACCTCCTCTGTGTTCCTCGCTCCTCGTCGCGGTCGCTGGACATGTTCCGTCTGCGCATACCTTGCTCCTGTGCCGCGCGTGCGACCCGCCGACAATTCTCTACCTCCCACTCCCGCCGCGATGTCGTCGAACTTGCGTTCCATAGACACGACCCTCCCGGGGACCAGACGAGCAAAGGACCGCCCATAATCCTGATGCACGGCCTCTTCGGCTCTCAGCGTAACAATCGCACCATGAGTAAGTAAGGGCCACTCCCATTCCCACTTCCACTTCCACTTCCACTTCCACTTCTCTCCCTCGACGCAAACGCCGGTCACAAAAAACTTACGCGATATGCTTCTTCTGTAGAGCCCTAGCAAAAGACCTCTCCCGGCCCGTGTATAATCTGGACCTGCGCAACCACGGCGACTCGCCACACTCGCCCGAGCACGACTACACCTCTATGGCCATTGACGTCGAGCACTTCATCTCGCGCCACAAGATCCCGCGACCAACGCTCATCGGCCACTCCATGGGCGCCAAAGTCGCCATGACCATGGCCCTGCGCGCCGCCGGCAGCGGGAGTCCCTCCTCGAACTCCTCCTCCTCCTCCTCCTCCTACTCGGCCCTGATCCCCGTGGACAACGCGCCCGTCGACGCTGCCCTGAAATCCGATTTCCACACATACGTGAAAGCGATGCACGAGATCGAACAGCACAGCGCCCACTCGCCCATCACGAAACAATCCGAGGCGGACAAGATCCTGGCCAAATACGAACCGGACCTCGCGATTCGACAGTTCCTCTTGACGAACCTCGTGAAAAAACCCGCAGGCGCAGATGGAGTCGAACATCACGATCGTCACAAAGGCGAGCATCCCCACAGACATCCTCAAAAGACAGAACTAAAATTCAGAATCCCCTTGCACACTCTGGCCAAAAGTTTGCCGGCGATGGCGGATTTCCCGTTCCAAGACCCCGACCAAGCGAGATACGAAGGGCCGACGCTGATCGTGCGCGGCACACAGAGTCACTATGTCGCGGACGACACGCTCCCGCTGATCGGCAGGTTCTTTCCGAAATTCGAGTTGCTCGATTGTGATTGTGGGCATTGGGTTATGAGTGAGAAGTTTGAGGACTTTAGGGCTGGCGTGGTGGAATGGATTACGAGGGCGGTGGATGAGAGGTAAAACCATATCAGGCCTTTGTTCTTTTTTGAGATATGCTAGCACTTCGTTGATTGGGATAACCCCTTCGTCAGAAAGATCGACGAAGAACCCAACTCGTTGGATCGTCCGAACTGGCCGGCATTGCAAAATCAGGAATAGGAGAAGTTAAGGTAGGCATTCGGTCGAGATGAGTGGCACCATTACTAGTATTCTCTTGAGTGCGGAAGGAATGATGTCTTGGAGGTGCCGGCCTGGAACCTGCGTCTGGCATGTGGACATCTTCGTTTAGAAAGCAGGTGAAGATAGAACAAAGCAGTAAGCGCGGCATAGACATAGAATTCGCAAGAAGAAGCAATAGAGCACCACAATTTCTCGAAGGCACACACGGGTCCGATTTTCAACTTTGAATTGTCTTGTTGCAAAATGCTATGCCGTGCTATCTCTAGCATAAACATATCCCTTATGCAAATCCTGTTCATTTGCGCCGTCAGGGCATGATGAGAACAAGCATGAAAGCGGTCGTGAAGCAAAGCCGTCTTCATCTTCTTGTCCTCATTGCGTTCGACTAGCATAATTCCGACCCATGTCCTACCGATCAAATGGCAGAATGACGAAGGATCGTCTCTTGTTGTGTGGTCTTTCTCTTCATGCACTCAGCAAATAGTCTGCTTCAAACTCCGCACCCCGTGATAACTTTTCCATTTACACGCTCTCCAAAGGTGTGGGCTCCTTGAACTCCCGTTCAACCTTCGCACCTGAATCATCCTGTGTGCTCTCACCGTGCAGACCCAACAACGCACCGAGATCGAACTTGGGTGCCTTGAGCAGCTTGACCTTGCGGATGTGCACGTTCTGGAGAGGGTAGATGCCCTGGGTGCTCTTCTCGATCTCACGACCAATGACCTCAGGGATGAGCTTGCCGGTAAGCTGGGCAAGAGTAACGCTGGTGGCCTCACGCTGGATGATCTCGGTCATCTTCTTGCGGATGGCCCGGATTTGTGACGAGGCAGCGTATGTGGTCTTCTTGATCTGGTTTGGTCGGCGCTTGGTGAAGGCAATGGCGAACAGTCGCAGGAGGTAGTCGTCCGTGGTCTTGACGGTGACGTTGGCCTCGATCAGGGTTTGCCACTTGCGGACGAGCGATCGAAGCTTGTCAGAGGTGAAATCGAGACCGTGGAAGTTGGTCAGGCAGTTCTTGCCCTGGACTTCGTCGACTCGGAGTTTGACCTTGCGGAAGGCGTGGTCTTCGTCGTTCTGTAGGTCGGCCAAGCTGACTTCGAAGATTCGGCCTTTGAGGGCATCGTTGGCGGATTTCAGACCAGTTGTTCGGTTAACGAGGGTTTTGCCGACACTAAGAACGGTCTTGTCAGTTGTTGTTCCTTCATTTCTTGTTCTGATCGTCCACATACTCTCTCTGGTTAAAGGTCGAAGGAGCTTTGATTGAATACCAATCTTTTCGGGTAAAGGGGTCTTGGGTTCTCTTCTTGAGACCCTTCTTTCCTTTCGAAAGTCTCTTGTTCCTGTACGAGACATGCTGTTAGTCTGGGATTGTCCAATGCGACAACTGATTTCATCTTTATCGGGAGAGATGCTGGTCGATGATCGATAGAGTTGACTTACTTGCCGACAGCCATGGTTGCGACCCTGATCTATCCTTCAAATGCAAAGATAGATGGTGTTTGTCGCAAGTGAGTGCTGGGTGGTGAGATGTCGATGTCGACTTCTAAGTTTTGAAGGGTATTCAAATCTGGCTGCGACCGGCTGCACTTTTCGTGTGTTTCTTGGCATCACGTGCATGAAATCTTGGCAATGAGCTTCTGATCCGGCGCTGAGGACTCGAAGGAGTGAGTGGAAGTCAAATGCTCCGCCGTAGCAAACTTTGCCAAGCGAATTGCAACTCGAGCCCAGCTGGCGCACAAGGTCTCGACGAAAGTGCGCCCGAATTTAAGACAGAAAGTTCGTGAAAGCGACAACTCAATCAACACACCCGCCGTCAACATGTCTGAACGATCGAACATCTCCAGTGACCTTATCTGGGAGGTCGTCCGTAGGTTACCCACAAAGAACCATGCGGTGCCCGGCAGAGTTCTGATTTATTTCTGCAGGAAGCAACAATGCCTACCTAGTTAAGCGCAGCAGTGCTGGCGGTGTCCAGTTCTCCCGAGACCCCTTCAACCTCACCAGCAAGCACTCGCGGAAGCACGAGGGCTTTGTCAACGACAAGGCTGTCTCCATCCAGCCCAACGAGAAGGGAGGTGTCACCCTGATGACCAAGAAGTCGGGAAAGTCAAACACACCTAAGGCATCCTACAACTCGCACCCATACAGCAAGACCACGTCGAACCGAAAGTAAGAGCTAGAATGTGACTTCGTAGTGTGGGACAACGCAATGGCTGACCGGAAATCTAGGATCTACAAGAACATCGCAGACTCAGTTGGCAAGAAATCATACCGTGGCGATTTGAACGAGGTCGCCGTTGCCCGTGCCAGTGCTATCAAGAACTCTCAGCGACCAAAGAAGGATACCCCTGAGAAGAAGCCTCGAGGTGTGAAGGCAACGAAGCAAGAGGAGTAAACACTCTTGAGGAAAGAGTACTCGTGATTCTGCTATGAGCGATGCCGGGATTTGCACCGTGCGAGCAAAGCTGAGGGAGCTCCGAAAGACTCGCTCACACAATGGACCCTAAAATGTCGAATATCGAACCTACGAAATGGCAAACCCGTCGAGGTGGAGGGAACCATCGGTGCTATGTTCCTCAGGGCTGGAACTGGCTAAGGAATCCATTCCGAAGCAACATCGCATCCGAGGCATAACCCCCAGATAGAAGCCCGAGTAACAAGACATGTGTACCAGAAAGATCAATGCTTTGCCCGAAAAAAAGCTCAGCCTCACCCGTGCAATTTTCGTTCTGTGTAGCCTTGTGCCTTTTGCCTCGCTTGTTGCTGTGATTTTCATCAAGACCCTAAAATCTGTCATTGGTGGATGCGGTAAAAATCGGCGAAGCGGACAGACGCGGGGTTGCTGGAGTTGCTGGCTGCTGCTTCACATTGAATTTGATGCGAGGACATGGACACATGGACTAGCTTGGCGGGGATCTTTCCCATTGCATATGTGTACATTAACTCAGACCGCTTTGCCTGTTGGGCTTTTGTTGACTTTCTTCACATCTTCCTTGCGATTCTCTGAATTACTCTTCATTATCCACGTCTCTTTCACAGCTTGAAACGTCTTTAACGTAACGAACAGACTCCAAGCTCCGCGACAAGACCGTATCTAACCTGCATCACAGTCGATTTACCCCTCACTCTCCCATCATGGTCAAGGCTGTTGTTCTGGGTGCCGCTGGTGGCATTGGCCAGGTATGTACGACTCAGAAGACCTTGGTCGTCAGTGAGACTAACAGGATATAGCCATTGTCGCTTCTTTGCAAGATCTCCCCTCTCATTGATGAACTCTCACTCTTCGATGTCGTCAACACACCAGGTGTCGCAGCCGACCTGTCACATATCTCCTCAGTTGCTGTATGCTTCTCCTCTCCTTTCGACCGTCCCAACAGCTCCAAGACAATTCTGACATCATATCACAGACTGTAGGTGGCTTTGTCGCTGCCAAGGGTGACTTCAAGGGCGAGAAGCAAGAGACGGAAGATGCGAAGAAAGAAGCCTTGAGTGGTGCAGACATTGTCATCATTCCAGCTGGCGTTCCCCGTACGATCTACTTCTGAAACTGAATTCACCGGGGCAAGAACTGACAAGACCTCCCAGGAAAACCCGGCATGACAAGAGATGACCTCTTCAAGACCAATGCTGGCATCGTCAAGGACCTCATCGTTGCTGTCACCAAGTACTGTCCCAAGGCCATGATCTGTGTCATCTCCAACCCTGTCAACTCCACAGTCCCAATCGCCGCCGAAGTTTTGAAAGAGGCTGGCGTCTTCGATCCCAAGAAACTCTTCGGTGTTACAACCCTTGATGTCGTCCGTGCTCAGACATTCGTTGGAGACATCACCGGCGAGAAGGATCCCCGCAAGCTCACTATCCCCGTTGTTGGTGGCCACTCTGGCAGCACGATCGTTCCTCTCTTCAGCCAAGCCAAGCCATCCGTCAACATCCCCGACGACAAGCTCGACGCGTTGGTGAACCGTGTCCAATTCGGAGGTGATGAGGTCGTCAAGGCCAAGGATGGTGCCGGTTCGGCAACTCTGTCCATGGCATATGCTGGCTTCAGATTCGCCGAGTCTCTGATCAAAGCAGCCAAGGGTGAGAAGGGCATTGTTGAGCCAACATTCGTCTACCTGCCCGGTGTCGAAGGTGGTGATGCCATTGCTAAGGCAACTGGCTGCGATTACTTCTCCGTCCCTGTTGAACTTGGCGTAAGCTTCACCCACATCCCACTGTTCCCCGTCCTCCTGGCTTATACTGACTGTCCATAGCCCAACGGAGCTGAGAAAGCCATCAACATCCTCGAGAGTGCCAACGATTACGAGAAGAAACTCCTCGAGGAAGCCATCAAGGGTCTCAAGACCAACATCGAAGCCGGCATCAGCTTCGTCAAGAACCCACCCAAGTACGTCCACCCTTCTCTTGTCCGTTCTCACCCGCCTGACTTTTTTCGTAGGTAGGACGTGAGCGACTTCTATTCCCAGAACGAGCCTGCCTGCCATGCCGGTGTTTTCGAATCCGAGCGATCAAGATACGTCGGAAGAGACTGACAAGAGTCCGGAGCAGGTTATGAACAGCATATCATGAAGAAACGGAATAGTTCCCTTCGAGTTGATTGATGCCATAGGCTTTCAGGAACTGCAGACCATTTCCCCCGAGATTGCGTAGACAAAATCAATCCGCGATTCATGCAATATTTGAGATTTCTAGTCGCACCGTCAATGCCATATACTCCGGGTCCAGAACATGATCATTCCTGACGTTGACGACCTCGTTCCCTGACCGACTTTGATGTGGTTTTGTGATCGGGGTAAGGCCGATTTTCTCCCGGTTCAAAGCCGCAAGGCCTGGGTGGCTAAGTCGAGTAAGATTTCATCTCTGACCTGAGTATCCCTCTAGGTAGGTGGTAGTATAGCTCCGTGTCGTTATGGGGGTTATGACTTGGCCGGGATCGTCTTGATCTGGAACGACGCGGTCGGCAACTCGGTCGTCTCTGCCTGGACAGTGGCTTTGATACCCAGACTCGATAGCACGCCTCTGATGATTCCGCAGGGAAAGTACAAATGCGGTTGCGCCCTGACGATGGCTTCGGTATGTGTAGTCATGCTCATGCGAGCGAACGGGCGGAATTTGCTGTCTGTCAAGACGAAGACGCCCTGTTTATCACGTATAATTCTTCATTAGCCAACTTCTTTTTTCCCCTCTCCTTTCCGACGTGTGTATGAGTTGGGAATCTGGGGGCTCAAGGGGCTCAGGGAGAGAGAGAGAAAGAGAAGGGGGGCTTTACCCTATGATTTGTCTTCAAGTTGTCAATCTGCTTCTTAAACACGACCGTCCACACGTCCTTGCACAGGAACTTGATCACATCGAGCTGGTCCGTGAACCGGGGTCTGTCGCGCGAGAAGCGTTCCGAAAGACCCTCGCCGACGCGGAAGCCCAGACGTTCAAGCCGCACGTACACGCTGTCCCGGAATATCGTGGTGCTGGGCAGACCGTCCGCCGCCAACGCCAATGTTGGTGCGCCATTTGCGCCCACCACACCCGCTCCCGCTCCCGCCGAAACTGTTGCCCCCGAGGAGATGCTTGCTGTTTGTGCGGAGGCGGAGGCGGTGGCGGTGCCACGCTTGACTGCTGCTGCCGCCGTCGCCGTGGACGAGGAGGATGTAGGTGTAGGTGTAGGGCCAGTAGTTGTGCTGTGGCCGTCAAGGCTGGCATCAAAGGCCCGGGCCATACGTTCGGCGAGCGGGACGAGTTCGATGAGGAGCAGGTCGAAGCAGGAGATGTTGACGAGAGGGCTGTTGGGGTCGGTAAGGGCGTCGTGTGCTGCGGCGGCCATGGTTGGCAGACAAAAGTCTAATGGTATTGGGAGTTTTTGTCGTGTTGTCGTGTTGTCGTGTCGTGTTGTCGCGCTCCTCACACTGACCACATACGAGTTCGAGTAACTCCGTAGCCAAGACTGCGGACTAACTACCTAGGTAAGGTAAGGTAGAGGTGCTGCGACTGGCCGAGAGGAAGGAGGAGGACTTGGGGTCAAAAGAGAGGGCTTTCGTTCGCATAGTCGTAAACTTCGCAAAGCTGAAAGTTAGTGTGTTATTGCTGCTGAAGAGCAGCAGGCGTCGTGTATATTCCTATCATCCTCGGTGGTCCCCGGTGTCTGGTTGTCCCTGTCGCGCTGCTGGCATACAATACTTAGGTATGGAGGAGCACTTGACATCGGTAAATGATGTTCGCAGCCTCGTTAGATCGAAAAGTGGACTTAGATCACGTGATTCAATAGACGAGGCTGAGGGGTCGAATCTGCTGTCCTCGCTTAGCAAAATGCAATGCATGTCGAGATCCAACGTTTCAATGGGCATATAGGTGGCTTTAGGGGGGCTTTGGGTGCCAAAGTATTACACTGTATTATGCTGTCCCACTATAAAGCAAGAGCTTCCCGTTAAATCGCCTGCGATGCAAGGCAGGTAGCTCCTCTGCATTTCGAAGTCGTCGTTGACATAAACACATCCCCCGAGTTGATTAATATACATCAAGTCACGATATAGTCGCCAGATTCAACATAGAAACTTCGTCCTCCGCGGCTACTTAGCCATAACATCCACGTAACGTTTGCCCTTCTTGGCCCCTTTGGCACCAGGTTTTCGGGATGTGGCTGGCCCGATAAGGTCATCAATGCTGCTAGCATTGCTTGCTGCGGTACCTGGTCGAGGGGGAGCAAGTCCAGGAGTCGAGCTCAGTCCTGGTGGTGGAGTGCCCGTACCACTTGGAGGACCAGACATACCAGGCAATGCTGGCGGGCCTCCTGGTCCGCTTCCTGGCGTTCCTGTTCTGCTGACAGGCCCTGACGGCGGACCCATGCTCATATTCGGCAAACTTGGGCTCGAGGTATGCCCAAGACCTGGACCCATAGGTGGTCCCCCTAAGCTACTTGGCGGTGCTGGAGTGCCGCCCATTCTTGGAGGCGGTGGTGTCGCCGTCTTTTTCGCCGCGTCGGGATTGTCAGGATTCACCCATTTGCCCAAGTCTTTGTCGTAATACAGCTTCATTTTCGACTCACCCAATTTCGCCTTGTAGATTTTGGGCTCCGCACCTCCTCCTTTACCAGCATCGAGTCCTGCAGCAGGCTTCTTGCCTCCGAGCCAACCGCCAAACCACGACGATGATCTCTTGGATTGCCCCTTCTCTTTCTCACGGGCCGCGTCAGCCTCTGCTGCCGCACGGAAAGCCGCTTCGGCAGCCGCATCGTTTGCACGCTTACGGGTAGCTTCATCACCATCGTCAGAGATCTCGCGTTCAGAAGCTTTTGGTTGACTTGATATTCGCGGGAAATCGTCGTCATCATCGTCCATGAACGATTTCTTCTTGGGCCTTCTTTCTTCCTCAGGGGAGCCGGGCTCGGGAACGTAAGGTACATAGCCGGACTCCGCCGGCGGTTCGTAGCCATAGGATTGTGTAGAAGGTTTGTTGTAACCTATATCGGCATTTCCATCATGCTGGGGAGGGGACTGAGATCGCTCCGGCTGAGGCTGGCCATAACCGCCGTAGGCAACTTGATCTTCATGATACTGGGTTGGTACCATTCCAGGGTTGTAGGCGAGAGATTGCGAGCTGGTTTCTTCGGCTGGGGGAGTCGGAACATATGACTGATGGTCCATTTGGGGCGCATCCTCAGGGATTGAGTTGAAGGAGCTGTTCGGCACGTATGAAGAAGATCTGGGAGGACTCTGAGGATACGAAGTCGGAGGTGAAGCAGCGGCAACGAATTGATAAGGATTCGTGTAGGGTACTGCCTGACCCTGCTGAAGCATGTTGGTCGACTCCTGTTGGCGGTTGGTGTGAGAGTACGAAGTAGAGGGCGGCGATCTTTGAGAATCAAGTGATGGCCTCGCCCTCGTAAGTTCTGACGAGGATCGGGCGGAGTTGATGCCATTGGGAGCGTATCTGGAGCTTGCCCCTGTCGCAGGCAAGCCTTGAGTAGACCCTCCGTACAGATCTGATTGTGACCCAGTTCGGCTGATGGACGGCGTGCTTGTAACATTAGCAAAAGGGCCGGCGTCGGCGTCCTTGCCTGAGCCCTTCGATTCGGCATCGCTGTCGTCGCCTGCCACAAAGCTGCTGAATTTGTTCCACATCGAACCAGACACTTTCTCGAGACTTGGCTTACCGAGCCATGAAGAAGAGCCTTGCATTGGTGTCTGTTTCAGGCGGGTTGACAGGTCATCCAGCTCGGCCAAGAGCAATGAATGGTGGTAGAGTGACATCTTTGTGTTCGACTTAAAGGTCGCTGCAATGGCATCGCAGTATGCTTGTGCTTCCTGTTTTTGCCCTCCATCGGCCAACACCTTCGCACGCTGCAGCTTGTAGACGGATAGATGAGGCATGAAGGTGCTTAAAGCTCCTGGGGCCAAAACGCTTGTAGCAAACTCATAGATCTCGGTGAGCACAATAGCTTCCTGATCCCGTCCAAAATCGAATGGACGTGCTTTATGGTTGACTCCGAGTAGGACGACAGGTTGCTCTTCGTCGCCGCCACCGAAGATTACTGATTTTGCCGGGTTCCTGGAGAATAGGTAGCATATGTGAGCGGCTTCGATTCGATTATAGTCTTCCAGAAGCTTTCCCAGTGCCGCCAGAGCTTGGTGATCGCCCTGACAACGGTTGTTTAGAACGAGGCTCAGTGTTTCTCTCCAGCGGTTTAAGCCATCGAGCGCGTTCTTAGTAGGGTTGGCACTGTCAACCTTACTGACCATCTGCAATCCTGCACGAGCTGAAGGAGGGACGAGCTCGTCGATGCTTTCCTCCAAGTTGCCGCCAAACACTTCATACAAAGCTGACAGTGACTCCGTATTCTCTCCCACAGTCTTGACCTCCTGGCGGACAAATTCTCGCACAACTTGGCTCCAATACGAGCGCTCCATTGTCGAGGAAATTACCAAGGCATGCGACCAGAGTCGATGGTCCATGGCATGAAACACCGCGGCTTGTCGATCACCACTGAGCAGACGCTTCCGTAGAACCTCAACAGCCATTGGATCCACAGATTCCGGACGTGCATTGGTACCAGATGGACGATAGATCCCGGAGGCTGCATCGTCTGCGCGATACTGAGTAGCTTCATTTTCGTCCACCGCGTGGACTTCGGGAGCCAGAGTCAGGTTGACAGCCTTCAGGGCGGGGCCATCAAGGACACCATCATGTTCGACCAGGGTCCTGACAATCCTCCAAAGCAATAGCTTCTCGTGATGGCGTATGTTGTCGTTGTTGGGCTGAGCCGAAGGAAATGTAGCGTCCTGCGGAGTTGCCTCAAGTGCTGTTATATAGTCTGACATCCAGGCTAATACGTCTTTCTTCTTAGCTTTCGCACGCAAAGGCCCTGGAAAGGTGTTGATGTTTTCTGGTTGAGGAAGAATGTCCTTCACACCTCGCACCGAGACATCGCCAGGAGTGGCTTTGATCTGCGGCCGTGCTGCACCAACAGCATACCTTGGAACATGCTTTGGAAAGGTACTGATCACAGAACCGCCAAAGCCGAACTTGAGGACGGGTGCACCTTTCCAGCGCTCCAGCGGGTCGAACTGGGCTTCGTCAATTGGACGCACAAATTCTAAGTCGGATGCGAATCCTCTAGCGCGCGCATTGGGTCTGGATGGCGGCATACTCTCTACCGCAGCTCTATGTACTGTCGGCTGGCCGTATGCCGAGGCGGGTCGATTTGGCGCCTCATGGACGTAAGGAGGAAAAGGTGCTGGAGGTCGCTGTTTAGAAGGCGACTGAGTCTGTGATCGGCGTGGAGGTGCCATCCGCTCGGACGTAGGAGGGTTAGCAGGAGAAGTATAGAAGTTGCCATCAGTGGAACCAGGAATTTCAGTGGCAGTCACAGCTTGGGATGGAAGAGCGCCAGCAGCGGAGACTTGGCGGTAAAGTCCACCTGCTCTCTGACTTTGCGCAGGTGGCACAAGATTGGCACTACCATCAATGGAACTTTTATGGTACGCAAGAGGGCTCGATGTCCTAGGCTGAAAAGGTAGAACCGGAGGAGGTGGCGCGGCATGGGGAGGCGGTTGCGACGCATATCTCTGCAGCATAGGTGGTGCAGCTTGCGCTGCAACTGGAGGAGGCGTTGGTTGAGACGCATACCTATTCGTGGCGGCTGCGGGAGGGGCGGCTGGAGGAGGTACGGGAGAGTATCGAGGAGACGGACCCACGCGCGAGGCCGTAGATGTCGTCGGAGGGGCCGGAGAATACCTGCTGTTCGATGCTATTGATGGAGCTGGTGGTTGAAGAGGGGCGTTGGCGTACGGGTCCAAGCGTACTGGGGCCTGCAATTGATACTGGGCGTACGGATCGGATGATCGTGGAGGTGATGGCTGCGCTTGTGGAGGTGCCAACGGCGCACGAGGTGGACTCTGAGGCAGTAGTTGTGGCGGAGAAGCAACAATATTCTGCTGTGGTGTATATCGGCCTTGACCACTGGCCGGTCGGGGCTTGGTCACCATAGGCAATTCTTCAAAAAAGCTTGAAGAGGCCGACTGTGGTGGGGGTCTCTCTGGCTTGGTGGAAGGCGTTATTACTGAGGCGCTCCGGTTCTGCATTGTCGAGGCAACAGCCGGAGGTGGTATGCCTCCTATTGTCGATGGCATAGTTGGGCTGAAAGGGGATTGCAATGGTTTGTCGGACAAGCTGCTACTTCGCGGTGGTGGCGCAACGGGTTGCGATATTTGGACTGGTTGAGGGACATGAGCTCTTTTCCTTGGTTTGCTGATCTCCATGGGTAGATCATAAGGAGATTTATAACCATCTTTTGCCTGATCAACGAAGCTCTTCATCGACTGCGCAGCCGGTCTCTGCTGCATTTGCGATTGGAAAGAACTCATCGGCGCTAGCTCAGGTCGAGAGATACCGATGTTGTTATGCGTGGTACGTGCTGTTGGAGACAGTTGCAGCATATCAGAAGTGGATGGTTGATGAGGTGCATAATACTGGTTGGCAGACATCTGTCTCTGCGGCTGGCTGGGAAGGCTCACAGGCGCGCTGCTTGCCGTGTCGGAGCCTGGTACAATGGACCTGTCCTCTTGTAAGGCTGATGATCCTTGCTGTAATGCAGCTTCGAAGGATGAAGGGGAACCGGGTTCGGAGTCCGGGAGAAGGTCGTCGGCATCCTCGACCAGGAATTCATCATCGTCAAGCACAGCTGCCCATGCAGCAGCATCAGGATCTTGGGTTTGAGCAGCTTCCGGAGCTTCATTTGTAGAGACATTCCTGTCGCCGCCTTCACTAACCAATTGGTGGAAGAAAGAAGACTCCTCAGCCTCAGGCGCATCAGGTGCTGCGGGAGACTCTGGTACTCCCCTTACCTGGAACTCCATTGAGTCTAGCACTTGAGTTGTAGACTTTCGGTCAAGTGACGGAGCAACAGCACCCGAATCTGTGGTGCCATTAACATGGGAGAAGTAGGAGATTTCCTCATCATCTCGTGCCGTGCCGAACGGATGAGCTGCTGATTGCTGTTCGGCCTCGTTCTCGTCGATCGCAAGTGGTTCTTCATCTTGCATCAGCGGCACGCCTTCGTCAAACCGCTGAGCAGCCTCATCAACTAAGGGGGACTGCTCCGGTACGGTCCAAGAATGAGCGTCCCGCGTTCCATCGCGTTCGTCATCCATCCATCCAAATTCCTGTGGCTCTGTTGGGGCCTTCTCTTGCTCCGGCATTCTGACATGTTCCGCCTCAGCTGCCGGTTCCTGAGTTTCAGGCGTTCGCTGCACGAGACCATTCTCGTGACTGGAATCTGGGGTATGGGACGTCGCAACTTCCGGGAACGTGGATGTACGGTGAACTCCTTGCAGGATGCGAGCAGAATCCTGACGTTTTATGCCCCAAGCGGGATCTAACCGCTCATCGTCATCTTCTGAGGGAAGCTCGTCTCCTGCGAAGCTGGTGCCAGACTCCTTTTCTATTGCTCCATTCGATGTGGCCTCTGGCGCAAAGGTGTGGTTGGCCAGCCCTTGTGACGCTTCACTGGAGTCGTGTTCAATGCCTTCTTCTGCTTTACTCTCCACAAAGCCTGTGGCTGGAGGTATAATATGCGATTCGTCATTCACAAAACCTGCCGGCACATTTTCGAGGGTATTCGAAGGTTTGGCGCCATCATAGAAGTCATGCGACTCGTCGAGGACTTCTGGACGCAAGGCTGGTAGCCAGTGACCTGTTTGGCTAGCATCCGAGGGTACAGAGCCGTGGTCTATATGGTTGGCAGACGCCATTCTGACTGTTCAACGAGATCGAGACTGCGTTAGGTCAGCAGGGGGCCCAGTCAGGAAGCAAGCCACGTACACAGCTCAAGGATTCAAAGTGGTCAGGTAAACCTCGGAGACATGTCGGTAATCAGTCAATTGCTCACCAACACAACCGAGGGTCGATGCTTTGAAGCATTTACTGAAGGAGTGATGGATGATGCTGAAGGCCAAATTGTTCTCGAAACAATCGCAGGCGCAGGTCGACGCGGAGAAAAAGACTGCGGAACCAAAGGCGCGGAACGGACACTTTACCTTTACCGTAGCAGTTTAGCCTCGACACCCTCGACAGTGGACACCCTGGACACCCTGGACACCCTGGACCACGTAACTACCTACCTCAGGTTGATTGGGGCATGGGGGGGCCAGTGAGAGAGCCATGTTAGGGGCATCATGGGGGTGTTAGGGGCTCACTAGGCTGCACGGGCTTCTTACCTGCAGAGCCTCGTTCACATGCTGGCCAATTCTATACAACATCGTCCAGGCCACCATAATAATCCAGTCCTGCGTTCCCTACACCTCAACACTCTACAATACTGTATTCGCTCGCCTTTAGAACTCGCCATCATCACGCCCTTCCAATTCTCTTTCCACTACTGGGCTAAGTCCTCCAAGTATGGTATCTGATTGATCAACGCACCACCCTGCATCGCCTCCGGGCCATCCACCCTCTTGATCACATCAGCCATGATCCAGAGCCTACATGTCTCGGCCAAACACAGTGCACTCAGGAGGCGACGTCGACTCGGCCTCCGAAGATGACCTTGACCTCGACGAACTCGATCCTGCGACCACCGCCTCTCTAAATGGCTACCCCCAAAACCCAAGCGAGGAATCCAAGCGGCGCCTTCGGGGCAAGACCCCTGGAAACATCCCACTTCAAAGACTGCAGAAATACGGTGGCAGCCGGGGCCTATGGCGCTCCAAAGGCAGACAGCAGAAAGGAGAGTCAGCTGTAGACGAAGAAGACACGGAAGCCCTGCTGAACAGCTGGCCTGGACACTCCCATGGTGGAAACGGGCACATACGACGATGGTCTGAGGAACGGGCTGGATGGAATGTCCGCAACAAAGGCGGGCAGAACAGCATCGGTGGGCAAAATGTTGCATCGCAGCAAGCACGAGAGACGCCGTCGCGTCGACCGAGTCAGAGCATGCAGTTCCAAGAGTTTGTCCGGCAAGAACTGGCCGATATGCGGGACAACAAAGATGTCGACAACGCAGACAATCGCGACATTCAAGTCGGACAGTCCCAGAAGAGACGATTCCCTACCAACGTCGTCTCGAACGCCAAATACACCGCCTGGTCTTTCCTCCCGCGAACATTGTACAACGAGTTTTCTTTCTTCCTGAACATATATTTCCTGTTGGTTGCATTATCACAAATTATACCCTATCTGCGCATTGGTTACATGTCGACGTATATTGTTCCATTAGCGTGTGTTCTCACTATTACGATCGGAAAGGAGGCCATCGACGACATTGCTCGAAGACGGCGAGACGCCGAAGCAAACTCGGAGCTCTTCACAGCCCTGTCTTTTCCAGCTGCTGCGCGACCACGGCAGCAAGGCGTTGTCGAGGTACAGAAACGATCTCGAGATATCAAGGTCGGAGATGTGTTGAAACTGGAAAAGAATCAAAGATTCCCTGCAGATGTGGTCATCCTCCAGAGTCATTTGACCGAGCTTCTCAGCGAACTCACGATCGCTTCAGCTTCAGATACTGGGGAAACGTTTATTCGAACAGACCAGCTTGACGGCGAGACGGACTGGAAACTTCGGCTACCCAGCCCTCTAAGCCAGAATCTTCGGTTGTCGGAATTGCAGCGGTTACAGATCACGGCTGGAGCACCTGACAAGCAGGTCAACCATTTTGTTGGAACGCTGGGCCTTCGTTCGAACCACGGCTCAGCATATGACCCTCATCTCAGCAAGCCAGATCCCGGCCACGACGCGCCGGACACTGGCAATCAAGATGAACCTCATGCGAACCGCAGCAGCTCGGCGCCTCTAACGATTGACAATACGGCTTGGGCAAATACTGTGCTAGCTTCAAGCACTACCACATACTGCGTGGTCGTATATACTGGCCGCCAAACACGATCAGCCCTCTCGACCTCTCCTTCACGGTCTAAAACAGGCCTCCTGGAACTGGAAATCAACAATTTGACCAAGATCCTCTGCATCATGACCCTCACTCTCTCCATCACCCTCGTCGCCCTCGAAGGCTTTGAACCCTCCAACAAAAAGCCCTGGTACGTCGCGATAATGATCTACCTAATACTATTCTCGACCATTATTCCAATTAGCTTGCGTGTCAATCTCGACCTCGGCAAATCCGTCTACGCCAACATGATCGAGCACGACAAAGGCATTCCCGACACGGTTGTCCGCACGAGTACCATTCCCGAAGACCTCGGTCGCATAGAATACCTCCTCTCCGACAAAACAGGCACTCTTACTCAGAATGAGATGCTCCTCAAGAAGATTCATGTTGGTACAGTCGCGTACTCAGGCGATGCTATGGAAGAAGTCGCAGCGTACATCGACCAGGCATTCTCATCCACCGACGACACACACTCCCAAGGGGCTACCACCACCAAAACCCGCCGCGAAATCGGCGTCCGCGTACGCGACCTCATCCTTGCTCTGGCTCTCTGCCACAACGTCACGCCCACGACCGATGAAGTCAACGGTGAAAGAGTCGTCTCCTACCAGGCCTCTTCGCCTGATGAGATCGCCATCGTCGAGTTCACCGAGAGCGTCGGCTTGCGCCTCCTACACCGTGACCGCGAGAATATTGTCCTGCAGTCTGTCAAATCAGACCGAATCGTACTCCGCGCCGAAATCAAGGACATATTCCCTTTCACATCCGACAGTAAGCGCATGGGCATCATCGTTCAGCTGTCTTCCGAGATTCCCGGCATTACGAATATGGCTGGCGATGAAGTCTGGTTCTTCCAGAAGGGCGCCGATACCGTGATGTCCAACATCGTCGCGGCGAATGATTGGCTCGACGAGGAAACTGCCAACATGGCGCGCGAGGGTCTAAGGACACTGGTCGTTGGGCGCAAACGTCTCTCACCGTCCCAGTACGCGGACTTTTCAAGCGCATATACAGATGCCAGCCTGGCTTTGCACGAGCGCGATGCCGGCATGGCATCTGTCGTGCAGACCCATCTGGAGCACGATCTCGAGCTTCTCGGCGTCACGGGCGTTGAGGACAGACTCCAGAAGGACGTCAAGCCTTCTCTCGAACTTTTGCGCAATGCGGGCGTGAAGATCTGGATGCTGACAGGCGACAAAATCGAGACGGCGCGCTGTGTGGCCGTGTCCGCCCGCCTTGTCGCTCGTGGCCAACACATCCAGACGATGGCGAGACTGAAAACGAAGGCACAGGCAAAAGACGCGTTGGACTTGATGCGCAACCAGGCGGAGTCATGTCTGCTCATCGATGGCGAGAGTTTAGCTCTCGTGCTGGCCCAATTCAGGATGGACTTTATCACCATTGCGGTGCAGTTGCCCGCTGTGATCGCGTGTCGGTGCTCGCCAACGCAAAAGGCCGAGGTGGCGCATCTGATTCGCAAACATACCAAGAAGCGCGTATGCTGCATTGGCGACGGCGGGAACGATGTCAGCATGATCCAGGCCGCGGACGTGGGCATCGGGATTGTCGGCAAGGAGGGGCGACAGGCCTCGCTCGCAGCTGATTTCAGTATCACGCAATTCTGCCATTTGACGAAACTGCTGGTCTGGCATGGGCGGAACAGTTACAAACGTTCAGCTAAACTGGCGCAGTTCATCATCCATCGTGGCCTTATCATCAGTGTGTGCCAGACGATGTACAACATTGCTGGACACTTCGATCCGAAAGGCCTTTTCAAGGACTGGCTGCTGGTCGGGTATGCCACGGTATACACTATGGCCCCAGTCTTTTCGCTCGTGCTCGATCGTGATGTGGATGAGCAGCTGGCCAACTTGTACCCGGAGCTCTACAAGGAATTGAAGTCTGGTAAGAGCTTGAGCTATCAGACGTTCTTTACGTGGGTTTTGGTCTCGGTCTACCAGGGAATCATAATTCAAGGCCTGACACAGCTTCTTGTGGGCGAAGTTGACGGCCCTCGCATGCTCAGCGTTAGCTTCACAGTTCTGGTGCTGAACGAGTTGATCATGGTGGCGGTGGCCGTCACCACGTGGCACCCGATTATGATCATATGCATCCTCGGAACAGCTGCGTTGTATGCCGCCAGCGTACCCTTCCTGGGTGGCTATTTCGACCTGGCGTACGTTGCTAGCTGGAGTTGGGTCTGGAGGGTCGTTGCGGTCGGAGCCATCAGTCTGGTTCCTGTCTGGGGTGGCAAGGCCATCAGGCGCATGTGGAAGCCGCCAAATTATCGTAAGGTGCAGGGAATATGAAGCGAGTTTTGGCCGCATGTACGAAGCGAATGCAACCGTACTTGTTTGATTAGCTTGTCGGTTTCTAGATGTTCAATAGATCCATGAGTGTGGGCTCTCGTGGCAGGCTGTCACTGCAGTCTTCAGTGCCGGACTGTTGGGTGTTGAGATTTTGCTGCATCCCATTTGGTACCGTGAAGAGAATCCAGCGTTTTGTGCAACCTAGCAGGCCTGCCATCACCTCGCTGGGTCCTCAATTGAACGCGAGTGCCATTCGTGGGGAGAAGCAATCCATGCAGGCCACTTCCTTCCACATCATTACTGGCTTGGGTGTTGTTAAGTGCAGTGTCTAACCGAGAGCACATTCCTGACATGCAGATGGACGTCCCGCGGCCAATTGCATCTGGGATTTATGCCAGGTTTATCCTAGAACAACCTGTCGGGTTTGACGTGCGTGGTGACCAGGAAAGTCCGTTCCAGCAGCTTGGATCGCCGCCCATAGCCCTGTCTGTTTTGTACAAGGTCAGATGCGATGTTTCTTCAATCGGCACCCCTCTGTATACCCATATCTGTTGTTATATGTTGTTTCAGCCAATGTTTTGGGTAGCAGTGTATGTATGGAACGCAAACAACGGCCACGGCGGGATTTCAACAAAAATCACATGAATGCAGTAGTGTCCGGCTCTGCAAGCAACCGAGTGAGGAGTGACGGAGTAGGTGGCGATTTGAAAGAGAAATAATTGGGCGCGTCGTAGAGAGATGGGCTCTCCAGCGTAGGCTCGGATAGAACGACGGTTGCATGCCGTAAGGAGTGAGCAACGAAACTGTCCAGCGAGTGATCATTACGGTGAAGATATCCTTGAATCGACTGCATTAGTCCACTTGCGGTCAGGTCGGGTTGGTCAAAATGTCGATGATGCTGTAGGGTTCCGAGGAGGATGCCATACTCCAGGAAAAGCTGGAAAGAGTGCCCACCTGCCAAAGCGGTTTCGGTACCACTCCGCTCGGATTCAGGAAGCCGTAGGTGGACGGGAGCTGGTTCAAAAAGACAAAGTCAGAAGAGAGCCATCGCGTGATTGTGCTGGTGCTGAAGATATAGGGGCAGACCCTGGGCAGACAGGATTGCAATATGCGCCTAAAGATCCATCCTCGCACAACCATGAAGCTGCATGCCGTCCACGATGTCGACAACGTCCAAGACCGCAGAGACTCATGGTCTGGTCTTGTATGACGTTTGAGCCGGGTTGGAGCACTGGATGGGTCGGCCTTTCTTCGTGGGATCGTTTTCCAAGTATGCAAATCGGCCTGTGTTGCGCAGCGAAACGATTCTGGATGTTGTTGGAGGGCTGGTATGGTATTGGCCTTTTCTTGCTCCCTCGCCGGTAGCCTGGTCCAGCCTCTGCCTTTTTCTGTTCTTGCTTGTTCTGTCGGATTCGTGCTTCGTTTATCAGAGCCGGGCTGCTGCAGGGGCACGAGATAGTCACTGCATTCCGGAATCATCTGAGAAAGACCTATTTAGCCTGGGGTTGGCAGCCGCGTTGGACTGCTTCTCACCTTCACAATTTGTGATTCATTGTCTTTGTGGCCGGTAAACCAGCCCTGATCTTAGTGTTTGCTGAAAGGATCTGTTGTTTGCAAGTGACTTGTAATCAGGATTCTGTCACTCCCAACAAGGCGCAGCTTCCTTCGTTACAAAGTTTGACTCAACTGTCAAAGAGGCACCTGCCTTTGGAAATCGCCACTCTCACCATCAGTCTCTATCGTTGGACAACATGGACCCTTCACCGGTCGAGATCACTGCTTTGGCGGAGCAGCTCAGCCAGGCGGCAAAGTATGTGGCCTTTGCGCGGGATCCCACAACTCGGAAAGAACAGACAGCCGCCCTAGTATTGCAAGCGAAGCAGCTGATATGGCAGATTCAAGATCCATATGATGCACTCATGGACCACATTGTCAATGTGAGCCTCCTCATCTGACCTTGCGGCAGCTTTAGGATGGGGCAGTGGATATGACAAAAATGTGCTAACACAATTGTTCAGGGATACACCATCTCAGCCTGCCTCGCTGCGTCCAAGCTCGGCATCTTCGAAGCAATTCCTCCCACTGGTACGGCCAGTGCTAGTGAGGTTGCCCAGAAATGTGATACTGCTGAAGAGTTGGTCGGTAGGTCAAGCCTCCCTCCTGTGTCTGAAACATAACTGACCTTTTTCCAGTCCGCCTAATGCGTCAACTGACTTGTGTCAACATCTTCGACGAGGTTCGGGTGGGTGAATGGGCACACAACAGACTCTCGATCATGCACAGCGAGCATGTCGGCCCAATGAGTGGCAAGTGGCTATACAATGTCTCGTAAGTTTACTTCTCTGGTAGATTGGGTTGGCCAAGAGGGTTGCATGATAGCAACTTGCCGAAACTGTGAGCTGATGGGTATGTCTAGACTCGACGAGATGATGCCGGCCATGTATCGGCTGAATCACTACCTGGACCGTTTCGGAAATCACTCGCTTCTGAATACTTACACCGAGACACCACATTCATGGTTCTATGACATGGTCGGCAAGAACTTTTGGGAAGTCATGAACTCGTCTCACCACCGTATCGGGAACTTCATTCGCGGACTGGGCCTGTTCGACGCTCTGCATCCTGTAGTGGCCATGTTCCCGTTTGAAGAGAAGTTGCGGGAAGGCAATTCCGCTGACCGTCCACTTATGGTCGATATCGGTGGTGGGAGAGGTCTTGCTCTGCTTGAAATGAAAAAGGGCTGTCCGAGTTTGCAAGGACAGCTAATCTTGCAAGACCGTCCATGCGTTCTTGACGATATTTCGGCCGAAGACCTACCAGGAGTAACGAGGATGCCTCACGACTTCTTCGAGGACCAGCCTGTACAGAACGCGCAAGTTTACTACATCCGTCGCGTTATGCACGACTGGCAAGATAAAGATGCCTCGCGGATCATGAAAGCCATCATCCCAGTCATGGCAAAGGATAGCCGCATCCTCATCTCCGATATGGCCATCCCAGAGCCGGTGACACCGAGAGATGCTGGAGCAATCTGGCTCGACCTGATGATGATGACGATTGGCGGCAAGGAACGAACCGGTCGAGACTGGAACCATTTGGCAGAACTGAGTGGGCTAAAATTGGTACACGTTTGGCAGGAGCCTGACAGATTTGGTCCTTTGTGTGTCGTTGAGTACATGCTTCCAGATGCAGAATCAACTCCGCCCCTTTACCGTGCGGTAATGGATGATGCCGCAGACACAGAACCAACTCCATCCCTCCACCACGCGATGATGGATGGTGCCGCAGACGAGGAAGAAATGTCTCCCAACATGGTCACGAGCGAGGGAGAAGCTCTGACGGTGTCTGATATGGAATCGAGCGAGTCCAGAGACGTGGACTGGGAGGAAAGAACGGTCGTCGGTGATCGTGAGCAGAGTTTGGAGCCACCGGCATAGAAGCTGTCGAGAAGAGAAGATGTGAATGAAGCGACGATGTCCTGCTGGACGCAAAGGAGATGGCTCAGACGAGATTGAAGGCGTATGGCGTCTTTTCATGTGTAGTATTTACCTCATCTCGCAGCTGTGTACAAGGAATATGCCTAGTTGGTGCCAGTTAAGCTCTTTGACTCCGAGTCCTAGGTAGCGTTCGGCCGACTTCCAACTCCTGCACCGCAGCCTTGTCACGTGTCAGGCTGAGCTGTGCCTCATCTTGCCTGATTGTGACTGCGGCTCTTACACTTTCTGTATCATGACTTCTACAGTGACACAACCCTTTCTTTCCGACAGGTAGAAAAACGTCCACTACCTCACCATAGCCGAAGTCATATCGTACCGAGTCTGCGTCGTCCTTTTCCCTCACTCCAGCCTGGCGATGGC
Organism: Vermiconidia calcicola; assembly: GCA_035928285.1. Lineage (NCBI taxonomy): Eukaryota > Fungi > Ascomycota > Dothideomycetes > Mycosphaerellales > Extremaceae > Vermiconidia > Vermiconidia calcicola. The sequence continues at coordinate 2,567,460 of JAXLQG010000001.1, read as the reverse complement.
TTCATACCTGTCCTACTTCACCTCCACCACCGCCTCAAGCGCTCCTCCCACGTCTCACGGATCGAGTACGACCAACTCTACTTCGACATGGTCGAGTACCTTCTCATCCAGATTCGCCAACCTGCGGAAGGCATTGACTAAGGACTCAGAGGATGATGATCCGGACAATGAAGACTGCTCACACATCTCGAATGTGCTCCGGGCTTATTACGCAGAGAAGGGCCGGCCCCTGCCTGAATGGCTTCCTCCTGATCCAAAGAGACCTGTCGTTGCCCCTCAGCCACAAGTCTCATACGGACAATACGGGAACGCGTATGGCTCGCAGCCCTTCAACGAGCAACCGCATTCCAGAGGTTCATCGGGTGGAAGAGGAGGTGGCCTGTCCGATCTCTGGGATCCTTCTCCCGCTTCGGCTGCGCCACCTAGCCAGAGTCTAAGAGCTCCTCGTCCTACACCCCAGTCCCTGCGATCCAACGATTCATCAAGATCACAGTCGAGCGGAGGCGGTCAGCAAACATCGTTTAGCGGGCCAACGCCCACGGCCCGACCTCTTCCCAGTCAAAGAGCTGGAAGTTATCAAACAAATCCTACTGCAAACGCACAAGCATTGGGATCTCGTGACAGATTGCGTGCACGGTTACAAGGCGGTGGCAGTGGTAGAAACAGTCCCGCTACAGTGGGAGGTGGTCAGCCATCGTATGGTCCTTCGGGCGGAAATCTCAGTACCCAAGATCGTAGTGGATCCACACAGCCCTATATTTCAGCCTCACAGCCGTGGTCGACGGGCGGGGACGGGTATGGTTACGATGCAAGCTCTACCAATGCTGGTCTTCCATCGTCACCATACGGCAATCAAGACCAGCGACGACGACCTGGAGGGCCGAGATGAGAAATTGCGGCAAAGTGCGATCTTCGGCAACCGAACCAGATGTAATCGTCAACTGACTATCCTAGAATGCAACGTCTTGCAGTCCTAGTGACCCGCCAATGGTACATAGCCGGCACATTGTCTCTCACCAAGATCTGGTCAAGGCCAAGCGGAGGGATCTACTACGTATGACCGGAGTCAACTCTCTCCCTTGGTTTTGCGTTGTCGGCTAATATTAGGGGGCCACGAGTTTCATGAAGCGAGTACCCTTTACGAAGTCCTTTTGTCGGGATTCGAGCTTGAATGTCTTTCGGGCCGTGCCAGCCTCGATTATCGGACCATTTCCATTGGACCCGCTATGAACGAGCTCAACTACGGATCTGGTGGGGGATGTTCGGCTATCTCAGATTCATAGCTAGACATGAACCAGAACGGGATCCTTCGTGGCTGAATCCGGTAAGCACTTGGCAAGGACCTTTGGAAAGGAAGCATTTCAGGCCCTGAGGCTTGGATATAGGGCTAAAGCGAAATAACCAGTAATACTGGAAGATGAAAATGGCATCCATTGGTTCGACACAGCCCCAGAAGTCAGAGGCTGAGATGACACCAAATCCGCAAACAGGCTAGGCTCGCCATTTGCGCTTACTCATCGATGGGAGCTGGGCCTTTGACCACCTATTCAACACATGTCATCATCAAAGGACTACTCTGGTATGGCTTGCAACAGAACGCCATGACTTGTTCCGCCCTCGACCCCGGTTCCCTTCCTATCCGATCTGCCGGCTGTCCCAGACAGACCAGGGCTTTCCACCCAAGTGTCTGGCTACGAGTAACGTTGGCCTCGTTCATGCAACTCCGATTGCACCCTGGGTACTACTGGCGCTGCCAGTTTTTGCTTGATGGTCGCTCCCACACCTCGATGTCCTTCAGACTAGCTTCCCCGGCCCCCACTTGGCATTCTGGCAGACGCCCTCGCCAGAACATTAGCCTGCTGCTCGTATGACGGAGTCTCGTCAAATGGTGCCTACCGCACGTGGTCTATCATAGGCAGAATGTCACCGACGAGCCCGAAATCATTCCGCGGGATGCTCGAGGCTGGGAGCTTAGGGTGTCATTGTCCTGCCTTCGATCGCGGCCAGCTCTAAGCTCTAGAAAGTGGCACTCCGGATGATGACCCTCCCGCGCCTTGGGGTGGCGTGGATTTGGGGAGAGTGGCCGCAATCAATCTCGACGGTAATCCTTTCCTATACTTGTGGATCGTCTATGGAGAAGCTTGACGCAAGAACAGCAGTTGCTCGGCACATCACACTCCGGCTAGAAACATCATATATCTGGGGAAGCATATGTGTCAGCCCTACTTCTTTCCCTCGATCGTCACACTCACTCGAATTTGTCTCGTGCTACATCATTTCCGTCGGTTTATGCTGGTTGTCTTGTCCACTTCTGCGGTCTTACTAAGTGTTTGCGGCTCCTTTTTGGTTCTGCGCTGCTTCATACCCATAGCGCCTTATATCATCACGATTATTCAACCACCCACATCGCCAACCTGCAAGGTGCTACTTCAATTTTGCTGCTTATGGACGATAGGAACCGGGATGCCTCGAAGGACCCCGAACGAACGCGATCATCCAGGGGATCACAAGGTCGTCATCCAGAAGGAGAACGAGCAAGCCAAATGGCCCGACCAACCCATACGGCCAGTCGAACATCTTATAGCCCATCGTTCTCGCCAGGTGCATTTTCGAATCTGAACCCCTTGGCAGAACAGTCAACCTCGCAAACACCAACGACCTCATTCGCACTACCAGCATCAACTCCAGAGTACATTATGCCGCGCCCAACAACAATCACCACATCTCGACCACAACAATATCAGCTGGTTTCTCCTGGCACGCCAGCTGATCCTCGAACAATGAGCCAAGTCAGTCCAGGTTTCATTTTTGTAATATTTCCTATGTTTGCAAGCCTTGCCTGGTTGCCTTGACCCATTTCCTTGTTCCTTGTTCCACTTCCTCCTACTTCTCTCCTTTTGTCTCCTCATGTTTTGGATCTTCTCTTGTTTTCATTTGAGATTCCGGCAATTTTCCGCGCACTCCATGCTAGCGATATGCACGAGAGCTAATTGAGAGGTACAGAATAACAAGGACCAGTTGATCCACTCACTTCGAACACATCGTGTCAATACCATTACGGAGCTACGTCGCATCGAGAAAATCTTCGCATATCTCGATTCTGCCGAGGTTACAGAACCCATGACCACTGCATGGGCACACTACGTCAACTCGAACAATCTTCTGAATGAATTGAGAGGCTTAACAAGAACCTATCCGTTCAGTTCGGAGTGCCTCGACGAAGCCAAGTCGTTGGTGGTGCGAGATCCAAGTAGTGTTCGGAGCTGGAACTATTGCTGGTTGGTTCTGGTGAAGATGGAAAGAGAGTAAGCACTGTCCTGCAGCCTTGCTACAAAGATTGCTCAATCACTGACCTGCCAACACAGCCATCTTATCACCAAACATGCTCGCGCTCTTGCTTCGAAAGCGAGCACATGGGGTGGCCGAAGACCGACTGCCGCAGAGTTTGAGAAGCTTGTCAATGCTTGTGTGGCAGAATGGACCCGAGCACTCAGGCAGATGCTCAGACACTGGGACAACCCTCCAAGCACGACTGGAAACTAGGTTGCCTCGAAGGCAGTGGTGGCCACAGACTAGTGGCAAAGTCGGCGGCGTTCGAAGCACCCCAAGCGGCACCTTCGAAGCATACGGTCGTTACTGCATTCAACCCATCTGATTCTAGTTACTGGATACGAATATCGGACTACATCTTGCCTTTAGTGACTCGCTGGAATCGACGTCAGCTAAGGTCAAAGGAGGCCTTACAGTGGAGGAGTGGAGACTGGCTCTCGGCTCGTGTATACCTTCGCCCTGGGGTGGCTCATAGCACTGCAGCTCTGGGCTTTCGTTCTTTTGTGATGCATACTACTTCTAGTTCAGCTTGGCCTGGCCGTCAAAGCCGTGCACGTCTAATTAGCGAGGAGCTCAGTGGCGTAACGTGGGAGATGGTGGACCATCACGATCGCAATTCTTCTTGCTATCAGAATAGATTTCTGGGACTCGGTCTTGAACATTCGATACTCGAAGTGCTCGTTGAGTCGAAAGGAATGGAGACGCTGTTGCGTACCACCCTTAGTGAGCCATGTCCTGTCAGCAAACCAAACACAGCCTTTGTTACTAGTATGACGTTCCATATCCCTTAACTACTAGTACAGGCAACCACATTATTCGTGGCGGGCAGTAACCATCATGGATTACTCGAGGCCACAATCGACCATCAGCTCAAGGGCCAACACAATTGCGTACAGGCATATGGGGGCTAAAATCTTACCGGAAACAGTAACCGCCATCACCGCCATCTTGCCTAGATGAGCGCGTGGCGGCTGACGGTACCTGTCACGCGTGCCCCCGACGACAGGGAACGCAGACCTCATTGTCATCTGTGGCGAAGAGGGTGTGATGCCATTCACACAGCCTGGCCGGGTACCTGGATGATTACGGAAGGCACCAGACGTTGCGAATACGCGGCTCAGAGCCCCCGGAGTGGTTTGCCACTGATGCCACAGTCCTGTGCCCAGCGATGGCTGTGCCTCTCTACACACCTCCCAGCATATCACCTCATGATGTTACAGCGATCTTGATTACCTAACAACGTCCTACTGGCTCCAGATCGCCGAGTGGGAGGGCCATCAGGCCAAACGCCAGCCTGGTCTCGTGTGGACTGAGTCACCCGCATATCCTTTCCAGCTTGGAAACTATACACATTTACAAATCTCTGACGGCATAACCGAGTGCGAGATCGAGAGACTGACTTCCAGATCGCAATCACTGTAAAGATCAGGCCCGAGAACTGGACGGGGACAGATGAGCATCATGGTACTGCTGAGTAATCCCACCAACGGCCGTCTCGATTGGCGAAATGTGAGGCGCCGCATGATTGGTCCTAGCTAGACTTACTACTAGGAAGCCCAAGGCCGCCCTCACAACACTTGGACTTGTCAACGACTTGTCCGGGACTGGGTGTTCAAGCAGGGGATCCTAGACCTACCAACCAACCTTACCATAACCCTTCGCCTCTTTGGGGCATGGTGTTTACTCCCACATCGTCAAGTTTGGCCACTTCCGCCTGCGTTCTCATCTTGTTCGCCGTGGAGGTGGCAGTGGCACCGTGTCTGGCGTGTCGGTGATCACTTGTCCATTCCCTCAGCCGCTAAGCAGAGCATTCGAAGCGAAAGTCTCGGGCTCTAGTTGAGCATATCACCCTGAAAAGATACGATGATCGTCAAGAAACCAGCCTCCGATCCGCGAGATAAACTCGGCGGATTATGGTGCATGAACACGCGCCGCAATGAGATCATCAAACTACATGTCCCAAGGACGGAGAAGAGCACCAACATGAATGATTCACGATTTCACTGGGAGAACTCACTTCATCGTTGAGAGCGGGTACGAGAATGCAGTAGCATGATCTTCCAGCCCGTCCCGGGCCACATGCACTCCCGTCCAACATTGTTTTCTTACCCGATACAGCTGCCAGTCAGCTTCCAGAGCACCGGCATGCCTCCATGCTGAATCCAGCAGGGCCGGTAACCATCAGTGGCACTGGCTCAACAGGAGCCTTTCACTATCCAAGGACATCGAGCCCCTGGTCTAGTCGAACAGGGCTCACAATAGGAGGAAATCATCACTTTCCGGCGTCGATGTCCTTTCATGCCTTGAGCACCAGCCTCCAACTAGTATTCTCTTCAACGGCGTCCTCCTGCCAATGATAAGGGGTGTTATTTCGGTGTCAGCCCGAGCCTCCCTTAGAAGGTGGCAAAATTTCTGTCAGCAATAAATGCTACATCTACCTCGCCACAGTACTTTTGTGCGGTCCACAGTCTCTCGCCAACCAAGGACGCCAGAACTTCGATGCCTGCTCGCATTCAATACGACCTGTTACGAGTCTTCCGGATCCCCAAGGAGTTGCAGCTACGAGATCATTTCCGGTGGATTTACGGTACTCAAATCTGTCAATGGACCCAGGACACAACGTTCACTGATGCATCTCCGTTGGCCATGTCCAGGAAATGGAGACAACTAGTACCCATACCCTGGCTTTGTTAGTCTGAGGGCTTGATCTGCGAGCTCAACCACTGGGTGAGCAGGTTTCTCTGAAGTTCGGCTCGCCACTAAGATACGTGGCATCACCTTTTGCAGCCGGGAGTCAACTTTAGGCGACCGACCTGCAGAAGCGGATGCGTGTCGGCAGTTTGGTTCAGATCCTTTCGCAAACAAGTGCGTGCTAGTACATGACGACAAGCTCCACTTCGTCCATCCATGGCTTACATATACAGGAAAGCTTTCTGAAGAGATGCTGACCTAAATGACTCCACTCGTTGGTGTCAGCAGGGGTCACTACCATGTAAGGGTCGACGTTATTGGCACTGGCTGATGCGCTGATACGAGCTCTTGGGGGCCCTAATCTCTAGCCGTCACTCCGTTGTTCTCGGTGATCTTGTCTTTGAGGTACAATCGGGGCCTCCACCTCAAGGCTAGAGGCTCCCACGGCACAGGCTTGATCAGGGATGTGTCTCTCGCACCGTTGTGGAGGCTGTCATACATGGGACTTTACAGAAGTTGCGGCTTTTTCACGAAAGCACATGGATGGCTTGATGCTGGTTGAAGCTTGCCTCCACAAGCTCTACCCAACTCTGAAAGCATCATTGGTAGCAGTCCCCTGCTCTAGTGCAATGCCTATCACGGCCCCATCTATCTATCCCTGGACTGGGACTGGCGTTGGGTCGCGGTCCCGGAGAAACCCTGCATACTGCCCTCAAGACAAGACAAGGACAAGGACAAGGACAAGATATGGATGGGTTCACACCAAGTGCTCCGAGCGATGACGCTGGCAGAACGCTCTTTGCCGAATAGCGCTTCAGGGACATACAAATAAAGGGGGTGATTGCGTAACCACGCGCCGGAATAGATATGGTCGAGGTTGACACCCATAGGACGACATCCACATGGGCATAGCCTAGCGCATGCCTTGAAAAGAAGAGGGACTTCTTGTCCAAGGGATGTACCGTGGGGTTGAACGTGATGCCGAGAGTCGAGGCAAGGACATTGTCAATGCATCTTCCTGGCTCCCAGGGCGTGGCGTGCGAATGCCCCAACTACGAGTAGTGCTGCAGAACAGGTACCTTCCTGCCAATGAGTGGTTGATGATGTTGCGAAGTTAAGTCGATCCAACGGAAGGAAATTTCTGCATCACAAGCATGTGTCATTGAGCCTGAGTGGTTTTGGTTGCATGGCTCTGGTTCCACTATACACAACTGGGCGCGACAGTCGCTGCTCGTCGCTGCTCGTCGTCCTCGGCAATGTCGCCGACGATCGCATGCCTGACATCTTCTGAAGAGGCTAGCAGTCTGCGGCCATGAAGCGCCCTACGCAGATCACGAGGATGACCGTGAACTTTGTGCTTGTTTTGATACGTTCATTTCAATTGAATCTTCATCTACTTCTAGAAAAGGTCGACAACATCTCTTTGGTCTAGCCCGCCAATGCCATTGGTGTGTCGCTGTGAGTGTGTCCATCATGAGCTTTGCCTTGCCTTGCCTTGCCTTGCCTTGACTTCTGTCTCCAGGCACACCAAGGTCGCGGAGAAGTACAGTATTCGTTCAGAAACTCGAATCCCAAGTACTGACCAAGTTGCCTTGTTAAGCATTGCCCTTGAACGCCAACCGGACCACCACCTATACCTCGAAGTCGCATTCTCAGAGAGCAAGAGCAAGAAGGATCTCAACAGAATGTTTCCCATTGCCATTGTATCATGTCAGCAAGATATGTATGTCTCGGCACGGGCTTATCTAAGCCTCGGAATTCCTGGTACAGTGGCATGGTATATAGGCTTTGATAGCGTTCTTCTTACGTGGGTCATTCTTGGTGCCTTAACGACCCGACATGCAAGCAAGGAATGTCGTCCATCATCCTTTGTCGAACAGAGTTGAGTTCATCGAAGGTAGATCGACCGACAACTTACAAAGTCCTTGTCGAATAGCGGCAGGGGATGGATGGCCCTATGAAGCTTTCTGACGAGGGTTTTTGTCCCATCAGTAAGTTAATGAGTGAAGCACGCTGTTGCCGTGGCGCCGCGCTGGTGACAGGCAAATAAGGCAGGACTGTCTCAATTCAAGGCGTGCAACTACTTTTGTCTTGGGTGAGTTTCTTGCCGTCGTGAGGGAGGAAGCCATGGATGGCCAGCGTAGTCCATCATAGAGCATGGTCCGCGAACTATACAGAAGCCAAGAGTAGCGTCGATGACATAAAGAAGGAGGTGTGCCACACTCTGGGCGCAGCTACAGGATCGTACAGTCATCGAGGCCACCTGGTTGCCATTCGTCAATGGAGCCCTGTGCATAGGTTCTACATCCCTCGAGCGCCAAGATCAGGAGGGTACAGGTGTGGTCGAGCTTCGTTCTTGCTGCGCAGCCTTGATTGGATTCAAGTTATTCGGGCGACGACGACAACTTGATAATGGTCAACAGTGATGTGGGTGAAGGACAACGGATCTGAAAGCAGTCTGTTGTGGCCTTTGTTCAGGACGAGATGATTCTGCTCGACATTGTAGTATGCAGAAAGATACAATTCGGCTGGCTAACTGATGTGGTCGAATTTGCTCAAATCTAAACTTTTGGTCCGCTCAATTTGCTGGCAACAGTCTTGACAGCAGCCTCTTCTCGGCTGAGAATCCACATGAAAAGCATCTGGACCAGAAAGGCATACAAGGCCAGGAAGTAAGTACGTCGATTTTTCTGAGCCCTTGCCACGGTGTATGAACTCCCGCCACGCATGGCGGATGCATCTCCAGAGCTGTCGGGTAGTAGAACGTACTTCAACGATCGGAGCTATATTGAGACAAACCAGTTAGGCACCTTGGACAAAAATGAGTTGCGAGAATCAGGCTCAAAACGTACCAGGAAAAATGCATTCGCGTACCACGTGTACAAGAACAACGTCCAGCCCACCCAGTTGTTCGTTCCACTGCCTCCAGTAAACACCTCACTCAGGAACAACGTGACTATCACCCCGACGAACTTGTACCCGGAGTAAGCCACCAGATCGAGTAATTGGGAATCATTGTTGATGCTAAGCATGTACATGGCCAGCTTAAGAACGATGATCTCAAATAAAACAACGAAAACCGCTGTGCTGGTGATGCTGCCAAGCAGTTCGGGGTGAAATGACCCTCTGATGCCCGCGAGGACAGTCGAAAGAAGGATGTATGTGATCAAAGCCATGGTGGGGATGTACATGTCTGGAGAATTGAGGTCATCGCGCGGAGGGAGGTAGTTGAACGAATAGGACTGCTGCGTCATTGTGCCGTCGGCGGCTGTGGCAGAGGTGGTCATTCTGGCTTGCTGTCGAGTCCACGGTTTATGGCGCCATGGAAACAGGACGAGGATGAGTTTTCGGACGACGTATGAGTTGGAGACGTTGAAGTAGTGTTTCAGTGCGGACACCGAGATGTAGCGGTTCAACTGCAGATGTTGCCGTCAGCGTTATTCCTCATTGCAACAGTGACCCTGATGGTGCTCTGGACACCGGGTATGCGGGGGGCCCTTGTAGATATTTCCGGAAACATACATTTTGTTCCATATACTCTTGCCCAGCCTTCATTGCATGCGAGCCTACTTGAAATCCCATCTGCGCAGTCGGGTCGTTTATAAAATTGAAGCTTTGTCCAAAGCCGGGTCCTCCTCCTCCTGCTTGTGGAGGCCCGCTTCCCGCAGGCGGAGACTGATATGGATTGCCATAGCTGTTCATTTGTGGTTGCGAAGCCTGCTGAGGGACTGGGGGAGGCGGCGAGCGCATCATAGGTACTTGTGAGATGTGCTGCGGACGCGGATGAAATAGTTCGGGGGATTTCTGAGGCGGAGGGAAAGGTGTGCGCTGCATTTTGAGGGTACAAGTCTCGTGTCCGGCCGTGTAAGTCGTGATTGATTTGCAATGTCTGGCCTTCAAGTATCACAATGGTCACAATGCCAGTCTGTCATGTTGGAACGAATTGTTGGCGTGGAATTAAGGGATCTTGTTTCGGACAAGCTTTGCGCTGCTTTTACTCTCAGCCTTGTGAGCCCCTGGTGCCTCAGCCTCATCATTCATCTTGCGATCTCCTTTCACCCCGGACAGACTTCATTTACGCGTCCCTTCGAATCCACTACCGTTCACGGCCAAAGAACATCACATTGGCATTCAGCGCACCGGATATGGAGGTCCATACTAATTTCATCAGCTTTGCTCCTTCTCGTTCAGAACATCTATCATGCTTAATGGTACTAGTATTTGTTTCTGATTATTGCACTCTTACGCTCTCTTTTCCACTCGAAACCTTCAGAAGGCGGTCCTGCGGCAGCATTGCCGCCAACCACTCCCGTCTCCGTCCCTTTACTATCTAACGCGATCTCCAGCTAGTGCGCAAACCGAATGTTGAGCCTCTTCGTCCCGGTTTCCTTCGTGGTCGAAAGGTAGTTCGCTCGATCAAAATCGCTCAAAGAATTCCATTTGCGTTCTTTCTGTTGGTTCCGCTTGACATAATACAGCTTGGCCAAGAAGAACAGAATGATGTTGGCCGAGGTAATACCAACGAGGATCTTATTTCCACGATAATCTAGAGATTGTTCAGCACAAGATTCCCAGGGCACAGCGGTTTGTCCGATTGACTCACAGTAAGGCTTATCGTCATTCCGATATACATTAACTGCAACAATAGATCCGATCTGGTAGCAGATGTTGTATAAGGCTGCGGAGACAGCTCTTGTGCCCACGCTGTTCGCGTTCCGAGAGATCATCCCCACGAGAATCGCATGAGCTTCAAACATGGTTAGGTTTCATTTTACACAAAGGTTCTGGGCTGGGTGTGTGCACTTACTGTACGGCTCCCCGTTGACTCCGGTAAGAAGAGCATAACGGATCCAAGGACTTGCACTTGCGGGAATCGCCAGTAGTCCAATGAGGAATGGCAGGACCCAGAAGTTACTCGTGGACCCGAAGATGAGGCGCTCGCGGTATTTTTCACTCAGCCAGACCACCACCAGTATCTGTGCCAATGTCAACACAGTCTGCTCTGAGACAGAGATGAATAGTACTTGCATTGACAAAGAACAGAAAATACCCCGGAATCGCGAGCATGTTAGCCTCGAAGACGGTGTATCCCAGAGTTCTCAATGTCAAAGACAGATAATTGGCGGCAGGCTGGAAAGGGATGAAAGCCATAATGCCAAGCTGCACTATGTCAGGCAAAGATCAAGCAGCTGATGAAGAGACTTACAACGTATGTTGGCCACAGGTCAATGTCCTTTACAGCCTGCCAGATACCTCGCAGATCCACATGTTGCCGGTTGTTCATATCGCCTTTCGACGGATCGTCACGGAGGATACGATTCACTCCAATCTTCTCTTCTCGCTCCGTGAACCAACCCGTCTTGCCGTGAAGCCATGTCGCTCTTCCACGGAAGATCTTGTGCGTCTCCGTGATACTGGGTGGCATTACCAGGAAGGTCATCAGTCCAATGACCACACTCATAAGCCCTTCGATCAAAAACCTATCGCCCGTAAGCTTGGGCTTGTATAAGATATTCAAATACTCACAGCCATTGCCAGCCTGACCAATCATTCAGTCCTCGCATCTTCAAGAACCCCGCGGCAAGAAGAGCCCCAATGATCTGGGTCAATGGTATGGCAGTCCAAAACACCGAAAGGCGGATAGGGAGTTCGTTGGACTTGAAGAAGTAAGAAAGGTACAAAACCATCTCCGGGATGAACCCGCCTTGGGAGAAACCAAGAAGAGCACGAGTGACGAAGAATCCAGTACGGCTTTTGATCAAGCATTGACAAGCACAGATAGTTCCCCAGATGCAAATTGAAATGGGAGTCATAACGTCGGGACCAATCTTCTTGCTCAGAAGGCCACCTGGAAGCTCAGCTGCAAGAAAGGAGGTCAGGTAGATGGTCTGTCCACTGTTAAAGTCGTTGGTGTTCATGTTTAATTCGTCCAGCTGTTGAGGTTAGCCTCATGCCTTGTAGAAACTTTGTTGAGCACTTGCCATATTGTCCGAGACTGCCCGGTTAACATTTCGTCGAATCAAGTCAAGAGAAGAGAACATTATCCAAACCCAAGCCATGATGCGCATGTCGAGCTGATGGCAAGACGTTAGTGAATGTTGGAGGTGTTCGCTATGAAACATGGTGTACCTTTCGGACTAGTCTCTTCTCTTCAGCAGCATCCCATTGACATGCTGGGTCAAACCGGTGTCGACCTTCGTATTTGGCACCTTCATAGATATTGGACCAATATTCAGCGTTCTCAGGAGTGGCAAATGGGTGCTGTTGGGTCGAACCCAGGAAGGGGTCTCTGAGGTTGGACTGAGTGTCATCGACATCAAGAGGCACCACGGAGCCCGTAGTGATTGATTGAGGCTTCTTCTCTTGCACCATCTTGGAAGCTTCGCTGCTTTTCTCATCCATATTGACGCACTCGGATCCTGAACGGACAATACAATCTGCTCACTGGTGGGCGGTGTTGGTCACAGGCGGATTCTGATGCGTCCCAACACACACTGGAGAGAGATGTGCGAGGGGTCTTATAGAGACCTTGATAGCAGCATTCTGTATGTGTCTCGAACTTCACCACTCACAGAAAGCCTTATCAGTTGGAGAAGCACGACGAACTTGGTCCTCAGCACGCAATGCCTGTCGTTACGGACCCTGAGAACCAGAACATTCGCATCTTCCGTGTTTCCGTCACCGCTGGCAGCACAGTATTGACAGGGTTGTGCTCACTGTCTACAAGGTCCATTGCCTCTTGAGGCCGAAGATAACGGAATGGTGGAAAGTGGAACCAGTAAGAATCAAGCACAGACGTCTGGGAAGGCTCCACCTCCTTGTTCTTGGGGGCTGCAAGGGCGGAGACCCACTTAAAACGTGGATGCGTTCGGAGTGGAAGTCCATGGTAAGAGGTCTTCCTGTGTGGCAGCTCTCGCCGTGTTGCGGAGTTGGTCTCCGGGGTCCTTGATATATAGACGCTAACGGACATGGACTCCAGGCGGCACGAGAATTCTGGATTGAACAAGGACGACGAGCACGCCATTCGAGCTTTTTGGTTTCGGAGCCCGAGAATTTGTTCCATGATGATGTCTTGGTTGTGGGCCAGGTACACGAAAGAGCTCTAAGTTGTGGGCTGCAGCCAGAGTCGTTGCAGGCAATGCTGTTAAGTCCTCCATGTAGGGATTTCTAGGTACATGAGGAGTCAGCTGCGGCTGTCTGGGCCTCCAGTCGTATCTACAGTGACAGCCACTATGCACTGTCTATTGATAATTACTAGTAGGCGTGAGAAACTTCCTATGATAGTCAAGGCTTTGCCACCTTTTAAGATGATATCTCCCTACTTTCGGTCCAGACTCCTCCCACGCGCGAAGAATGCAGATACCAGAGCTACTGCGGCAACCGCTGTATTCGCAATAAAAGCATATCGTAGAGCGCTATAGTACACATGACGAGCTGCCAGTTGCACATCTGGCGGAAGTGTCTTCAGCACAGATACTGAATGCCGTATCTCGTCAATCAGCTACATCGATATCAGTTAAACACGCCCTTCAATACACGTGGTAGAATGCTCACCTTTTCTTTATGTGGTATTCCTTCCAATGCCCGGGGCAGCTCTTGCGTGAGAACATTCTGTATTAGGGTAGAAGAAGCAGCAACACCCCACACTGTGCCCATGGAACGAAAGAGGTACACCATAGAGGTCGATACTGCTTGCTCTTCAAGAGTTCAGCTTCAGTACAAAAAGACAAAGGTGAGCACTTACCGTTGTGGTCAAAGGCTGCCAGAAAGGTGAAGAGAATGGCAGGATATGACATCCCCTGGCCAAAATTCGCAGGAACAAGGTAGATGAGATACTTCCACGAGGAGTCCTGGTATCTGAGCGACGCCACTAAGCCGTTGCCTACCATCATCAGCAAGCAGCCAACCCGAACCAGCTCACTCAGTCGACCCCAGCGAGACATGACGATGCCGGAAAGAAGGCCACCTGCTGGTGTTGCCAGCGATGGTATCACAAGCCGCATTCCAGCTTGCGAAGCGCTGTCTTTGAGGACAACCTGGAAGAACAATGGTAGTACAAACAAAAACTGGACATGCTGTCAGCTTGGGTGATATTTAGGGTAGCTTGACTTACCGAGTATGCTGCCATGCCGACGCATACGTTGCTGATGAGGTTGGACACAGCAAGAGTCCCTTTCAACATGGACATTGGCATCACCGCTATTGTTTTCGTACGCATCTCGACCAGCACAAATGCCACAAGCAGGAAAATGCTCAATAAAAATGCCATGATGACTCGGATATCGCTCCAGGGATAGTTGTTACCACCCATACTCATCGCTGCCAGTTGGGCAGATAGGCCAAGAACCAGTAAGAGTGCTCCGGCAAGGTCGATTCGCTTCCACCTTGAGGTATGTTTAGCACCATTTGCAGTTTCTTGGTCGCGAGCCTTCTTTCCCCCGTCTTTCTTGATAACTAGATGTCCGACCATGAATGCGAATACAGAAATGGGGACTTGGATTCCGAAGCACCAGCGCCAACCGATGGTGTCGGCTATCAAGCCGCCTAGAGAGGCTCCGCATATTGAACCGAAGCCGTGCAGTACATTCTGGCATGCTTGATACATCCCTCTCTCTTTGAAAGGTATCAAGTCGGAGTTGATGATAGTAGCCATAGTCATGAGGCCGCCACCACCGAGGCCGGTGAGCGCTCTCATGAGATTCAAAGTGATGATATCGGGTGCAAGAGCGCAGCCTAAGCAGCCAAGCAGAAAGGTTATAGTCGCTGTAAAGAAGCATGTCCTTCGGCCCAAGATGTCCGAGAATCGACCATAAAGTGGTTGAAATGCTGTGCTTGTGATCAAGTAGGATGTAGTCAACCACGAGATGGTGTTCGCGGCATTGAATTCTGACCCGATCACTGCATAGGTAGACGCAGTAATGGTGCCATCAAACCCGGATAGGAACACGTTCGAGAAGATAGCTGCCAGTGTCAGTATCAAGGACGTAGCAGTGGGCTTGTCGGGTTGTACCTATCTCAATCCAGATGAACCCTGGTCCTGGCTTCCACTTTGCTTCCGGTGAGTCGGTCACATCGGCGCAACTGACGAGCAGCGGTGTCGTCTCGTCAGGCTTGCTGCTGGTAGAGTGCTGCTGAGGCGTTGCCTCTGCACGACTTGAGGGAAAACGCGGGAAGGCGTCCATTTTGAGGATTTAGACTTGGAGGGATAATGTGGCGAAGGACAAAGAGGAGAGCATCAAGTTAACAGCTGCGGTGAATACCAATAAAGCGGTCGCGGTATCATGTCGAAGTAGCCATAACACTCAGTGAGCCATATCCATCAGTAGTACGTGCAGATGGATCTGGTTTGTCAGAGAATGCACTCTCGCAAAGCACGGGATTCCTTTGCAGATGATTGTTTGTGGGCCTCAGTGAGGAATTCAACCGGCATCATAGAGTGGCCATCCGCTGCATACACGCTCAAGCTCATGGAATACCCGATTCGTGCTTAGCAGGATCGACAACTGTTGAGAATTGCGTGATAGGGGTCCATGTCCGTGGTTAGCAGGGGATTCAAATTGTGGAGACGGGCAGCAACTCCGTGGGAGGTTGAGTATTCTCCACAGCGTCGATCTACATTCACGGACACTGCGTCCGTTTTGCCAGCATTGTGCAAGCCAAGCATGATGGTACTCGTAGGGATTTCGAAGAATTATGTGTCGTCCAATGGAAGACATGGGATACTGAGAGGCCGAGAAATTTGGTACAGGGGGGATTTGGTGGCCATCACGCTCGTGCAAGTGCGATAGTATGTGTTGGCAGAGACATACACCATATAAAGCCCCTCTTTCCAGTATGCTCAGTGACGGCACCTCAGTAGTTCATCCTCTTAATCAATACCACGCCACATAGCCCCGATGATGGCTACTACAACCAGAAAGTCAGGAATTTGGGCCACGGCCAATCTTCTCGCATGGCTTTTGTCGTCCATGCCGCTGGTCTCGGCCGATTGGCGCTACAAGTCAAGGCCTGATCTCGCACCACCAACCCTCAACATCACCATCCCGGCAACAAAAGAGGTCGAAAGCGGATATCTTTTCATGGCACCGTTCTCTGGATTCCCGGAAGGAACTCATCACGGGCCTGCTCAAGCGGCTCCTTATATCTTCACCGATACTGGAGACCTTGTCTGGTCAGGATTCACATACTTTTCAATCTGGAGCACCAACTTTCAAGCTGCACGTTATAAGGGCAAAGATATCCTTTTCTGCTTCGAAGGAAGCCATAACGCAGCATATGGCCATGGTCACGGCCACACAACATTCCTCGACCAGCACTACGAGACTATTCGAGAAATCCGGGCTGGAAACCACCGTCTCACAGATAAGCACGAGTTTCACATCATCAATGAAGAAACAGGGTTGATTCAAATTTACCACCCTGTGCCGTATAATTTGAGTGCCTATGGAGGAAGTGACGAGCAGCAATGGATCGTCGATGCTAGATTTCAAGGTTGGCCCCCCTGTCCGTGTCGTTGCTCAAGCTAACCTTGTCAGAACTGGACATCGAGACTGGTGCTGTCCTGTTTGAATGGAGTAGTCTGGAACACGTCGATCCATCAGGTACGTCCATGGCACTTTACTAAGTCATAGTTCTGACACGTCACAGAGGGCTTTCTTCCACTGAACCCAGGACAAGCAGGTGCCGGTTACAACAGCTCTGATGCGTGGGACTACTTCCACATCAACTCTATTGACAAGGACGATAAAGGCAACTATCTGATCTCGGCTCGTGACGCCAATGCCGTGTACAAAATCGACGGCAAAACCGGAGATATCATTTGGCAACTTTCGGGGAAATCATCCAGCTTCAAGATGGGAGACGAGGTCGAGTTCGCCTTCCAACACCATGCACGCTTTCAGGGACGGTCGGAGAATGGTACGAAAGAGATCATAAGCCTATACGACAACTCTGCTCATGGTACCGAGGACGGCGCAGGGCACGAGGTTCATTTCTACAACATCTCCCGGGGTAAGATCATCGAAGTCGACACTGAAACATGGGAGGCAACAATCGTACAAGCATTCCACCCGCCGGACAATTTGTTGTCCAAGTCACAAGGGTCGACACAATTACTACCCAATGGGAACGTTATGGTCAATTGGGGCTCCGAAGGGGCCATGACGGAATTCAAATCTGACGGTACCCCAATCTTCCATACCTATATGGACTCTGGCTTCTTGGGTGCTAGTGTCGAAAACTACCGCGGCTTCCGTTACAATTGGACAGGCATTCCGAATGAGGCGCCAGCTATCGTTGCTCTTGAAGATGCCAACTCCACCAGCATCTTTGTTACTTGGAATGGAGACACCCGCACCAAATCATGGCGGTTTTATGAGGTCCAGGGCGAACGTCGGTCATTCATCGGTGAAGCCAAGCGTGAGAGCTTTGAGACGGAGCTGAAACTCGATCGGGTCAATGTGAAGACAGTGCAAGCAGAGGCCTTGGATGCTGAAGGGGCTGTCCTTGTCGATACCTCTGCGGTGAAGCCGGAAGTCATGATTCACGAGTACAAAGGGGAAGGGAATCAAAAAGAGAAATCTGGGCCGATCCCATGGCTCACCTTCAGGGGACAGAAGTTCTTCAAGAGCAAGGACCTCTGATATGGTGCAATGTTGTAGTAGGGATATTGAATGGTCTGCCATAAGCTTAGAGCTCTCCGCATCGGCTGGGAATGAATGGTCTTGTTCTCAAGCAATCTAGTCTGAGTGATAATCTCGAAGGAGGGCAGTCATGTAGGAGCGCTCCATGCTTCATGGCGGTGCTCGCCCAGTCCTCGTAGTACAGGGCTAGCCAATCACAACCCAGAAGCGTACGTATAGTACAAGGCTGGCCAATCATGATTCCAGAACATTGGACTTCGGAGTTGCACCCCGTTGTGGGGCGATTGCGTGCTGCTTATCACCAGGCGGCCTCGATATCAAGTTCTTTCCTGGACTTTCCTGGTCTCTCCTTCCTTCCACTTCTCCATCATCCTTCGACACTTTCAATTCCGAGCCTGATGAGTTCTTTCAGTCTCTCGAGCCTCCAAGTCAGCCGTTTTCAACATGTCTCATCGAAGCGCCGAGAAGAGAATCTCGTAAGGTTCCTCCTGCTGGTCTGCGAAGGCCATTTTGCTGATAACATTTTGTTTGCAGCTGCAAGCGATGCCAAACGCGCAAAGTACGTTTGAAGTGCAACCCTATCCGCGCGGGGTCTTCCTGCTGACCAAAGACTACAGATTAAATGCTCCCGGACAGCGCCGTGTCGAAGCTGCACCATCGCTGGGGTGAGATGCGAGTTCCGGTCCGAGGATTGGAAGCGTGCTCCAATATCTCAAGAATATGTGGCTGCGCTAGAAGGCAGGATAGCGGCTTTGGAGTCGTTGCTCTCGAGTATCAAGACCACAGCAGGTCATCACCGAGAAGCGATCATCCAGGGCATCCACCTTGAGGATCATCTCTCCATGACCTCCATGCGTACATATCCTCCAATGGTAAGCTTTGACGATGGGGAGAACATCGTGCCAGACAACTGTTGGAGCAACCCCGAAGAAGGTATACTATCGAGTCGTGTTCAACCTGCCCTTACTGAAGCGATGCAGGTTCCTCAATCTTTCACGGAACCGGCAGTGCCTACAGTACTGGTCTGATTCGTCCATATTCCTCGACACGTACTTCGACCGAGGCGTGCGCGTCCAAAAGCATATCTAGCCTTCCTGGAATTGTGATAAATGAATGTGTCGAGCTCTTCTTCCAGTGGCAGCGGCCATTCTCAACCATTGTTGATCGAGAGGCACTTCGGTCGAATTGTCCAAGTGGCTCGACCGGGGAAACTTCCTCAGGACTCTTGTACGCTGTATGCGCCTTAGGTTCCCTAATGTCCCACGATCACAACATCAAAAATTTGGCGCCTTCATTTGCGTCTGCTGCTGAAAATCTGCTCCGGGATTCATTCTTTCCTTCTCATCTCAGCACTGTGCAAGCATTTCTG
Source organism: Vermiconidia calcicola (assembly GCA_035928285.1). NCBI lineage: Eukaryota > Fungi > Ascomycota > Dothideomycetes > Mycosphaerellales > Extremaceae > Vermiconidia > Vermiconidia calcicola. Next base: position 2,548,428 of record JAXLQG010000001.1, on the reverse strand, counting down.
CTTTGCGCAGTCTTTGAGAGCGGCAAAGGGAATGTGTCCAAAGCTTGGATGTACTCAGGTTCGGCATCCTTGAAGCCAACACAAACAAAAATTAACGGTTGTAGGGGTCGCACTTCGCATGGCAGAAGACCTTGGTGTCCACGAGGACCACCTTCCACCTGTTTCAACAGGCTCTTCAGGTACGCCGTCCGTGGACTTCGAGTCACGGCGGCGTATGTCTCTGACCTTATCTATATCCGATAAGTTGCCACCTATTCATGTGCAATGGCAGACTTCACTAACTCAAGTCCTAGAATCTTCAGTCTCTCTTTCGGAAGGGCACCCATGACGGGTATGAACCAACTCGACGTAGATGCCCCGAAGAATCTTGACTCCCACATATCACATCCAGCTTCGATGAAAGCATCGCCATTGCGGACCTCAATTTCGCCTGTAACTCCGCCGAGACCAATTCAACTGCCTCATGTCGACTCAATCGCGGCTTGTAACCTGCTGTTGCAGAAGCAAGCTCAGCTTGGAAAATTGATCGAAGAGATCCAATGCGAATCACACTTCTCCACCCGAAAACCACTGTGTCAATCTGCAAGCTGGATCGAAGCTGTTTACAGTAAGCTGAACGCTCGCCTCTTGGGGTGGTATGATTCGCTTCCTGGTGAGCTGCGCTGGTCTAGATGGAGTTCAAATCTTGATACTCTCGAACCAGACCTTGCCACTCTTCAGTAAGCCCTTCTCAATATAAAGCCTTGCCATATCGACTGACTCCTCCCAGTGTTATGTATCAGACCACAAGACTCCGTCTAAATAGGCCTTTGCTTGGGAGAAAGCGGCCCGGAATCTCCCCAAAGCATCGTTCCAACACTGTTTGTCAAGCTTTTGACATGTGCGAAGATTCGGTAGAGACGATTGTCGGGATACTCCGTCGCTTCAGTGTACAGCATACTCTGAAAAATGCACCGCTTATCTTCGTGTATGGACTCATCGCAGCCATTGATGCGTCTCTAGCAATGACACCGGGCAGAGTGCCGGAAGACGGACCACATCCGCTCCCAGTAGAGGCTGTGCTGCTGGCCATGGACACCATGCTTCTGGAACTCTCCCATTCTTGGAGGATTGCTGGTGACGCTAGAAACGGGCTGCGAGATCGCCTGCAGCAAGTACAGATGGAGACCACAACACCTAGAGACGACAAGTCTATCAGCACTCCCTCGACTTGTACAGGGATATCACCTGATTTCCGCGACTACTATGCTGCGGAGCCGGGCACAATCTTTGCGCCGTGTGCTCAGGCCTTGCCGCAAGAGCCGCTGTGGTGCGGAAATAACCAAGAGTTAGACTTGGAGATCCTCGGAGCCAGCGATCTGGAATTTGACATGTCGAGTGTCTTCCAGTACGGAGGTGGTCTAGCCGACCTACGCACCTTCTAGACGCCCTTTGCAGTTCTAATAAATCATTTGATCGGCTGATGTCTTTTTGTCTGCGTAGTATAGCATGATTTGTGTTTTTGGTGGTCCGAGGTTCTAACCTATACCTCCTCTCGTCTGTTGTATCGGGCATCGTCCGTCCCAATGGTAGTTGCTCCCTGTCCGACGTCGGCCTAGGCCTTCTGCGATGACGACTCTCTTTCTTTCTCACGGGTCTCGCCTTGCTTTTCAACCTCTTCCGGTCCTGACTCAACTGCCACCACCTGGCCTGGAGGCGAGGACGACAATTCATCAGGTCTCTCCAAGCCCTTGTCCTCGACGAAGACCATACTGAGAAAACACACAAACATGGTCGGAGCCCATAGGATGAAGACCGCCCTGGAGGCATCCGCATACGCATTCAGCACGCCATCTCGTTGGGTTTGGGTTAGGGTAGTCAAATCGGGTGTTTTGAAGATCGATGCGGTGACGGTCTGGCGGAAAGAATCGGGCAGTGCCGACGCCGGAGGCAGTCGGGATTGCAGGACGTTGGAGAAGATGGCGGCGCATACGGCTAGGCCGGTGGCGGCGCCGAAGGTTCGGCAGAAATTGCGGGTGCTGATGACGACGGCGCGATCGGCTTTGACACAGTGTGCTTGGGATGCGACGAGAGCTGGGTGGTGGAGGGAACGTGGTTAGCATGCGCAAGCGAAACTCCACCCTGCTCCAAGAGTATGGAGGAGTAGTACTCGTGCTTGAGCCTTGACCATGGGACGGGATATGTGAATTTCTCCTTGGAGTAAAGTACTCGTGATTGACGAACGGCCATCGAAGAAGAGAAGAGAAGAGAAGGGCTGAGATGCAAGTGGTGGTAGTGATGGTGAAGCAGCGAAGCTAGGGGTAAGTAAAGTAAAGTAAAGTAAAGTACTCACTTGGTTGAAAACAATTCCCGACTCCAATACCCTCGACAAACAGGAAAATAGCCATGGTCCAGATGGGCAGTGACCGAGAGAACATGCAAGACAGCGCGGCACCGACCGTCCAGACGCCATAGCCGAACCACAACACTTCCCCGTACCGGCCGGTGCGTGAAATGTACTGGCCCGACGCGACGGAGGTGAAACTTTGGGCACCGACCATGGCGGCAATGACGCCCGCGGATGCCAGTGGACTCAGGCCGCGGACGTTCTGCAGGGCGAGGGGGACGTAGTATAGGATGCTGTAGTAGACGGAGCCGAAGAGGAAGTTCTGCGCTAGGATCGCACAGACGGCGCGGTTCTTGAATAGGCGGACTGTTTTTTTGAGAGGACGAAGAGTAAATGGTTAATTCATAATACTATGCTTTTAAAACGAAGATAAAAGGATGATTTGTGGAAGAGGAAAAAAAGAAAAGGTGTCGATCAAGATATGCTGGGGAAAGGGAGAATTCGTGAAGTGAGAAAAGATCAATTAAGAATATGCTGGGGGGAATCAAAACGATCCCTTTGTGGCCGTGAAAGAAGGTCAGGGGGCACGGGACACTTACGAGGCATGGTTGGCAATTGGGCGACCTTCCATTCGACAAGAACAAAAGCGACCATGCACAGTGCTCCGAAGATGATCATGACAATGACCATGACACTGCGCCAGTCGAAGTAGCTTCCACCTCCGGAGATGGGGATCAACAACAAGATCATGCCGGCGGTGCTGAAGAAGGATCCGATGAAGTCGACCTTGCGGATCTTGGACATGAAACTGTCCTTGGGCTTCTTCTGCGGCAGGACGATGAGAACGATGCCGCCGGCCACGATTGCAAGGGGCGAAATGAACCAGAATGTGGCGCGCCAGGTCGCTTTCTCGGTGAACGCGGCCGATATAAAGGGCCCGATGATGTTGCCTAAGCCGACGCAGGATCCTAGGATGCCTTGATATCTGCAGGAGCCGCACACATGGGTTAATGATGTGCGTCCCAAGTAGTACTAGTAGCTTCGTATACTCGCATAAGAGGGGTTTTGTTTTGGGTTTCGCGAGAAGGAAAAAGTGGAACAATTGAGAAAGAAGGGATATAGATAGTAGAGAGTAGACATAGACATAGACGTACTTCCCCCTTTCTCTCAGGGTCACAATGTCGCTCGTGACCATCATCGAAAGAGCCGTGATGCCGGCACTTCCCACGCCACTCAGGCCTCGCAGGGCGTAGAGCTGGGGTCCGCTCTGGGCGAAGCCGCAGCCTAGATCGCCCACGGCCAGCAACACTATGGCCGTGAGAAGGACGCCCTTCCTCCCGAAGATGTCGCTCAGTCTGCCGTAGAGCACTTGGAAAGTGGTGTTAGCGATCAGGTTGGCGGTGGCGGCCCAGGAGATGGTGTTTTCGGCATGGAGATCGCCACCGATGGTCGTCAGCATGACACCGACGGAATTTTGGTCGATGAACGTGACGAGCAAGATGCAGGCCAGAGCCGAGAAGACGATTATGACCTGCTTTTTCGGGAGGAGGTTCGCTTGGTCTTCGAGCTGGTATTGTTGCTTGCGGGCAGGATTGGGATGGGGTTTGTGTGCCATTTCCGATGCGGTCCGTGGGCTCTCTGCCTCACTTGCATATTGCAGCTTGCAGTGTGCAGTGAAATGCCAAAAAGGAGGACAAGTAGTAAGGATAAGTCAGGAAACAAGGAAACAAGCATTGCCGGTGGAAGAGACAAGAGTCATTAAGCCTTTCTTGAGAAGGGGACGCGTCGGTAGATCCCCAGCGGCCTTTCACCTTTCACCTTTTCATACGGGGCTGATCAGGCCGTGTGGTGGACATCTTCCGTGCCGCTTAGCCGACGTACAGTACTGTGCTGCTGCAGCGAAAGGGCGGAGGAAGTCATTGCAGACAATCCCTGGACTGGCGGGACTGGAGGCCAGCCGGCTATTGACCTACATGGGTGGCATGGAGAGCATCATCGCAAAGAAGACACTGCTACCAATCACTGAGCATTAGTCGAGGTATTGCGGTGAAAAAATTGAGGGCATCACCAGGGGTAGAGCTGTTGGGAAACGGTAAAACGCACCCTCCGAGAAAGGAAATTTTCCATCAGAAATGCCGAATGCCTGTTGATTGTTTGTGATGCCTGTAAATTTCGCCGGCCACAAACGCCGGTAGCGGCAGCATGGCGGTGGTACAGCAACTTTACTGTGGAGGCGGGCAGCCCATCCCTAGGAAGTCACCCCTGGTGCACCAGGACATCCGACGTCATGACATATCTAGCTGTCAATGTCTGGATCGGATCTGAAGCTCGTCCATCGTCAACAGAGATACTGGGGAATCTTACAGAGGTTTTACAAAGGTATCACGAGTCAACTACTAAGGTATGTAACAGCAAATATCGACCCCTCAAGAAACATCCTTCAATATGTCCCGGCCGATCCTCGATCTTCCAATATCCGAACAGACGGTGCGTGTCCGGATGATCGACCCCGGAGCAGTCATGACAGTCAAGGCCGAATCATTCATCAAGCCGGTCCACAAAGGCCATGAATTGCTCAACCTCACCTGTGTAGCGTTCCTAATCGAGCATGACCCGTCCGGTAAAAAGGTCATGTTCGATCTCGGTGTACGCAAGGACTACTGGAATCTTGCCCCCGTCATCCAGAAGCGGCTCGGAGCTGCTATACCGAGCTTACGAGTCGACGGGGACAAAACTCCAGAGGTACTACTCCAGAAGAATGGGATCAGCCTTGAATCGATAGGTAGGTGGGACTTTCTAGTAACGCAGCGCTCTTTGATGATGCATCTTTCCTTCGGGGACGCCTCATATTTCTAACAAACCCAGCATCGGTCATTTGGTCACACTACCACTGGGACCATATAGGTGATATGTCTTTGTTCGCACCTTCAACAGAGATTGTCGTCGGGTCCGGTTTCAAGGCTTCGCCTGTAGTCCTACCGGGGTACCCCGAAAAGCCCGAGTCACCTCTCAACGCCTCTGACTTCGCCGGTCGGAATCTGAACGAGATTGACTTCAAGACTTCGGGCTTACAGATCGGCGGCTTCGCAGCGCATGACTTCTTTGGAGATGGGTCATTCTATCTTCTAGGTACTTACACGCCCTGCGGTCTTTCAATCGCAACAAGTTGTTCGAGCCTTTCGTGAGAGGACAATGTACTGATATTTCCACAGACACACCTGGCCACTGTCTGGGCCACATGTGCGGCCTGGCGCGCACTACTGGAGGCAAAGACAGCACCTTCCTCCTCTTGGGCGGCGACATATGCCATTTCGTCGGGGATCTCAGGCCGAATAAAGCCTGCCCCATGCCAGATCCGATCCCAACTGGCGTGCTTGACAACGATCCTGTGAACTTTCCGAGTCCTTGTCCATGCCTCATATTCACAATCCACCATCCTCTCGCGTCGGAAGCGGCACACGTCGACGAACAAAGAACAACACCATTTTACCGTGTATCCGACCACAAGGCGTCCGCATACATAGACCCAGTGGCAGCGCAAGGCTCGGTGGAGAAGCTGATCGAGTTCGAGAGCTCGCCGAATGTCCTCGTCTGCCTCGCCCACGACCCTGCGCTGTTGAAGTACTTACCTACCCTCGACTCTGATCCCGCCTCAGATCTGAATAGTTGGCGAGATAGGGGCTGGAAAGAGAAATGCAGATGGGACTGGTTGAACGAGCTACCACGCAACGGAAGGCCCGGCAGAGAACCTCTCGTCGAGGGATTCTGGAGAGACGGGAAGCCCTGGAACAGAACCACAGCCAGCATGAGTTCCACATAATCGTGATTCCCTACTCTCGTACCTGCACGCGGATCTGAAACGCAAATCCAAACGCAAAGCCTGCCATCATGCAACGCAGTCGGAAAGGAATCGTCCCAAAGTGTTCTTCACCGTACTAGGAATGCCTTCAAATCCAACGGACCACCAAACACTCTCAATAAGAAGAACATCAGGACAACGGTGCTCACGGCACTCAAAACCGCCACAAGGACCAAATGTCTCAACAAGAACACCCTCTGCGCCCGCCGAGGGCCCTTCACCGGCGCATACGTTCCGACCATCTTCTTGATCGGCTTCACATTATCCGTGACAGCGGTGTGCAGGCCGCGTTGCATGCCCGGTAATCCGTCCATGCTCCAGGCATTCTTGAAGGCCCAGTACCTATTTTTCGCCAATCGAACATGTCAGTCAAGTCAGTCATTTTGATTTTGATTCAGCCAAACCCTTCGGATCTTTAAGGGAAAGGAGGGAACAGCCGTAACCCCTCGGATCTTTAGAGGAGAGAGAGAGGACACAAAAAAAGCAAAGACGAAGACGAAGACGAAGACGAACCTTTCAATACCGTCCTCCCTCTTGCCCGCGCGCTCATTCGCGACCCGTTTCTCAAAGAAATCATTCAGCGTCGGCCGGAATTTGACGAAATCATATATGGGCATACTAAATCCGCATGACGTGCCGACCTGGTGTATATCGACGAGGATAATTGATCTGGTCCCGGGGATGATGTTGACGTTTTGAGATGTGATGATCTCATTGAACGCAGGGGTGCCGTATTCGAGCACGTTTCCTGTTCCATGTGAAAACTTGTCAGCTTGTGCTCAATGTTCCCCCCATCGTGTCCGGCCCGTCCTGGCAGTGAACGACCTGGTAGAGAAGACTGCAGATAGGGCCTGCCTCGCTCTCTGCTCGTGATGGGGTCGAAAGGACAACTTTGATGAGTAGGACTGGGTATCACGAGGTTGTTGTCCATAGCATAGCATAGCATAGAATAGCATGAAAACCATAAGTACAGGTAGATGCATACCCTTTCCAAAGATCCTCAAAATCCTCGGCGGCCCCTCAAAGGCATTGAACATGACCGTGATCCTCCCATTCCCCGGCTCGTGCAGATGGCTTGTCGTTTCGATCCCGGACCCCGTGAGGTCCATGTACCAGAATTTCCGGATCACGATATTATTACTAGTATCGTCGGCTTGCTCTTGCTCCCGTTGATTCTTGACAACGGTGGGCACCGGCACTGCTGGCACTGCTGGCACGATTTTACCGTCTTTGGTGTTGGTGATGGTCTCTTTGATCACACCGAAGAACGGCCCGCCCTTGTCGGAGATGCCCTTGGGCGAGACGTTGACGTGGCCATCGCCCGCGAGCGGCGCCGACGCGATCCAGAAGACCTTCTGAGCCAAGAGCCAAGAGATCAGGGACGGTGGGAGTGTTTCGTAGAAGGCGCCCATTATTGTTGACTACGATACTGTAGGTACTAACTCGTACCGGTACCGGATATATTCCTCGAGAAACTCGAAGCCCTCCTCTCCTGTGTCAGGTAGTAACTCCGTACGGTGCGGCCCCTTTTAGTGCCTTTTCCAAGGGTAGGTACTACCTAGGTAGTACACTTATTCCGTAGGGGTTGGTGTACGGATATTCTTATGTAGCATAACAACCGAGGCTTGACGACTAACTGAGGTGACTTAGGGACGACCAGGGGTTCGTGGCTTCGAGACGTGGTTCCCTCTGATCAGAATATCCGGAAGGGCATGGGCGCAATTGTCAAAAACGCTACGCATAGAAGATAAAAGGTTCAATCGTATCCGTGGTCTATGCGTCTGTTTGGTCAAGTAGCACTGCTTGCTCAACCCTGCGTTTGCACGATGTTGATGGTATGGGTCATTGGGTCTTGACTGATGACTCAAGCCTCGACTTTTCATTTAAGTCGGTGGACGGCCGATGTCGGCAAGCAGGCCGTGCCGTGGGAAGATCTGTCAAGAGGAAGATCGAGAGATCGAGATAGCGAATCTCACGCATGCTATCTCAGCGTCTCGGCACCATCATGCACGTTTCACCTCGATGCACCAATGACAATATGGCAAGTGTATGGATATCTGGTATACCATATGATGATAAGGAACAGCCTCCCATAAGGTAGTTCGCCAATCTGGGAAAGTCCAATATATACGGACCGTCCTGTAATAGTCATGCCTGAATTGAAGCCGCATACAATGCTCGTTGACAGCGACCTCATCCCTCCATAGTATCCTATACAATCCAGTAGCCGGCGCCCTACACGTCTTGATCGTGATCGTGATCGTGATCGTGATCGTGATCGTGATCGTGATCGTGATCGTGTCTCATATCCCATATCCCACATCCCACCGCAACGCCTAGATTTTGGCCCTCTTCGCCATGTCCGCAGCGTCCATCATGGCGTCTTCATCGCTTTTGCGCTTACAAAACTCCTCAAAACTGTTTCCTTCTTTGATCCATACATCCTTGACTTCCCACGTGCGCTTATCCCATTCCGCTGCTTTCGCAGCCCATTCTTTCAAGGCCTTCTCATTTTCTTCTCGGTTCTTGTTGGTTTGATCAGTGTAGGGTTTCCTCTCTTCCTCGGTGAGCGCAGCCCACATCTTGCCCAACTCGACTCGGACTTGATCACGTTCAGATTGTTTTCCCTTCTTGCCGGCCTTCTTTCGCTCATCGCCCAGACGAGTCTTGACTTCCTCCCAGTGTTCGCCAGAATAAAGAAGGAATGAATTCACATTGGCTTTTGACGGCTTGACTGGTGGAGGTCCGAGGTCATCATAGATCCGGACCCACATCGCAGCATCCCATGCTTCGTTCAGCGAGTTGTCCTTCTCCTTCACGGGTCGTGTGAACGTGCCAGCTGGGAGCAGCTCGTCTCCTTTCCTTTTGCCACCTATAGCCATATGGGTGTCCATCTGTGTCAAGTCGATCGTTGCGGCGGATCCCTTCTTCAAGGTCGGGGCTGGCACCAACGTGGGTGGGATGGGTATTCCCCCGACCAGTGATTCGAACACTTCGTTGGCTGCCCGGAGACCTGAGAGATATGCTCCATGAACGGTGGCAGGATGTGTGGCGATTGTAGCCTCGCCAGCAAAGAACAAATTCTGTATGGGCGAAGCAATGAGATCATAATCGCCAGGTCTTGCTTCGGCCGCCACATAAGAGTATGTTCCGCGCGCAAACCGATCCGAGCCCCACCGAGTCACGATGGACTCTACTGGTGGTGGCACATTCATGGAGCCGAATACATTCCGTAGCTGTTCAACGCATTGGCCCACGATAACCTCGTCAGGAACCCTTTCTGCTTCGTGGGCAGACTCGCCAGCCATAAGTGCAATCAGCACAGGCAGGCCGCTTGTCTCGATGCAATTCCAGAACAAGTAGAATTGACCACGACCTTCTTTGTAATCACTTTGGTTGTTGCCATTTCCTGTACGTGGCGGACGTAGAAGACCAAACATGTCTCTTTCCACGTCCCAGAAAGGTCTTTCGAAAACAAGAATCACCTTGTTCAACAGTCCGAAGCCCATCCTTCTGATTGCATCACGCTTCCACTGGGGCAATGGAGGATCGAACTGGATGGACTGCTCCTTCAGTATCCCAAGTGGTGCAGCAAAGACGACCTTGTCAGCCTCAATTGACTGCCCATCTTCACAAGTAATGGTGGCCTTGCCTTGCGAGCCAGCAGCACTGTATCGGATGCTCTTCACCGCTTTGCGAGTGCGCACATCCAAGGGTTCTGGATGCCGCCACAATGCTCGCGGGACCTGTTGATAACCACCCACCACTTGTGCGTGCTCGCCCTCGAACTCGTTGCCAATATCTTGATCCCAGCCTCGGAGGCTCAACTTGTCAACATTTGCTGCATTGGCATATTCGAGGTTCGCAAAATGCCAGTTGATCAGACGAAGGGCGTAAGGTTTGAGGTCAAGAAATTTCTGGTACTGATCGATCCCGGAATTCATGACTGTGCCGAGAGACTGGTTGAGCTGCCTGGCCAGGTCATCAAACTCGAGTGTTTCATGCATCTGTGTTGTCTTTCGAAGCAAGAACCCGAACTCCTTGGCCGCTTGAGCCGCGGGTAGCTGTGTCTTTGTCTCTGTACTGGTCTCTACCTCTTCTGAAGACTTGTCGCTCTTGCCTGCTCGATGACCTGCGCCTCTTCTTCTGGACTTCTTACTAGGAAGTAGTTGATCAATTGTACCAAGAGCGGTGGCTTCTTCGAACTCTTTGATGGTGAGACCATCTTCATCTGGCGGATCTCGCCCAACATCAATCATATCTTTATCGCCTTGCGCAGTCTTTTTGACAGTATTCTTGAGACGGTAGTGTCCAGTCCGGTCGAGGACATCATTGTACAATCTTTCTATCATCGCATCATTGACGCCATTGACAGGGGTGCCGTCGACATCGTAAAGGGTAGATAGGTCTCGGAGGAGGTGATAATCGAGGGCAAGTTGGCCACGAACGATGGCGTCGAGGGGGTTTCCGTGTTCGAACCCAACGATAATATGGGCGCCCATTTCCACCGTAGGTCTCTGATCAGGTGAGAGTTTGGCCGACCGCATGCTCGTCAGTGGATGTGAATATATGCGCCCACCTATTCGGTCACGTCCTTCAAGAACGATGATTTTGGGAGGAGCACGGTCTGGGTAGTGTCGGAATAGATTGGTCAGTTGCCGAGCAGTGCTCAAGCCGGCCATACCACCTCCAATGACAACGATAGTCTCCTGGGAAGTTTCCTTCTTACGGCCACGACCAACGGATTTGGTGATCGCAGGTGGCTCGACACAGCCGAAATTGATGTAGCCTCGTCGGAGCAGCCACTCGTATGCAAAACAAGCCAGACGAGTCCATCTTTCGTCTCTTGTGCAACCAATCGCCTCTTCCAGGTTGACGCTCACGCTTGGATTTCGAGTCCATAATCTCAAAATTCCGTTCCGGATATTCAAATATACACTGACGTGGGAATAACATAGTTTGTCTTGCAACAATTTATGCTCGTCTTCGTGTAAGGCATAAGGATTCAGTCTTGAGGCTTCGGCTGCAGCCACACATTGGGAGGCATATTCGGAGGGAGAGAGCCTAGAAGGGATAGACGACTTGGCTCGGCAGGTCGTTGGTGCTTTCAAAAACATGTACGGGCTTACGTTGTTTATGTTCTCTGGCTTTGCTTCCACTTTGAGTGTGATTTTGGCATTTTGATCAGGAATGGACGATGCGACAGAAGCAGAGGTCAGCGAACTGTTGGGCGAATCGCGGCTGTCGCTCTCAAGCTGAAGACTTCTGAGGATTGAAGCTTGACCGCTGGTAGATCCTTCGTCATCGTCTTCTTCCATCTTGATATAAGAATCATCCGAATCATCAAGCATAGGTTCGTCGTGACTGGATATTGGAAATCAGCATCCGAGCGCCACTCTTGATACTTGCCCTTTGCATGGGAAATGTATCTCAGCCGTACCTTGAATGGCCTAGATTGGATGCTCTCACAGCCCCCGTGTGGGCGAGCAGCGTAGACATGTTGTTGATACTGTGTGGAAGCCCCGTTATGGCTGCCATAATGACATCTGTCCCGGTAGAGAATGACTTGATACTAGCAATCGCCGGTCGAAAATATTGAATAGATGGGTCAAAAGATCAAAGTGATGATCGAAAAGGACGTCCGGAAGAGTTTCTGAATACCATTAGCATTGATCATAGCGGTGTTTGTAGGCTGCTCTTGTATGGTACCTCTGGTGTGGTCCCAAGATTGGGTATGCTACCAGGTATGCTCCACAATCCCTATTGTCAACGACTCATTGGTGATGTTCATATACCGTCGAGAGTCTTCCTGCGTCGTAGTATCTTCCACGTCGGTCGAGAAAGGAGTGTAGGTGGGTGGGTAGGCATTATCAGGCCACTGTGCTGAGGAAGAGATGTGTGAGTGAGTGTGAAGAGGGAAGAGCTTTCCCAGCCCGTCTTCGGGGCCACTAAAAATGACTCTCTGGGCACATCATGTTTCAACCGCAACTCATCAACGACGACCTTTATCCAACTGATATATCGTCTAGCAACACCCAATGAGCATTCTGGTATATCTCTGTTGACCGAATTCTGCTTCTTTGATGCTACATAATTGTCACACTCATGAAATTGGACCTGACCAGTCTCAACGCCATCTTCCTGCTACCCCTCATTCCCACACGGTACCGGCTGCTCCTGCGCTGGCCTTTATATGTCTTCAAAAGCACCGGAACGAGAAGAAAATCATGAAGAACATATGTCACGCTCTATACAAGATGGCTAGCCTACCCACGGCCCCAATTTTCGATTCATCGAAGGACTGTTGATGCATATTGGCGTCGGTGAAAAAATTTGCACTACCACCCTCCTTGGGCATTGACTTCTCTTTATCAACACTGCTGCGGCCTCACTCGCTTCTATATATCCCCATTTTCCGCATACGGGACGCACAGATGGAACTCCTCTTAGACAAGGCCTTTGGATGAGGTGAATCATCGATATGACCATGCTGTCACTCATACGCCAATGTTGGCGGTGTGTGCACGAGATATGTCATGACTTCCATTGGCTCTGCGCCCTTTTCAGGTGCAGTTTCTTGCTCGCCCAGATATGTGTTGTTGTTCCCCCTGTCTTTGGACATCTCTTTCACCCTTCATTAACATTGCTCATGGCAAGGCTGACTAGCAGGTGCGTCGATTCGATACGGCCATATAATCGCACGATCCCAACCTGGTATCACATCGAGACGTTGCATCTTTCTACGGGCGTATAATGTTCCTTGTGACCTCCACACATTCTGACCATCTACGAATGGCATGCTTTCTGGGGACACATCACACGATGCAGTACGGTACAACACATGAAATTGTCTTCTGGGTCAAGAGTGAGGCCGGCGACCAGGTGCATCGTCTTCTTGTGTCACAAATGTTTCAGAGGAGAAAGGTCTGTTGATGGTGATGTAAAAAGTGTCCAGTATATCTTCAGCCTGCGGGACTGTAAGTGGCGCAGGCAGTGCCATAGAGCATACCATATCTATTCCAGCGTTCAAACCACTGCGAGATTTTGAAAATTAGCTTTGTAGGAAGACATGGACATGATCGCCTAAGCCGAGTCGAAGAGAAGTGAATGTTGTCAGCCTCAGCCTCAGCCTCATGCCATCTCCGCGATTAATTGAATGTAAATAAGGTAGGGAGTACGGAGTACTATGCGTAAGATCGCGGAAAGTGCAGGTGGGGGTTAAGTTAGCTGCAACCCTTCACAATCAGTGGCCGTCATCACTTTCCCAACTCCCAAGTACAAGTCTCTTTTCGTCAATAGAGCGCCAAAGGTCATGATGGCAAACACCTGAAATACAGACTACCCAGACTTTCAAAGCTGAGGACTTCTACAGGCAACAAACATGAGATGATGATGGTGACCTTGGGCGCACTTCGGCCGGTCTTCATCCGCAGTATATCAAGAACGTCCTACACTTCAACCGAGCATTTCCCAGCGATACCTTCTCTTTCCGCTACACTTACAAAATTAAGAAGGATGGCGACGGTCAAAGACTCAATCCCACATATAGTTCGGACCGCTGAGGACCCTCGGCAGAAGGGCGTCTGGTCGGCACGTCTGAGCAGGATTGATCAAGTCAATTCGAAGATCCGTCTACTGAGACTCAGTCTTCCAAGAGATGGGGTAGGTGACTGTGCATTTTACGCCGGCGCTGGTTCTCTCTTAGCGAGTTGCTCTGCTTCCCACCAGTTGTCGTGTTCTGCAAAGGAAACACGTCAAGCCTGAAGTACCTCTTCCTCAATTACTGAACCTCATGGGGGAACCATGCTTGGGATGAATACCCCAGAACCAGAACCAACACCAGGATTTCGTTCGAAAAAGGACTATGCTACACCATTGACTGCTCTTTGCAGATTTGTTGTTTCGTACTTACTTGGAAAAACCACTGGCTCACAAACAGACCGCATCTAGTAGCCACCTCTACGCCACCTCCCAGGCCAATACATAGACCTCTACATCCCCAACGTCGACGTGGTTGGCGGCTTCACCATAACATCTCCGCCTCAAGCTGCCTCGGCCCAGAGGCAGAGCCAGGATGAAGATCCGCACATCGAACTGGCAATCCAAGCCTCGCCGAGTAACCCTCCGGCGGCATACCTCTGGCGACCAGTCTCCGAAATCCTGGACTCAACAGTGACGTTCCGCGTGGGTGGGAACTTCGCCTTTCCCCCACTGGCTCTGAACCGGGAAGAATGTGCAAACATCGATAGAGCGGTCTTTATTGCCGGAGGAGTCGGAATCAACCCGATCATGAGCATGATATCGGCCATGGACGAGGTGGGCACAACCAACAAACTTGGCGGAATGGCCAAAACCGTGCGAGTATTGTATACTGCCAGAAGAGAAAGCCCCGAAGAAGCGATCCTTTTCGAAAAGAGATTGGATGATATTGCGGAGAAATGGAAGGGCAACGAGCAGGTGGATTATAAGTACACATTCTTCGAGACGAGCGGAAAACCAGACGTGCCAGGTCAAGAAGGAGAGAGAAAGACTACTACTGGCAATAGCACCACACGATTCATACGTATAAAGCACGACGATCTCTTTGAAGCTCTGGGACCAGAGGAAAGTCGGAGTAACACGGTTGTCTATGTCTGCGGACTGCCTGCAATGACTGACGAGTTTGTGGAGCTGCTGAAACGGGCACCGGGCATGGACGAAAAGAGAGTCCTTTGCGAGAAGTGGTGGTGAGAACTGGAATTCGAGAACTACGAAAAAGAAGAGTCAATGTCCATACCCAAGGCTCGAACGACGCAGGCAATCCATCAATGAGATTGGGTATCATGCAATGCTATCTACTTATGCCTCGTTATCTTGCATCATAGGCCTTTGCTTGCAGTGTCCTTCCACCACCGTGGGCAGTTGTACCGTTAGAGACCGTCTTGCGTTGAAAGCCATGTGTATAGATATACCTAGGTATGTATACACCAATGCCTAACGGTTCCCTTTCCTTTCGTTTCTTTTCTCTAGACCGTCAAGAGAAGGGAGCGATGCTCTCTCATTTTCACATATCAACAACAACCTTGCCCCCATCCACAATGATTTGTTCATCGATCCTACTCTCCGTGTTCCCCCATTCCAGCCTCTTCCACGTCGAGATCCGCGCCTCATTCATGTCGAAATCGAAAAACCGGATGCGGCGGTGATAGCCATAATATCCGCCATATCCTCCAAAGCCCGCACCACCACCATAACACATCCACAGCGCAGGCTTCTTCTTATCTTTATCCAGGCCCGGCAGGCAATAGTCATTGACATGGTCGTGCCCGCAGCTCACCATGACAATGCCCTCGTCGACCAGGGCGTCCTTGAAATTACTATTGTATGCCGGCGCGGTCGGTGGCTCGGTCCAGTTGCCCACCCACTTCAGCCCGTCAGGGTTCCTATACTCTGGCAGCGGGATGTGGATGAACGCCAGGTCCATGTGTATATGTGTGTATTCTTTGTGCTTCCTCTTCAGGCTCTGGCTCGTCGCTCGGAACCAGTCGATCTGGGACTGTTTGAGCCAGTCGTATCCGTGATATTGGTGCTCGTCGGGGGAGTACGAGTGCGTGTCGAGCATATATAGCGTCAGTGCAGAGTGTGAGGTCGACCCGCGACCCAGGACCTCAACGACATAGTTGCCGACACCGTCCACATCTCCAGGCCCGGACGTGGAGAGAGAGTACGGCAGGCCGTCCATGATAGCCATGGAGGCTTCGCGATCGAGGTTGCCTTCGTCGTCATGGTTCCCGAATATCCCGGCGTAGGGAATGCGATGACGTGCAAAAAGTTCGGAATATTTATAGATTGCAGACTGCGCATCGGGAGCGGTGTCACCATTGACCTGGTCGCCTGACAGAATGACAAGGTCGGGCTTCTCGTCGTCAAGGAGGCGCTCAACGAACTCGAGGGTGCGTGGGTCTGCCTCGCATTTTGTTCCCTCTGGCAGGGCGTGCCGACATTTCCCTAGACCAGTCGAGAGATGGAGGTCGGCGGCTTGCATGATCTTGAATTTGCCATCTTTCCGAATTCGGGGGGTCGGCTTTTCCACCTTCTTCAATGCGGGACCTTTTCGGATGGTCAGGCGTGGTTCGGGGGCGTCAGAGCCGCCGTCGATGAAAAGGGATATGTCTTGGACAGCCCAATTGGACCGGGGGTCTGCGGCGTCTGCGCCGAAGAGGACGTCGACGCCTGTCACAATTTTGGATTCATCGGTGCGCTTCGCAGATTTCTTAACCCACAGTCCGGCAGGGCGGGACTCCCATCTTTCGTCTTTGGAGAGAGGGTCGACGGCTGAGGGCTGGATGCGGCCGATTCTGATGTCGTGAATAACTTCTTCGTGTGGTTTCAGATCGTTTTCGCGCTTGCGCTCGACAAGGAGGTATGCTTTCGTTATGTAGCCTTTCCCAAGGTATAAGTCTTTATTGATGCGGTGCCAGTATTCACCGTCTTTGGTGCAGCTGCTGAAAGGATTGAGGGAGGAGCATGTGACGACGGTCACGTCGGTTACCACGAAGCCTGGGTGGTGCGCAGGCAAATGGTTGTGAATGGAAGTAGGGAGGACTCGGTATCTGTTGTCGAGGAAAATTACCGTGAAAAGGACCAGCGTTACTAAGACACCAAGCTGGATGCCGGTGCGGACCTATTTCGATGTCAGATGCTGGAATCGCAGGATTGTTGGAGACAGGCATACAATTCTCCTTGTCATGCTGGCATGTGGTTGAGGGCGATGGCCCGTTGGGCTATCAATTGCCGTACATCAGTCAACAGATGGGCAACAGGCGATCCGGCATTAGTAGTATGATCCAGGATCTCGCAAATGCAAATCTTTGGCGAGTTGGCTCGACATGGAGTGAATGTTGATCGACCCTCTCAATGCCTGGAAACCTCCGAGCCTCTTTCTCGAAATGATCGACACAATCCAATGCCCTTCCGAGACTAGCATAAACCTGGGGTTCGGCAGACCTTCCTTCTTCCGACACAGCCAAAAAGTTGCTGCGCAGGCGCTTGAGTTCGATCGACAAGGACCATTCTTCCACCGTCCCTGGGAGAAGTGAGGGTTGTTGTGGTATGTCCGGGCTGCTTCGCGCGTTGAGGCAGGCTCTAGGGTTTTCAAAGGCTGGAAAGTCGCAGGTTTCTACTCAAGGTCTTGCTGCCAGGGATTTGACGAGGTTTGCTGGTACTGTGCCCCCTTCTGCAAGGTCTCCCTCAGCGGCCAATGCTGACTTCTTGAAGAGGGTGATAGAGTACTCATAGACGGTGCTAGACTTACAGCTCTTCAGAAAAATAGCAGCTCGAATTTCAAGAACGGGCTCCTCCTTCACAATGACATAATCGGCAAAACGTTGTCCTCGCATTATGTTCGAGGACCGAAAGCCCTATTCAAGGTCGAACCACCCACGCTCGACGACTATGTCTCGTTGACTCCGAGACTAGTCACTCCGGTAAACATATCATCATTCCATATGTGATCCACAGCTTAATATTTACAGGTCTACGCCAACTATGCCTCGACAATTGTGTCTCTCCTCGACATCCATCCTGTCCCGTGGACCGAAGACCAGTCCTCTCCCTCTCCGAGCCTCGAAATCCTCGAAGCCGGTACTGGTCACGGAAGTCTGACTCTGCACGTTTCTCGAGCCATCGCCGCAGCCAACCCTCCTCCTCTTACCATCGCTATCCCTCAAATGAGCCGTGACGACTCAAAGCGCGCCCCGACCGAGACCGAAAAAGCCTTGACCCAAGCATGGACCGACTGGAAACAAACCCGCCGCGCAGTCCTGCACACAGTGGAAAAGGTCGAAGCGAACCGCTGGCACGCCGAAAAAATCGTGCGCGGTTTTCGACAAGGCCTGTACTGGCCGCACGTTGACTTCTACGCCGGCGATGTTAGTGGCTGGATTCAAGATCGACTAGCAGCACGCCGCGACCAAGGGCATAGCTGGAACCCTCTATCCAAGCCAGATACCGACGGTTTTCTGGACTATGTGTTGCTAGACATGCCCGGAGTACATACGCAGCTCAAGCACGTCCACGCAGCTATGCGCGAGGGTGCTAAACTCATCGTCTTCACGCCCTCTGTCACACAGATCGGCGATTGTGCGCGAGTCATCCAAGAAGCTTCACTGCCTCTAGCCATGGAAAGAGTCCTCGAGCTGGGAGAGGGAGTAAGTAACGGGCGCAGATGGGACGTGAGGAGGGTCCTGCCTAGGAACAAAAACAAAGACAGTAGCAAGATCAGACAAGCATCGTCTGCCACGGCCGCCGTCGAGCCTGATCTGGAGAAGCAGCCGTCCGACGCTGAAGAAGGAAGTGAAAGCAGCCCTGCAAAAGAAGCAACAGATGTATTGGCAGACCGCTTACCTGAAGATGAACAAGATGAGCCGGTCATGATATGCCGCCCCCTTGTAGGTGAGCGGACCATGGGAGGCGGCTTCATTGCACTTTTCAGGAAGATCAGCCCTGAGTCTGCGGCCCTCGCGGCGCAGTGGCGACGAGGTCAAACTGGTATGTTCTTTTGTTTTCTCCTCTTTGGGGTCCTTTGTTCCTTTCTTGGAGACGTGAGCAAACAATGTGCTAACATTTGACAGGATGGGCGAAGAAGCACAATCGCTAGACGGATTCGTACCGAACTGCGTCATTCTTGAATATGGACTGGTTCAACAACGTACATTGAGCAAGGCGATTGTATAGTATATGATAGGTCAAGAGATCAAGTGTAGAGTATCGGTGAAGAGTCTTGTACTATGCCTACAGAATGATGGGGTTAATGTAAAGGCCTGAACTCAAAGCAGATCTTGACTATGTTGTGGTAGTCTTCTTCCGTGTTGCTTCCAGTACAATTGACCATCCCAGCATGGCATTCCGATACAGTAAAAACAGGAGACATATATCCCGAGAGCCAAATCATATCATTTGCAAGATGCTCCATGCGCCCTAATGTAATGCAAACCGCAATTGCCCCCCGGGTTGCCTCTTTACTAGGTATGATTGCAGGATTCCCCCTGCGCAAATCGACTGACCCCGGGAAAATGAAGAGAAAGATCTCCTGATCAACCACGTCAGACTATTTGCTTCCCTTTGCCCTTCCCATAGATCGTACGGAGTACCGTGCTCTTATTTCATCGCAGCTGGCAAAGCAGATTTGGCCTTCTCCAGAACGTTTTCCGCGACAGGCATGGCGCGGCTCTTCAAGTTTTCGGCCACAGGAGCAGCTTGCTCTTTGAGCTGCGCAGCCAATTTTGCTCTCCTCAGTTTCGCGGTGCGGAGATAGGCGAACAGTAGCACGAACAACACTTCGACTCTTTCCTTAGTCATCATGAGCAAACCCTGAACCAACAGACCTTTCAAGAGTTGAGGTCCTATTCCTTTGAAGAGTGCGAGAGGACCTTCATGCTCGATAATGTAGGCCATGACCTCACCAAAGGTCTTGAATGGTTTGCCTTCTCGAGCTGGAGGCGGTCGTGATTGTAGGCCGACCTTGGCAACGATCAGGGGCTGGGTTGTAATCGTAGCCAGAGACTTGGACATGGCTCCAAGAACTAGATATTGTTTAGCAACAGGATAGCATGGAGGTGAGAAATGTGACGTACGGAAAGCCTCCCAAGGGCGTAATCTGGCTCGGCCAGGGAATACACCATCCTTCAGACGCTGGTAAGCGCCGTATGTGATGGCTGGATTCACACAAAGCACGAGAGAAGCCTTGAGCCCTCTCCACAGCCCAGTCCAGCCGTCTTCGCTATGGACCACCTCTTTTCCAGTCTCCCAAAATGATTTCTTGTCACCTCTGGGTTGTGTTTGTTGCCTCGTCGTAATAACTGCAACGGGAATTGTGAATACCTGCGCAAATGCACCTGCGACAGCGCCCAGAGCCAGCTCGACCGCTGTACCTGGATGCTGTCCAGGCTTGGTCTCATATTTTGTGTACATCTTTCGCACCACGGAATACCAGTAGAAATAGGCAAAGTTTGTGGATGCAACACCAGCAAGGGCTCCAGCAAGACCGGAGTACAGACCATGAAGGCCCTCGTGTTCAATGATTTTCTTGATGGCGTCGAGCGTCGATTCGTAGTGGTGGTGCTCCGCGCTGTGCTGTATTATTTGATTCTTCTTCTTGATCTGTACTTGCAATCTCGTCTTCACACTGCGGACATGGTCAGCTCATCAATTCATCATGGCACGGGCGCATTGTCCGCACATATCAAGAGGATAGACCATGGCGTTGGCGAGTACTGCACCGGCTGCACCAGCCACGGCGCTCTCCCATGGCGCCAACTCCGACTCTTGAGACATTGTCTTGTGGGTGTTGGCCTGGAGTGAGCTCGAGGGGATGTGTCTGCCTCCTACACGACCACCCAGTATAGGTCAAGAGACTGCTGGAGTAGTGACGTAGGGACGCAGGTGTCGAAGTATTCGAGGCGGTGGGTGTAAATCGAGGGGTTATCGCGGAACCAGCAGCTAGACTGGCGGAGGTGTTTGTAGACTTTTTGCTCTTGAGTCTGCGAAGGTTGGACGGGGCAAGGGATGAAGATAATGGCGACGATGGTTGGATCTAAAGAATCATTTTCCAGATCCTCATTCCCCCGAGGAACGTTGCGGGATGGCATGGGGCATCCATTCGCTTTCCCAGCTGCATGCATCCATCACCTCACGACAGCCGAGGCAATCGCCTTGCCGGCGAATGGATCTGCCGCTGCCGATTCCGACTGGCTGAGTCCGGGCCGTTCTCGGTCGGTTACTTACGGTAGATCATGCTGGAAGCAAAGAACTATACGGTCGACCATATGGCCGCTTCCGGACTTGACCTCTAGCGTGCCTCAAGAGGTCATCGCCCATTGCATGAACCCCTTCATCTTAGCAACAGACAATGGATGTAAAGGGGTCGAAACTCGAACAGCAGGCACAATCAATCGAGAAGACCATTCCCTCCAAGTCTAGCACTAATGCCCAGCTGGAAGCCACGATCAAGAGTGCTGAGCTCTACCTGCAAGCCCTACGCTTAGTCGACAAGCCTTCAGATCGAAAAAGGCTCGACGCAAAGTGTAAAGAGCTGCTCGGTCAGGCTGAAAAGCTCAAGCAAAGGCAAGATGGATTGTCAAAATCTATCTCCAAGGCCCAGCCGAAGGAAGCACTTAAGGTACCTCTTTCATCGCGAAAACTCACCACAAGGGAGAACATTATCATTCTGGAAGGCTCGAAGTTGAATGGTTTCATCTTCAAGCCTTGGACAACTGCTCCTTCTGCCGATGAGTTCTCCCTTCAAGACGGACAAGAACCTTTCACGGACTCAAATCACCTCCCTCTTTCTCCTGACCAGCTTGAAACCTTTGGCGGGTGGAAGCGAGCAGATGATGCCATTTCCTCCAGCGATCATCGTACGGATGATCAGTCTTCTTCCAATGAAGTGGTCATGCACTCCAATCAGCCAATGGATCTTGTTCAAGATTTGACTTCGGATTGTTCAGTCGTTGCGAGCTTATGTGCGTGTACATCCAGGGTAGAGAGAGGTCACCCTAAGGTAGGTCAATCACGTTTGCATGATGGATGACTCACCTAACGATCTAGTAGATACTTCGCTCGGTTGTGCATCCCTATGATTACGAGAATGACAGAATCTCTCTTTCAGCCAACCGAAAATATATCTTGAAACTGTACTTTAATGGTTGCTGGAGGAGAGTCGAAATCGACGACTACTTGCCCACCTCGAAGACTGCACGAGTACTTCATGTAATTGATCGTCGCCACCCAGGCCTACTGTGGCCAGCACTAATTGAAAAAGCATATCTCAAGGTTCGAGGCGGGTATGATTTTCCCGGGAGTAATTCAGGCACAGATCTTGCTGTCTTGACTGGCTGGATACCCCAGCAAGTATTTCTGCACGACGAAGTTGTCGAGCCTGACCGTTTGTGGGATGAAATAATTACCAACTTCAAGGAGGGAAATGTCCTGATCACCATTGGTACTGGTAACCTGCCGCGCCGTGAGCAGAAGTATCTCGGGCTTGCGGCAGAACATGATTATGCAGTCTTGGAAGTGTCTTCAGATGGTGATGTCAAAGAGATACTGGTCAAGAACCCATGGGCCGACGGCGATGTTTGGCGAGGGTCATCAAGACGGAGACCAAATCAGAACGACGAAGGCAACGGCACATCAGCAGACCAGAAAATGATGCCCGGCACCTTTTGGATGGATTTCAACAGCATGTTCCAATATTTCGACCACATGTACATCAATTGGGACCCTGGCTTATTCTCCCACAGAGAAGACCTCCATTTCTCCTGGCAGCCACAACAGCCCGAATCAGCTGCCAATATCTTCGTCGAGAATCCACAATTTGCTGTGACAGTCTCCAAAAGTGGTGAGGTCTGGTTGCTGCTGAATCGGCACTTTCGAACAGGAGATTACACACAGTCGACCATTGGCAGAAATGGCTACATCAGCATCTACCTGTATGAGCGCCTTGGGAACAAAGTCATCACTAGCGAGGGTGCTAAGGTACGCGGACCTTTTGTAGACTCACCAAATACCTTGTTGAGGTTCAAAGCCAATGCTCAGACAACCTACACTGCAGTTGTGGTCTCGCAGAAGATGCCACCAGGGAAGATTAATTTCACCATCTCGGCCTTGACCAAATCTCCGGTCACACTGTCCGAAGCTCGCCTTCAATATCCCCATAAGTCTAGCATCATATCGGCATGGACTAGGTCAACAGCAGGCGGCAACTCTGACTCGGCTACTTATCTTGCCAATCCACAATTTCGAATGCACCTCAACACAAAGCAGCAGCTGGCCTTACTTCTCCGTGTCAACCACAAGAATGAAGAAGACGACTTGGTAGACGCAACGGATGATATCCACGTCAAGATCCTGGTTGTATTCAGCAATGGCTCGAGGATCGTGCGCTTGAGACCGAGAGATGTACTCGCACACTCCGGGGACTACCGACGCGGAAGTGCTGTGGTAGAAACGGAATTGCCCATGGGAGACTACATCATTATCTGCTCGACGTTCGAACCAAGCCGATTCGCCGACTTCACGCTCGACCTGTACTCCTCCTCGAGCACCAATACGCCACCCCTCGTCCAACTACCCGCCGACGGCAGCGGACGGCTTAGCATCAGAAGCAGTCCTGCAGTCTTCGACAGCAACACGAATCGCCTCCTCGCACCGCTGGCCGTCAAGAGAATGAGCCGTGTGGCATTCGTGGCGCGCCATATGATCCCCACAGCAACACCCTCTGCGTTTCTGTTCAAAATGACGCTGGAGCAAGGTCAAGGACCATATAAGCAAGTGGTGGCCAGCAGTGAGATAGACAATGAGGAATTCACGAGTGTTTCGTCCGGCCTTCGGATCGGGGATTTGGATTTGCAGCCGGCCATGTGTGCTCCGGAGACTGGTGGGTTGTGGCTGGTCCTGGAACGGTTGGCCCAGGCAGGACAAGATGCCGCTCGAGATGAGGTTCTCGGCGTCGAGATCTTCACGGACGAGAGGCTTGAGTTGGAACCTTGGGGTTTGGGAGAGGGATAGCCCGGCCTCCTGGTGCTTGAACAACACCTCGACAGATTTTTGTATTTGATAATCCCATTCCCATGCTATCGATGGTTCACTTTCACTTTTATCCGTACAATCTCACCTTACCTCCCTAATTTAAACCAAGGTATATACGCACTGCCCACACGTGAGACACCGCACGAAACTTTGCTCAACTCGCCTGCCTCATAATCAACCCTTTCAACCCAGGCACCAGCTGATTAACGACCTTCATCCCGAGACCCCTCGCCTGGCCGACGACACTCGCCAGCATGCCGTCCCCGCCACTTCCAAGCTGGTACAAGGAATTCAACACATCCACGCCTCCGGCCATCATCAGCCCGCGCCCGAACCGCGCAGAACTATACCTCTCCAGGGCCATGGCGTCGCCGACATCCATGCCGTGACTCACACTGTACGCGATACACTCCGCTAAGCTCTTTGCATCGGCCAGGCCGAGATTCAGCCCCTGGCCCGCGAGCGGGTGGATCGTGTGCGCGGCGTCTCCGATCAGGGCGACGCGCGGGTTGATCAGCGATGTGGCGTGGCGGAAGCGCAAGGGGAAACTCGCGAGGCTGTTTTCTTGGATGCCCGTCACGAAGGGGGGCGGTTGTTGGCGAGTCAGATCGGCAGGCGCGGAATCTGTGTGTTCGAGACGCCAGCGGAGTTCGGTCTCGTGTTGTACGTTAGCGTCAGTGTCAGCGTCGGTGTCAGTCTTAGCGGAGTCCGAGTGCGAATGCGCTGGAAGGCTCAAGAGGTACTTTAGATCGGTCTGGCTGAGGCGCAATGCAGCGTTGATCATGGCGACCTGTGCCGAAGGCGGGAGGGATTTCAAGTACGCTGCGTTGGCGGGCGTGGTGGACCAGACCATTGAGGCGCGGTCGTGCGGGAGGGGGAGGATTGCGATCGGCCCGCCGAGTTGAGGAAGGAAGCGCTGGTAAGCGGTCGCGCGGTTGGGTAAGGGCTCGGAGCTGAAGAGGTCGAAATCGTGGGTTCGGTCTGTGGCGGTATTGCTATCGGCGGGTTGAAGAGTCAGTGTGGCGACGACGCCGTGGCGGTTGTAGTCCCATCCTGACGAGTTGATGCCGGCGAAGGCGCGGACAGGGCTGTTGAAGCCGTCGGCTCCGACGAGTAGGCGTGCTGCTATATTGGTTGGGGTTGGGTTGGGGGTGTCGGAGGGCGGTTGTCCAGCGGATTGGGATTGGGAGTGGGGTTGGGATTGGGATTCGAGAGATAGGACGGGCCATGTTGACAAGTTGAGTCCTTCGGGGTCATCTACGCCGTTCTCGATCGATGATACGCTCGTGCTGGAGAAGAGGGACGATCCCGCGCCGAGTTCGACGATGCGCTCGAGCAGGCCTCTCGTCAGGTTGGCATTTTCACACATGGTCGCTATCGTCTGGGGCGGGGCGTTGTACTTCTGCGTCTCGGCGTTCCAGTCGAACTGGATGCTGGCGTCGTTGGCGGCGTCCCAGACTTGCATCTCGTCGTAGGCTTGGATGCGCGTTTGGTCAACGTGTGCCCAAGACCCGGTTGTCTCGAGAAATGAGACGGACGAAGGTGTGAAGCTGCTGGCTCGGTTTGAGAATTGGTCCCCGGGTGAAGACCATTGGCGCGGCTTGGTGAGATCTTGGATCTCGATCAGTGCTGTTTTCAGATGTGATGTTACAGGAGAGGATTCTGGGGGAGTGTTGGTCAGTCATTTGTTCGACACGGCAACATGCGAGACAGCATACTGAGAGCCGCTAGTAGAGCGAGGCCCGCTGGGCCGCCACCGACTGTTACAACATCGTAGATTTCAGGTGTTTTTGGTGATGTTGATAGGAGGCGTCGTCGTTTGGGTGCAGTCAGAGCTTTTCGACACTGGGCGCAGATGAAGCTAGAGCGGCCGGTCAAAGCTGATATTCTTGCAGGCATAGTTCAGATATTGTTCACGTCCAAATGGGCAGAGAATGAAATGCTCAGAGGTTCGTGGAGGTGCAACTCGAAGTTTGAAGTCTTTGTTGAATCCGGAGGACTGGTGACTAATCGGGTTAGTGCCGATCTGCGAAAAGTGTCACCACTTACGAGCACTATCATCGAGCCTACCTACCTTAGGTAGGTAGTAAAGCCAAACCATGAGAAAAGCAGCAGGAGCAAGGGAATTGTGACCATGAGGACCGTTATGGTCAATCTGGTTGTTCAACATGGAATGTATGATGCTCGATGCATGGTGCTCCCAATTCTGGGCTAAATTCGCACCCAACTACAGGCAAATACTGCGGTACTTCGACAAGCATTCTCATAACTAGTGTTACCACCGCCTCGAAAGGCAAGGCAGGGCAGTGTGTTTGCTTCAGTTGCCTCCTTGCAGTTACTAGCTTGCCCTCCAGTGTTTCCCTCGGCCACTCCATAGGAATATGTTGATATATGCATTCCAAGTGGATACCAGGTGTATTCGTGTATATCCAGACCTCAGTCTTCCGAGGGACTCTGAGGTACTTCTTCCTTCTGCTCATCAGAACCTGGTTTCCAGAGTTTCGTACCCGCGGAAGGCCCACGATGTCGCATGTAACCACGATTCACATAGGACAATATTAGCGTTCGCCCATGCTTTAATCGTCGTTCTGCCACACGATCGTAGACTCTGGAGACACGACCAAAGACCACCACATGGTCTGCTATGTGGACAAGCTTCTCGGGCAGATACTCGCACCTTAAATTCAGAGGCGCCAAGGGGGGTCCTGGGTCTGAGAGCCCTATGATTGGCGGTTTCCCACCACGAGGCTGGAGCGCCGGCTCCTGAAGAACGTACGACTCCAGCTTTCCGTCTTCGTCATGAAAAGGGGAGGTTGCATTGCCACGCGAGAATCTGGTTGCTACCATCTGGCTGTCTCGGTGTTGGCTGGAGAGGAAGTGGGCCGTGAAATGACCCGAGCTCCGAATGGCGTCGAAAGTCGACGAAACCCGTTTGATATTGAATGATACGATCGGTTCCGGAGAAAGGGAGACTGTGTTGAAAGAGGACACCGTAGCACCTCGCCAGGCGTGTGGAGCTCCTTCTGGGCTGACAGAGACATCTGTGGCGGTAATTATCGCAACAGGATGTGCAACGTGACGCATCGCCGTCCTCACCTGTTCGGAAACCTTTTGTTTGACAAGATGCTTCCGAACAGGTACGCTCTCATCGGCTTCTGGTACTTTCGATGTGACATCGGGTATGCTGCTGATGGTATCCTTGTCGGGTTGCGTCGTCCATACTGATGGAGCTGCCGAAAAGTTCCTCCGGCCTGACTGACATGTCAGCCTGTCTTGTACAAAGGCCAAGTCACGGCAGCTGGTCCCAATGGGATGGCATGCATGAGCATGGTGAGCTTCGTTGGTCAGCGAGGATGATGATTGGCGTAATTGCCGGTGAAGCGTACGAGCAACACATGTGTTTTGCAAAGATGAAGGCACCCTAGCAGCTCTGGCAAAGCTACCGAAGCTGAAGCTTGCAGGCATCTGAGATGTTGTCTCTTTTCTTTGAGCCACACATGCCTTCGAGGTCAGAGGTACGGAAGTTAGTACTCTGCTTGCATGCTCTATGTCCGGCTCAAGGTATTATTTCGAGTGTTCGTGGAAGCAGTACAGAGTTAGTCGTTGAACAACACTTAAGTTAGTACTCCGTACAGACTGACGGTATCGAAGCAGGAGGCTGAGTCAGGAAGGTCTGCCGAGAGACAATTGATACTCCGGAGTAGCTGGGCACATAACGCAGAAAGCCACCAACATCTTCATGGCGCAAGTCGTGGCAAGACCTCTACAATTCTCTTTCTATTATTCGCATTGGCGAGACTTGGGTTGAGCCACTGGGGCAGAAGGAGCTCGATTTGCCGAAATGCATCGCATCATCATGCATCAATAGAGTGTTTTCCCCTGGTAGATGATCCCCCTTCTTCTCCAACCGCCCTGCCGGCCAGAAACCCGAGGCCGCTGGCAGCTTACCTTACCGGACATCAGCATCAGCCGCCAGCTCTAGCTTTATATACCGTCGTGGCTGTCAATTCTAACGTGCCCGTTGTGGATTGAGCACTCCGCCCTCCAACATGTCAGACATCGAAGAAGCAACAGTTACGTTCCGCAAGTCGGACTTGCAAGTAAAATGGCTGGCCAATGAAAGGTTGACTCTTCTTCAACTCGCGGAGAAGTCAGGGTTGAAGCCAGATTTTGGTTGTCGGTCTGGTGCCTGCGGGACATGCGAGGTGAGACTGCTGAAAGGCACGATTGAAGGGTGTCTCGAGGGCGACGATGGTGTTCTTATATGCTGTTCCATTCCCGCCAGTATCGAGATTGAACTCGAGTTGTGAAGAGGAGCGAAAAGCTGGATGCAATTGCGGCTCGCTGATATGCCAATATCCTTCGCGACAAAGCCACCGCTTTATGCGACTTGAAAATGGCAGTGGTCAACAATCAACAGGGTGACAGGGATTGTGGGATTGTGGTGTTCCCCGCATGATAAGGGAGGGGATCACGAGGCCGATGCTAGGCTTCATTGCAACCCAGCCATTGTTACATCAGGTATGGCGGACGATATAACAATACCAGCTGATTCCAGCTTGCTGTCGACCTGGAGGACTTCCAATTTGGAGTGACAGATACCAACCATGACCTCCAACGCATCAACGCCATATCTGGACGCACTTCGCACGGACGGCTTTGTCAAGATACCCAGCCTGATATCGCCACAACTACTGCATGCATTGAGAACGGCTTGTCAATATACCACAGATCGTGCACGGCAAGGCCAATGGCCGTACGTCCGGACAGTCCCAAAACAGTATCCACCCTGGCATCAGTGGCAGCCTGGTGACAATATCTGGGGAGTCCAGCATCTTCTCCATCCAGACATGAAGACTCGAGATACCTTTACGGAACTATATTTCTCAGACGAAATCCTCTCTGTTGTCAAAGAGCTAGTCGGGCTGAAAAACGATCCACAAGGCTATGACAAGTTAGTCATGGAGCTTTTCAACCTGCTTGTAAGTCCTGCTGAGCAACAGGACTTTGAACTTTGCTGGCATCGAGATGATGTTCGACCGGACGTGTCACCGGAGGAAGAAGAACGGCAGCTCAAGGAGAAAATCCCCGATGGTCGGCAGTTGCATGCGCAGTACAATATTGCCTTGTTTGATGATGCGTCTCTTATCGTCGTACCAGGAAGCCATCTGCGTATACGGACTGAGACTGAAAGAGCTGCAGCGCCCTACGAGGCTAACCTGCCCGGTCAACTCGTGGTCGAATTGGCTCCTGGCGATGCAGTGTTTTATGACAGCAACATCCTTCACCGAGGAATCTATAAGGGAATTGATTCGTCTCACGAGTTAGGTCGGATGACACTTCACGGCTCTGTTGGGTTGGCAGGTTATGGGACTGAGCGGGCTAGACAAGTGCTGCAGCATGCTGTTGGCGACTGGGTCGACAGAGCACAATTCACAGTCGATGGACCTCAAGCTGAGCGAGCCGAGGCCATGCGACAAAGACTGGTCGCGATGGGCAGCGGGAAGGATCTGGGTTATTCGCTAGTCGGGTAGAATCTACACACAGAGTACGTATCGTCTGGTATTCGTAAGATGACCATTGCATGATTGTCTCCACGGGTGCTGCATGAATGTGAGAATGCCTGGGGGTTTCTTGTCAACATTGACACGAAGACACGCAGTGACTATCGGTAGAGCGCTACTGCGGAGTATTTGTCTCCATAAGTTGAGGACGGCGTGGACGGCCCATGACCACCACGCCGCCGCCGCCACCACTCAACCTCAACCACCTGCAAGGACTTGCAGACTCTCTTTCCGCACTGCACCTCGAAGACGACCAGGCGTTGACTGTCTTGGCTAGAGTACTCTCTCTCCATCTTGTCGTCCGCAATGGCCGCTGAACTATCCACCACCAAACTGAACCCAGACAGCCATGTCCTACTGGTAATGCCCTCATCTTGGGTCGCTTCTCACGTCACTGTCTAATCGAGATCCAGGATCAACCTCTCCTCCGGCTACCTCACGAACTCGTCAAACGGAATTTCAGAAACACTCAGCGCTATGTAGAACGTGAACGAGACCACATATTACCCACCCTCAAGGACACCGCAAATGCAGCGCTCAGTTCCTCTCAAACTCCGGATCAAACCCTTGCCTCCCTAGACGCCATGATTCAACGGATGCAGAATTTCAAGCGGAAATTGGAAAAGCTACATACCGAGGAGGAAGCCCTTCATGAACATTCAGCCAAACGCATCAAGCATCTACAAGACCTATACCAGGTACCTTCCCTCGCAGATGTCCAGTATGACCAATGGTCAAGGACAAGACTCGACCGCCTGGTAGTGGACTACCTCCTTCGATCGGGGTATTCTGGGACGGCGTCAATACTGGCCGAAACGAAACAAATCACCCATCTCATAGACCTCGACACCTTCATAGCATGCCACAAAATTGCCTCGTCTCTGACCAGAGGCGAAACCAAAGAAGCGTTGGTCTGGATCAACGAGAACAAGAATTCACTGAAGAAACTCATAACGGCTCCATACAAGTCGACCAATCTCGAATTTGAACTACGTCTCCAACAATTTATCGAACTACTTCGGGCAGGGACTCCAGCAAAACGACTCGAGGCGACTATACATGCGCAACAGCACCTCGCCCCGCACGCCTCTTCACGGTCAGAAGCAATCATGCACGCAGCAGGACTGTTAGCTCAGACCACAGACACCGAGGCCGAACCATATCGCAGCTTGTTCGCCCCTTCACGATGGCACCATATAGCGAACTTGTTCATCGAAACCCACCACACATTACTGTCCCTTCCAGTTCAGCCCCTCATGCACGTCGCCCTATCTGCGGGACTTTCCGCTCTGAAGACTCCCGCTTGTCACAGTGCATATAATCCAGCCAGCTCTTCAACACCTGGCCGTGCTCGGATTGCGACGAATACCTCCTTGTGCCCGATCTGCAGCATGGAGCTCAATGACCTTGCTCGCAACGTGCCATACGCTCATCACACAACGAGCTCTGTGGAATCGGATCCTGTAGTCTTGCCAAATGGCCGAATATATGGCCGTGAGCGGTTGGAAGAGCTACAACGCAAACTCGCCATGGCCGGACTAGGCGGCGGAGAAGGAGGAGTTCAAGAGCTGCAGATTGGTAAGGAAGGTGAAGTCAGAGACCCTACCACTGGTGAAAGTTTCAAATGGGATCAAGTGAGGAAGGTGTATATCATGTAATTCACCCGAGACACAGGAGAAGCAAACCGCACAATGAGCTTTGGACATCAAGCCAGCCACAGCGAAATGAATGATGATTAATGAAGGACCAAGACATGAAGATGGAGAAGTAGCAGTAGGACAATGATATCTTCTCTCCGCAACCTTGATCTACCTGCAAGCTGGACCATTGCCGTCTCGACGACAACCAAATGCCCTTGCTCGAAATATGCTATTTCCCAAGTTCCACTCTCACATGCGGCTGCTGAAGAACATAATAGTAGTTAACTACGCTTCGTGGAGAGGATGTAAAGGTCATGTTCTTACCCATTCACCCCATATGCTCTGGACGCACCTCGTCACATACTTCGTGGTATTTCCAAACCCTAAGTTCCGCCGTAGAAGCGCCAAGCCTCATACGGCGGATCTCAGCACTCAATCAAACGACCTCCAAACATCGAGCTTCAACGGGCCAGCAGCGCAGACAGTACTGAATTGAAGCGATACCTGAGCCGACCAGCAGCCAGCCGATCTGCGCCGACAACACCGATACCATAACTCGATCGTCCTATCGCCCTGTCGCCCGTCTGCCTATAAGTAAACGCCAACCCGGTCTGCGCGCGACGACCCTCGAAAAGCAAGCAGCTACCTAACTCCGATCGAGCTCCCCTCTCTCCTCCACTCCACGACTTGAGCACGACGACCGAGTAGAGAGGCCCGCTTGCCTCCCTCGCTCTCTCTCTCCCTCTCTGAGCTCTTCATATTCACGCGCTCCTGTCCGCCTCATCCCTCGTTCTCATTCCGTTGCTTGATCAATACCAACAACTTGTTTGTACACCAGCACCAGCACCAGAAACAACAAAAAAATGTCCGGCGTCCCACAGCGATTCTGGGGCACACCGATCCGGTACCTGCAATGGGCCATGCACGAGAAACCCGCCATCTTCTGGAGCTGCGTGCTCGGTGGAATGGGACCAATGTGTTTTGTCGTCGTGCCACCCCTAAGAAGATGGGCCGGCGATGAGGATCCGCCGCAGATCCCGTTGACTTATCCTGGTGAGTTTTCCTCCATGCCACCTGTGCACTACAAATTGGACGAGTGTCCTTTTCTCCGCCACTTATAGCCACTACATATTAGCGACTGGGTGGAGGAGGAGAGGTGGGATCGCGGAGACACACACTCTAGAGCGAGACCTGGCTCATCGAGAAGAACAAACCCCGCCCCAGACCCAGCCTAAGAAAGCACATACCGGTTCTGTGCCGCTTATCGGATACCGACCGGTCATGAAACTCATGCAGGAAAAACAAAAAAGATTGCTAACATACGGTGTGTGTCTTTGTAGTTCCCAAAGGACCCAGGAGCATACCTCAAGGGTTCGACGATCCGAAATGAAAATGAAATGAAAACACTCTCCGAAACTCTCTCGCACAAACTGGAAATCTTAAAACTAACCACGTTACGGTGATTGATTGCCCGGGACCGGACTTGCAAAGAGGCTGTCTGTCTGGCCTGGCGAAGGGGAAGGAAGGGAAAGGGAAGCAGACAACATGGACCCAAAAGACCTAGGACCTAAGACCTTGGGGCCGGGGCAGGACAGCAGTCACGAGAAGAGATTGACATGACAAGTGACGCTCACGGGCACGGCATTGTACATAACATAGCTCTATCGCCCGATGGGGCCACCAAAATTCAAAGATCAATCAAAACCGATTCTATTGCTGTCGGAGTATTAGGACGCGGAAGTGGAAGTGGAAGCGGAAGCATATAAGCCCATTGCATTTCTGTCATGGCCATAAGAATAAGACTTTTTATTCATCAAGCACGAAAGCATCGCATGCCATTACCAATCTCGTCAAGTTCTCGTTCTCGTAGCAAAGAAAACCCCCAATTAAACGCACGAAGCAACCATGCCCAGTAGTAGTATCATCCCGTCCCGATCTTTCCAAAAGCAAGAAAAGAAAAAATCCAGTAATACGCACGCAGACGCAGACGCCAGAAGCCACTTTTGAATTCCCCCAATCCCCATCATACCTGATCCAGCGTGGAGATGTGATGTGATGTCTCTCATGAAACCTGAACCTGAACCTGGACCTGAACCGGAACCCGAAACCTGAAACCCCTGGGAATAACAACCCGTATGATACCTCATAAGCGACAAACTCCCCTGCCCTGCCCCTGCGAAGCCATAAACGCAAAGAAAAAGGAAAACGCCGTTGGAATGTGCATCTCGTTGAACCAGTGCGTGTGCAACAGTTGCTTTGGTGAAAATGAAGTTGAGTTGAGTTTGAGTTGAGTTGCAGCAAGTGGACGCAGTAACGAGACACACAACCCTGCCCCATGGTAACGATGCGCGCGAACTCATTCCCTCGCCACATGCAAAACGTCAACGAATATCGAGTATCGAATGTCCGTGATGAGCCTAGTGTCCAACCCGTTAGTTACCGTATCTTTTGTCTCGACTCAAAGCAAAGCCCACAGCTAGCAGTAAGACAGCAACATCGACAGCAACATCGACAGCAACATCGACAGCCACAGCGATAAACGAGAATCGTGAAGGTGAAGCTGAAGGTGAAGGAACAGAGACATGACGAACGGGATACACGCACATACCTTGTTCAACCTCCAGCCCTTTTCCAGCCCATTTCCAATCCCTTTTCAAAACTCATCCTCTGGAATGAACATACCACTCCCATCACCCCCATCATCCTCATCATCACCATCCATATCATCATCACTGCCGCCATGGCCGCGCTCAAGAATTCGTTGCTGTTGTTGTTCAAAGGTTTCCCGAAGATCTCCCTCTCCCTCAACGTCAACATCCTCACCATCATCTTCCTCGAACACGCGCAATCTCTTCCTCGGACGTAGTAGCGGAGCCGCCGTCCCCATCCCCATCCCCATCCCCATGTCGATGTCGATGTCTTGATCTTGATCTCTCTCTTTACCCTTTCCCTTACCCATGCCACCCTTGCCCTTCTCCCTACTGTCCAGATTCATCATCATCATCGAGCTCCTACTCCGCAAGGCATTCTCCTCTCCCAACGCCGAGTACAACTCCTTCAGCTCGTCCTCCTTGCGCTTCAACCCTTTACTCGCCACCGTGAACCAAGGCATATCCTCCTTCTCGATCCGCGCACACGTCAACCAACCGATATCATGCTCCGCGCGCTTCAAATGCGACCGCTCCACCATCAGATCACCCACGAAATGCTTGATGTCTTCCTTCAGCACCCCCATATTCGCCTCAAGCACATGACACGCCTTGATGCTCATGGGGAAATACTGATGGAAAGTCTTGAAGTCCAAATGTGTCAGGTACGCGCCCCCGCCCTCATGCAGCGCCGAGTAGAAATTCAACCCACCATCCGGAGCACGTCGTGTGCGGTCGTCACTGACATTCTGCGCGAACCACTGGCGGAAAAAACACACGCTCATCCACATGTAGATGTCTCCCGAGTAACTTGGCCGGCCCGGTTTGTCGAGCGCCGTGCGCATCATGAACTGCGGATAGTGACCCAAGATGCGCATCTCAATGGCCTCCTTTGCAAGCGCGAGTTCGTCGGCCTTTCTTGAAAGCACAGTCCTAATATCCTCGCCAATGCGCTCTTTGTCTTCGTCCTTGATCACGCTCCACTGGCCGATCAGGTGGATGGCGGCTTCGCGGTAGATGGCCGGCGACCGCACGCGGCGGCCCAGCTCGATCCACACGACAGGGTTGCCCATGATCGATGTCCACAGCACATTGTCCTGGCGCATCAGGGCCAAATCAACAATGTCGCGCACGTGGTCGATCGCACCGACGGACTCGGCGGTTTCGATCACCGCCATCACGCATGTCAGGATCGTCGCCAGGCTGGTGTCGTCGAAGCGCGGTTCGCGGTTGTAGAACACCCCGAACAGCCAGTCCCAGGATTGGTTGTGGATGTTTTCCACCTTGCCATTTTCAAAGTCCGGCATGAGGGAGAGGCTGGAGCGAGGGGAGCGGCCGGATTCGTTGACATCCTATATAACAGTGGTCAGTTAATGATCCATGCCTTAGGTTGCTGGGATGTGTGTGCGGCAGCACAGTGAGAGAGGAGGGGGGAGGGAAAGTGATAGCGTGATAGAGTGAGAGACAAGGGGGAGAGAAAGTGATGAAAGTGTTTGGAGAATGAGAAGAGAAGGGGAGAGAGTCCATCATACAACGCGAATGAATTGACCTGGTCCCTCCCCGCCAGGTGCGCGGTGCAATTCGAAGCGAAATGCTGCAGCATTCTCACGACGGGCTTGTGGGTTCAGGCGTGGTGGAGGTTTTGCGGCCAGCTGCTCGGCGAACCATGGTGAGTGGGTGGTCAGGACCTGCGAATGGAGTTTGTAATATTGAGTGGTTGACACGATGACGAGCACGTCGCCGTCAACGAACTTTGGGAATCCTGCTTTCGAAGGGGACGCCATCTTGAACGACGATAGGTCAAATCTTGTGCGATGGAGGTGAGGATTGATGATTGAAGGGTGATCGACGCGCGAAGAAAAGAAAACCTGGCAAGGTTATGTAGAAATCCCAAGATATCGCGACACTTGGCGAGATGTGATAGTCTTCGTTGCTCTAGGCAGTGATCCGGATTTGTTTGCCGCAGTGATGCAGGCCCTGTGGTGAATGTGAGGCAGTGAAGGCGGTCAACAGGATGACAGACTGTGCGGTGAAGATGGTCAGGGCGAGAGATATGTGAGAGGCTTACAGTTCAGGATGTGGCCTGAGAAAACTTGGACTGTTGGCCTGCTGAAAAAAGTGAGTTCAAGTGGATTGAAATGGTCACAATAGCATGGAAACACGGCGACAGCAAAAGGATGCCAGAGAATCCAGGCTTTTTTAGGGAGGATGACACAAGGACGAGACTGAGGTGTTGGTGTAAATCTCCTCAAGACACGGTAAATGGTAAATGACTCCAAGAGAGGCGTGGTTTTTCTGAAGCATGAGACGGTTGGAAAAGTCCCAGGGCCATCCTCCTCGTATGGAGATCAAAATATGCATAAGTTGAGATCACGAAATTCCTGGACAAAGTGGTCAACATGGCCTGAGAGTGATATTGGAAACCGAGGGAGGCCAGGAAGAACAACCTGTGGTGTCTTCGAATCAGGGCACCAAGCCGGAGGAGAGTCCACGGATGTAAGAGGCCGTTGTATTATCCATGTCATCAATCAGAGTATATGCTTCCAAGATCCGCAAACAAAACCATTTCGAGTACGCCGACCAGATACTGGCACATAACAATTTCATTTCTGCAAACCGGCTCTGCCATGCTGTATATCAAAGTTGGAGCAAAACAAAACGACCATTTTTAGTATGTTCCAGAATACCTCCATAGTCCGGGGAATGTAGGTGTAAAAGCCGACTCCAGCATGGACAGCTTGGTGATAATCCAATACACAGAGAAAACACGAGCCTGTGGACTCCATAGGTATAATCAGCACAATCGTAACCTCGACAACGTTCACATGTCCGGTAATCGTAACTTCGTTGTTCGTCAACGTCGTTATCGTTCATTTGGCCGGGGATTTGACCACTGTACAGATAAGCCTGGCTGAATCTGGGGAATCATGTCCGTGGTAGAGTGAGGACCCATCGAAAACAATGGACAATGGGTTGGAGCGGCATGGGCTCATGGCGACATTTCCTGCGGTGGCACGAATCGTGCAAAACTGGACCATCGAGGATAATGAAAAACCGGATTCGGAAAGTATGCAACACGAGCCGTCCGTGGAAGAATGCGGTCATCGACGATGACTGCGTGATTCAGAATACCCGGAAGGATAAGAACCCATCACGTCCCGTCTAGGATCATAGGAGGCCGATATAGGGGCCGATACTGGTGGTCCTGTCCTGGATGGATATCCTCCTGGCTGAACATAGGGTCCTGACTGACCGGATCGGTTGATGGACGGAGGCGTGCTTGCACCGCCTGCAAAAGCTGTCCTGGGCTCTCTTTCTGAGCCATAATATGCTGGTTGACCAGGAGCATACCCTTCGCGGGTTGAAGAGATGGCGTATGAACCAGTCGGATAAGTGGGTTCCGGAGGATATCCTGTGGTAACAGCAACAGCAGGAACCCGGCCACCACCGGCCACGGGACGAGGAGCATCACGAGGGTGAGGTTCCGGATCACGAGCATCACGATGCCTGGAGACGGGTTGTCGATAGTCATCATCATCAAGGTCCATTTCTCCTGGGTACCGACGTTCTCTTTCCTGGCGGGCTTGCATGTCGGCATAAGAACCTACACGATCCTTAGATCGATTTGCTGACCAGTCGCTGTAAGGCGTACCTTGAGAACGGCCCGATCTTGTCCTTCGTTCTCGTTCACGCTGCCATTTGATGGTGTCTTCACGAAGCGATTGTTCCATTGCCTGCGCAGCTCGTATCAGTACGGGGCTCCAAGACAGCCTGGGGGATGGCGTACCGTTGTGAATGGACGATAGGCTTTGACCCAGTATCCCGATCGACCCTGCACGGCTGCGTTAGCATATCTACACTTACCATCAACAACCATATCGGCACGGCATACTTCAGCGTTTCGACCTGGGCGACAAGTTGCATCCTGGCCAAGGTATTTGCAGATTTCGTGCTGGATGACCTCTCGTTCGATTCCTTCTCCTGGGCAAAAATATTCGGAAAATCCGGGTGCTCCTGGTCTGTAACCATCCCGGTCTCTGCTCATGGGGGGATCCATGGTTGTCCGACTGCGGGAGGGCGGTGCCTCATAGTCAGGCTCGTCTCCAGTGTAGGGAGATCTTGCCGGTACTTCTCGCCTCACTTCACGATAAATCTCTCCGGTAGTAGGATCTCGATATAACACACCTGGGCCATCGAGTTCAGTATTTCGGCTATCCGCAGTGCGGTCAGGTCGAGGATTGAGGCGTGAAGCAGTGTTTGCCCTTGGATCTGTCCGGCTGTCCATACGGGTGTCCATCCTGGGATCCATGCGGGAGTCCATACGGGGGTCCATACGAGGGTCCATTCGGCCGTCCATTCGAGTATCCATAACATCACTCATACGGGAGTCTCGATCTATCCGGGGATCATCCATAACTCTTCTGTCTCTTGTAGAATCGCCACGCTCCCTATGGTCACGTTCACGAGGTTCTCTTCTTGAGGAGTGACGAGGCTCGCTGTGGCGGTAGTCGGGGTCGTCAACATAGCGCGGCATCTTGCTTGTATAGATTATAAATGGCTCCTCGGGTGTACAAAGTCCTGGTCCGTTGGGCAGCAGAAGGGAGGGAATAGACAAATAGGGAACGAGCTGATCTCAGGAGAGAAGAAGTCGCAGGATAAGCGGCAAGGTCGACGCTGGTCAAAAATCCTGTAACGCTAAGAGTGCCCAAGCCAATGCAGATCCACCAGGTATGTTTGCTCCAGGATTCCGGATGATTGAGGTCCAATGAATTGATATGAATACCTGTCCTCT
Source organism: Vermiconidia calcicola (assembly GCA_035928285.1). Taxonomy (NCBI): domain Eukaryota; kingdom Fungi; phylum Ascomycota; class Dothideomycetes; order Mycosphaerellales; family Extremaceae; genus Vermiconidia; species Vermiconidia calcicola. Next base: position 2,510,031 of record JAXLQG010000001.1, on the reverse strand, counting down.
TCAGAGAGTGGTCAAATGGTGTCTGACAAACTGATGGAAGATTGAATGTGATGAGCAAAAAGGATCGATGTAGGCGCAGGCAACGAGCGCCTGCCTCGCTTCAGGCTGCAGGGCGATTGAATTAAGCGAAAGAGCGACCAATCAATAACAATGCCACCCAGATGTGCGTCCAGTCCAGAGAAGGAGGATACAAGGAAATGGAATTTCTCGTCGAATTTGCTGAATTTCGATGTCTCTACCCTCGAGAAAATGTGTGAGTGTGTACCTGCGGCGCGGCGAGGGAGGAGAGGGATGGAGGGGAAAGCCGATCAAGGGTCCTCGAAGGGGGAATGAGCACCAACCTCAGGACAACCTGAGACGACGGGCGAGGCGTGGGATGATCAATGTACAACCGGCGATCTTGACGCCAGCGCAACGCAAAAATGTGGGATTGTTTGTCCAATGTAGAATAGATGCGACATGTTCTTGCGAGGCGAGAAGGAAGTCAGAAAAGATGGACAGGTCCGGTGCGAAGAGATGCAGCCCAACAAGAATGCCAGAGCGGCGCTGAGCCTAACGTTAGTGAGCCCCAGGTTGCACTGTGATGAATGGTCAGCAGGCGAGAATCCCATCTTGTCCTAATCCCATAGTACTCGTAATTCCTAGCCCATTGTTGTGACAGCGTGGCATCCTCCTGTGGGGCAAACGGGAGTCTGCTTCGATCAGACTCTGGATCCTGTAAGATCTTCAAATCCCTTCCAAGAAGCATCGTTTGCTTGAGCCGTGTTGTGAGCTGGAACCTCGTCCCAGTACTAGTAGTGACCAGCCCCTGAACATCTTGGGTTCCCAGATTGTCAGTCTTGTCAGCATGCGTGCATCTCGATTGCGAGTTCATTTGAGTGGTCGACACCCAAGGCATCATCTTAACCAATGGCCAATTGACCGGAGCGTGGTACGAGTATCAGTGGCAACATGGGGGAACGGTTCGGCTCACCAGGCATCTCTTCCGGGGCCCTTCAGCCGCACCAGCCCCAGCGATAGGCGGGAGAGACGCCAATAGTCCGCCGCATAGGGTCTCGAGGGTCTCCAAGCATGCCTGGAAGAACATCGTGCAGGCTCTGTAAGAGGTCGGCTCCAAAACAAGGGCCAATCATATCGACCAATGTCCGTGTTTTGGGCAGCAACAACTGTCAAGGACGCAACAGCCCGCAAACTCGCATCATGCATCGAATGCGTCTGAGTTGGGTACTATCCTATCCTACACTTATGCCGCCGCATGTGACACAACAGATGTTATCTCCCCGGGTGGGAAGGAAAACAAAATGCCGTGATCATCCCAGATCTAGTATTCTACACAGACTGTGAAGCAATATCAAAACTGCATCGGCGCCAGAGCCGTGCAATCTTCAGGCAGGATGAAGAGCAGAGAATGAACCACGCGGGCCATGATCGACGGTGAGAAACAGGTTTCCAATGTACCTGACCGGTCTAAGAGGAGTGGTCTCCATCTACTAAGGTACCTGTTCGGAAGGTAGGGCCATGCATCGATGAAAACGGAAAGAGAGGAACATCACCTCAGTTTTCAACGGCAGGCATCCGCATAGGTTTGGGCATCGTCCTTCGTCACACCGGGTTCTGGAGGGATTCAGCATCCGTCGGCTGATATCCGTTTCAGCTAGATATCGCGGACATATATGTTGTGGTATGATGGGCACATGCGCTCCTGCTTGGGAACACAAGCTCAACCCGAACCATGTCGGATTCGTGGAGAGTCAGACTTCGATGCCACTCCTGCTCCAGACGGCATTCACAGTTTCGAACCGCCTCCGCTAGTAGCACCCTTGATCCTGAAGCCTGTCCGGGGATAATGCAACCGCAACTCAGTACCCTGAGCTTGGACGCTCAAAACAACCTCGTCTTTCGTGAGGCCGACAAGGCGTCCCCTGTCGTGGTTCCTGCTGCCTGAATCAATTGGAAACACTTCTACTTCCATCCCGTGCTGCAATCCCAAAGGATCGGCACTATCGACACTTGGCTCCTTTTCAGCAAAGGTAGCGTTGAGAATGCGTTGCACTGCATCATCGCCTTTCAAGGAGGCCGGTCTCGGTGCATGCGATTTAGCTGCTTTGAGAGCATCGTTGAACCTGTCTATCCAGGCAAATACCTTGGGATAGTGCTTCACAGAGATCAACTCCCTGGGTAAGGCACCTTTCAGCCCATTCAACCAATCAAAGGTCCATATAGCTTGTTCTTGCATTAGCTTGTCTATAGGCGACTGCATCGTACTTCCTGCTTACCTTCGATGTCTGCCAGGGTTGGCTTGTCCGTCTTCAGCATCCATTGTCGTCCATCTGCCAGCAGAGTGGTCTCTAGGAATTCAAAGGTATTTCTGATAGCGGCCAGCGCCTCGGGTCTATTCGCAGTAATCTGCTCCTTGCTCCATGACCGACCGGAGAAATCTTGTCGGTCTTTGGTAAACTTTGGATCGTTCAGGAGTGGCATGCTCGCGGGAATGAGTTGAGAGGCTCTGACAAAGACACCGGCCTCGATATTCCAGATCTGCAGGAACTTTTCAATGGCTTTGTCTTGAGGGGTCGATGCCCCCAGAGCACCGTCAGGCAAGAGCTCTTCTAGCTTGTGTAAGATGATTCGGCTGTCGCAATAGATGTCGCGGCCAATGGCCATGACAGGTATCCTGCGGTAATTCACACCTAGCGCACCAAGATCTGGTCGAGGCATGATAGGAGGTTGTTTCTGCAGAGCACTTCAGCAGACTGTCAGTAGATCAAGATGGCCTATGCGCACGCATTCTGCATAGTCAATTCCTCGAAGACTCAGGTACCACAGTACTCTTCGGGCAAATGGTGAGTAAGAGTAATGGTACAGGACGATGCCGTTATTTGGGCTGTCCATATTGTTCTTGTACCGTACCCAGGCACCACAGGTTTTGGGCAGGCAGGTCTGAAATGCTGGCAGTTGAGCTTTGTTTCTTGAGTGTACTCCAAAGAAAGAGTCTTCAGAGCCAGTTAATCAGACTGTTGTTTTATTGACCGTGCTGGCCAGGGTTCCGATTGATAGCCGGCTTTACGAGGATGTGAGGGTGCGGAAGATCTGACGTAGAGGTCCTCGAGGTCCTCTGTACCTCGGCATCTTTTTCAACGGCTCAAGCTAGCAATATGACGGCAGTCAAGTTGTCTATGGAGCCTTGACAAGATGAAATATTCTTGTCGCTCTGATGAGTGCGTTAATTGTCCATGTCTCTGATACATGTTGCCCGAAGACGATGAGGCGAGCTCACTACCCAGATACCTCCAGGCATTGCCACGCCGATACGAGTACCATGACCGTGACATCATCTTCTCCGCTGTATGACGAATTCGAGGTGAGGACAATGAGCACACGATTCATCAATCCATCCCGAGCATAAATATGATATATGATGAGATCCTGAGGTAGGGATTGTTTTTCATCTTTGATCTTATCCTCGAACCACCGAATCTACTGCAAACAGCCTCGAAATTCCTCATCCCAGCAATACGCATTCTTCCTTCAACATGCCTGAATCCGGCAGAAACAGCGGCGGTGACCTCTTTGATATGGCCAAGGACGGCACTACTGTCCCAAGCGATTCCGCAGAGCCGAGATTGATCCCATCCAAAGCCCGTCCCGACCAAATAGCCTCTGAAACAGATCCCAACAATCTGGGAGGACGGACATTGCACGAGGCGGCAGATAATGCGGGAGATATTCCGAGAGTGAGTTTGCTTATCCCACATGAGCCATTCGGGACCGTCACACTAACAATAACGCTCTGAAGACCACCCGCGACACTGCAACCAACGATGTCCTGACTGGGACCGGAGATTCTCTCCCAGGCCAAGTCGACTCGAAAAGATTACACAACGTTCCTGGCGGCGTTACCAAAGACCCATTTGCAAAGGGGTCGACGAGAATGACAGCGCACAAGAAGAACGACACAGATTTCGAGAAAGGTGCATCGGATGGTCCTTTGGCAGATCGGGCACCAGGCGAAGAACAACTAAGCGATGAGCAAGTCATGGACAACCGGGAACAGAAGTTCTAAAGACACCTGTGACGGCGGTGAGATAGCAAATACCCAATTATCGAGGCTGGAGCCTCCCAAAAGAATATCACAACCAACTAAGGAGCAGACGAGAATTACACACCATGTTCACATCTGGAATCTATAATATAAAATCTTCGCTTGCTCCTCATCCGCGCATGACTCAACATGATAGCTTCTGTTCATTGAAAGTACCTGGCGAGCTGGTATGTTTGGAGCCCTCCCGTCCCGCCGTGTAGACATTCCTCAAAGAGACAAGACTCTACCCAGATAGCGGGGAAACTGGAGCGCGCAACGGTTTGTGATTGGATCGTTGATTTCCGTGCTGCGTGCAACAACCTGCGTCTTTCTCCGCAGCATTGAGGTGCCTGCGCCCTACGTACATGTCTATCAAAAGCCCTGAATACTTGCGCTCATACCAATACAAATATCAGATATACCCGGGTCTCACTTTCATTTGCAACCGCTACAAACCGGCCCGGTCTCTACCACTGCACTCGATTGAAACACCTTGTACACAGTTGTTCGACATATAACTGCTCGCGACCTCTCTATCCACCCCGCACCTTTTCCACCTACTCCTACCCCTACACCCTTCCCCCTTCGCCGACCCTCCCTCATTTGCCATCATGGCCACCCTCCTACGCACCTCGCGCGGGCTTCGCTCGCTGAGCAGTCGACTCACTCCTCCCGCAGCTCGCGTCTCCCTCCGCACCCTCGCATCAGCGACCGTCTCGCGCCGTTCTAGCGCCTCCGCCGCCGCCGCAACATTCGACTCTTCCTCCTCCTCGTCCACGTCGGACACAGCCTTCTTCCCCGACGAGCCCACAGGTCCCCGCGTCACAACGCCCATCCCAGGCCCCAACGCCAAACGGGCCATCGAAGAACTCGACAAAGTCTTCGACACGCGCTCCCTCAACATGATGGCCAACTACCAGCACTCCTACGGCAACTACATCGCCGACCTAGACGGGAACATCTTGTTGGACGTCTACGCCCAAATCGCCAGTATCCCCGTCGGCTACAGCAACCCAGCCCTCGTCCTAGCCGCAACCTCGCCGGAAATGGTCTCGGCGCTGATCAACCGTCCCGCCCTGGGCAACTTCCCCAGCCACGACTGGGCCAGCATCCTCGAGACGGGCATTCTGAAGGTCGCCCCGCGTGGTCTGAACCAGGTTTTCACCGGCATGTCCGGGTCCGACGCCAACGAGACCGCCTACAAAGCGGCGTTCATGTGGAAGCGCCAGCAGCAGCGCGGAGGAGCGCACGTCGACTTCACCGACCTTGAGATCGAGAGTTCCATGAACAACGCCTCGCCAGGCGCTCCGGATCTCAGCATCATGAGTTTCAAAACGGGCTTCCACGGCCGGCTGTTCGGGTCCTTGTCCACGACCCGCTCCAAACCGATCCACAAAATGGACATCCCGGCATTCGACTGGCCTCAAGCCCCGTTCCCGAGCCTCAAGTATCCCCTGCAGGAGCATGTCAAGGAGAACGAGGCCGAGGAGAAACGTTGCCTCGAGGAGGCGGAGCACATCATCAAAACTTACCACAACCCTGTCGCGGCCGTGGTCGTCGAGCCCATCCAGTCCGAGGGCGGAGACAACCACGCGAGTCCGGCCTTCTTCCAGGGACTGCGCGAGATCACGAGCCGGAATGGTGTCCTGCTCATCGTGGATGAAGTCCAGACTGGAGTGGGCGCTACGGGAAAGTTCTGGGCACACGATCACTGGAATCTGCAGAGTCCTCCGGACATTGTCACGTTCTCGAAGAAGGCACAGACAGCGGGATATTACTTTGGAAACCCGGAGCTGAGGCCCAACAAGCCATACCGTCAGTTCAATACGTGGATGGGTGATCCGGCAAGAGCTCTGCTCTTCCGTGCCATCATCAGTGAGATTGAGAGATTGAATTTGGTCGAGAACACGGCTATGGTGGGTGACTATCTCTATGCTGGTATCGAGAGTCTGGCCAATAAATATCCCCATCAGTTCCAGAATCTGAGAGGGAAAGGCCAAGGTACTTTCATTGCATTCGACAGTCCCAAACGTGATGAGTTCTTGCTCAAGGCCAAGACTCTGGGTATCAACATCGGTGGCAGTGGTGCGTCGGCCGTCAGACTGAGGCCTATGTTGGTATTCCAAAGGCATCATGCTGACATTCTCCTCGATGCGATGGAGAAGTTGGCCAAGTCGCTTTAAGGGAAGTTTTGGTAACCCCCGTTGAAAGGTCAGGCGTTGTTCCTGTTCAGGGCGGAAAAGTATTCTGCCTTGCTTCCTCCATGCCACTCCTCGCAGATTTATAGCTGGAGGCTTCTGATTTATGCTGGGTATTGATGCATTTAGCCGTAGTAGAATGCGAATTTCCTTTGCCGTTCAAGATGCTGATTCCTGGTCCGATCGGTCATTGCCACTACTACGTCAAGGGGCCGTGAAGTTGCTGCATAATGTTCAGTAAGCGATGAATCTATCCAGATCGGTACGACACGGTCGGCCGTTGCTTTCCAGGCTCGAATGGTGTGAGCTTGTGTTTGCTGGTGCGGAGTGGGTGTGATTGCTCTGTTTCCACCAGTCTTATCCACGGTATCAGTTGGCTTTGATTCCATGATTGTTGGTGCCAAAGCCCTCTCCAGGCTACTAAGCTGCAACCTCATCCTCAATCGAAGTGCCATCTCTTGGTATATATTTGATACCTTGATCTTCCATTCCGTCAACAATCTCTTGTGGTAGCTGACCGACAACCTTGACGGCATAAATTCCCGGCACATAGTTTGTGAGCCGTTGCCATTTCGCAACCCATGATGTTTTAGGGTCCGTCAAGGAGATCAGGCCTTCGAAGACTTGTGAGGTGCACTCTTGGATGGCGTCTTGAGAGTTTCGCAGGGTGAGGATTTCTTCGCAGTTCGGGCAGCCGTTGCGATAGAATTCCTGGACGGATCAGCGACACCAAGCACCAAGTCAGAATGCGACCAAAGACTTACACTGCCAGTCTGCACGATAGAGCACACCATACAGGCTCGATTGCGACCGCCGCGGTTGGCCATGGCGAGTGGGTGGAAAGGTAGAAGTGGCAGGAGGATACACTCAGCCAGAAAGAAGAGTCACCGAATGCGTCGACCAGGTACCTTTGGCGATAACAGCAGAGTCGAACGATGTGTATCGAGGAATGAAGGTGGAGGAACAAATAACGAATTCCGGAGATCTGATCACTGGCAACTTAGCGCAGATCTAAACGTTTGGGATCTTTACCCGAAGAGAGGCCGCCACTGTTCGAAAGTTCTCGATTCAGGCAAGTGAACACTCGACTCTGCCACTTGTTTTGTATTTTTGCCCCAGAACTACGGAATGCCTCGATAACACAGCTGCAACTCTCTGTCATCATTCGTCCCTCCATACACTCTCTGGCCAGATCGTCCCGATTCTTAGGTGGCCATGGCTTCAACCGCAGACAAGGCCGCGGCAACGGCTCTCAAAGTCAAGGGCAATAAAGCATTTGCCGAACATGACTGGTTAGGTGCGGTGGACTATTACACCAAAGCAATAGAGAAATACGATCAGGACCCTTCGTTCTTTTGCAATCGAGCTCAGGCCAACATCAAGCTCGAATCATATGGCTATGCCATTGCAGACGCCACCAAGGCCATTGAACTTGACAAGGACTACATCAAGGTATTGTCACCCCAATTGTGAGTTGAGCCATGCCCTAACCGACTCTGGACAGGCATACTGGAGACGGGCAATTGCAAACACCGCCATACTCAGCTCTCAAGATGCCCTACGAGACTTCAAGACCGTCGTCAGAAAAGAGCCGAACAACAAAGAGGCCAAGCTGAAACTGGCCGAGTGCGAAAAGTTGGTCAAGAAGATACAGTTCCTCCGGGCCATTGAAGTAGCGGAACCTCCCTCGGCTTTCGAAGGACTCGACCTCGACTCGATCACGGTGGAAGACGCATACGACGGTGTTCGATTAAAAGATGAGATGACACAAGAGTTCATTGACGACATGATAGAACGCTTTAAGAACGGGAAGAAACTCCACAAAAAATATGTGTTCCAGATCATCAAAGCAGTGAGGGACATCGTGTACAACGAGCCCACCATGGTGGAAATGGAGGTCGCGCCCGACACAAAATTGACCGTCTGTGGCGATACCCATGGCCAATATTTTGATCTGTTGGAGATCTTCCGACTTAACGGCTTTCCCTCTGAAAAGCAGGCATACCTGTTCAACGGCGACTTTGTGGACCGGGGTTCATGGTCGACAGAGATCGCTCTACTGTTGTATGCTTACAAGTGGTTACGGCCTTCATACTTCTTCCTCAACCGAGGCAATCACGAAACAGACGACATGAACCGTGTGTACGGCTTCGAGGGTGAATGCAAGGCCAAATACAATGAGAAGACCTTCAAGCTGTTTTCCGAATCATTCTCCGCACTGCCTCTGGCCACACTCATTGGCAAGAAGTATCTCACGTTACATGGCGGCCTCTTTTCAGACGACAAGGTCTCCCTCGACGACATTCGCAAGCTCGATAGACACACACAACGCCAGCCTGGACAACAAGGGTTAATGATGGAGATGCTCTGGACTGATCCGCAGCCTCAAAACGGACGAGGACCCAGTAAACGAGGAGTCGGGCTGCAGTTCGGCCCTGATGTGACGAAGAAATTTTGTGAAAACAATGGCCTCGAGGCTGTTATCCGGAGTCATGAAGTCAGAATGGACGGGTATGAGGTTGAGCACGATGGCAGGTGCATCACCGGTAAGTTGACTGATTCGGTTTCTTGCAAAAAAGAAGAGTCACTAATTATTTTGCAGTCTTCTCAGCACCCAAGTACTGTGATAGTACAGAAAACAAGGGGGCATATATCAACATCGGCCCAGAATTGAAGCTGGAGTACCATCAATTCGATGCTGTGCCCCATCCTGATATCAAGCCAATGGTAAGTTCTGCGACAACTGCGACCAAAGCCACCACTGACCCTTTTACCAGGCCTATGCGCAGAACTCTTTGATGTCGATGATGTAAAGGCATTTTCTCCAGGCCTGCTAGCTTGCATTGGAAAAGCGGACGGCTACATGAATGGAAAGATGTTGGCCACGGTCTTGGTGATCTGGTCGAATATCAGACGTCGTTCAAGCGTGTCTGATTCTGTAATTGTATGACTGTTATGGCTTGAAGAGCGATTGAAGCATTGGACAGCACACAAGTGCAATGATTGATACCACGGTTAGATGGATTTGCAATCACCGCTGTAAGACAAAATGTATCTTTGTGGATATGATCCTTGTCTCCTGGTGATGATGTGGCTGATGAGGCTGTGCTTCACAATGTCTCAATAGCATTGGCCTGAAGCTGACAAGTACCTGGTAACTAGGTAGTCAAACAGTCATTGTGTCTCAACTTCTTGATATCTGAGACGTTACTCTGTTCACTCTGGGTGGCTCATCGAAATCTGGTCACGGTGTCACAGAAACCATGTGCCCAATAGATACCTAGGTAGATACCTGCCTTGTTGGACTCTCGTATTCTCGCCTCGCCTCACCCCGCCATCACCGCCATCACCAAACATTCACACCGAACTGGAATTCGATCAAGACTGCGCTTTCACAACTCCGGACTTGTTTCATCTCCTGCGCTCGAATCGTGAACTACAGATGCGACCACGAATCTCTCATCATCTAAATCTACGCTGCCAGGGTGGGCCGTCAAGTCAAGTGTCCACGCGACTACAGCCTTACCACGCCAGTCAGTCGATACACCCCGTCCTCCTTCTCCTGGTCCACCGGCGCGCAGGCGCATGTCGTGTCCACCGGTTGAGCACATTCGATCTAGTGACAATCTTTGGTCTGCAGCATTGCGCACCCGAAGGTTACAGGGATAGATCTGTCTAGATACTGACCTGATCCTTCCAGCCTCAAGCAGGGCGCTACGTCAGTCCACAGTACATAGCGACATCTTTCATCCAACGCCTACCACCAACAGATCCAAGCGAGTCGATCTCTGGTACAACATCATCATCAGACGACTAATCCTGAACAGCGCCGGATTTCACGATGCCTCGATCTGGCATCGCCCGGAAACACTCCAAAGAGCCAACGCACGTCGAAGTATCGGAACATGCACAGTACCATCAACCATCTGTCAACACCAGACTTCAGCATGCGACCTCATCCCTTCGGCGACGATCAGGAAACTTTCTGGCAGCCATGCCTGCCCCTATGACAGGGCGGTCTTCTGGAAGTCAGCGAAAGCAAAGTCTCTTCATCACCCTCCTTCCTCCTGACCTACACTACATCATTGCCACAAAATACCTGGACTTCGACACATTACTCGCACTCCGACAGACATGCCATATGATGCGCCATCTGCTCACACCAGATCAAGTCCGGCGGGTTCGGTCGAAGCTCATCCAAGGGTATCTTGAGGACGAGGCCCGGCAGTTCCAAGACTATAGAATTCATTTTCCTTCACAACGACTCGGCCATCTGTGGGATCTGCTTCACGCAGCTTTTGATTTCCGTCTGCTTGAACGACCTGCCAGAGAACTTCGTTGTTACGGATGCCTGCAGACGAAACCTCTCTGGTGCTTTGTAGAACGAATGAGCAGTCGAGGTACTGGGTTGGGTGCAAAGTCTGCACATGACAGGATGTGCAAAGACTGCATGTCGAGATACCGGGATATTGAAGGACAATGGTGGAAGGAGAACTGGGTCAAGAAGAGTGAGACGGCCCGAAAAACGAGCAAAGGCCGCAGGATACGGCGATGGGCACTCGAAGGCAAAAGCCTGGTCAACCCACCACAGGAAGTTGGTGTCTGCGCTGCTTGTGGAGGCTCTTCATTCGAGCTTTGGTGGGGATGTGTGGCATGCTTCGAAACAGAGCAGAAGGCGCGTCGCGAAGAAGATCTCGACTTGATGGAAATGAGTGGTTTGGAACGCAAAGTTGTCGATGCTTTTGACGCCTGGCGATGTCGAAGGGAAATGAAATACAGACAGCGACAAGCCAAAAGAGAGAGGAGGCCGATACGACACAGATTGCTGGGAACCCCGGGAATCCCTTGGACCGGAGGACTCTCGGAGCGCAAGGCTGCGTTGGAAGAATGGAAGGAAAGCAAGACGAATCCGGCGTCTACCTTGTCAAAGTCAGGGAAAGGGACTGACTCAGGCTGGAGAGCGATCGACCAGGCTCCACTGCCTAAGACCCGGAGAGAGGCGCGCTGTGCTACCTGTTGGATTCCAGGTGCTTTGCGCAGGATGTACATGCTGGGTTTTGCCTACGAGGGGGCACTGGACAGGGAGCGCTGGTGCCAGGGCTGTCAACAGGATCAGGAGTTGAGGCATGCCAGGAGAGTGGAGCGAAAGATGAGACTCGATGGGAAGATTGAGGATGAAGAGACACTCAGCGATTGTGAAGATTATGGGCTTTCCCAGCTTTTTAACCAAGAGTAGTCTCGCTGGCCGGATACTTTGTTGGTTAGGCTGAGGATTTCATGACTGTACGTGGTCGGTGGCCGCCGCACCTTCTCTGGAGGAGGTGTCTGTGGAAGAACAGAACTGGAAGCTTTCGTTGTATCAATGCTGCGGTGTGACAAAACGAGGTTACAAGCGATTGTCGTCCTTCACTGCTCGTGAAAAGCTCCAGCAAAGCAGCGGGTGGATGCTAATGAGAGGTCGTCGGCGTGAGCTTCAGCTCAGCCTTGCAAGCACAGCCTTGCGCGTTGCCGGATCCGAGATGAGATCATCTTCATTTCGGCAGTTAAAAGAATGGCCGATTACCCATCTCGACCCTTCGGTAGACGACTTTTCTTTCCCTACCTTGATCGATCAATCAAGTCTCGATGCTATTCGAGCCGGACTGTTCATTTTAAGCCTCGTTGGGGCAGAGATCCATTTTTGGCATCCCAGCAATTTCGCTCCCAGAAAAACCACCTAGGTATTGCGGACGGTGGTGTTTATAACGATGGCGCCCTCACGCTTTTCGCCTGTTCACAGTACGGGAGTACGGAGGATACATTGCCACTCACCACAACACCTCACATCACGTTACGCAACGGTATAGTACTTCAAATCGACCAAAATGATGGCTACAGAGTCCCCTCTGGTCCCACAACAACACCACGCAAGATATTCCCTACCGGCAGACTTTCAGTACCGAAGCCGACGTCGAACCCTCAGCAGCAGTCAATCACAATCATCAAAACCAGCGATTAACAATGGTTCGATACCGGAACTACCTCTCTTCGTTGAGGCGAGATCCCATGCTCTGGCAGAGCCTCACAAACCCGCCATCATCGACAAGTCGAGAAATCAGAGCTTCACCTACTCAGAGCTGTTGAACGATGTGGCCACATTCAAGGCACAAATCGAACAGTATCTCCCGTCAAGCCCAAGCCCAAGCCCGGTCGGAGAGGAGCCTAGAGTAGCGTTCCTCACGCCCTCGGGGTATGACTATGTAGTTATGCAATGGGCGATCTGGGCTGCCGGAGCCATCTCTGTACCATTATGTACGCCCCCAGCCCCCAAGGGCCATGAACGGTGGAAGTCTGCCGTAATTGAGATAGAGAAAGACTGACGAGCTTCAAACAGGCACATCCCACCCACTCAAAGAACTTCAATACACCATTTCCGACTCGGACCCGTCATTAATAATCCTTCACCCGTCATATTCCCGATTCGAAGCCGGTCTTCGCGAACAAGCACCCGCAATTCCTCTAATCACTATCACTCCCTTCTCCCCGCCAACACCCAATACTACTACTAGTAGTATTCATTCGACTGCGACGATATCTCTTCCCAAATTCACCAGCTCTTTCCCCCTTTCCCGAGGAGCCTTGATCATTTATACGTCCGGCACGACATCCCGCCCAAAAGGCTGCGTCAGCACCCACGAAACCATCACTTTCCAAGCACGCTGCCTCGTCGAGGCATGGCAATACTCCCGGCAAGACCATCTCATCCACGTCCTGCCCCTGCACCACGTCCACGGCATCATCAACGGACTAACGGCGACGCTTCTGGCGGGCGGCACTGTCGAAATGCATCCTAAATTCGATGCCAAGACCGTCTGGGATCGGTGGTCCGACAAGGGTAGTTCGACCATGTTCATGGCCGTGCCGACCGTCTACTCTCGCTTGATCGACTACTTTGATTCTCACATCCGAGGCAACACAACTTGTGAGGTGGCCGCCCGCGAAGGCGCGAACGCCTTGCGTCTCGTGGTCAGCGGCTCCGCGGCCCTGCCGGTGTCGACGAAGCGCAAATTCGAAGCCATCTCGGGCCACGAGCTACTCGAGCGCTACGGCATGACGGAAATCGGCATGGCGCTGAGTTGTGGACTGGAACGCCACAGACGCATCGACGGTAGTGTCGGATGGCCGTTGCCCGGTGTGCAGGTGCGATTGACCAGCGAGACTGGGGACAGGGTGATCACGTCGAGTGGCGAGGACGAGGCGGGCAACATCGAGATCCGAGGCCCGAATTTGTTCGCCGAGTATTTCAAGCGCGAAAAGGCCACGGTCGAGTCGTTCACGGAGGATGGCTGGTTCAAGACGGGAGATGTGGCGAAGCGCGCTGCCGATGGGGCGTATTTCATCCTGGGCAGGGAGAGTGTCGATCTGATTAAGTCTGGTGGGTACAAGATTTCGGCGCTCGAGGTCGAGAGGAAGATCTTGGGTAATGACGTGCTCGGCGAGATCGTCGGCGAGGTCGTGGTAGTCGGTGTCGAGGATGTGGAGTGGGGACAGAGGGTCGCTGCGGTGGTCACGCTTAAGAACAATACGGTGAGTTTCCTTTTCTTTTCTTTTCTTTCTTTGGGAGGCAAGAGAATATGCGGAGGGTGTTGCATACATAATGCTGACTGATCTTTTCGTGAACAAACAGGGTACTGGTAACGAGAATCAGATCGATCTCAAGACTTTCCGAGCCCATTTGAAGGAGGATATGGCGCCGTATAAGATCCCGTCGATTTTGAAAATCGTCGACACGATTGAACGGAATGCGATGGGCAAGGTCAACAAGAAAGAGGTCCTGAAGCAATACTTCAGCACTCAATGATTGATATACTCCGTACTGGCGTATTGATGTATTGATCGACTGGCAAGTCGCCAGGGACCGGCACCGACACCACTAGGGACTTCAAAAGGCGCGCGGAAATGAATACTGGCGTGACTGGACATGGAGCAACTGGAGGGAATGGAAATTTTTAGATCATTGGTGTGGTGTGGCGTGGCGTGGCGCATGGGCGAGAATTGCAGAACATTCCAGCGTGCTTAAGGTAGGCGTGTTGTGTGTGGTATACTGTATGCACTGGTCTTAACAAGTCTACTACTGTAGGTATGTACCGGTACCTGAGTGTGCATACCGTATAGGTATACAAAAGACCCTCCTTGTTCTTCGCAGCCTCGTCCGCTCTTTCGTTCTTCGCCGCTCACTGCCCGTACTGAGGAGACCATACAGATACATAGTACACCCACACATAGTTACATACTGTGTATATGTCTTTGATCGATCGACCCACTCGTACTCCCGTACTATGTACATGGACTCCATACTCTAGGTATGTCCCGGCCAAAAATCAACCTCCGAAGCAGCACGTAGGACCAGTACGAGCTACGGAGTAACGTTGGCTTTTCAGGGCCTCCCAACACTTTTTTTCTCCAGATTCTCACGCACTCACAACTGCCCCGGATCGGATCGCGCATCGCCCAATACTTACCTTACTACTACTATAGTGTTATACTTATGCAAGCGGGCGGGCACGGGCGGGCCAATCTTCTCGTGCACGCTGTAACTCTTCCTTGTGGAATTGAACACTTTTTACTACTTGTAGGTAAAGGACAGACCATAAGATGTCGCTATCCGATGTTCTGTGCTGTGCTCGGTGCTATGCTTCTTGCCCTATGAAACCGTCCCTCCTTCCTTTCCTTTCCTCGCCAATCAATCGCCTCTATCGTATCATCGTGCAATGGCAGCCAATCTTCGTCTTCATCACAGCGCTCTGCTCTGCTCTCCCTGATGGGAATATACCTAGGTATTGTTGATGCAGCCGAAGCATGGGTCCTAACCAAGAGTGACTCTGAGACATCCTAGGTCGCAGGAACCCCACGAACTTGACAGCCGCAGCGTCCTACCACTGTCCGCTATGGGTGTCGATATAGGTATGGGATGCCCTGACGAAGCCATTGGTGCTCAGACTCCGGGGTGAAACACTCTCCGGATCAGACGTGGCCCTACTATCCGATCACCACCAACGGATCCAGCCTGGAGAGCGGAGTACTACTCTTGATCTTCATCTTCATCTTCCTCTCCTCCTCCTCCTGACGACAATCCAATCGGCTATTGTTGACAGCAGAACCGTCATCAAACTCGTGGCTTGCTCGCTCGGCTTTTATCCAAAATACGCATGCCTCTCCAGGCAGGTCAAGTCTCGCGCGTCCCATTTCCCCCTCCCCCGGGTCTAATTGCGATACATGCAGAACCACGGGCCAAATCCCATCACCAATCCGGCCCATTTTCTTCTGGCAAGTGCCTTTTTGCAATTGAATTGCTGGCACTGACTCGGGTCATCGCTCACTGCTCACGCTCATGAATGATACTCACATAACCCTTTCCAAAAATGTAAAGTCGTCGCAGACGTCCATATCCTTCCATGGACACGCCAGCCCTAACTGCCGCGCTATCTCCTCCGTAAGGCGCACAGTCGTGCGGAGCGTGTCGTGGCTTGCACCCAGATTCAACGAGCCGAAGAAATGTCTATCACACCGCATGGGTTAGCTTGCGTCGACTGTCCGGCTCAAGCACAACACGCGTGAAGCCGTTTTGCAGTCTTGACAGGCACGTTCGGGCTTTGCTTCTAGACTGAGGGGGAATTCATGGAAGGATTGGTCTGGCGGAGAGGACCGGCGGAAGTGCAAGAGATTGACGAAATGCAAGAGAGATCGGAATATATCGAACTTACCCCTTTGCCTGGGGCCCACAACCATCGGCCAGACAGCACACGAATTCCAGTAGGCCGGTCCCCTGGGCACCGATGATCGTGTGCTCGCTTAGAAGTTCACCGTAGATACAGTTTATCGCGAAATGAGTCAGGTCGCCGCCGGAGGTGCTGTCCATGGCGGACAGGACGCGCGCGGTGTGCTTGGTGTAGATTTGCCGGAAGAAAGACATCCCACGGTCGTATTTGGCGGTTGGATCGAGAGGGGCGCGGAGGGACGTGTCGGTGGCCAAAATGCTGGAGAGGGAAGGGTGTGTCGTGGTGATTGAGGTTTGTAGAGAGAATAGGGCGTTTATTGCCTAGAGGATCGTCAGGACAAGGACATCAAAGAAGTCGCCCATCAAGACGGGGTGGAGAGCGCCGGGGAGATGAGAGGAGAGGAAGAGTGGACAAAAGTACTTTGGCAAAAGGGGTAAAGAAGAGGGACGCTTACTCTGGGAAATCCAACAAGAGTACTTGCTTTGAGGCAGGACTCGCGGATTCTGCGTGCGATTTCGAGGAGTTCTTTTTCGTTCTGAGGAGAGTCGGCGTTGGTGGTGGCGAGATATTCCCACAAGGCTCCTGTGAGCTTTTCTCTATGGAACGATAGGAGTACGGCGGTGGTTAGAATGTACCATAAGGACGATGGGTCGTGTTGTAACTGCTGTTCGCCTGAAGATGGCGCCAGGGGAAACAGATCTTGAAGGGTAGAAAAGTCCAAGTTTCTGCTAGTGGAGGTGGTGGTGGGCGCTTCTATTTCTGAAACGCTGGAAGTGCTGGTCTCATCAGTCGTCGATGACATGGTAGAAGCTGGTGTCTGCGTGCCGCTGGTGGGTGTCGATTCCATGTTGCCAGTTGAATCTTAGTGGTGTAGGACAGTATGGTTGCGAACGTTCGAGCGGTGCCGGATGGGGGAGAGATGAATGATGCTGGTAACAATCGATGTCGAGAAGACCGGAGGACAAAATGTTGGCCGGAAGAGTACAACAAAGAACGAGTGCCTTCAGCTGGGGAAAATTCGGAATCTTGATTGCCCTGGGGACTGTATGTTGCGTCGATGTTTGTATCATGAATACTCTGTACTCTGTACGTACGTGGAAGAATAAGGCTGTGGCTCTTTCGGTCATTGATTTGGAGCCGACCGCCACCAGCGTTTCGATGGGCTGCGCTCCTCTTGGGACACTCCGTACAGATAGATGGGAATACTAAGTAGTATCCTTCCAATCAGTGGAGGCAACAGAATTTAAAATCTTCTCATGACTGAAGACCGGTATACCCTACCTCGGTCTGGATGGTGAAGTAATAAGATGAGATGGAATGAGATAAGACACCAAAGATCACCTCCGAGAATGACTCGGAAAAAGCCGGTTGGGCTTACCGGACGACATTTTCAGCTGATGCAAGACCCTCGAACGTCTTCAACATTCTTCCCTTGAACATATGGCAAGATCGCGTCTGGTGAGGGTCTGACACCAACGAAATATGCTGCGTCCGGGAGGAGTGTTGGCCCAAGACACACAGCGACCTCCCTATTCAGAGGTAGGTGACCGTTCAACACAAGGACCATTGCAATATCGCATACACGCATTGTGAAGACATTTTACATCTCTGTCTTTCAGAGAAACATCTTCAAGAGTGTTCCAGCCAGGACATAAACATTGCTAGCAGCAATCACGGTCAGATATCAGTCAGCCCGGAAATACCATCCCGCGTATATCACCAGTTGAAGTCATCGAGAGATCGCAATGACTCTCACACCACCACCACGCCCAGCGAATCATGAACTACGTTCCTCAATTCCTGTCCAAACACGAGGACCCCCGATGTGTGGTCAAATCGACCCCGCGTTGACACCCATGACCCTTGCTCAAGACTCCTGGGGGCACACGACCCCTCAAGATACGATCTCTCACTCTCACACGATATATGACTTCAGCAGTTCTGACCGACATTGAACTCGGAAAAAGAAGAGACGTTTGACAGAGAACAAGTACTACTTACCAAGGTAGCTTTTGGATAGCCTGCAGAGATAACCACACCCACACAGACTACAGTGGACTGATCGATCCGATATCAAGATGCCCTCCAAGCATGATGCCGATGCCATACCAGCAACCGCTGGCACACCTATGGGCACCTCGGGCACCACTCCCACTCCCACTCCCAGTCACCGCCGCTCCTCAAGTAGCGGCATCTCCGACGACGCCGCCCAATCTGCTCACGACTTCATGTCGGGCACCATCCGACGCTCTAGCAGCGGCGTGACCGACGATGTTGCCACAGCCGCGCACGACTTCATGCACCACACAAAGGGTACTGGTCCCGGCCTGACTGACGACCTCACCGACAAAGCCCACAAGTTCATGGACGGGCCAGCTACTCATCGCGAAAGTCACAGCAAGTACGTGCCAGACGTGACGATCCCAGGCTTGACCGACCAGATCCTTGAGGAGGCATTGGAATTCGAGGATAACTTTGAGAATGAGAAAACGGGAACAGCATAACATGAACATGAAGAAACTTGATGGACCTCAGAGATGAACCCAATCACTTGCAAAAGGACGAAAGAGAAGTGTAATACCAAAATTGGCACACGGCGAAAAGTACCATTTGTATTTTTTACCAAAAGTTGCAGAATCAACTGTGGAAGGGATCTCCTTATTGCAGACTGAGCACGAGCTGATGAATGGACAAGGTGGTTGCACAGGCGCGTTAACTACTTGTAATAACCATGCAAACAGATCTGAGTCTCCGGAAAAGCCCAGCTTATTCTTATTTGTAATCCTTGACTGGCTATACAGAATCACCCAGGTACTCAATTTTATGCACGCCGAAAGTGACTGAGAACGAACCGAACCAATTCGTCCGTCGGCGGAAACCAGCCCATCATCACACACAAGGCAAAACGGCAAGTCCTTATGGCTGACATTCACTTTCTCGACTATACCTAGGTACCAGGTACTAACCTAGGTATTTAAAGTGAACACAAGTCGCCCGCAGAGATGGAAGGCCCTTCACCAAGCTTCCGACTCCCCCTGCATATCGCCCAGGTTGCCCCAATCTACACATTGACACCTAGGCCAGCTGCGGACCAAACAACTCGTCACAACCATGACGGAGCAAACTCCTCGGGTCTTGATTATTGGGGCAGGCTCCATGGGCCTGATTGTTGGCTACATCCTCAGTCTAGCGAAAGCCGAAGTAACATTCCTCGTTCGCCCCCATCGCCAAGAAGAGTTGAATCGGCCTCAAGTGCTCTACTCCTACGACGACAACCAGCTCAAGACGTACAAGGACTACAAATATATTACTGAGCCGTCCAAGATGATAGGGGCGGATTACGACTATATCCTTATCACACTAGACGCCCACGCCCTGAGGAGCCAAGTCGGCCTAAGTCTGGTGAAGACGATAGGGGACGCAGTGCGTGGCACCCAAACCAAGGTTGTTCTCGCCACCGCTTTCATCGACTTGAGGTCTTGGTTCCTTGAGGTCTCCGGCATCAGCGGAGAGCAAGTGACTTACGGTCTGCTCCTCATCCACGCGTATGCTCCCAGGGCTGCGACATTGCCTCTGCATGACGGGACAGACCCAACGCTTCTCGAACAGGCCGATCAAGCCTACACGGACAGCCTCGGCCCCGGCTTCATCGTCGACGACAGCTCTCCTGCCGTGGCGGAGGGTTTCGCCGAGTTGTACAATGCTAGTGGACTGTCAACGTGCGCGATCATGCCTGCGGCGCAACTTGCTGTCTTCGCAATTCCGTTGTTCCCTGTCCTTGCGGCGTGCGACCTCCTGGGCTGGCCGAAGTTCGCGGAGATCGACAGTAAGGGGGAAGTGTGGAACCTTGCTGTTGAGGCTGCGAGAGAAATCCAGAAGCTTAGCATGATGGGAGAGCCAGGCCAGAAAGCGGCGGCGACGATCACCGACATGGGACTGGCGGCGCAGTTTGCGGAAATGGAAAAGCAGATGCTTCCTCTTGACTTTTCGGCCTTTGACAAGTATCATCATGGTGGTAAGGTCAATGTCCAGGACCGAGAACTGCTCAATGCATGCGTCTCCTACGGCGAGGCCGAGGGAAAGACGATGTCTGCTCTCAAGGAATTGATCAAGCGAGTGGAGAGCCAGTGAGGTATGGAGGTAATCGAAGCTTACATAGTTAACAATCAGTATCTTCGTATACTACCTTCACTCTAGCATGTCCTGCAGGTCAGGTAGAATTCCGCTTGCCACCCATCCACGACATACAACAAGCCAACTGAAAGGAAAGGAAAGGAAAGTGGTGGCCGCGACGGGAAGATAAGTTGCAAAGCACGATAAGCCTGGGGAGGGCTAGTCGATGCCGAGAACGGGGCGGGACGGGGGAGATCACTCCCTATCCCGGGGCCTATATGCTCATTGTGGTAAGGGAGATAAGCGGGCGACCTCTCGATTGCGGAAACTACCTACCTTCCTCGTGTCAAGCTGATACCAAGGCACAACCTCGACCTTCCATTCCTCCCTAGACGTCCCTAACCTCTCTGAGCATGAAATCGAGAAATTCTCTTTCGTTGTAGAGATAATCTCGAACTTGGGCAAGGTCAAAATCACGCCGTGTCTCGTGGCGTTCCCGTAGCCTTTGCAATTGGGCTCGGATTCTTGCTTCCTGGTTCTCCAGTCGGTACAAGGTATACTGGTGGTAGAGCTCGGACAAACTGCTAATGCCACGCACTGTGGCGAGAATAGACTCGTCCTTTATGAAAGGCGATCTCGGTCGGAAAGGAGTAATGTGTGATATGCGCTCTTTGCCGCCAATTGCTTTCAGTGCTTGGTGTCGGATATAACGCCCTTGCATGACAACAGCTGTGCCCTGGCGGAAGATGACATGTTAGTTGTGCCTCGGATTTCTCGTAGAGTCATGCAAAGAATGTATGCTGCGCTTACCACTGACGGGCCCCGAACCTTTTTCGTATCACCATTACCCAGCAAGATTTCTGTTTCACCACCTTCCATAGCAGAGCAATCAGATAGCATTTTCACGCACACGAAAGGGTAACTGTCATGATGCCAGGCAAACGCAGGTTTGTTTTCTTCGGGAGGTTGTTGTTGTTGTTGCTCTGTTTCATCAGGAACGGAGACGTTGGTGTGCCCTATCTCAAGGGGGCATACAGGCACAAGATCAATGCCGGCGACGCTGGAAACGGCACGAAGAACTTCGGGGCTGTTCCAAGCGTCATAGATGAAGGGAGCTTTGCTTTTCCACATTGTTAGCACGCCACTATCAAATAGGATAGTAACAGGGCTGGGCTTGACTTACTCCGGACAGTACCCGCGGATCTGGTCACTGGCGAAGCTTGACGAGATGTGGTTTGTTGCAAGCACTTCCGGGCTAAATAACTCAGCCCTGGTCTGTGCCACGGCTTCAGGCGTCCAAAGCGGAAAGGGCTCTGAAACAGCAGTGTCGGTAATGCCTTGGCCTTCTAAGCCAATGTCTTTCATCGTGTATATTTTTGAGGGAGGGACAAAATTGACATGTTTTGTCACATCAAAGTTGACCTTCTCGGTGACCTTCGCACCATCGATGAGTGACCTTGGGAGTGGTTTTGTAGCAAGTGTCATTCGCTTTTCTTGCGGGCCTTCCACCACCGGCGAGCTTGCTGACAGGGTAATGGTAGCCATATCTGTGAGGAGTTGTTGATGTATGCCGGCTCCCAGTTGTGATATGCGGCCTCATAGAATTCAAGTTGAACAATCCTAGGCGAGTAATATAAGAAGGTGCGATAGTGCCAGTAGGGCAGCTGTTGCTTTGTTAAATGAGTTATGTCTGTGTCAAAAGATGCGTGGGAAGAAGTATCTCTTCTTGTTCTAGGTCATACATTACCGCCAGGCACTTACTAGTAGCTGTGACCAGTTGGAACTGCTCAAGGAGTAGTCCGTATGTACAGTATGCCACTTTCGGGAATTTTGTCCACCAGCAGCGCTAGAATGTTGGCTTTGCTCCGCAAGGGCGCGATAACACGCCTTTTCGAGCATTGCCATGCGCAATATTTCATGATGAGCAGCAACAGGCATCCTGACCAGTTCAATCGATCACGCATTAGTGGTTGGTGTTCATCATTGATGTTAGTCGTTAACGCTTGAATGCTTTCAAAGTCGAGAGGTTGCCAGCGAGCTGGCAAGGCTGGATAGGGGCAGACTTAGTCAGCAAGAACAGCCTTGTCACGTGCAATGACGCACCTCCGCCCGACTGCGACTTCGATTGTTGCTCCGCGTGGATGTGGTCTGTCCGACTTCAAGCGCAGTTGCCTTCTGCCACAGAATAGCCTTGTCGACAACCATGCGTTAACATTGACCTAAGCGGCGCGCAATGGCGCTGGATTTGGAAGATGCATACGTGGCCAAAGGCATGGCACAAGGAGGTGTTGAAAATGCCCTGCCCATTTTCAATGTCGAACGCGTCCAACTGCAGTTCAACATCGCCTCGGATTTCGTCGCGGGCCAAGTTGCCAATAACGTTCTGATTCTCGCCCTTGCTACAGGTCGCATCCTGCGAATAGACCTAGAGAGTCCCTCGGACATCGACGGTCAGGACCATTTCAGTCTTCAATAACGTCCATGCTGCTGACTGCTTTTCCCAGATGTTGACCTTCCCAAGAAGACCAGCGAGGTTGGCCTCATTCGACGCCTGTTCCTCGATCCTTCTGCCTCGCATCTTATCATTAGCACCACCCTCGGAGAAAACTTCTACCTTCACAGTCAGTCCAAGCAACCAAAAGCCCTGTCACGATTAAAAGGCGTTTCCATCGAATCCATTGCTTGGAATCCCTCCCAACCAACAGCTTCTACGCGCGAGATTTTGGTTGGCTCAACGGATGGAAACATCCACGAGATCTACATTGAGCCAGCCTCAGAATTCTACCGCCGCGAAGAACGGTATTCTGCCCATGTATGGAAAGTACCAGAGGGAGCGGTGACAGGACTCTGGGCGGAGACGGTTCAGGGCAAGTCCGACACACGGAGGGTCATGGTTACGTCTCATTCAAGATTGTACCATTGGATTGGGAAGACAGGTGGACGAGGAAAAGAAGGCTCTGCATCGATTTATGCCGATTTGTTCTCAAGGGAAACACCTAGCACGCACGAAACAAATGGGGCGTCCACAACGGCACCATCTTCCTTATCAGTGTCGCCCGAGCTGCCAGATGCCGCAGCAGAAGATGATAGGAGCTTCGCCTGGTTATATTCTCAAGGAGTACTGACAGGCAAGTTGCTTACCTCTCCGGCAACGTCCGACTTAGGCGGCCGAATTTTCAAAGAGGCTAAATTGCACCCTCGTTCCATATTCCCGGAAACGATGTCTGCTCGTGGAGGGAGAAAACTCATTCAAGACCCGATAGCGTCGGTGATCTTATCACAATGGCATGTTCTGGCTCTTGCCGAGGGTCGCATCGTTGCTGTCAATCGTCTGGATGGTAGCGTTGTGTACGACCAGACCGTTCTAGAAGCGGGACAAAGTGCTCTTGGATTGGTGGCCGACCAGAAGAAAAATACGTATTGGCTGTTCACGAGTCAAGAAATATTCGAAGTTGTGGCAAACGACGAAGAGCGAGACGTTTGGAAGATCATGCTCCAGAATCAAGATTATGATGCTGCCCTGCGATACGCCAAAGGAACCGCACAAAAGGATTCTGTTGCTACGGCTTCTGGGGACTACCTCTCTAGCAAAGGACAGTATATGGAAGCTGCCAGCGTATGGGGCAGGAGTAGCAAAGCCTTTGAAGAAGTCTGCCTCTCGCTCATCGACAACGGACAAGAAGATGCTTTGAGGAAATACCTCATGGCCAAACTTGGCACATATAAGAAATCCTCCATCATGCAGCGAGTCATGATTGCGACATGGCTGATCCAGATATTCATGGCCAAGTTGAATTCTCTCGACGACATGGTGGCTACTAAAGCAGAGCTGCTCGAGAATACTGATGCAGGCGGTGCGAAGCGTGACTTGGAGCAGACTCGAAGCGACTACCATGATTTTGTGACGAAATACAAATCGGACTTGGACGCCAAAACGGTATATGAGGTGATAGCCAGTCACGACAGAGAAGAAGAACTTCTCTTTTTCGCCAATACCATCACAGACTACGACTATGTACTGTCATACTGGGTGCAACGAGAAAAATGGAATGAAGCGCTGTCGGTACTCAACAAGCAGAGCAACCCAGAGACATTCTACCGGTACAGCAATGTGCTCATGACTCATGTGCCCACTGGCCTGGTTGAGATTCTCATGCGGCGAAGCAATATTGACACCCAAAAGATGATCCCGGCGCTTCTCGCATATAACGAAACGGCCAATGTGCCGCCGGCCCAGAATCAAGCAGTCCGATATCTGAATTTTGTTGTAACAAACAACTTCGAAGTGCCGGCATCTGTACACAATGCGCTCATCTCCATCATGGCCTCGCATTCTTCGCCTACGGAGACTGCGCTGCTGAGTTACCTCGAAAGCCAACCGTCTCCTCCTCTGTATGACGCAGATTTTGCACTCAGGCTGTGCATCCAGCATGATCGGGTTCAGTCCTGTGTGCACATTTACAGCGCGATGGGACAGTATCAGCAAGCTGTTGAACTCGCTCTGCAACATGATGATATTGACCTGGCTGCTATCGTAGCAGATCGACTGGAGGGCAACGACAAGCTGAGGAAGAAATTGTGGTTGTTGATCGTGGAAAAGAAGATCAAGGAGGCTGAATCCATCAAAGAAGCCATCAATTTTCTGAAACGATGCGAACTGCTCAAGATTGAAGACTTGATTCCACTATTCCCTGATTTCGTGGTCATCGACGATTTCAAGGAAGAGATCTGTGAAGCTTTGGAGGAATACTCCCGGCACATTGACAGCCTGAAGCAGGAAATGGACCTCTCCCAACACACGGCCGAACAGATCAAGGCCGAGATTGCCGCATTAGACCATCGCTACGCCATTGTTGAATCAGGTGAACGATGTTGGATTTGCACCCTCCCTGTATTGAGCCGCCAATTCTTTGTCTTCCCTTGTCAACACGCCTTTCACAGTGACTGTCTTGGGAAACGAGTTTTAGAGAGCTCGGGAAGCAGCAAGCGCAAACGCATCAAGGATCTTCAGACCGAAGTCAACAAAGGGTTGAGCGTTGGGGTACAACGGCAGAAGCAAGTGCAAGAACTGGATGGGCTAGTCGCTGAACAATGTGTGCTCTGCGGAGATCTTGGTATCAAGCAGATTGATGAGCCGTTCATCCATCCGGGTGATGATGTGGAGGCATGGGCTATCTGAAATGGCTGCATTGGCGCACTTTACATAATGGCTTACTTACACATGTCGGAGGGGAGGTACTAGATATTAGGCGTCCAGACTTGATGCAGGGCTCGAGGTAATGACTAAGTCCATATGGAGTACCTATCTTCCTGATCTGGCAAGTATTTCTTGTTGACGGGACCACGGTGGATGGGGTATTGTAGTTGTTGCCATCTGAATACGGAGACATGCCCCCTGTTTCTTCGTCTTCTTTACCTTCACCATCACCATCACCCGGAATGTTCTTGGCTGGATGGGATCTGTAATTCCAGTGAATACCTTACTACTGTGTATGGTACGAGTAGCAGTGACTGCCGTACGGAGGATATGGACGACCGGGACGAATGAGAAGGCACATCATTGACCAATCATTGCATTGCTGACAAACTATTAGTAGCCTCTTTTCTTGGCGTTCGTCATCGACTGGGTTCAGATTCCGGACTTGTGATTGGTCATTTTTCGCGCGCCCTAAACTCTTCGATTCTTCATCCCGTCCGGAGTACGAATACTACTTGTAATAGTCATCCGATTTTCTCTTCCTCCTTCGTCTTCGTCCGGATGTATAAGCTAAACGCCTACTTCCATGTGCTGTGGGTGCATTGCTCGACCGACACGCCATTCCCATATCGGTATCGAGCGGCATTGGCGAAGCCTAACGCTCGTTTTGATGCGCCGGGTGGCTTACCCTCAATCCACCAACTGTGTCTCACTGCTCGATGTCCTGGATTTGCTTATTCAGAACACAGCAGTGAATGAATGCAAATGTCTGCGAGATCCGGCAGAGACCATACAGGCACCAATAATGACACGGTCGAGCGTCTCCGGGTCGCTTACCAGGTAGGTACTTATGGATTGAAAGGTATATATTATCGTTCCCTTTGCGCTTTACATCCAGCCTCCCATCTTCATTCTCGTGTTCAACTGTCACATCTGCCCGAGAAAGGTCGTACAAAGCCTTACCACCTCTCCTCTCCTGTCCTGTCCCTAAGGCTCGACTTCACTTTGCAATAACACCTCAGAACCTGACCGTCATGTCCGCCCTTTTACGCGATGCCCCTGTGGGCCAAGTAATCCGCTGGGCGACCGGCAGCAAGTATTTTCGATATGCAGAAGAAGAGCCGAATTTCCAATGTCCGCAATCCTACCAGAAAGAGCCCAAGAGTATCACATCCGGCTCTACAACACCCGCCGTTATATCGCCAGCCGCAGAAAAGGAGCTGGAAATTCTACCCCAGGGTCAGGATGCCCTCACCAAAGCAGAGACAGCCGCAGACCGCGAGTCGCTGACAGCCTTATCCGACCGGACCATTTCCAAAATCATGACACGACCCGAACTCAGTCAAGTCAACACACGCGCAGACCTCGAAGCAGCTTACACCAATGCGTCACGACAAGAGTCCCTGAAAACCCAGCCCAGTAGACCTATTCAGCCTGCCGTGACTTCCGACGGCACAATTCTGGTCGACTGGTATACGACCGACGACCCGGAGAACCCTCAAAATTGGTCGCGTGGCAAGAAAGGCCTCGTCGTGCTGCAGATCTACCTCTACACTCTGGCTGTCTACATGGGTTCTGCGATCTTCACACCCTCCGAGCCATACATCGTCGAGAAGCTGGGCGTATCGCCTAATGTCGCCTCACTGGGTCTGTCAATGTATGTACTGGGCTACGGCATCGGACCTCTCATTTTCAGTCCCCTCTCCGAGATCCCCTTGATCGGCCGTAACCCGCCATACATGATCACACTGGGCATCTTTGTCATCATATCCATCCCGACCGCTGTGGTGAACAATTTCCCCGCGCTCATCGTCCTGCGCTTCCTGCAAGGCTTCTTCGGCAGCCCCTGTCTCGCCACCGGCGGCGCCTCGATCGGGGACATCTACTCCCTGATCAAACTGCCTTACTTCCTCACCGGTTGGGCCGCGTTTGCGACAGCTGGCCCATCCATAGGTCCGTTGATTTCTGGTTTCTCGGTCCCCGCGACAAACTGGCACTGGTCGCTGTGGGAAATCGTCTGGTTCGCCGCGCCCGTCTACATTTCGCTTCTTTTCCTGCTCCCCGAAACGTCCGCGAGCAACATCCTCCTGCGTCGCGCGCAACGTCTGCGCAAGATCACAGGCAACCCGAACCTCAAGTCGCAGTCCGAAATCGACCAGGCGAAAATGTCCATCAACGAAATCGTCGTCGGCAACCTCTGGCGGCCCGTGCAGATCAACGCGCTCGACCCGGCCGTGCTGTTCACGAGCTTGTACACCGCACTGATGTACAGCATCTTCTACTCGTTCTTCGAAGTCTTCCCGCTCGTGTATGCCACGGGCAACCCCAACAGCCCGACGCACGGGTACGGCATGAACGCCGGGCAGATCGGGTTGATCTTTTTGAGCATCTCGGTCGGCGTGAGCATCGCCATCGTGCTGTACGTTTTGTACTTGCACTATGTCTTTGAGCCGGAGATCCTGACCCGCGGTCTGGGCGAGCCCGAGAGACGACTGATCCCCGCGTTGCCGGCCAGTTTGCTGTTACCCATTGGTCTCTTCATCTTTGCTTGGACGGGTAATTCGTCACCGCAAATCCACTGGATCGTGCCGACTATTGGCGTTGTCATATTCACAATCGGTACGTCTATCTTGTCCTGTTTCCCCTTTTTTTTCGTAACTTTCGGGTTGAAGAACGGAATTGGAGTTGCTAACTCTTTTGTGATTGAATTTACCAGGAATCTTCATACTGTTCCAGTGTATCTTCATCTACATCCCACTCACGTACCCGCAATTCGCGGCCAGTCTGTTCGCGGGCAACGATTTCGCGCGCTCGTCCATCGCCGCGGGCGCGATCCATTTCTCACGTCCGTTGTTCGCCAATCTCGGCGTCGGCCGCGGGGTGAGTTTGCTGGCCGGTTTGACGGTCGGTGGCATCGTTGGCATTTTCGTCCTATGGAAGTTTGGCGCTGCGCTGAGGGCCCGGTCGAGGTTCGCTGCTAAGTAGAGACTTACCTTTTGACTTTCCCTGGCCTCTCTTGTCTCTGGCTGGGGTTTGTGCGCTGGGGTTTGCTTGTTGAGGGCGGAATGCATGCATGCATGGGCAAATGCCCGGCCCGATGACATGACCAAATGGGAGGATGGAGGGGGTTGAACTGTGAGTGTGTCACGGGGTTGATACGAATCAAATGGGACTGTTGGTTGGTGTGGCAGGAGCAGAAGCGAAAGGGTGGTCGTTTGTGAAATGAGCGCAACTCTCAGCTTATCATGCTGTATGTTATTGCCATTCTTGCGTTTTCGGGAAAAGCAAGCGATGGCGTTGGGGGTGGCGGTACTCGTCTCGTCTCATCTCACCTCATATATGTAGGTATGTCGTGGGCCCGATCTGAGGATAATTAGAATAATCATTATGGGAGTACTAGTCAAATGGATACCAGTACTCGCTCTATCTTTGACATGCCTTCTGCCTTTCATGCACAAAGCAGTTACCAGTTGGTGCTGGTGTTGGTGTTGGTTTCTCCTGGCCCTAAGGAGGGTGGGAGGTCTATGTTAGGTACCAGTACGTCTTCGCCGGTCCCGACACACCTCTTCTAGTTTTGATACTGGTGTTGACGATATTCTTTCTCCTCTTCACTCGATGTTCTTGAGAGCCCGACGCATCTTCATGTCCAACCCCCTTTCTTTAATAGGTTCAAGAAACCGAACTAGACCCTTCGACAAGGGACAACGAACCATGGCCATAGCCGCGACTGCAAGCCCCCGAGTCGCAACTTCCCACCTGCAAGGAACACCCTCGAAGCAAGCGTGAAGTCCCTATCCCACGCAGAGGCAATGAAAAGGTCTTTCTGCCTCGTAGCCTTTGGCAAACCCAACCCAAAATCAAAGAAGGAAAACGACCCAAGAACTCCCCAAAAACGCCCCTGTACAGTTTTTTGACCCCAAGGCTGCAGTGCAGCAAGAACAGTGATTATTTCCTCCCAGCCATAGCCAGATAATCAATTGCCGCATGCAGTAGTAATACTCTCCGTAGATGACCCCTTGTTTTCGCCTTCAATTTTGGGCCTCGTCACGCTTCGCCTGCTGCATCTTCAGAGTTTGGTTGGCCAAGGTCTTTGCGAAGAGCGTTTGTGGTTTGCCGTTCCTATAGTCCGACGAAAGGTTAGCTTTACTGTGCCATTTCGCTTTGCTTTGCGTTGAAATATTTCAGTTAAAGGGGCTGGGGCTTGGAGATGGGATAGCAATAACTACGATCCATTGTGTCACCCGTGTGTATGATGTTCTGAAAGACCCGAGCTCGGACATAGCCATAGCCATAGCCCACTGACAAGGACCATTGCTGCCTCGCTAATACACATTTTTGGAGCCACAAATGGCCCAACGTACATGTTGCCCCAGACCGAGGGGACTTTCAAACAAAGAAGAAGCAGGAGAAGAAGAATAAGGGGGGTATTGTTAAATGAACAGGCAAGCAGAACATACATGAATCTCTTGCCCTTGATCTGGCTCAATTTCTTCGTCGTCGGGCTGGCGATTGCATCCGACGGCGAAATGTACGTCTGGTTCTGCCCGTGTCCGATCGAGTACTCCTGCGCGGCGCAGTCGAACTGAGGCATGGCTTTCTCGTCCATGACGGTCTTGTTTGCAGCGAGCTGGGCCTGTGATTTCGTGGGGGAGCAAGTGTTTGGGGACCGTTCAGTCAGCGCCGAGGCGGTCGAAGTCGAGGACGCGGATTTTGTGGGAGACATGGTGATCGGTGGTGAGAGGAGGATTGGTTGGTACAGTGATGGGAGGGTTTCCGTTTCTTTCAGGGAAGGCTTGTTTGGTCCGTTCGGTGTAGAGGGAGGGGTGTGAGATTGTATGTTGTCGGCTGTAGAGGATGGGTACGGATTCTGTGTATGTCGTTTCAGTACAGAGAGGAAGTTGTGAGAACAGCTGGTGCTGGTTTGGAGATATTCGAAAAGCTTCAGACCCTCTGTGTTTTGCTTGTACGGTTGCCCAGGAAGCCTGTAGGGTCTGGAAGCGGTACTAACTTATTAGTAGGTAGTTGAGATCAGTGCGCTGTGCAAAGACTGCGCAAGTCACGAATGCGAGCCACCCCAAACCGGAAGTTTGTTTACTTTTCTCTACGTCAGCCAAGACCAGGTAAAGTCACGGCATGGCGACGGATGAAGGTGATGCCGCCCTACGCTTGACCATGGGATTCAGCGGTCATCGAGACCACAGAATAGCATCGCCGCCTTTAGAGATCTAGTAACCCCAGGCTTCTGATGGGATACAGCCACCCAACAGTACATACTTGTGTTTCGTTCTCCCCAGGCCAGGCTTCAGAACAAGTTCGGGCCATACAACATGGCCATGGGGGCAAAGTGACCACCGACAGTCGGTCGATTCTTGATATACGTATTTAAAAAAAGGACCCGTGTCACTGCCCTCCACCCAGTAGCGGTTCGCCCAATGGAACATTATTCAGACCATTTCGAGGTGTAAGCATGCAAGTCAATTGATGTATTGTCCGGCGATGTCGTCGTCGCTCGCGACAGCAGCCACGACGTTACCCCTGGGCCCGATCCCACAAACCATAACAAAGCAATATTTGATGTAAGCCCAGTAGTCCCAGCCAACAGACTTCCGCGATGTTGATCAATCTTGCGATACAACCCTACCCATACCTTCACGTTCAGTATGCTACAAAGCAAAAAGACATAGTACGCCAACATAGCCCAAGCTTCCACGAGGGCTGTCGAGACGGTGCGAGGCTGTCGTCGGCGCCAAAGTACAGTATCTTTACCTCAGGTAAGGTAGGTAGGTAGGTAGAGTGGTAAGGTATCTGCAGGTGGTGAGCCTGACACGATGGTGGCTCTGATCTGATACACATGCGAAGCCGTGAACATCCAAGGCTTGATATAGGTGGCGACAGAGGCCATAGATAGTCGTTCGTTGGAGCCAATGCAAAACAGCAAGGCAAGCTGCTCTTCATGCTTCGTTTGAGGCTTATCATGCATGGCTCTGCGTTGACTTGAGGCGTCTTTCGTTGGTTCCCAAGATCCAGTGAGCTGTTGGTTTTCTGCATTCTTCAGCCAGTCCTGAAGCCCAAGTGTTTATCCAGTCCGAAAGCCGGTGGAGCACAGTGATGGAATGGTTGCTAATGTGGCATTGTCGATCTAGACAGACACAATCTTCCCCATTTATCTTCTTTCGTCCTCAACAGCAACCTCGGAGTACTCGTCCTCATCCTTTTGGTACAAGAAAAACTGGACAAAGATAGCCAGATCCAAAAACAAAGTCCCCAAGCTCCCAGCAATCCAACTGGCATTTACCGCAATATATCGAAGATAGAGTGACTTGGCTTCTCCAGGTGCGCAATGACCGGGCTTGTGGCAGACCGGGGCATATGCAAAGATGGACATATCATAGGTCAGATTCCCGAGGCAGGCGAAAAGGAAGAAGAGCAACGATACCCCTTCGGTGCTCTTGCGTTTGTAGTTGAGAAGGAGCTGGGGTACTCTGGACCCCAGATAGAGCACAGCGCAGAGATACCCAAACACCTGACCCAGGATGTCGAACTCCAACGGCTCGGGCTCCTCATCCTTGACATGGTGGTGGTGATGGCGGTGTGATCTCCGATTGCCTATCCACCAGCCGAGAACGCCAGCTGCGCACACGAGGAGAACTGCAAACGTGTTGAAAATGACGGTCTGTACCATGGTACTGGGTTTCAGATTGCTCAAGGCCGGCGGATCACTAGGCCTGGGAGGGTCGATGAGAGGAACAACTGGCGACAAGTGTCTTCCATCGACGGATGAATGTCGATGTGCCAGAGGCCTGGAGGCGGAGTCGTCCTCGTCTCGTGACGGAGGTTGCGTTGCTGAGCCGCTATGCAACAAGGGACGGGTTTCGGCGTCGCCATTCGACTGACGATGCTTGACGTCGTCACTCAAAGTGAAGCCACGGTAATAGAAGCATTGTCCAAGGAGCACAATATCGGCCAGAGTGTAGTAGACGGCCAGAATTAGCATGGTTGGTAGGACGCCCTGGAGAATGGCACCAAGAATGTTGAAGACATCGCCGGCCAACCAAACGACGATGAAGACGATTGAGAGGCCTTCAGCCGAACCTCGTCGGAAATTCTCGATGATTTGAGGGGAGAAGACGACGACCCAGCAGGCGATCGAGATGGAGCCACAGATGCCTGAGAGTGCTTCGATATCGAGCGAAGAGCCTTGTTGTGGAGGGAACATGATACGATTGCTCCTCCTCTTGTCTTTGCCGTGGTGTCTGTCTGATCAAAGACAACAGTTTACAAAGAATGAACAAGAATATATTCCTCCCTGAGTTCGAAGAGATGAAGTTACATTCGTGCGAGTTGAGTTAGTGACTAATGGAAATATCGAAGGTGACGATGGGCGAAAAAGTCCCTCGACCACGTGACGCACAAAATATCTGGGGAAATCTCACACTAAGTTAGACCATAACCAATACTACCTTACTGTGTACACCACGCCACACGGTCCTCGTACCTGCGCCATTAGCGTCAATCGTTATGCATCATCTACAAAGTAGTAGAGAAGACGAGAGTGATGTGGAAGTACAAGAGAACATGCTGCGGAAGAAAATCATCACATCAGATTCATTGCTGACCTCGCTCATCAACACCTTGCAGTTTTCCCGACCGTGCTTTTACTGACCGTGTCCAAACCATGTTAATCTGTCCCAAGCCCCAGATATATGCCAATGCCAATGCCCATCCAGCCGTTGTGTGGGAATTCCGCTCCTTCACACAGTACAGACATCATTACTTCCTCTTCGCACCACATCCAAACAATGCCAGAAAGCCCAACGGCCCTCCGCTGTTGCTTGGACCTGCATGTATTTGCAGCGCCTCCTGTTGTAGCATATCCTCCTTCTCGTTAAAGTCAATACTGCTCAGGTCATTCTTGTTCTCTTCCAACCACTGCAGATCATGTCTCATCTCAATGCCCAAGCCAGCCTGAGCATTGGTCTCGGGCTTGTGTAGCCACTGCTTCAACTCCCTTGTCGTCGAATCGCTGGCCTTGTTCGCTCGCATTTGGCTCCACGTCGTAAAAAGATGATCTTTTCCAAGGTTAGCGAATACTTTCACTTCGAATCACTTCCTATGCCCCAGGTGAGACGACATGCTTACCATACTCCGCAACCACTCTCCTCAATTCCCTCAACACTCTCATCGTCTGGGCCATCTTCTCGGTTGAAACGCCTTGACTTGTCGAACTTCCCAATGTGGACAGCTCTTTCTCAAGCTGCGAGATCTCACTTTGCAAGCACAGCAAAAGTCGTACATGCACGTCATCGAACCGGCGGAAGACAAGAGTATTTTTCTCCGTCATGAACGACGCTATCTCCGAGTGCTCCGAAGGTCGCACGGTCGGTGTAGTCGGCAGAAAAGGTTCATTCGCCAATGCTGGCGTCGAGTTTTGCGAGGCGATGTTCTCCCGTGTCGGCGGCCGTCGAGCCTCCGGGGGTAACTGTGGGAGAGGTGTCGTGGGTGCTGGCGTCGGCATCTGAGCATCGTATATTGTAGATCTGGCACTCGTAGCACGAGAGTCAGTGGACTTTCGTGGCTTACGCAAGGACGGTGGCTTGAATGGGATCTCTGCGTCGTCGGAGCTTGAGTCCCGAGGTGACTGGAGCGAGATATTGGATGGGTGAGAGTGCAATGCCCGTTGACGGCGCTCCGAAGCACTCGACTTGGCAGGCTGCAATTTCGGCACGCTTTCTGGTTGTGGAGGTGGAGGGGGTAGCGGAAGTTCTGTTGGAGGGAGATTCGGAGACAGAACAGGCTGGACTAGAGGTGTCGATGGTGTGGTAGCAGGTACACTGGGACTTATCCGGGGCGACTCTTGTGGTGTTTGAGGCAAACTTGGTGCGAATGACGGTCGTCCGATGGAGGCGGCCATCGAAGCCACAGGTTTGCGGTTATATTTGGAGGTCGGTGGAAGCACTGGGAGTTTCTTGCTAGATGATGTCGAGGTTGTTGTGCTTTTGATATCTTCATGTTGTTCCTGACGCAGAAAAGGTCGCCCCCCGACTATACTCGCACTGCCCTCGGTGCTTGGTGCGCTCACCACATCTCCGGTAGGGGTTTCTGTGCCCACGGAAATCTTCTCTTCTGTAGATCTTGACCCTAGCGAGGTCTTCCGCCGATGGTGGCCGGCTGCTTCGCTCTGAGTTTGCTGGATATTGGGTAGTGGTGGCCCTACATTGTCGCCCGGGTTTTGCGACCGTGAGTCTGATGCTAGACTTTCGGGTGCTAAGGAACTCTTGGAGTAGTTGTGGGAAAGAGGCGCTCGAGGTCTCGGCGAGGTTGATTGCGGTTGATTTGGGAATAAGGAAAATGAGCCGGATGTGAGTGGCAAGGCTTCTTTCTCAGCTGAAGGAATCGTTGGTTCGTATCGTGCGGAACTGAGTACGGGAATCCAGTTGGGATCATGAATATCTGGGCCAGGTGCCGTGCTGAAATAGGAGCGTCTGTCCGTAGGCAACTCGACGGGAGCTACAGCGACTGCCATGGTGGACACACACACACGGCCAGGTGCGCAATTGATCACGAATGTCCTTTTCAGATAAAGACAGGATAACGTGGAATCTGGAGGGTCGCGTGCAAAAACATCCGTGTCGATGGCGATATCTGCTTGCTCACCTCGTTTGGTTCACTTGACGAGGAGTCAAACGTGTTAGGCGAGAGACAAAAGAACTCGGAACAGGAATGTGCCATCAACGACGGTCAGCATCAAAGGCCGCGCACATATGTTATGACACCATGCCAGTTTGGCCATGGTTCGAGGTCAAGGAGCACATTTGGACCCTGGAAGCGTGAAGCCACGGGGCGGGAATGCACGTACCCAGAGACGATCATCATCGACTAAACCCAGCTTGGGTTTAAGACGGGGACGATGGACGAGATGAGGTATCCGTGGTATCGAAGCTCAGGGCTCAAGACGGTCTAGGTTGGGGTTATTTTTGTTGGTGCTGTTGGTGTCGAGATTCGAGAATTGGAAGCTGACCATACCAACCCCAATGCGGCCAACGCGCCATGGAAGGCCTGAAGGAATGAATATAAGCGATATTGCTTACAAGGATTGATTGAGAATCTCTGTGGGCTTTTGTATCGGTGCGTGCCGTGAGAGGACACTGAACACATGAAGTGTCAATCACTCACCTGTCAGATAAACAGTTATAGGAACATGGTGAACAGGCTCGTGTCAGGACAAAGTTGACAGTTCAAACTCATCTCTTGAAACACTCCACAGAACATCATCAACCACTTTTCTTTTCGGACCCCAAGCGGCTCAATTTATCATGGCCCCGTCATGTCTACTAGCCCTCTTCATTTGCCTTGGTCCCGCCTAAATGGCGACTGGACTAGGCTAATTGGGCTTGGGCTGGCTGAATTGGAATTAGGTCAACACCGAGTATCATAGTACTACCATAGTATGCTCGACAGCAAGGTGCAGGCAAGGCCCAGCATAATCTGTGCAATCTCGGACTGTACTATGTACAAGTAGCTCGAAGCATTTGATGATACCTGTGCGGATGCATACCTGGTACTTGTAGTATGCGCTGCATATGGAGTAAAGCTCCTAGTTGAGAATGATTTGAATTCAGTCTTGGAAAAGTACCGAGCATCTCTTCGCCTTTTCCAATGCATAATCTGTCACAAGGAGATCGAATATCCCACAATCCATCCATGTACTAGCCCGTGCATTTGCCGTTTGCGCCTCAAAACCATCAACACGAGTCCAATCGTTCCCTCTCGAACAACAATAAATATGTACCGAGCCGTTTCTGTTTCTGCATGCTGAACCATCTGCCTTCAGTCCAAAAAAGGGTATCCACAGACGTCGTCATTGTCGTCGTCAAACCATGTGTCGGTTGATCAACAAGTGTCAACCGAATCCCAATGCCATTCCATCCATTTGCCTGCTAATATGTGCCCAATACTTGCCAACAAACTCCTTCCATTAACACAATTCGAGTCGTCCCAGGAGGTGGATGCCAAACACCATCACAATTCTATCGAGACTTTCGAATCCAAACCCAACCGCGCGCCGAAGTAGTATAACAGAAGGTGCAAAGATCGTGAAACGTAGCGGACACGCCAGGAGTTCTTCTCGACTGACAGCATGGGATCCCACGATTTTGAGAGCAACGAAGTCAGAATCGAGGCGCCCTTAGTCAGCTTTCGTCTATTCGGCTTCTCCTTGGGTAGTCGCAGCTCGGTCGACTTCGCCGTTGGTGCTGGTACCGGTGCTGGTACCGATCAGGACCGACTCTGGGCTGCCCGTCGACGCATTTGACGAACTCTGGTCAGGGTAAACGATCCTGTGAATGGCAGTAACCTGCTTGCCATAGCTGGTTCGACGAAGAACATCATAGTTCTTTTGCATATCCGCCAAAAGAGCGGCCAGCTCTTCGCCTTGGAGTCGAGCATACACTCTCTCTGTTTTTGTCAGTGATTTCAAGCGGAAACTAAGGGAGCAGGAACTTACGGAGCACGTAATTGCCATACTGATCCCTCATCAGTCCAAGCACTGGTGTGACACCATGCTCATCCGGCGCGGTCAGTCCCCGAAGAATCTGTTGTCGTTGGTCTTCATCGGCAAATTCAATACTCTTTTCCACAATATTGCTGGCGAATTTGTGCTTCGAGAACAATAAAAGCGACCGGAGCACAATGTTGACGACATGGCGTCGATCCCGAGGTTCGCCGTTCTGAATGATGTGCTGTACCACGTAATTGCCATATGAGTCAGTAATGAGCGGCACGATATGCTCAAGCAACTCATCCAGGATGATCCTCTTGGCTTTCGGTTGGCAATGCTCCAGCATACGTTGGACCACGCGACATCCATATTGATGGGTCGACATCTTCGCAGTTTGTCCTTTGAAAGCATCCACAATAAATTGAATGTGTTCCCCTGGAATGCGTTCAATGGCCTTCTGGACAACATGATTGCCGTTCTGATCCCTGACAACCTTCAAGATTTGCAAGTTGGGGCCGTCGAGTTCCTTGACTAGGCTTGCCTGTTGGTCGGTCAACACATGTTCGAAGGCTTTTTGTACCACTCGACAGCCGTACATCTGCAGTGACAGATGCATGATGTGCCCTTTCATCTGGTTGGCCAAAACTTTCTTCTGCCCCTGGTTGCCATGCTCAAACACCTTTTGAATCACATAGTTTCCGAAGACGTCACTCATCAGCTGGAGCAGGTTGGGCTGGATCTCCTTGAAAATTTGCTCCTTTTCATCACTGTTGGCTGTCTCCAATTTCTGTTGGATGAAGCGTGAACCATGCTGATCACCACTGAATTCCACCACGTGGTCATATATGTCCTTGAGCTCGAATCGTTTGTTGGTTTTGCTGTTCATGCGGAACTCTTCAAGCCGCGCGCTTCTGACGACTTGGTTCTGGTCGGGCTCACGAACTCTTACGGGGGCCACTGAAGGATAATGGTTGACAGCCGGCTGCACAGACATCATATACGGGTTTGCAAGAGGGTTCATCCCCATGGTGTGCATTGGCCCATGCATGTCATAAGGGAACCCATTACCAAGACCATGCTGCAGAGAGCCTGACATCATCATCCCGTGCTCCAAGGCGTACTGGTCGCCATTGGGAAACTTGCGATCTATGTTCGAGGATTCGCGATGGGATGTCCGGCTTGAGACACCGCTGCCAGCGGTGCTTCGTACCGACAAAGGCCCAGTTGGAGGGGTACCGAGCTGAGAACTGTATGGACTATGAAGGTTGCTGCGATAGTCATGGGCCAAAGGCGAGAGGTTTGCACGACCGGCATATGGCAAGCCCCCGAAATGAGGGACAGCTTGAGGATTCAAGCGCGATGGCATGGGTACATTCCCCGCCGCTGGGTGAAACTGGCTCTCGATGTTGCCGAAATGTGGCCCTGGTTGTGACGAAGATTGCATGGAAATGGGTTGAACAAGACGCTGGTATTGGGGTTGGGTGTTGGAAGAGCGACGGAGGGAATTCATGTCAGTCATGTCGTGCAGCCGGTCAATCCCGAACGCCTGTAGAGCTTGGAGAGCTTCCTCAAGGTTTTGAGCCGACGAGGAATCGAATCCTTCCGGTTGTGCAGCAGCCCAAGGACGACCGTTGGCTTCTGCATGTTGCGGCAGAATCTGGTCGAACCTTGACAAGGGAACGGGTGGCTGCTCAGGCAATCGGCCAGTCGCGTAGCTATTTGGGACGGCGTATGGTTGACTGCTGATTGACGTGGCTGAGTATCCGTTGAAGAGACGGTCCTGATCATGTTCGTACCCATTCCTGGACGCAAACATGCTGTTGGCGTTGAAGTTGCCTGCATTGATAGCCTGGATTTGAGGATCGTATTGGGTTCGACCGAAAGTTGCGGCTCGGGTAGGAGATTGCATGAAACGAGAACTGTCAATGACCGCACGACGTTTTTGGATGGAAGGATATCCCATTAGAGGCTCATCTTCCACATCTGGAGCGCTTCCTTCAAACAGACTCGACTCTTCGCCGCTCCCGTTGTGAT
This sequence comes from Vermiconidia calcicola, assembly GCA_035928285.1. Taxonomy (NCBI): domain Eukaryota; kingdom Fungi; phylum Ascomycota; class Dothideomycetes; order Mycosphaerellales; family Extremaceae; genus Vermiconidia; species Vermiconidia calcicola. Next base: position 2,471,153 of record JAXLQG010000001.1, on the reverse strand, counting down.
TATTGGTCACGAAATCCGGGCCCTGACTCTGTCTCTGTTGGGTCGGCGACAGAGGCTGCGTTCTCTGTCTAGGGTAGTGGTTGACGGTGGTCGAGACCGCGCTCCAGGGGAGTTTCGATTGTACGGGATATTCATGTTCAAATTCGGTCGGTGTGCGTGTCGAAGTGGTGGCTGTTCTGCCTGGGCCAAAACCAGTGGACGAGGTCTGCCGAGCCGGAGATGCTGTACCAAGTCAGCATACAATATCTATTGTGTCTCATATGCAGACATACGTCTCGTGGGCTGCTCGTCACCATAATCAGGTTTTGTACCCCATATGCGACTCGTGGAATTCCAAGCACTCTTTCCCCGATCAAAATCGGTCTCGACTCCGAGTTGAGGTCTCGAAGAGGAAGTTCGGTCAAAGGCTGAAATGCGACCCGTCCGTGACTAGGTACCGTTCGTGTCAGCCCCCAATCCTGTTTATGGCTCGGAAATACTCACAGTTCCTAACGTTGTGCCGCCGTCCATTGTGAGGGTAAGACTGTGCTAGACTGCCAGGCTGATGGTTGGGAAGTATTGAAGAAGGTGGACTTTATGTAGGTACTAAGTTGGGGCCTCGGGACGCAAATATAGAAAAGACCACGACCTCAAGAGAAAAATACAGGCTGTATGAACTGTGAACAGTATATCAGTGTCTGTTGTCTCGAAAGGTCCTCAGGCAGGTCTTCTGTAGACCCACAATTGGGCTGCTTACCAGTATTTCGAAAATATGTAGCGGGAGAACGTACACCGTCCCGAATTATAAAAGAGGCTGTCGTAGATACAAGGAGGAAATGGAAGCAGGGTCGAGAAATTAAAGAAGACGAAGGAGTGCTGGATGCGAAGCAAGGTTTGGCAGAATCATGTACCCCTTCGTTCGCCAGCAAAGCCGATGGATGGTACAATTCTCAGCAGGCAGCCGCAGGGCAAATGAGAAGCATGGCCCTAGGCGGTAGTCGCAGCGGGCGGATAGCGACAGAGGGAGGAAAAGAGGAGCATCTGCCAGCAGACATGAGCCTCGACCGCGGATTGCGCATGGAGCAAGGGATAAGAAGGGAATGGATGTCTGGAAGCCGTGGAATGCTGCGTCGCTGGTTTTGTGTAAGGCGAGGCGCAAATCTGGCGGGATGAGGTGGATCGCGGTGCCGTGAGGGAGACACGGGCAATCGCTCGAGTGGAGAATTAAGGAGGACCAAGACAAACAGAGGTGGGTGGCTCGGTGGACTGTTACACGAAAAGAAGCAGCAGAGGCGTAAAAAGGTGCATATATCGGATAGAACCTGACCCCAGATGATATATCGAAAAAAGTGGTGGTGAATATTAGAGGCGATGATGATGCGCAGGCAGAAAGACCATGAGCAAAACCCCAGATCGACCAGGCCAAGTGGGCTTTGGTGGAGTTGAACCTTGGACTTTTGGGCTGAGACGCCTGGACTAACTTAACCTTAGGCCTCCGAAGTTTGGCGGCATCATGGCGGGTGGCTTATCGAGACAGGCGATGATGGGCGTGCCCGGAAGTACCCAGCAACCCCCAGAGACTTTCGGGTTAGGCGGGCATCTGCGGCATCCAGAAGGAGAATGGTTGGATTCGTGGCATGGCAAGGGAGGGGAAGTGTTTCAGCCCAGGAAACACCTGTCAAGATCCGAGGTTTTCTTGGTTGCGCGCATCTCTGGTGGCTTGCATCTTTACCTGCATCCTTACCTAAAACTGTTGTAGATCTTTCTCTTCTTCGCTTGAGGTTGCATTAGGACTGTCGCTTCTGCAAGACTGGCATCAAGCATGCGTTGTTCAACCCGGTTACTTTGAAAAGGCTGACTTAGAATACCTGTTGGAAAGGTCACTCGTAAATCTGTCAGCTTCGTCTTCCGACTGGCCAACAATGATCAGGCTGGCGAACAGTCGCTGGGTCAAGCCAGCGAACGTGAAGCAGGGTATGCCGGCCGAACCTCCTTTGTTGGCGTGTTTGGTTCATTTCAGCAACACGGTTCGACGGTGGAAGGCTCACCTGTGACGTGGCCAAAGGGAATAGAAGGTATACGGAGAGAGACAGACACCGACTACTGACACGTATCTCTGGTATCGACAGCCCGGAGGGATGCGTAGATGTGGGCGGACTTTGCACATACAGGTATGTATCCTCTCGCATAGTATGGTGTCTTTTTACATTTCATAGTTGTGGGATTCAAGAAAGATCAATCATATATTTTCGGCTTGTGTAAACCTTATGACCAGCAGCGATACTGTGTAGGAAATGAGCGACCCACGGTTGAACGAACTGATTTGCATGTAAGGTACTAGTAGTTACTTCGTGCTCCGTAATTCTCTATGGGATTGATTTGTTGTTGACGCCAGAGCTTCTGCACACAGCGACCAGCAGTCGGCTTACGCACTCCATCTCCATGTTGTTTTGGTCATCTCAGAAGTTAAAGTGGATGGTCCCTTAGATTATGAGGCCGAGGTCAAAGCACTCTGCGAGGCGCAGAAGCAAATCATACTCCCACCACTCCCTTATCAAGAGATGCTGGCTACTCGAATGCTGTGGTGCCGTCGACGAGGTTTCCAGCAACAAGGCAAATTTGTGTTTGATTTGTTTGTTGATTATCCAGAGGTTACTGGCCGAAGGGTGGAAATCGTTCAAGCTCCGACTCACCGACGCGGCATGTGTGGCGCCTTGGGATGTTGTCCTCATTGGTAGAGAAAGGCGCCCACCGAAATTGCATGCAGTGATTGGAACAGGCGGTCCACCGAACTGTAAGCAGCGTGAGCACCGGCTGCTCTTGGGCGTCGTGGGCGTCGTGAGGGCGTCAAGAGCGTGGGCCTAAATGCGGGATTTGAGGCTGGGTGGGTGCTGAGCCTCGGGCGCTGACAGCACTCACTGGCCAGAACACTGACCGGCGTGTGGAGCGGTCGAAATGGCAGGTCTCACTGTTTTTTCGGGACTGGCATCACGCTGGTCCCCCTGGGTTCTTGCGGTCTTGTCTATTTGCTTGGTTGTTTGTTGAAGGAGTGCTTCAAAGAATCAGTTTTGCACTCTTCGTTGCAACTCACCCTCACCTTCTCTTCACCTTGGGACCTCCTCACCATTGGCAGTGTTCGGCTTCATTCTTTCGCTGAACTCTCGCCGTCCGTTCGTTCCTTCCAGCCACATCCCACCTTCGGTGACCCGCCTGGTGCCCATCACTGCATATCCGCACGAGCAGCTGGGACGGTGCGTTTGACGCGCACACGAAGCCTCTCCAGCCTCCTTACACCGACAACACGAACACTTTGAACCTCTCAGGTCCAAGCATCCGAATCAGAGGATCCAAGACAGCCCCGAGGACTGCAGCCCTCGTCGCAGTACCCAAACCCCGATCTCCGACCACGCCTGACATCAGCCTCATCCCCCAGATCTATATTCGTGCGCGCGTCCTTGAGGGACGCCTTGTAACCCACCACTACGGTTGCAAGCAATAATGGATTCAACAAAATCCTACAATATTCACAGCCGTCGCGATTCTTCAGACTCGATGGATTCTAACGGACCGTACTCAACGTCCACCGGGCACCTACTATTTGTCTTCTTCACTCTTCTTCTGCTAGCCTCGCTGTGCTCGGTAGCCTTATTCATCTTGCGTCGGAAGCGACTTGCGAAGAAGCAGAGCATGCTGCCAACATACCATCGTGCTGCCTCGCACCATCGCTCTCCTTCAGTCAGCAACTTCAACACCGGCAAAAATGAATCGATATTTGTCTACGATGAAAAGATGAATCTCATTCACAACTCTTCAAGTCGACCTACAACACCCATCCCCGAGATCCACATCACTTTCCCCGACGAAGAGGGTAATGCTGGCAGCATCAAAAAGGGCCGTGTCGTCATCGTCCACGTTACGGATTCTGGAAGTGTTGGCATGGGACCTGTCGGTCAAGAGAACCTCCCACCCTATCAACAAGAAGACGCCGACCGCTTTCAATCGCTCGACCTAGAGAGAATGGGCGGTTTGAAAGAAAAGGAGTCACTGGACAAGCGGTGGTCATAATCGGCCTCCATGCTTGCTTTCCGCGATTGGGAATTGCTGCTGTAGGATCCTCCCTAACAGCAACTGAGCAATAGGGCTCAGCTTTGCCTACTACGACGAGACATTGAATATAGCTCGACTGGATATGTTCTTGTGGCGGATCGGCTTTTCTAGACGCCTCTCCGCGTCATTGCACGATGAACGTGCAAAGTATTTTATGATTACGGGCCGGCAGTGTTCACTGAGCCCTGAAAAGGCTGGAGTTTGTACATATTGTATATTGAGACGAGGCGTTGATAAAAATCAATGAAGGGGAAATTCTTGAGCACGAAATGTCGACTGGTCCAGCCTTCCAGTGTACACAGTATGGAAGATACAGTCAGTGACCGAAGGTATTCCTCCTCATAAGGTAGCTAAGCGAAGGCATCTTTGCAGAAGCCGAGCTCTTAATGACAGCGGCGTTCCGTTACCTCGCTTCTTCCCACACCGCAATATCAATCGTTCTCTCCGTGGTGCTTCATCGAGGTTATGCCACTTCCAACCATGCATCATTAATATCCTTACAAGTTCCAACACGCATTCTTTGATAGCTTGAGTTCACCAACGTCCGTTGGCCTGGACGCACTCCACGTGTTCAGGAACCAAGAAACCCGAACCCGGTTTTTTGTAAGGAGTTACAAGCGACCAGTCCCCCCACTCAAACCCGGCACTTTCAAGGTCCAAAACGCGTCAACAAGGCTTGGAGCCAATCGTAGCAACTCACCCTGACCGAGTCCGCATTTTCTATGTTGACTGACAACACAACTCTGGTCAGAGTGAGTCTGCCTCCTTCAATCATTTCGGGTTCTTAATTCACCACCCTACGTTATTGTCTATCCTCAGTCCACTACATTGCGCCTCGAGATGATCACGACCACCGAAAAGGTCCTCCCCTAGCCCCCCCACAATTCTACGCATATCACCGCACACCCACCGCGGCGGCCATGGCTACTGCTGCGATAGCTGGCCATGACACGGCTCTCGACAACGGTCTTCACGCTTCAATGAATGACATGTCGGATCCCTTTGTCGATGATGACCGACAGAGACAGCCGAGCCATGCCCACCGCTACTCCAGCTTAATCGATCCAGAATTAATCACATTGGGCACCGCTACATCGCCTGCCCAGGTCAAACGAAGCATTATCGCGCACCTTACAGAGACAGAACGCCGTCTACACGACACTCAGAAGCTGGGAGAGTCACTCTTACTGCAACAGTCCGAGTTGAATGATAAGCTGCGCGAAGTCGAGGAGCACCAGGAAGATGCAGAAATATCACCCGAGCTGCGGCGGAGGCTGGCCGATTTAGAAAGAGAGCATAATGACGTTGGTAAAGAGATCGCTAGAGCTCTACTTGGTCCCAAGTCCAGAGCTGTCAGTGGAGAAGAAAAACCGGCAGCTGAGCAATCGACCTTTACAAGCCAGGCCACTGCATCGCCTACAAAAGTCACAGCTCCCAGCCGGCGGCATCGCAACCAGCCTGGCAATCGCGCGGGTGATCTACAGTTTGCGGCCGATATCAGCACCTCCCTTTTGGCACAAGTGCGACAATTGCAAAGCGCGGTGGCAGAACGGGATGACCTTCTCAAGCAAGCCAATTCAGAAAGAGACCGATTGGAACAAGAAGCAATGCTATTCAATCAACGATTGCGCGCCCTTGATGAGAGCGAGCAAAAGTATAAAGATGAGAATTGGAACCTCGAAACCCAGACGCATGAACTTCTAGCAGAAGCCCGTGAGGCTGCTGATCGAGAGAAACGCCTGAATTCCAGTCTAGCTGCTGCAGCTGCTGAGAAATCTAGACTGCAAAGCGAAATGGATGAGATCAGGGTTGCTCATGAGAAGATGACTGATGAGTACGACACGACGAAGAAAGCCCATGACTCGGAGCTGCACACCTTGAAGCGGAACATTGAAGTTGGCGAAACCGAAAGAGCTTCAATGCAAAGTAAGCTTGACGAGTTGACCGCGCAAAACCATGAACTGGCACGGGCGGTTGCCTCTCGACTACGTGGTCAGCACCCAGGCGCCGAAATCTCTACAGGGCAAGATCATGATGAAGATCTCCACGATCTTGAGTCTCCAGAGCATTCGCCTCCTCCTTCTCCAACAAAAGGAACTCCACGACACGGTGGCTTGGAGTCTGAGACTCTACGAAGCTCGTTACATCACGCTCATAGGATGATACAAAACCTCAAGAACAACATCCACCGTGAGAAGACGGAAAAGATCGAACTCAAGCGCATGCTTCAAGATGCCAGAGACGAGCTTGAACAGCGACGCGGAGACGGATCATTCGGCAGTGGCAACAAACGGCAAAAGACAAAGTCTGAGACATTCAAGAAGCCTCTTCGACCGGATATGTTGGGAGGTAGTCGACGGGCACGAACCGATATCGAACTCCAAGACGACGACTGGGAAGAGAATTTCGTCGACTCACCGACTCAGGCGCACGCTCAAAGACATCTAAGCGTGCCAGCTGCCGCTGAAGGACGCATCACTGATATAAGCGATGCGTACCAAACCGCAAACGAGACGGAAGGCGCATTTGAAACGGCAGATGAACGGCATACTACAGAGAGCGAAGATTTCCAGACTGGAGCAGAGAGTTTGGCTGGTGATAGCACTGATGATCTAACCGAGACCGAAGACACTGCATCGCAATTCCAACGAAAGGGCATATCCCGAGCAAACAGACCATCTCTTGCTTTCAAGCCGGCGGGCGATCGACAATCGTACATGAGCACCGCTTCCACTTCTGGGGGAGAGGACGAAGATGAGCTCAAAACCCCTGTCTTGAATCAGCCGATGAAGTTCCGTCTGAGGAACGGTCGCAGCTCATTTGCTCGACAGTCGAGAGTCCCGACGGATGCTACGCCTACCAACTCGTACTCAGAAGGCGTAACACAGGATTCACCCGCCACTATCAGCAGTGAACGCAGCCTTCCGGGTGCTGAGCAGAGTCTTTTCGCAGAACTCGGTGATTTGGACGATTCTTCCAATTTCGGAACCCCTGGTAGAGCAAGTATTGCTTCAGCAGCATCTACTCCCGGTGTTACTGCTTACACTCCGAGCAAGCCACCTGTACTGCAATCTGAGCCTCCAAGCGCCGCGAAGCCAACGGTGGTCGATTCTGGAACAATGACTGACCCGTGGGAACCCAAGCAAGAAGCGTTTGCAGGCGTTACTGTCCCAGCAGATGTTGTCGAGCAGCCGCGTTCTTCATACTACGAGCAGGCGCCTTCACCCCTTCCTTCCGACTTTCCTTTACCTCCAACTCTGCCTGCATCACCCATCAAACACATTGACAATGGCACCCAATACACACCACAAAGATCGATGCAAGAAAGTCCGAACAGAAACACTGCTTTCATTACTCCACCCAAGACTGTATGGGATGAAGCCCACAGCCCTGAGCCGGTGCAGCCAGTCATCGATTCCACACCACAACCTCAAACACCTAAGCACCTAAACTATTCAGGTCTGTGGATGCAGGATACGACTCCCGCCACCCCTGTCGAAGTCTCCCCAGTTGTACCTCCTGAGCCCGAGCTGCTCGGAATCTCCAACATTCATTCCCAAGTCACTCAACCGGTTCAGACCCCCGAGAGGAAGCGCCCAGCTGGAGTTGCGGTCTCTACCCAGGTAGATGATCTTCCAAGCCGTCCACAGACAGCAGAAAAGGTGGTAGCTTCCGGGCTGCTTGCATCAGCTGCAGCTGCTTTAGGCCTTTCCAAGGCCAAGAACAGTCCTGCTCCCGTGATTGCTGAGGATGACACGAGTGAGCAACAGGAAGCTGCACCCACTACAGCTGGACAAAACATGCCTTTGAAAGACGTGTCAGGAAACAGTGCTGCTCCGAAGCCAGCAACTTCCGCCAAACTTTCGGAGCCAGAACAGCCCGCTAAGCTCTCAACACTGAGCCAAGATCAAGCATCTCAGACACTTCTTACTGCCCAACAAATCGAAGAGGCCTTGAGGCCAAAGGCAGCTCTACACATGCCGCTACCTCCTCCTAGAGAGGATGTAGAGAGCCTTACAGGTCCGCTAAGCCCTGTAACCCCTGAAGAGACAGGTGACTCCCGAGAGGTACTTATCCCAGGCACGGTAGTCCCCGTCTCGGAAATTGGCCAGGCCATCCCACTACCATCCCCCACCAAGAGGCCATCGAGTTCTTCAAGTCGCCGGTTGTCCAACACCCAGCATCCGCCTCTTCCTCCTGACCACAGAGCTGCCATTGCTAAGGCCAGTGGCCGAGTCAGCTCGCCGACTCGGGAGCTCACGAGCACAAGCCAAGTGGTAACGATTATGGGTCCACCTGCACTCCCGGCATCCGCCATGCGTCGCCCACGAACTCCTGGAGATTCTATACGATCGCCCACTCGCGACAGCGATGCGCCACGCACGTCCAATGTTAGCCGTCACCAGCGGGGAACAGTCACTTCCCAATTGTCACATCGGTCATCGGTGTCTTCTTTTGCCTCTGAAATCGATGAGCGCTTCAACATTCATGCCAATGGTCAAATTGCTCCTCATGGCTTTGGTACAAACCCCAAAATCATCCAAGCCATAACACAAACCATGATCGGGGAGTTTTTGTGGAAGTATACTCGCAAGGCTGGTCGTTCCGAAATGTCCGAGACGCGGCATCGTCGGTACTTTTGGGTGCACCCGTATACAAAGACACTGTATTGGTCCGATCAAGATCCACAAACAGCTGGCAGGAACGAGTTGAAGGCAAAGAGCGTTCTCATCGAGAGCGTGAAGGTTATCCCTGACGACAACCCTATGCCACCTGGGCTGCATCGAAAGAGTCTGGAAGTCGTCACCCCTGGTCGCCGTGTGAGATTCACCGCAAGCACCGGGCAAAGACATGAGACCTGGTTCAATGCTCTGAACTACTTGCTTCTCCGGGCCGACGAAACGAATGCTGGACGGTACCATACTGGAGGCGCTGAAATCACGCACGAGGATGTTGACGAGTTCAACGTAAATGCTAGTGGCTATGGAGCTACACTTGCACCGAGCGCCAGCCGTATGAGTCTTTCAAGCTACAATTCTCGAACGACTCGGGGTACCAGCACCAATCGAGCCTCTGTTGCTCAGCGAACGGCGCCAGGAGTCGCCACTACCAGCTCGACACGTCTCGCTCCGGGCACTGTTGATGAGTCGACTGTGCGACGAAGTCGAGCAGACCAGTCTCAGACAGCTGACCAAGATCGCACGTTACGAGCGAATAGTGTCAGCCGGTTTTCGCGCATGATTGGATCTGTCACGGGAAAAAATCGCCGAATGAGTGAGGTGGCTAACGCTCACGGCGGTGCACCAAGTGAAGGTGGCAGCATCTACGATGCCAGTGTTGTTAGCGATGGACGTAAAGATTCTGCCGAAGAGCTTCGGAGAGAGATGTTGAGACAGGAGCAAGTTGGTTTCGGAGGGCTTGAAAATGTTCGAGCGTGCTGTGATGGTTCGTTTATAAAGCCTCCTTTCTCAGGATCTTCAACTAACAGAGTTGTCTAGGAAAACACGATGTCTCAACGTTGAGCCACAGGCATCACTACGGCACGCCGCATGGACACGGACAGCGGTCATTGAGTATGAGTCTACGAGGCTCTACTACTCGGCGAGGTGGCCCGTTTTCCACTCCTGGTACGGCCGCAGCTACGCCTACTAGGCCAACAGCCACCACCACGGCGCCTTGAAAAAGGCGTTTGTATCTGAAAGAAGCAATGGGTCTGATCCTTGACGTTGTGCATCAACTCTCCTTTGTTGACCATGCTGGAGAACAGGCTGACTTCATGCTCTTGCTGAGCATGTGTCTCGGCTCTCCTGCTCCTAGAAAGAAAGAAGAAAAAACGGACTGGGTAATGCATAATGACAAGCACATGGCAGGCGTGAGGAGCGAGGTGTGTTGGATGGGTGTTATGAAATCCTAAGTTGCTATTAGAATGAAGTAAATGAGTGCATGTACTAATGACTTTTGGCTTCCTCATCGGACATGGATCCTTCCTCTTTTCTTATGGTACTGTACTAGTATAGATGTTGGTTCGATCTGAAGAGTTCTGTGTGATAAAAGATGCTGCCTGTACCAAGTCGCCTCCGCCTCGTGAGCTTCGTGCTCTGCTTGGGGGCGGTTCGGCTACTCGTAACCCAAATGGTCTGTCTGCAAGGCTTGCCGAGCTTAGCCAATGCTTGTTTCATCTTGTGTGATCTTGTTCTTTGGGCATTGATAGGTGACACTGGTGATCACGCTGATCAAGGCATCACTGTATCACTGTCCATAGAAAGAGCCTGGTGCCTACCTACCTGGTAACTTAGGTATCCGGACACTGCCACCCTCAGCCACTCAGGCCCCGTCTACCTCGTCTCTCTCCACGTCATGTTCCATCAGCGAAACGCGTAACACACTTACCTCCGTAGGTACTCCGTAGGTACTCCGTAGGTAGTGGTAAGTTATACTATTTCCAAGTCCAGGAAAACCGGTTAGTGCATACGAGGGCCATCACTCTGACCATCTATATCAGTCATTTCACTTCTCTCTCCCTCTCTCTGCAACCTCACTCAACCAACACCTAAGAGAAATCCCCCACCATCAACACCAACACAAACCACCGGCACTACTAGTATCGAATACTTTCTACCATGGCCGATCAGGGTTACTATCCTCCAGCTCCGCCTCATCCTTCACAACAACAACCACCATTCACTACACAACAAAACGCAAATTATCCTCCTCCTCCTCCTCCGCCGCCAAATATCCCGCCTCAAGCCAGCGAGATGAGTCAAGCTCACGAGGGACAGCCATCAGGAGTGTCGCCTTACCCGCCACCAATAGTCCCCCAGATCCACGAGCATCCGCCGCCAGCACTTCCTCAACGACACGCTGATCACCACATCAATGAAGCTCAACCCATCCAACAGCCTCAGTCTCAACCTCCATCTTACAACCCGGCTCAGTATGCGGGCCAACAATACTTCCAACCCGGTCAACAATTCCAACCGCCTCCACAGCGCATGAGGCAGGCCTTCTCAGCAGACGACGACCCATCAAACCCGATTCACTACATCCGAGACCCGCACAAACTGATCGGGTATCTGGTCCCGTTTCCCAAACCTAGGCTTGCCAACGCTCAGCCGGAAGCAGTGCCCTCCCGATTTTTGATCTACACACCACCACCTCCACCACTGCAGAAACCCATTGAAGGCGCCAAGGAAGGCAAACTGCACAAGGTCCAACGCAAATGGCAAGAAGAAGTCCGTTCCGCCAAGACTAGCGACGCCAAAACCGCATCGTGGAAAGGTCTCAAGTCCAAAGCGACCAAGGGCATCGACTGGGCCATGAACAAGACAACATCTTCGAACCTGGACTTCCTAGGACGCGTGTCGCCGGCACAGTCGGACGACGAGCGCGAAGGCGACGAGACTCATAAAACCGTCGAGGTCGAAGAGATGGTCCTGATCTACCCGCCGACAATGCAACTGAATGACCAGCAAATGCGGGAGGAGTTCGTCAATACGATGCTGCGGACCAAGTCCAAGGCACAGCGGGACACAATTATCGCGACGGGCCTTATGCCCGTAGGCTATGGGATCGATATCCTAGCAACATTCATCTGGCCGTTCGGCGGGCTCGGCGAGATCGATACCGTGTGGGCCTACGCGAGCTTCCGGGGCGCCAAGACGGCGCGCAGCGTGACCAAGAGACTCAGCAGCAGTAGTTCTTCCGAGAAGGACCAGTTGAAGTTGAGGTTTACGCACAGCCAGCGCACCGACGTGCTGAGACGGTACTTGGACGCCGAGTGCCACAAGGTGGATAGTAAGTTGTTCCCGGGGTATACGACCAGTCCGACGGAGAGTGATGTGCTTGAAGCGATCGGTTGGACGCCCAGTGAGCGGCGGAGAGCGAGTGATGGTGGTGCGGAAGATGAGAAGAGAAATTGGGAGGACGAGGCATGGGAGATGGAAGAGGTCAAGGAGGATCTTAGGAGTACTTTTCACAAGGCTGCTAGGGAATGGAGGAAGTGGTGCCTTTTGCTGGACAAGGATCCGGAAAAGGCCATGAAGAAGTGAGGTGACCTGACATCAAGGCAGGCAGCTACTGTAGCTCCTGGATCGAGAGGGAGCTTGACCACACTGTGAGGGCCCTTGATAAAAAGCGGTCATAGATCTCGTCGATGGTACATCAGGACTGAACCCCGTTTGAGACGGTAAACGTTGCTTGGAACACCCAAGCTGGACATAACGCAGGTATACCATCGGTTTCCTTGTTGATGAGTCTCTCTGGCTTGGGACCTCATGCTACCGTTTCGTTTTCACGTCGAGCTCCATGGCGAGAGAAAGACCAGGCGAGCAGGGTCGTTGCCGTTAGCCATCGCCGCGCTGCCTAAGTTAGAAGCGGCAGGTCACCCGAGGCGACTTTCCATTTCACGCATCATTCGATTAAGGTACCTGGTCGTTAGCCACAACTTTTCTCGAGTTTCTTTGCTACGAATAACTACCTTACTACTCCCTAATACGTGCGATGATTTGAACTCAACTCCAAAGACCCTGTAGGTGGCCTGGAGCTAGGAGGAGTGTGCCCGGATCTTGCTTTTCTTAGAGTTGCGTGCGACGAGGCAGGAAAGATGCCATCTTCATGTAAAGACCTTCGTACGTCCCGATGTTGACCCCTCTGAACCTCAACCCCAACCTCAACCTCACAACTGACACTGACACGGTCTGCAGGCGCCGCTTTGGCCGCATGCCTCCAGAACTCGGACTGCATCATGATCGACCGACACACACCGATGGAATGCCTGTCCCCGCCGCTTCTCGAGACCCTGCCCGAGCAATGCCAGCAACTCAAGCGAGGATTTCGAGACTGCAGGCGCGGCATGATCGACATGAGGAAACGGTTCAGGGGCAATGCGCCTATAAGTTCGAGCGTGGAGCTCGAAGGCGGCGGTGGCGGTGGTGCGAAAACTGTCGGTCAATTGTACGGTGGCAAGCCCGCGTTCGATGTTGTCGAGGGCATGAAAAAGGAACAGAAGGGACAAGTTGAGGGGTTGGGATTCGATCCGGATAAGACGAGAGGACTCTAGATGTGAACGTGGAACGGCCGGCTCGTCCTGGCATGGTCGACGACCCGGAGAAGACGAGAGCTCTCGAGTCTGACGTTGACGTTGACGTTGAGGCCCATGGCAACTTGCACTTTGCACTTCGACAGCGACAGCGACGAGACGAGACGAGACGATAAGAGATATGACGAAGACGAGACGAGACGAGACGGACCGGGCCTGGCATGGCCTGGCACGAAGCCTCCTCGACATATATTCCGGGCTGTGCTTCGCTTCGGAAAGGCCGCAAAAATTTACCTAGACAAGGTCCTTAAAAGCAATCAATAGGCCAGCTTGGTGTCGGGCGGAGGTGTGTCGGACGAGACGAAGAGAGGAGAGAGCCGGTGCGCTTCCGATTCTTCGACAAGGGGCCTGCTGGCGCGAGTCATGCGGACGACGGCCGGCGGCCGGCGGGAAGCAACAGTGATGTGATGCTGCAAGCAGATTTCGAAGAAAGAAACCTGAACGTGTCGACGATGTCGGGCCACTAGCGTCAGAAGCTCGACCAGGTCCGACAGGGCAGTCACCGGGTGGCAGGCAAAGACGAGAGAGCAATGAGCCGGAGCCTGAGCCTGAGCACACATATATGCGCTTTTCTATACGGTATACGGATACTGGCATGCCCGATATGTCGCAAGATGCAGAGAACATACGGACCACGGCCAAGTTAGTCTCAAGGAAGGAAGAACTCGAAATGACGGACCGAGAGTGTGTAAATATTGTATCACCACTCTGTTTCAAAATAGTGTACAGTAACGATCACTCAAGTACCTAAGAAACCACGATCACAATCACACTCAATTGGCTTTTTGATTCCCGTTTTTGACCGAATGTCAATGTCAATCGATCTCTATATCATCCTGGTTTTGACCCGACCCGTAAAGTTACATTTTCCCCCTGTCCGTCCCGAGTGCAGGGTAATCCAGGCATGCCTAGTCACGGCACGGCCTTTCATCTCGAGGAACTCACACTCAACTTGCGCCTCCTCTCCATCTCCTCCTTTGGCGGTTCACAGTACAGCCACAAAACGACAAACAATAAGAATCCGACAATGACACTCCACAAGCCTCCAATCCAAGGCCAAGCGCCCGAGATGGCCCAAGAGCGTGGCCACTCGTCATGTGCAAAGTGACGGACCGTAACTTGGTTCTTCTCTTCAATGGACGTCAAGAAAGGCCGCTTGTAGTTGACCTTGAAGGCGAAGATGCCGTGCTGGTCGGGCGTTGTGAAAGTCGTGCTGAAGATCGTGCTGTTGGGAGTGGTCGCAGATGCGGTCAAGGGAAGACGGTGGAATGGCGAGAGCATGGAAAATTCTAGCTGAAGGGCATCATTTGCCGGCACGGTGAAGGGTGCCCAGTGGTCATGGTCGTACTGGGCGATCTCGATGGTATATTTCTGCGGGGGGCAACGTCAGCAGAGAACGTAACCGGAGAAATAAGAGGCATGCACATACCACATCGTTCTTGATCCTGTATATTTCAGGATTGTACTCTCCAGATTCCGCAACCTCTGTGGTGTTGGACACTGGCTTGCAGGTACTGCAGGCTGCTTTGCTTGCCCCGAAAATCTCTTGGTGCTGAACACCGAAGACCTTAAGGACGCCTACCTCCTTGAACGTCCATTCGGTCAACTGCCTGGCGAATTCTTGGTTCATGGCCTTGTCGTTCTTGCCGGATGACGACTTCACAGAAGCGCCAAACCACTTGTCTTGTAGCATCTCCAACGAACCGAGAACTGTGAAGCGTGCGGAATTTCGAGCTTGCATGGCTGAGATGAGCGCCAACTGTGAACCAGTCGCAAATGGGTCTTCTACGCTGTCGGCCCCCTCTTTCGGATCGTATGCGTACGCGGTGGCGGGGGCTTTCAAGATTGGCGCAAGCAAAGGACTGGTGTTACCTAACGTTTGTCCCACTGCTCTTGGTACTGCTATGGTGCCATCACCGCCAAAGAAGTTGACAGCATCAGGTCTGAGCGGCCCCGGACGATCGAGCAGCAATACATCATGCTTCTCTGCCGCTGAGAGCTCGTCATGGTAGAAGTGATCGACGACCACCGACGTCTTTTCTGTAGGTAGAGAGATGTCGAATTCGAGGAGGAGAGAGGTGATGGCTGAAGGAGTGCCAGACTCCGATGAAAGACCTAGTAGGACGTTTCCGCCTGCGTTGACGTAGTCGAGGAGGATTTTGGGTGTTAACGACGGTCCGTAGCCTATTGACAGTGAGTTTACATGGCAAACAAGCCGTTGAGAGAGGTTTAACCTTTCGACTTCGGTGGTGTCAGAAGTACATGGTCGTAAGCTAACTGCCCGTGTCTGAAAAGCGACAAGTCTTCCTTTCTCGGTGATTCAAAGGTCAATTGGAAGTCCCGGGCTATACAGAGAGAGAGAACAGGTCAGCAAGCTCGATGCTGCCCATGTTTGGGTGAGAGCAATGGCTTACCCTCCAAATCAGCCCAGAACTTGGAATACAGTCCCTTTTGTGCCTCATCTTCCAGGACAACAAGTAGTCGGTCTCCAACTGCGCTCTTTGCGGAGACGGCGCCCAGGAGCGCCAGGAAGAGGAGGCATAATGAGGATATGAACCGCATTGTGGATATAGATCGGGGACCGCGCAACGAATTCAAGGAAGCATGTCTCGCTTAGTCCTCACGGCGCAATTGTCCACTGCGTTGCGTTGCGTTGCGTATGTCTCAGAGGAAAGGTGGTCAAGTAGTAATTATATGCGGAGAACGGAGGACCATTGGACCATTGGGCCTTGACGCCGATAATGTCATCAGTGGCACTTTTGCTCTGCCTTTTACGGCGAAGTATCTGGCCCACTAATGCAAGGCTGAGTGGGCGCGGTGGGCTAACACGGCTGACCACGCTGACTTCCTTACGCAGTAGATATCGCCATCGCATAGGCTGACTTCGTTAGCTAGAATTGATATGGGGCGTGGGCGATGCACTCGTGGAGGCCGATGTGAGAACTGTGTTTGTTCCTAACTTAGTTTGACGAATAAAAAGGGGCAATCCAGCATTGCAACGAGAGAAGTCCTTGAAGTTGCTAGCAGCACACGCCGCATAATCGATTCCAGTCTCTGGTCAGTGGTTTCCAATACTCATGTACACATTTAACGCTTCGCTAACCTGGGGATTATGTACACCAAACAGACAACCTCGCGGGATGCCGCCGATACGATACGCATAGCTTCGAAGTGATGCGACCCGCCGAACACGCCAGCAAATCCAATCCAGTCCAACCCTATCCAATGCATGCTCATCAGGACTTCATTAAACTCCTTGGGGCTGCAATCAGCTCACGAAAAATTCTGCGTAAAGAACGGCATAGCGCGCTCGAGAGCCTTCCTAACCTCCACGGCCTCCTTCTCCATCTTCAGTCTCTGAGCCCTCATGGCTTCCACATCACCCTGCAACTCACGATGCTTGGCCTGCATGCTATCATGGCGACCTGCCAGCCCGTCGGCCTCCCGCCGCAGGGCCGCCTTCTCGGCCTCATGAGCCTGCATATCCGCCATCAGAGCCGAAAGTTCACCTTCTTTCCGCCGCAGCGCCTCTTCGTGCTTCGAGCTCGCCGCGGTCATGGATGTGACTTGCTTGCGCAACTCATCGTTCTGGCCCTGCAATTCG
Source organism: Vermiconidia calcicola (assembly GCA_035928285.1). Classification (NCBI taxonomy): domain Eukaryota; kingdom Fungi; phylum Ascomycota; class Dothideomycetes; order Mycosphaerellales; family Extremaceae; genus Vermiconidia; species Vermiconidia calcicola. Next base: position 2,454,366 of record JAXLQG010000001.1, on the reverse strand, counting down.
CGCAGGAGTTTTTTGGTCGTTGCAAGCTCGTCATTTGCCTTGACAAGATTCGCTTCGGCGTCCTTGTCGATCTTGGACAGCTTGTCTTCGAGATCATGTAGCTTGCGCTCCTTGAGTGATACGTCGCTCTTCAACGCTCGAATCTGGCCTTCGTAATCCTCGGTCTTGCGCTTGTTGTCTTCGGCGCGGAGGCTCTCGGCGCGTGCGAGTTTCTTCTCTAGGTCTTCGGTCGTTCTGTCGCGCTGGGAGATCTGGCTGCGAAGGGATCGCAATTCTTGCTCGAGTCCGGAAGCTTTAACATCCTTCTCCCGCTCGGCTCGCTGCAGGGACGACTCGAGATCCGCAATCTTTCGGTCCTTGACGCCGAGTTGACTTTTCAGTGTGCGCAGTTCCTGGCTTATGTTTTCGAGCCGGTTGTCCGTTGAAGAGTGGTGCTTCTCGACGTTCTCGAGCTCTTCCTCAAGCCGCTCGATTTGGCGCTGCATGTCTTTCTTCTCGGCTTCGAGTCGTGTTATGATCTGTCCGGCTTGGAGGACTTGTTCGCGCCGCGTAGTGAGTTCTTCATCGGTTTTCTTCTTCGAGTCGAGGGCAGCGTCGAGTTGGTCTTCCAGAGTCTCTTGCTCGGCGATAGCTTCGGACAATTTCTCCGTCAGCTCGTTCTCGCGGTACTGCAGGCGTTTGAAGATTTCTTCTTTGTCGAGAGCCAAGGCACGCTCGGCTTCGAGAGTCTGCTGGGTGCGCTGGACGTCGATCTCGGCGCGTCTTCGTTCGTCTTCCAGACGATGACGTTCAGCTGCTTCATTTCGCATCTTCGTCTGGAGTTGCTCAATCTTTTCATCCCGCTTCTTGACTTCACTCGCAGTTCGCGTCACTCCGAGCAAGGGCTTCATCCGGACAAACAGGCGCCACCACGGATTGGCTTGCAGGTCGAGGTAAACATTGAGGTTTCTTTGGATGACACGTGTTGCTTCAGCACGATAAAGTTGTTTAAAAGCCACGCGACGCTGCATGAAGCCACGAGCCACAGACTGAAAGTTAGACATGATGTCGCGGATGAGGCGATCTCGCTGCTCTTCCAGGTCGGCGAGGACACCGGCTCTGAAGAAAACCTTCGTCAAACCTACTCTATAGTTTTGACGATCCATCTTCAGTCGGTCAAGCATGATCTTAGCAGCTTCTTGGCCTCCGAGGTATCCTTTGGGCATGTTCTCACAGAGAACTTCGTATCTCGACCTGAATTCGGCAAAGGTAAGTCTGTTGGGAAAGCCTGTCCGTGCGATTCGAATCCCTTCCAGTACACCATTGCAGCGCAATTGATCCAGAACGAGGGGAGCATTGAACTGTTTGGGCTTCTTTTTGTGGTTCGGCAAGATGCAGCGGACAAAATGGGGTTGCGTTGAGTGCAGCTGTCTCATTAAGCTGCTCAATTGCTCCTTGTGTCTCTGAGCGACAGTTCGGAATAGACCCTTCTTGACACGGCTTCGGGGGCTGTAGGGCTCATCCATCTCGTCGACACAGTCGCTAAAGAGATTCGCAACGTGGACATCTTTCGATGCGGCAAGTAGTCGTGTGAGGTTGTCATTGAGAGGGTCTTTGTTCTTCTCCAGCCAGCCTTCAGTAGAATACTCGACTTCGGCTGCGTAGTGAGTCAGGATGAAGCCCTGCCTCGTCTTCGCTGACGCATATTTGGGGGTTTTCTTTTCCCATAATGAATGCAGCTTGTCTGTGAATGATTTGTCGGTCGCCTTCGGCATCACAGAGTCCTCGTCCAGGCAAGAGAAGATACCGATAGGATTTGGCAGCTCAATGAGGTCGATGGTTGGCTGAAGATCCTTTCCAAAATCGATGAATTGCCACTCAATCTGTTCTCGAGCATATTCTTCTTGTTCCAGGACAAACATGTAGTGGTTGAAGAACTGTTGCAGCTTCTCGTTCGTATAGTTGATGCACAGTTGTTCGAAGCTGTTGTTCTCGAAGATCTCGAACCCGGCAATATCAAGTACTCCGATAAAGTGACTGTCCTCGCTGCTGACGCCGCTTCGATCGAGTTGAGTATTGATCTTGTTGACCAAATCGCCAAAGCCACGTTCGTAAATGCCCTTTGCAAGAGCGTCAAGCGCCAGCCGCACCTGGTCGGGAGTCTGCACTTTCTCAACCCATTCTCTCCCGGCCTTGACTTTCGGATGAAGAAGTCCTTTGATGAAGGGTTCTGTCTGCACGCCCAAAAGTCGACAAGCCTTGTCCACAGAAGCTTTTGCCTCTGGAGTAAGAGAAGCCTGGTCTGCAGCCCGACTTTCTTGCCGCACTGCTACATTTCCCAGGTGTAGGATTGCTGCAATCGTACGGAAAATAGCCATCTGTTCTTTTTCTGAGACGTTCATGATATGGAATGCCTCGATCAACGTATTCCACTCATCACGGTCAGATACGCCGCTAATGGTGTCGTTTCCAGCTCGAATGTATGCAAAGTTTTCAACATCCATGCCGGAAATCAGCAGAGCATCTCTCGTCCGCTGGTCTGCTCCTGCGAGAAGCTGGTAGAATATGTGATAGCTCCGTTCTTGTTGGCTGACCTTCACAACTCTCGACTTTTCGAGCAGGTACCAATCGATGAAGGCGCCTGCAATTTGACCTGATCTGGTGAATTGTATGCGGATGAATTTGCCAAATCTGGAGGAGTTGTTGTTCCGGACAGTCTGGGCATTGCCAAATGATTCGAGAATGGGGTTTGCGCGGAGGATTTGTTGGGAGAGATTTGAAAGCTGCTTCCCAGGAGTCCTGCCAGTCAGTGGCGTGTCAAGGTCGGAGGTTGCAACCGCTGCAAGATACTGTATAACTTTCTTTGTGTTTTCGGTCTTGCCTGCACCAGATTCACCCGTCACCAGGATACTTTGGTTCTCTCCTTCTTCCACCAGTCGTCGAAAAGCAGCGTCAGAGACGGCGAAGATGTGAGGACGTGTGTCCTCTCGCGTCTGACCCTTGTACATCCGGACATAGTCGTTGCCATAGATCGGCAAAGGACAATAGGGATTGATGGTGACCAGGAAGAGACCAGAGTATGTGTAGATCAAATCGGCCTGGTAGCGAGTCTGAAGGTTGTGAATGACTGAGGCCTCATTGAGATGAGTGAGTTCTGCCATGTCGTCGGCCTTGTCGAATTTGGCAGGGTTGACCTTATCCACCTCGTCGATGTCGGTATCGACGTGTGAGCCATTGTCAAATTGCACCACCACTCTGTTGTCCGGGAGGTCTTCTGTTATCCAACCCTTCACGAACGCTTTCTCCGGGTCCTTGACCCAGACATATTTCTTGCCCGAGAAGTCATTCTCGCCCTCTATGGCAGAGATTCTATCTTCACTCTTGCGCATCTCTTCCGACTTGATAAACTTGGGCGCAAACGTACTCGACGTACTGGCCTGCCGCTGTAGGGACCCTGTTCGTACATGATGAGGTATCGAGGAGAAGGAGGTTGTAGGTGAGTAGGATTGTTGTCGCTCGTGCCTTGAAACAGGAACTGGCGACGCGAAGTGCAGCGATCTCGACATACTCGCAGGAGACATGGGGGTCGCTATAGACATGTCTGAGTTGTATGACCTGCTGAAGGAATGGTGACTCTGAGAATGTCCATTGAATGGTGAGGTGTCTGGACTGCGATCATGAAGCAGCATCTTGCTGCAAGATGACAAGACCTGTCACCATATGAAGGCAGCCAAAACAGATTGTGAGCGTCAGTGCACAACGGCTATACAACCTTGATGTTGGCTTTCAAGTTTGGGGGCTGTGCACACTGGACTAGGTTATGGTCAGGCTGTGCATCGATTAGGTGCATCCAAGCAAATGACGCCTCTGAAAAGCAAAACAACCGATTCCTCTGGCAACGAGACACGCTAACCGACTTCTGGCTTAATGTCATTGTGGAAGAAGTGCTGCTGTAGCTTTGTACTCGACCGTTGTTGCTGAGGGGGACTGGTGTAGCCCACCGTAATGCTTGCCGTGAAATGGGAAAGTGAAGCGACGCTTCAATCCCGTCCATCTTGTAAAAAGTGTCTCTCAGCTTTGTAAATTGAACAAACCGTTGTCCATATACCACTTTGTTGTCGCTCACTTCACGAGAAAGAAAGCTGTGGCTTATAGACAAGACAGTGGAACAACTGTACCGTCTAACCAGCAGCCTCTTAATGGACGCGCCCAGCAGTAAGACCTTTTGAGCTATATTTGCGCGTCCTGGATTCGCGAACTGGCTTAATGATGCCTCGATGCGACTCAACTAATCAGGTCTTTGTCGGTTGGCTTGCAAGAGCGTTTCAGTGATCAATATCGCCCTTTCTGTCGCGTCAAAATTCTCGGCGCTCATGGCGCACCCATATTCTTCAACCCCGTTATATTCGGGCGCACCTTCATACGCTCCTCACCAATCCTACTATCCTCCTTTTCCACCTAATGGGCTTCAGCAGCCGAGTCATACTCCTCCAGTATTAACTCAGCAGAATCTACAGCCTCCGCTGTACCAACAATCACCTTCGACGGCTGTTGCTCAGAGATTCGACTCAAATCCACAGAATCGTCTGCCTGGGCATACCTTTCCTCCCTTCCCACCCCCTCCTACTACACTCGGTGCCGACTTCTTCAAACAATTTGCACAAGCTGGTCTTCCGCCTCCTCCGCCTCCATCGTTTCCCCCCGTACCGATACCGAGTACCACTGGGTTCCCGCAGTTCTCGACACCATCAAATTCTGGGATTCCCTCCCCGTACAATCCTCAATCCTTGCCTGCGCCCCAGACGTTCGCCTCTGGAGTGAACCTCATTGAACAAACGCGGCTCAATCAGCACGATTCTTTCGTGGGTACCCCGTCAGGTTCAAGAGGTGGGATAGATCACCGGCCGTTGAATGAGCGGAATTCTCAAAGCTATGGAATGAACAGAGGCGGCACTGCACAACCCCCGCGACCTGCATCCAGAGCCGTGAATGAAAAAGGTACTCTCCAAATCTCATAAATGACATTGTCGCTCATCCTTGACAGATCAAGCGCTCCCTTCTTTTGGATCACGGTCGGATCTCGAGTTGCTCTTTGCCAACTTGCAGAATCAGCCCACGCAAGTACAAGACTACGACATGGGTAATTCTAATTCCATAACCGAACCTGTTGGCAACGTCGAGCAGCCGTCAGAGCAGGCTGGGGATGCGTCACGTAAGTCGAAGAGAAGGTTCGGCCTATTCAAGGTTTGCTGACATCGATCCCAAGCATATGATCCAACTAGGCCCGCTACAATCGACGATAGAGCGGCGGGCGCCTTTCGGGGTGCTCACAATAATGCCCACAATCAGCAACCGGGGCCAGCGGTGCGAAGATACGACGACAAATCAGCACTTGAGCTTCGGCAGCTAGCTAAAGGAGCGCTCTTGTCCTTGGTGCCTCACAAAATCCTCTACGCTGAACTTGTGCGGGAGGGCATACATCCTCAAGTTCTCAGAGAACTCTATGGAGAGCTCGGCATCAAAGTAGACGCTGATCAGGGCCAACCATCAGAGCCTTCAGCGCCAGCGGTGGCTGGTGCAATGGAGGATGTGACCCTTCACACAAGCTCAACATTGGCCGAGCCAAAGGCGCAGTCTGTGTCGAATTTCTTTCTGGACGGTCTGCCACCAAACGAAGTCATGCCCTCTTCTGCGCCTGTGGATGCAACCAAGCAAAAGGCCGTCTCCAGTCCCAGCTTAGAGCGCAAGGACCGAATTGCTCAGTTGCTTGCAGCAAAGACCGGTCGTCCCACTCCTTCCACTCCAAAGGCAGGCTCGCCAGCAGTGGCAGCTGCGAAACCCGTCGAGACGTCTAGCGCTCCGGTATCAGCACCCATATCCCCACAAGTTCAGCAGGAATCATTCCCAGCATCTCAGGCGCAAAACGTAGCCAAAGCCAAGGCTCAGACAGAACTGGTCAAAGCGAGAATGGAGCAGCTAAGACGCCAGACTCAAACGAAAACTGCCAGCGCAGTCCAACCAACTTTTGGTTCAACCTCTCAATTACAAAGCGCACTTGGTCATCCCGGCCTAATTCCAGGCCTGTTCATGTCAGGCTCTGAAGCAGGGATGAAGAAAGATGTTGAAATGACCGGCACTTTAGGCGGAGAGCAAGTTGGGCTCGTCAACAATCCTCTCAAGCGATCGTTCGGCTTCGGTTCTGCCACAACTGATCCAGAACCCTTGACCAAGAAAGCACATGTTGAAGAGAGCGCACCAACAGCTCCGGAAGATCTTGACGATCAGTCTGAAGGCGAGATCATCGAAGATGGCCAAAGTGATGCCATGGCAACAGGGTCAGAACCAGGCTCTTCAGATCTTCAAGAACAATATGCCGCTGATTCTCTAGGACAACAGTCCGCAGCTACTGATAAGACAGTGATTTCTGGCCAGTCAGAGATCACCCTGCCGCAAAATCACTCGACCAACGACGATGGGAGTGGAGATCTATACCGTAGCAAGCAATCAGAGATCGAGGCCATGCGCCGAAAGATTGCTGAACTCGAGCAGCGTAACAAGCTGAAACGAGGCCGAAGCCAGATCGAATCTCCTGCTTCTTCGAGCCCCGCAACGCCCGTGTTGACAAGAGCGGAACATCCACTGAGCAGCCCTGCGAGTTCGCAGTCTCCCAATGTGACTGGAATTGGCGCCTTATCCAAAGCTGCCTCCAGCTCTAGACCAATAACCAAGCTGACGCCTGCGCAACTTGCAGAACGCGCCGCGGCTTTGAAAGCTGATCTGCTGAAACAACGCGCACAGCGGCAACAACTCCTGCAGGATGGCTTGCCTGATCTAAACCTGGAGGTCTCCAACACGGAAGTTCGTCTTCAAACAGTACGGGCTGAACTCGTACGAGCCAGAGCGAATGTGGGATCGTGCAGGGTAGCATTAGAGCAGTCGATCAACGTTGAGAAAAAGCTGGCAGAGGAAGTCACCCGACTGGAAAAGCAGCTGCAAGAAGGTCGTTCAGGACAAAAGCAGTACTTTGACGAGTTGCATCAAATCAAGCTCGATAAGCTGGCTGAAACCCAAGAGAGCGGTCAGCAACAAGCAGCTGGCTACACTGCCCAAACAAAGCCTGTCACTGCGACTCACGCATCTACGGTCTCCGTCTCAGCTGATCTGGAGAAACTAGCAGAAGATCGAGGTGGCGCCACGATTGCAACGATCCAGCCGCATGTGTTAGATGTCCCTGCGGAAACGTCGACGATGGAGACTGCTGCTGCTGCTGCTGAAATAGCTGCCGGCCCGGGCGACGAACAAGCACCCGAGGCCGTCACCCCAGTCCCAATGGTAGCTGAGGAGGCTCCCCAAGCAGAAGTAGACGAAGAAGAGTTTACGCAAGGGGTCGCCCGAACAGACACATTTCAAACAGATGAAATGGAAATTTCCCCTGAGCCAGAACCCAGTCCAGAACAAGCCTCACCCGTCCTCGATGGTTCAAGAGAGGCGTCCGCAGAAGATACACCGATGGACATGGGCGACGATAGCGATGGTAGCGCCAGCATGTCCGACTCCGATGGAGAGCAGGAGGAAGGAGACTACGAGCCAGCTGAAGCTGAAGTAACCGAACGACAACTGGCTGACGATTCAGATGAGTACGACCCCGAAGAAGCTCCCGTCACAGATGTTTCTCCTACTACAACAGGAGTTGAGAACGAAGACGAAGATTTCTATGAGCCTTTCGAACATGTTGATGAGCTCAACCATCAGGGCACTCCTATGATTGCAGAAGAGCTGGAGCAAGCCGACGCTCAGACCGTTCCGGGATTCGGGAAAGAGTCGACGCCAATCACTGAGACTGTGTCAGAAGTCCCACCAGACACCAAGGAAGACGACATCGAATCCGGTCCACAACTCACTGAGGCAGACACGTTGGTCAAGATACATGACTTGCCTAATGGATCCGCTTTAAAAGAGGACATACCGATCCTTGACGGCAGCTCAGCCCCAGTCTCCCGGTTCGTCCCCTACAAGACGCCCCTTAGTACTATGAAGAGCTTTCGCTTTCACAGAGACTTCAATGACACCATCAAAAGTGGATACCGATCGTTGACCTACTCCAACAGCATCGATCCAAGTCGTCCACTGTGCCCAACTGAACTCGCAGGCGAAACTTGCAGTGATCCTGCCTGCGACGAGCAACACTTTCGGCAGCTGGGTCTTGCAGGTATGGGAACACCCTGATTCAGCTCTTCCCTGTCTTCTGCTTTACACCTTTTGGTATCCGATGGCTTCGTACTAACTATTTCGATGTGACAGACGACAAAATCCTGGTGCAACTAAGTTCGGCAAGCGATATCAAAGACAAGGCGACACGTGACGAATTCCTACAGGGTCTGAAGCAAGTTATCGCAGGCATGCGCGCGCAAGATGTCAAGGAGTTCGAAAGTGTTGCTGGAGCACTCTCGACGTACAGACGGGAATTCTTCGCAGAGAGAGCTCAACGACAGAGCGAGGGCTCATAGGAGGGTTCTGTTGGCGAATTGAGGGATGAGGCACTGTCGTGTTGTCTGACGATCGTGAGATCCATGACCGCGGCTGAAATCATACATCTCATTCTCAAGACGGACGAAGATATGCGCAATGTGTTGAATTGGGTCGAACTCGAGGTGCTGATTGGGGAGTACGAGAGGTTCATGGAAATGAGGATGCCCAGCAACTGAAGAACACCTCCAAGGCATTCGCTGGCGTTCATTCAAGGTCGCTCGAGTCCTGTCGCTTTTGTGGTGTGTCTGGTGCTGTACGAGTAACATATCATATGGGGCTGGGGAAGGTTAGCTCGCATCGGACAGGACCCTGGAAAACCGGCAGAGCGTCGACATCGACATTGGAGCCTGCATTGTATTCGCAACGGGCTCAGCGCAGATTTTCGGGATGTTGGAGGTACTCTTAGCGACATGATTGAGTGAGATGAGATGAGATGCTTTCACTTTCAATGGCAAAGCAACTTGTTCATGAAGGCGTTGTGTCGCCTGGCACCAAGAAACTACACGTGGAATTGTTCATAACTTCTCGAATGCTCTGTGTGCCAGATACTAGTACTATGTTGTAGCATACACGACGCCTCGCTCAGCGGAGAACCTCTCACATGGATCTCCGTTCATCGTGCGTGACCTAGGTCTAATGGACCTCAAAATACGCCATGACTCCGCTCATCGAGCCCACAATCATACGCAAAACGCTTTAGGTCACAAGCCTGCCTGTAGCCTTACGATACCTCCAATCATTCTTCGTCGACATACACACGCAACCTCTCTTGTGTTTTACACATTACCACCAGCCTCGGCCGTGGCTTCGCTCAATCATCATCAAAAATGCCACAGTTGGGATGCAAAGCATACGAGACTTTTGAGCTCGTAGTAGCCGCGTCGTGGTCCTGGTCCTGGTCCTGGTCATCGTCGACCAGGCCTTCACCGCGAATGGGAATGATGACATTGTCCTGTTTCAAATAAAAAACACGTTAGCAACCCGTTCTTGTTCTGCAGTGCCCCCATTCTTAGGGGCAGACGGAGGGGAGGGTGGAGGGAAGAAGCATACCTTGACCATGCGTTTCAAGACCTTCTTGGCTAAAGACCGCTCAGCGTTCAACTCGTCTTCATTCGAGATGCTCTCCTCAACCTGCTCTAGATACCAGACAAGCAATTCATCGTGCTCGGGACCCTCGCCGGTGCGATCCTCCTCGTCGCGAATATGCGATGCCAACATATTCTGGATCTGGTGGTACTTTTCGAACGTGATTTTCGTGGTGACTCTACCACTTGGCGCGGCGGGTGTGCCATCAGCGCGACGCTGCCGGTGCTGGTCCTCGTCGTGTGTTTGCTCGCCTTCCTCAGCCATCGGACTATCTCTGTCTTCATGGGCTTCTTCTCGCTGTGCGGAAGCGGGTTCCTCGTCATCATCTTCGACATCGACATCATCCTTTTCGACCGTGATGATGGACTGTTTCAGCAGGTCAAACGCCTCCAGGACCATGGGCACCGTGATATCTTCGACACAATTGGCTTTGGCGATTGCTTCGGACAAGCGGATCAGCGACTCCAGTTGTCTGACCGTGATGCGGTAACTGTTCCTTCCCAACCCGCCTGCGTCGTTCGCTCGGAGTTCTTTGTACTTCTGCACGAGCAGATTCATCGCCTCGGGCGTGAATTTAGGCTTGAACGTGCGCGCGAACCGAATGTACCGCTGCAACTGCTCCGTCGAGAACTCGGGCTGCACAAAGTCGTCCTTCAGCATGTGCAGATTGACAATGTGCTCGGCAAGATGCCGGTCGACATTCTCGTTGCACTCGTCGAGGACGACGAAGAACAAGTCGAACCTGGACATGATGGGCGCCGACATGTTGATGTTCGCGCGCAGGGTGGTTTTGCGATTATACCGGCCCCCGATGGGGTTCGCAGCGGCGAGGATACTCGTGCGCGCGTTGAGCGTGGCGTGGATGCCGGCCTTTGCAATGGATATGGTCTGCTGTTCCATGGCTTCGTGGATGGCCACCTGGTCGTGTATGTCCATCTTGTCGAACTCGTCGATACAGCAGGTTCCGGAGTCGGAGAGCATGAGCGCACCGGCTTCGATGGTGTGTTCGCCCGTTTCTTCGTCCCTGACAACGGCGGCGGTCAGACCGGCGGCACTCGAGGCCTTGCCCGAAGTGTAGACGGCGCGAGGCTGGAAGGAGGAGATGTACTTGAGGAATTGGGATTTCGAAGTCGATGGGTCGCCGACAATGCAGATGTTGATGTCGCCTCGCAGAGCCATGCCTTCGGGAGTCTTCTTGGATACACCTCCCAGGAGCTGGAGAAGAAGACCTTTCTTGATGATTTCATGGCCGTACACCATCGGTGCAATGCTCTGGACAAGTCTGCTGTAAATCTTGTCTGAGTGTACCATGTACTTCAGATCCTCGATTTCTTCGTGTGTCAGAGTCTCTAGGTAGGCTTCTTGGGCTCGCTCGCCGCTGTCGTACTGATCGAACAAGTCTGTCTGATGCAGTGAGTTGAGAATATTCGTTGACTGACCATTCAATTGATTTGCTGTTTGACCAGGAGTCGTAGTGTCAGGGCAGGAGAAGCAGGCCAAGAATGCCATGCGATATGTCAGATCTCTCACACCCAAGGCCTTGAGCCCAGTCACACCAGCACCGCCAGCATCAGCGCCTCGGAAGTTTCTGTTATCCTTGGAGGCTTCCGGTCTGACACCAGGGATTCCCAGCTGAGACACATCTGGCACCACGATCAAAGTGCCGCTGAATATACACTTCTCACCAGGCTTAGTGCGCTCGACTTGTTCCCCTCGGAGAATGACGTCCATCGTGCGCGGCATGCTTCCGGTGGGGATTTCTGAGCTGTTCTCCTGAATCCGACATCTTTGCCAGTCGACAAACGTGCTGTTTCGGATGTCCAACCGCCATGCGACTTTGTTGCCACAGGTCAAATTAGGACACACATTCGGCTCTGTGTATCTAAAGGTTTGCTCAACATTGGGCACAGTTGTGTTGCAAGCTTCGCAGATGAAAGTACCCAGAGCCAGCTCTGGACGCACTTCAGACGTTCTTGTGACTGTGCCCGAAATGGAAAGCAACTTTCCAATTTGATCTGTTCGCAATTGCCGGACTCGAGATACAAGTGGCAGGTTGTAGAATGCCAACGTGAAAAGCTTGTCGGTCTGCTGGTTCAGTGTCATTTCGCCTTGGCTATTTGTTTCACTGGTTGCATTGCCAGCCATCGAAGTACCGGATTGCGAAGCATTGCTAGTCATCTGCCGGTGATCCTTGAAGTATATTGGTTCATACTTGGCCAACAGATTATGCAGCGCCTTCGTCAAGAATGGTAGAAAGCGATAGTATTGGCTTGCAATTGCGTCTGCTAGAATAGGGCCCTCCTTGTACGACAATAGGTGTCGATAGTCCACGTAAAGTGTAGATAGCTGGAATTCCCGCAAGCCGTGAATCTGGTTGATATAGTACTTGTCTGTCTTCAACTCACTCGAAGGCGGTAATGCCGAGGAGGACGGCTCTTCAATGTGTGATTCGAGAAAATCTTCAAAGGCTTGTTGCACTCTTTCTCCGGCGCGGTCTGCCACCTGCGAAACATTGCGATCGAGTGGGTTTCTGTTGCGGCCGCGTGCTACCCCGACAACTTCATCGTCAGGGAAGATGTCTGCTTCTGAGGGCAAGCCATTGCTTTCTGAAGGGGGTGGCCTCGGCCGTGATGAGGAAGGGATATTATTCTGTGTGCGTCGCGGTGAGGAAGGTGTCGCGCCAAAGGCGTCCGAGTTGAGAATCGAATCTACTAAATTCGACATCTTGGGAATCTGTTGCTGTGTGGAAGACAAAAGGGAGCGTCTGGGTCAGAGGGTAATAGTCAATGTGTGCAATTGCAAACCCCTGTCGAAGGAAGACAACGCGCAAGGGACGCGTCGCGCGTAAAGTGGTTTCTAGGCCTAGAATGGTTAGACTCAAGCGACCATGCATTTTCTCGACCTCGAAACAAAGTCGTGAATTCAATGACCAATTAGACGACGGCTTGATTAATCTATATTGCTGAAGATCGCAAGAACGATACCGTAGACTCCACGGCGGTTGTAGAATGACCTCAAAAGAGCCTGGCCAAGGCGAAAGGTCTCACGATCCCGTCGCACACCAAGAGCGAACGCAGCAGGAAGCCTCTATCAGGCGCAATCCGCACCCTGACTTCAAATCCGTAGAGTCCTCGCGACCACCGTGGTCCGAAAACGGCTCATTGCAATTCATACAGACTCGCGACCCGACCTGGACCTGGGGTCAAGGAGGCAATGACGGAGGCGCTTCGTTGAAGAATAATCATATCGAAATCGATCCCTATGCCGAGGGAAGGCCCCCTGTTTACAACTACAAGCTGCTGATATCCGGGATAACACCCAGACCTATTGGTTTCATAAGCACCATTTCAAAGGACGGTATGTTCCACAATGCTGCTCGACTGGAAAATTGGGCTTCCTGCTCATGTCCGCGCAGGGTCCTCAGCTAACCTTGCGCCCTATTCGTACACAAACGTGGTCTGCCATGACCCTCCGATATTCACGGTTGGCTTCGCGGGTAGCCTCGACAAGGCTAAAGACACCCTAGCCAATTTGATTGACACCGGCGAATGTTAGTACTGTTCGTCCCATGTCTTGGTATGAGTGTCGACAGACTTACAAATACAGGCGTTCTCAACGTGATATCTGAACACTTCGTCGAAGCAGCCAATGCTACCTCCGTCAACTCGCCCTATGGAGTTTCGGAATGGGACTTGACAGGTCTGCACCCAGTGCCAAGTGCTCGCGTACGACCTGCCCGTGTCAAGGAGTCAATCTTCGCCACCGAGTGTAAACTTGTAGAGGTCAAGGAGTTCGAAAGTCGAGCAACCCCAGGGAAAAAGACAGGCGTACTCGCCATTCTGGAAGGTGTCAATTTCTGGGTCCGAGAAGATGCCATCAATGAGGAGCGAAACCTCATAGACCCTGCGGTAGGTCCCATTCACTTTATGTTTCATCATTTTATTCTAAACACATTGATGCGTAGGTCCTGCGTCCAATCAGCAGACTAGGTGGGATCACTTACGCTCGGGTCACCGAAGGATTCGAGCTTCTGAGGCCGGACTACGAGAAGATGAAGGCTTCTGGGTCGCTGGAAGATGGCATTGGGTCCAAATCACACTCAGCTCGTCAGATGGACAAGCTCTGAAAGCAGTTTCGCAACATGGCCCGAAACGGATGCCGTAAAACGTCAAGGGTGCTCACGGACGGAGCCATTGTCGTTATTGAAGACGATCAAAGTTCTAATCGTTCAATATCAGCAATTTATATCCAACACAACAGCGGCAGGTCCTTCTCTGAGCATGAGAGCAGAACTGCTTCTCCGGCCCCAGGTCTACCTTGAAGCTGCTGTGAACCCGCGTCCATCCCGAACCATGGCCTCCTTATCGACATCGATCCTGCCGCTTTCCAAGCCTAGGTGTCAGTGGCTTCAACGATGAGTCAGTTTATCAATAACTCAGGAGCAGAGAGCAGGGACAGTCGTAAAAATATTGCCATGAGACGTGGATGGCACCAGGCGGTGATAACAAGTGTCACTCTACTGTCCCTTATCCGCAAGGCTGAGGTAGAGCCTTGTGGGAATATCACTCGCCTGATACTCCTATTACCAGGTTTTGTGGATTTGGTGAGGCATTCCCTTTGTGTGAAATCATTGGAATCGAGCTATGAATGAGGACGGCATGCACCAAAGACTGTGCGCCAATTTTTGTTCGCGTTGCAGGAACCCTTCTGTATCCATGGCCTTCTGCGGCCCTTTTCCAGTCAGAGCCATTTCCCTATCCACAATACTCCTTGAGATGCCTGATACAGGGATATCACGAAAGCTTGTTCTGCCTCAAGGCCGGATCAAACGCCAGAAATAACAGATTGCTTAGTTGTGTCATCGCAACCCAATAACACTCTGGAGTTGAGGGTAAGCAAAAGTACCAGCCGGTCGAGTTGAGGGTCTTACCATTTCAAGAGTCCACACTCTTCGGATCCATACTTTCACCCTAGTATCGACACCTTCGACATCATCCAACTCGACGCCTTCCCACCAGCATCTTCTTGCTGGCTTCCGCCAGAACAACAGCAACTTTTGAGCCATACCCACGGCATTACTCCCTGCAACATCACCTTTGACGTCTGTTCGTAGCCGAGCAAGTGCTAGACTGCAAATGACGGCTTTATTTGGTTCTCCTGCTCGGTGTCCCCAGCTGTCGTCATGGTTGAATCCGCTGTGTTCGTCAGTATTTCTCCGTATAGCGTAAAGCAGGACAATTACCCAGCAGTCAACATTTCTATCAGATGCTGCTCCGTTGTGCCAGCTTCCTCACTTCGCTTGAGCCCAGAGAAGATGCCATTCTGCTTGAGCAGCGACCTCCCTGCTGCTCTTTTGACCTCGGTCATCTCCACCGCTTCAATATCTGCTCGAGGAGGGATAACATAGAAGTCAAGGTCTTCTCTCAAGACAATGATTCCAGCTCGATCTTGAAGCATGTCCTTGGTAGAGCCTTGGAGTGGTTCGATGGAGATGGGATCATTCTCTGGAGGCGTGGTTGGGGAAGGTGATGTTGAAGGTATGGATTGTGCCACATCACGGAAGAAGTTCAACATATATTGCAGGGAAGCTGGGTCATACTGCGAATGATAAGTCATGTCTCCGATATAGGTATAGGGATTGCTAAGGATGGTGATGGGATGGGGATTTGATGAAAGACGTACGTCGACGGGATAGACATCGCCATCATGAAACGAGTTCATATGACCGTCTGGTAGGAGACCATTGGGGAATAGGGATAGCAAGACGAATTCAGGCAAGGTCAATAACTCCTCCCTGGACAAAGTGAAGCGTGATCCTCTGTATGCTGTCAGCCTGATATGCGCCGATCCGAATGTCTGACTAGACGTACCTCAGATCCAAGGTGATGTGCTCGTCAGCCGCAGCTTCTCCAGCTAGAGCCATTGTCAGCGCTTTGCTCCAACATGTTTCAATGTGGTAGGTGTCCTACCTCCTAATGTATTGATGGGTGGACCAGGTGACTGCTGAACTTGTGTGATAATGCTTGCCGCACCACCAGCTGCCGCCATGATGTAGCTGAAGGAGTCTAGAGGACTCGAGCCTTCGGTATAAGGTGGCGGAGGCTCTCCTTCTTCGACTGCCCTGGAAGACTGTGGCTTTGTGTCTGGGGGTAGCGCAGCTTTGGTCTCGGCCTCAGCCTTGCACTCGACCTCGTCTTCGGCGAGAGCCTCCTCGAAGGAGGGAGCCGGGGCGCTTGCTAGTAGCGAATCGCAGGCAGTCTCGGTAACAGTGGCTCTGATACGGTCGAGCTCGGCGTCTGAAGGAAAGTAGAGGGAAGAGAAGGGTGGTGGTGTGGGAGAAGGAGGGCTCGAGGACGATGCTTCGGATAGCGGAAAGTGAGGAGGCGGAGGAGCAGTGTATATCTTATCGTCGGCGGTGTCGAGATCGTTGTAAGTTGACAACGCCGTGGTGGGCGATTGTCGATGAAGAGGCTGATGTGACAAGGTGACTGATTGGGTGCTGCAGGAGCGCAGTCAGATTGAGCGTGTGTTGTGAAGTTGAAGGTGTCGATGTGACCGAGTCAAGCGTCGCAATGAGAGGGCGGCACAGGTCAGTTGGCATGGGTTCAATAAGACTTTGAATGTGGTTGATGAGTACAATACGCAGTATCTTGACTTGTAGACGCGAGGTTGGGAGAATTGGAATTGGAAGTAACCAGGGAAGTTGTCGCTAGAACACTTAGTCGAGGTAAGCGCATGATGGCGCCTGTGAAGTCAAGCAGGCGAGAGCGAGTATTGCACTTCTGGCAGCTATGACTGACAGTACTGGATTATGGGAAAAGAATTATGGATGCTTTGGATTCATGAGACCCTCGAGGTAGCTAAGGTATTCAGTCATCAGTCTTCTGGCCCGTCCTCTTATTCACTTCTCGTGTCTCCAGTCGTTGATACATCCGCTCTTTAACGACAATTCAGGCGTCTTTTCCGATTTTTCCTGAGCCTTGACTAGGGGTGAATATTTCTGATCCAGATCCTGGCTTCCCTCCGGCTTGTCCTCCGTGTGGCATGCCGGCCACCGTCTGTTCGCTGCTGGCTTTTTTTGCAGCACCGGTAGTGCCACTTGTGCCGATAACACCTGATCCGGCACCAGAACCAGCTGTGCTTGAGGGTCCTTTTTGGCCAGCGAGTCCAAAGAGGGAAGAGTGAGATTCAGTTGTCCTCTTCTGATCCGACATGATGATTTGAATAAGTTTGAGTGGCTGGGTCTAGGCTGGGGATGTCTTCAGAGGAAGAAAACGGTATCTCGTTGGGTTTCTTGCGTGCGGAATTTGGTATCTATGAGAGTCTTTTCCTAACGAAAGATGTCCAAGCTTGATCAAGAAAATGCTAACAGATAAATACCCCGGTGCACTAGAGCCGTGACTTGATGCAACCTTTTGTTAATGATAGTGATATGACGATCAAAGGGGGTCTTGACAGGTTCGGGACAGCAACCGACATGCGGATATAGGGTTCCGAGTCTGAGAAGGAAAGATATTCACGATCTGTCTTCCTGAATGCGCTTCTGGCATAGGCGGAACCATCCTATAACCCCCAGGCCTCGGAAGTTTAGAGCCCTGTCGAGGGACAAGGCCTCCGAAAAGGATGGTACCTGGGGAGACCGTATGTATTCTACCCTCGACTTTGCTGTATCATTTTCCATCAACGTCTTGCTACTCCTTGTCCCACCACAGGAACAGTGGCAGGCCTTCCATCCAATGATGGATGCCATGCTGCTTACCTCACAAACGTGCATCTCCACCATTGAACAATCTCAAGGCGTTCTGACTGCATAGCTTCTGCTGATCCTCCTCATTTGGAAACACTTCGGGCAGATACTTCTCATGCTGATCCGAAAGGAATTGCACATGAGACAATGACGTGAACGGAAAGTCGCTCCCATACAGCATCCTGTCTACAGTCACATACTCCAACATGCCTTTCATCTGCTCACTGAACGCCCACCCAGCAGAGTCGAAGTAGAATTGCTTGTTCAGCCTCTCTTTTACCCAGTCAGGATTGACAGCAGAGTCGACCCCAGGAATCTTCACAGCCGCAGCAAAGCCCGAGAACCTGTTGATCAGCGGCGGAAACGTCCCACCAACGTGAGGCACCAGGAAGCTGACATTGGGACATCGAGTGACTGTGCCCGATAAAAAGAGATTGATCACCGCCCGCGCAGTGTCGAACAGGAATTCAAACATCGGTCGTGGAAAGTCCGGCAGAGGCGTCGCTGCTGTTCCCGTCTTCAAGCAAGGCGTGGTCGGATGCATGAAAACCTTTGCCTTCCTCCTGTTCAATTCATCGAAGATTGGGTCAAATGCCTTGTCACCAAGATAGGAGCCGCCGAAGTTGGTCATGACCACGAATCCGTCTGCATCGAGCTCGTCCAACGCCCGCGGGATCTCCTTCAAGCACCATTCGACGTCTGTCAATGGTAAAGATGCGAAGAACCCGAATTGCTCTGGCTTCTGCTTCTTCATATCTGCGCCATAGTCGTTGCAGTATTTCGTGACTTTTCGAGTCAACTCGTTGTTGCCCGGTACAAGGACGGTACCCGGTGAACTAATGCTGAGGATTGATTTGGTGATATTGACTGCCTTCATCATTTCCAGGTGAGACTCCATACTCCATTCCTACAGAATTAGCACGACAACGGCACACACACAAGGGCCAACACACGGGAATTGCAGGCATCCCATCTGGATTCTTGTGGCCGTTCTCGGCACATGCGTCCCGGTATCCGCTGTTCACTCGTTAGCGAAACGTGACTTGAACACGGTGGTTGTGCAGCACTGACGGCGGAAGGTAATGAGAATGACAATCAATCTTCACGTGGGAAGACATGTTTTCTGGTTATTCCTTCGGAAGGCTGGGAGGATCTTGAGTCAATAATATTGTAGGAAGCAGGACAACTTGAATTGCCGTCGTTCACCATGATATGTATGTTCCTTCCTGTACAACCCTGCAACGCGGGGCGTTGTGGGGAGAAATGCTACCGCCCCGTGTGTCCTGCATAGACATGGCCGGATTATCCCCCTCCACTCGTGGTGTCCCGTCTGTAAAGCTGAATGCCCCGTCAAGCCCAAGCGCTCGGATGAGCCACACTTGCGAAGGGAGCAATGCTAGGCATCGTTTCGATTGCATATATCTCGGACCAACGGTTGATAGATATCGTAGCTAACAGTAGCATTTGGAAAAGCTGGCTGAATCCAGGTTCAGCCGAGGCCTTGTCGGCTCTTGCCGAGTCTGTGAATTACTTATCGCAACTACGACGGAACGACTTCACACTCCTCGACAACATCTCTTGAATGGGCATCGACTTACCCCTGAGTGTACAATAATACCTTCGTCTTGTTTTGGTCGGAGAATAATACAACATACCTGGGTGAGAAGGCAAGATTCTACCCGCTTACCGAACTCAGCGTTCATCCCAGGAAGAAATGGCCGAACTGCGTACGAACGAAGATGTCCACTTGAATACTCTCACCTACAGAACTTCACAGCAGGATGATCACCGAGCGGAGAGCCTCGAAGAGAGCCATGAAGGCACTGGTCAAGGTCTCCCACCCGTAGACAAAGGCTGGGCGGCATGGAGAATGCTTCTCTCAGCCTTCATCTTCGAGTCATTACTCTGGGGTAAGTGGGCCAACGTTTGTCCCAGACCACAAGTATGACTTGACACCTGTGCCCAAATACTAACAGCATATGCTTGGATAGGTTTTCCCTTGTCATTTGGGGTTTTCCAAAATTACTATTCGCAACTTCCTGAATATGCAAATCAACCATACGTCTCGGTTATCGGAACTGTTGCGTCGGGAATATCATATATGGGTGCTCCTGTGATCATTCCTTTTCTTAAACGTGCAAGAGAATATCGTACCTACATGATATGGTTGGGATGTAAGGCCAGCTTGGTAAGCCTACTGGAGAGCTCGACTGACAGCTTACATAGGGACCCTGTGTATCGTCGGAGTCCTAGCCAGCTCTTTCGCGCAATCACTGGGTGGCATCATCTTCACCCAGGGGGTCATGTACGGTGTTGGCTTTACTGTCTTTTACTACCCCATTATCGGCATGGTTAATGAATTCTGGGTTGCTCGGCGAGGAATGGCTTACGGCATTTTATGCAGTTCATCTGGAGTCTCCGGCGTTGTTATCCCTTTCCTGCTTGAAACATCACTAGACCGGTTCGGACTCTCTACGACATTACGGGCAGTTGCAATTGGCTTAGCACTGGTGACGGGCCCTTTGATTCCATTACTCAAGGGACGGATTCCGATATCAGAGCAGAGTTCTGCTGCCCCGGTTGGCCGAACGGATCGGGGTTTCCTACAAGTACCGTTATTTTGGATCTATTCGGTCTCGAATCTGATGCAAGGCCTTGGATACTTCTTCCCGTCACTCTATCTACCATCCTACGCAACAACATTGGGCATGAGTTCGAAGATGGGGGCGTTGTTGTTGGCCATAATGAGTGTTTTCCAGGTCCTCGGGCAGTTCAGCTTTGGGTACCTGTCTGATCGCCGATTCTCGGTGAATGTGCTAACTCTGACCTCGACCTTGGTGTCAGCAACCGCAATTCTGACATTGTGGGGTTTGGCGCAAAGCTTCTCGCTCTTATGTATTTTTGCCGTCGTCTATGGGTTCTTCGGCGCTGGATACACGGCCATGTGGGCAAGAATGGGAACCAGCGTGACAACCGACACAACGGCTGCCTTTACCGCCTTCGGTCTTTTCAACTTCGGCAAGGGACTTGGAAACGTCTTTGCTGGCCCAATTGGCGCCAATCTCTTGATCGACTCCGTTAATTCCGTGGAGTATGGCGCGGCGAAGTACAAGGCGGTCGTCCTCTTCACAGGCTCTTGTATGCTCGCCAGCGCTGCAAGTGCGACGGCCGCGTACTTCAAACCTTGGAAGGCTGCCTCTGTGTGGGAATGACTGCTCATAGAATAAGAGGGTTAATTGCCCGGTGTACGGAATACAGAACAAGGAGATCGAGAGGAGAACACTCTACTAGCCTCCTGATCGACGAGGTGTGCTTATGTAAGGCATCGCGAGGCTGGGCTTGGCAAGGCAAAGCGCGACTGGCACTGACTGGGTGACTGGCGCAGGATATCTTACTAAGTAGTTTCTCGGTTTCGCGGTCTCTCCAGATTTGCGATCACAAGCGAAAAGCGTGTCTTTGAGAGGGCGGTCTAACAACAATTGCTCCTCTATCACTGTGCAGGACTGTTGATCATGCTATAGTGTCGTCGCACGTCCTCACCATGGCTCCCGCGCAATCCTTTGTCACCAGCTATCCCCCGCGGGTTCGTCAATATGCAAACACCCTACTCCAACCTGTCCTCCAAACTCAGAATGTCGGCGCCGGAAGTCGCACGACAAAGCGAGGAACCACGATCATAAACTACGCCGACGACGCCTACGATGACGATGACTTCGATGACAGCGAGACCTCAAGGCGACCAACCGGCCTGCGATCGCTACGCCGCGAAGACCTTGAGAAAAGAGAGCCGCAACATGAAAAGCTGGGAAAGGAAATATACCAACCCGTGTCTCTGCAGCCCATCTACAGAGATTGGATAGTCAGAAGAACAGTCAGGCCCACGTATGTCAAGGAAATGCCCCAGCCCAGACCCAGCCCCATCAAGAGGAAGAAGGACAATGTTGTTAACCCAGATCCCATGAATAACAGGACCGACTCCCAAGCCAATATCCAAGCACAACTCCCGCTCACTCTGATCCCCATACGAATCGATCTCGATGTCCCGCAGCACCAGCCAGAAGCCCCGTACCCATTCCCTCCGCGAGGCATGGACATGGGCCTCAATCCAGCCCTTCCACTCTTCAAGCGACCTGAACTAGCGCCTGGTTACAAAATTCGAGATATCTTCTTATGGAATCTGCACGAAGAGCTGCTGACTCCCGATGACTTTGCTCTGAACTTCGTGCGAGAACTTGACCTACCCAATCAGACTGCGCTTGCGATGAACATCAGCCAACAAATACGGAATCAATTAGAAGATTATGCTGGCGTTGCAATGCATCCACTGTTTCACACTCAGGCGAAGAAGGCACAGATGCCAGAAGTAAACAATGCTGGAACACCCTCGGCGATGGTGAATGGAAGTTCGCGCGACGGAACTCCGCGACCGCTTCGGGGTGCCTCAATATCTCGACCAGCCTCAACGACACCTGCCACGCTGGCTCCTTCTACTCCTCGGCCAGCCACGCTCACTAATGGCGCCGCTGTAACGGCTATTGCTTCTCCACTGCCAGCAGACCCTCTGATTGTACCAGACGATCCGACTGAAGACCCGCACATGAATCCGGATGATTCTTTTCGATGTATCATCACCCTATCAATATACCTTTCCTCCAGGCTTTACCAAGACAAATTCGAATGGTCTTTACTGCATCCTCCTGGCGCTGCCGAAGCGTTTGCGAAGCAGACATGTGCGGATATGGGCCTGAACGGAGAATGGGTAATGGCCATCACCCATGCCATCTATGAAGCAGTTCTCCGACTGAAGAAAGAAGCCTGCGAAGGTGGAATGATCATGATTGGGGGAGGTGCACGGGGCGGTGGTGAAATGGACAACCAAGCCATCCGAGCCGAGGAAGGAGCAGGTTGGAGATACGACATTGACGACTTTGGTGCGGAATGGGAACCCAAGTTTGAGGCCCTTAGCAAAGAGGAGATTGAAAAGAGAGAAGGAGATCGAGAACGACAGTTGAGACGGCTGCGGAGGGAGACTGCCAGGTTCAGTTCTACGGCTGGCATGGTCCCGTCTGCAAGAGAGCAGGAAGCACAGTTACGGGGAAGCTACTTTGACTATACTGCCGTCGGGACCGGAGGTGAGGAGACGCCGTCACTTGGTCGTGGCGAACGCAGCAAGAAGAAGCGACGGTTCCGATCTCTCAGTCCTGTTGGCAAAGCGCAAACTCCCGAAAGTTCCGCCAGCGCTGCATGGGGAGGAGAGGGCAACCGGCTACAAGAATATGAAAGACAGACGTGGAGGTGCAAGCACTGTCTCATCTGGGGCAATGCCGTGTGGGCGGTCAGAGACGGACCGCTTGGGGCAAGGGTGAGTCTTCTTCTGCTCCGGCTGTTGAATGTTGAATGCTGATCATGCTTTAGACGCTTTGCAATAATTGTGGTCTCATCTTCGAGAGAGACAAGAAACTCCCAGTCTGGGCCGACGGACTGCACAAGCATGATGTTCCCCTTGGAAGATAGGTCTCTGATTTTGGAGCGGCATGGGAGGTCGCAGGGTTGGTGATACCGCGCGGTGGACCTATTTCACGATGTTTGGGACAGTGATATGGTTCTCCTGCTGGGCTGAACGATAGCCCGGCGCTGATTTACTACGAGGCATTACAGGGTCAACACCTGTACACAGCAAGGCGTTGGTTGGGGCCAGGCATAACGACTTTGCATTGAGATCAATGGTGGATGGTGTAAAACAGAGGTTAAGATGCCAATATGGTTCATTTAGCTGGAGAGAAGAACGTGGTTTCGATACTCGGAACCCTACTCCCCAATGGTAATCTGAATTGAAGCCGACATTGAGCAGCTATTTGAGTACTCCTTACCGTCGCGCTGTTGTCGTCCCTGAAGTGCAAGATTACCTAACTAGGTAGATAAGATGTTCATCCCGGTTGAATTGCGGGAAGCGCGACCTCAATTCCTGGGGGTGCAGTTAATTTGATGCCAGATCACAATTCACAAACCATACCTATGCACTTACCTCCCTGCGCAATTGCAAGTCTTGATATCCTCTGAACTATGCTGTAACGCTTCTTCCGATTCTCTCAACTTCGTTTTCATTACTCAATCTAGCGGCTTTCAGGCCAGGAGACTCGGGCGGCATCTACAATATGGTACGTCAATGTTTGGTTTCGCCCACCAGCGCTGCCCGACTCTCTAGAGAAGCGCGTCCGGAATATGAGTCACCTAGGGCTCAACAAGCTGGGTCAATTGTCCTGAGAAGATAACGCTGACATGTGTTGAAACAGGCACAAGTCATTGCAAACTCGGGCCATGATGATATGATTGTACGTCCTTCCTTCGTTCGTCGCAGCCCGTGCACACAACGCGGCACTGTTCGTGAAGCGCCAAAGCGAAAGAGCAATGGATCTGGCAGATAAAACAGGAGACTGACAGCATTGCATCTACAGCACGACGCAGTCCTAGACTACTACGGCCGCCGACTAGCAACATGCTCAAGCGACAAGACGATTAAGATCTTCGAAATAGATGGTGACCAGCACCGCTTAACAGAAACGTTGAAAGGGTATGTTCTATCAGTCACCTACCTGCGCTACCCATGGTCATACTGCCTATATATGCTCATCTCACACTGCCACGCGGCGGTTCGCTTGCGGCCTCTTCGTCTAACGTCTGCTGGGCCATTACATGCTAATATCAACCTAGGCACGAAGGTGCAGTATGGTGTGTAGCCTGGGCACACCCGAAGTTCGGCACCCTTCTCGCCTCCTCCTCCTACGATGGCAGAGTACACATCTACCGCGAAACACCAGCGCAACAGCCCAACGCCCCACCCGCCTGGACACTGGTATTCACATCTACCATCCACACTGCGTCGGTCAATATGGTATCATGGGCTCCTCCTGAACTCGGCTGTCTTCTGGCCTGCGCCTCCTCGGACGGGAATGTGTCTGTTCTCGAATTCCGCGACAATCAGTGGGCCCATGTGATTTTCCCGGCGCACGCGATGGGTGTGAACGCAGTGAGCTGGGCGCCCGCCGGCGTCCCAGGTGCTATTACACGTAAGGACGGTGGTGGACAATCCGCGCCAGTGCGACGGTTCGTTACGGGGGGAAGCGACAATGCGGTCAAGATCTGGGAATTCAACAGCGCAAGTCAGAATCAACAATATGAGAATACGGTTGTCCTGCCGAACGGGCATACGGACTGGGTCAGGGATGTAGCGTGGAGTCCGACGCTGTTGAGCAAGAGTTACATCGCGAGTGCCAGCCAGGATAAGACGGTCAAGATCTGGACGAGCACAAATCCGGCGGACAGTGGGTCATGGACTTTGGCGAAGACGTTGGAATTTGACGCCGTGCTGTGGAGAGTTAGTTGGAGTCTCAGCGGGAACATCCTGGCGGTGAGCGGTGGCGATAATAAGGTTAGTTTGTGGAAGGAAGATCTCAAGGGGAATTGGGAGATGGTTAGGGAGGTCACGGAATGATTGAGATGTTGAACTGTTGAGGATAGAGAAGGAAGATCTTATGGCTGGATATCTCGCTGCTCGGTTGAGATGTCATATTCATTACTCTGCTAGCCAGCAGAGAATGCTCTGTCCAGGTCATAGGGAATGAACTTGATTGCATGGCCGTGTCGAAATAGCCGGCGTTTTATGTTTGACAGAACACTGTAAAAAGCAACTCAACGATTCAAAAACGATGTTCTACCTTGTTCATTCGGCCAGAAGACGACATGAATGTAGCCTCGTAGGGATATGAACAGGGAGGATAGGAAGGGGTATATACGCATTACTTTTACATTGGCAGACTATGTCCTGTCCACTGCTTCTCAATCCTCCTCTTCCCGGCGACATCGCCTTTGAACCCACTGGCCTGGATTTTCGGTTTCGTGCTTGCCACCTCCAGCTGCTGCGCTCTCAGATTTGCAGCTTGGATCCTCTGCACCGACGTCTCTCGACCCAGGATGTCCAACGTGGCCGCGACGGGCGGTCCTTTGCTCCCGACCGCCAACGCCCATCGCAGATAATGATACAGTGCTTTCTTCCATGCGCCCGCGTCCACGTTTTCGTCCGGCGGGATCTCCAGCGCCTTGAGTTGAGAGGAATGCACCTCTTCGCTCCACGACGAGCCACCGGGGACCAGACACACTGTCGCTGCGGCGACACGAAGGTAGTGCATGAGGGACACGTCAACGTCAGGGTCAGACGCGTGAGCTGTGAATGGTAAGGAGTCGGGCTCGGGCTCCTCGAAGAAGATAGCTAGCTGTTCGGCGAAATCGGTCGGGGAGCGGTACTTGAACGATTCGATGTTGAGCATAGTGGTTAGCACGTCCTGGAGCTTCCGGGCCGGACCTAAGAAGTCCATGACGCGCTGTGCGCCGTATCTATCGAGCACGGCGACAGCCAGGTCGCGAACCATCTGCTCGAATTGGGGGCCTTTGGCTTGGATCCGACGTCTTGCATGTCGGACTTGTAGGTATTCTAGCTTGTTGAACGAGACGATGGTGTTGCCCTTTGTGATTTTCAGGTCAAATAGTGTCTCGAGCTGGGGGAGTTCGAGGACGTCGTTCTTCTGGGAATGCGACCAGCCTAGCAATGCGGCGAAGTTGACCAGCGATTCGGGGAAGATGCCCTTGTTGCGGAAACTTGCAATGTCCGAGTCGAAGTTGCGCTTGCTGAGTTTCTGCTTGTTCTCGTCGACGAGTAGTGGGACGTGCGCGTATAGTGGCGGCGTCCAGCCGAGGGACTGGTACAGGGCGACGTGCAGGGGCGTCGAGGCCATCCATTCGGAGCCGCGGACGACGTGGGTGATGTGCATGTCGTGGTCGTCGCATACGTTGGCCCAGTGGTAGGTCGGGTACCCGTCGGACTTGATGAGGATGGCGTCTTCGTAGACGGGCTCGTCGACCAGGAGTCTTTTCGTTTTCTCCGCGCCGTGCCCGCTCTTGCCGTAGACCAGGTCGTTGTAGCGTGGCCATGTGTCTGGGGAGCGGAAGCGAATGACATGTTTGTCGCCGCGGTGGGCTCTTTCTTCAGCTTCCGAGTGCGGTAGTTGCAGGCATTTCCGGTCGTAGCCTAGACTCAGACCTTTGTCGTGACGGCGTCGATTGAGGTCGTCGAGACGTTCGGTGGAGCAGAAGCAGCGGTATGCCTGACGCGTTTGGAGCAGGTTCGAGATCTGCCGTTGATAGAGAGGGAGTCGTTCCGATTGCCGATATGGTCCGTAAGGACCGCCCACCAGGGGGCCTTCATCCCATTGTAGACCGGCCCATGTTAGGTCTTCGTACAGCCGCTCCTCCGCACCAGGGATGGTCCTCTTTGCATCTGTATCTTCGATTCGCAGGAGGAATTGGCCCTTCGTCGCTCGTGCCAGGAGGTAGTTGAACAAGGCTGTTCGGATCGAACCTAGATGGAGGTTCCCTGTCGGCGAAGGAGCAAACCGTGTCCGTGCAGGTTTGTCTGGGAGTTTCCCTCGTCGGGGAAGAGGCACTGTAGAATGGCTGCGAATGGCTGTCGCGGCACTTCGCTGTGCATTATGCGCAGCTTGAGGAGTACGTGCTCGACATGACGTGCATATCCATCCGGTGACACGGACTAGTCCAGCGTTTCGACCAGACCTCATGTGTCGTAAAGGCGGTTCTGGTGGGAGGCAATGGTGTGGTGAGAAGGCGAGGCGACGAAGACACGAGAATATTCAAGCAACTGGACGAGTGGCTTAGCGGCCCGGGCAAAGAGGTTCCGCAGTGAAGATCAGCTTACACAAGTTACTCCATACAATACTCTATTTTTTCAACCTAATCATCGGCACCAAACCTTTCCTACTACCACACACAGTACAACTCCTCCCCAAGCACGCCCGAAACTTTCTGTGTACGTTGAAAACTAGCGAATCTAACGATGAACGGCGCACCGCAATCGCCAGAGGATATCGACCTCTACGAAATCCTCGGCGTCCCCAAGGATGCCTCGCAGGCAGACATCAGAAAAGCCTACCGGAAGCAGGCCCTCGCAAACCATCCTGACAAGGTCGCGCCAGAGGAGCGAGAAGAGGCCGAAGCTCGCTTCAAAGCCGCCAGTCAAGCCTACGAA
This sequence comes from Vermiconidia calcicola, assembly GCA_035928285.1. NCBI lineage: Eukaryota > Fungi > Ascomycota > Dothideomycetes > Mycosphaerellales > Extremaceae > Vermiconidia > Vermiconidia calcicola. The sequence goes on along the minus strand of JAXLQG010000001.1, from coordinate 2,426,929 downwards.
ATCCTCTACGATGACGAAAAGCGACATCTTTACGATGCACACGGGATGGCGGCCTTCAATGGTGGAGGAGGCGGCGGGGGTGCGGAGGTCAACATGGAAGACATCCTAAACATGTTCGGCATGGGTGGCGGTATCCCTGGTATGGGTGGTATGGGCGGTATGCCCGGCATGGGAGGACGCAGGAAGATGCGACGAAGCCCGGATGAGAATCAGAAATACGAGGTCACTCTGGAAGATCTGTACAAGGGGAAGACGGTCAAATTTTCCAGCACGAAAAATGTCATTTGTTCCAAGTGCAGCGGCAGCGGTGGCGTGGAGAAGGCCAAGCCAAAGGAATGCTCTTCTTGCAAAGGTCAAGGTGTCAGGCAGATTTTGAGCCAGGTCGGACCAGGCATGTTGACTCAGCGTATGGTCGAATGTGGGGCATGTGAAGGGACGGGTGAGGTTTGGAATCCAAAGGACAAATGCAAGAAGTGCAAGGGCAAGAAAGTCACGGAAGAGAGGAAGCAGCTTGAACTCTACATTCCTCGGGGTGCGAAAGAAGGTGATCAGATCAGGCTGGAAGGAGAAGCCGATCAGGTCCCCGGTGCCGAAGAGACGGGAGATATCATCTTCCATCTCGTTGAGCAGCCTCACGATTCCTTCCAACGTACCGGCAATGATCTGTCTGCCAAGTTGGAGATCAGTCTTGCAGAGGCTTTGACGGGTTTCCACCGCGTCGTCATCAAGCACCTTGACGGCCGTGGTATCGAGCTGCACCATCCCCAGACCCCAGGCCAAGTCCTCCGACCAGGTGAAGTTCTCAAGGTCCCTGGCGAGGGTATGCCATTGAAGAGAAGCGACGCCAAGGGAGACCTGTTCTTGGTGGTCGAAGTGCTATTCCCTGAAGACGGCTTCTTCACCGATCCAGCTGTTCTCGAGGGCTTGCGAAAATTGCTGCCCGGGCCGCCTCCAGCCATCGAAGCCGACGAAACTGATGAAGTTCCGTTCGAGATCGCTGATATCGATGACATTGGTGGTCAAGAAGCCCACAACGCCTGGGAAGACGACGACGAGGGTCCTCAACAAGCTCAATGCCAGACCCAGTAAACCTGTTGGACAGTCTGGCACACGGCATGACGTGACGAGTTATGAGGTTCCGAAGATGAAAAGAAGAGGACGGTCTCTATCTTCCGCCAGAGATCGACGGCATTAGACGGCGTTCTGGGTTTCAAAAGCATTTTTGTGGCGTTGAATACTATTAGACATGGCAATGGATTGGATGGCCAGCGATGATATCGAGCTTCGACCAAGCGCGACCTGAACTGGCCCCGGATGGTAGGTTCCAGAGGAGGCCACAGATTGTGAGACGATGTTTTGGTCATGAAACCACTGTTAAGAAAGATACCTGATTAATTCTGTGCTGAAAGTCGAGTTGTGTTTGTCCGCCATCCTCATCACTGACCACTTCTTGATATAAGCACACAGTATCTACTCTACTTGCTGGAGCGTGACTGGAGGACTGCAGGTTGTAAATGAATATTCCGTAACTCTCATCGCCAATTCATCCCTGCTGATTCATCCATATCCTCCGTACCTAAATGACGTGCCGTTTCAGCAATATCACGTGATATTTGCATCGCACGTGACAGCGATCGGACCTTGAGGGTCGATCGAATTGATTTGGTTTGGGCTGCGCTCTTGCTCAGCAGACTCTCACTCTTTCAAACCGCCAACAATTCTTCCACTCACCATTGTTACCAAGTATTTGTTGCTGCGAACAAATCCTTTGTCCCTCCCACAAAGTGTTGTTTTCGCAAACGCTTACGCTCTTTCACCAAAGCCGCCTGACGACCGATCGAATCGAGGATCAACTGACGCCCCACCCTGGAAGGAGCAAGGCGAGGAGAAACTGCCGCCACAAGTACCAGGACGTTGGCTGGCGACGAGGCCGCGCTCGACAACGGTGCGCAAGTCACTGCGAGGGATCCGCTGTGTCGCTTTTCATGTCATATTCCTCGAGGTCTACCGCGATCCCACCTTCGCCAACTTCTCCGCCTGATTCGGGTCTCAAGCGCCGTCGCATCTCTGACAATCTCCCGCAAACCCCGGTTTCTCCTTCTTTGATGTCAGTCGCAACGAAGAGCTATGCACCTCCTTATGGACATAACCAGCATACCGACGAGGTTTCGGGTCGGTCGTCTCCACGCTCGCCGAGGAGCGCCGCTTCACACTCGCAGCCATCTTCCTCTCATATAACCCACTCACTACCGACACCTGCGCATAGCGTGACGGGCATTCCCGGACTTGATATGGCTGAAGACGCTGATCAGCATCGCGACAAGAGACCGAGGCTGGATACCGCAAGGGATGAAGATAGAATGGAGGTAGAACCATTCCCAAGGGCCACAAATCACGACCGGCAAAATGATATGGATTTGGATGGTGGCGGAGCCGAGGATGCGCAGGTCTCAAAGCCTGCTGGTGGTTCTGTAGCGGACGAGCCGACCCTGGAACAGTTGCAGGAAGATATGGGCGAAGCCTTTCTTTCTTGTCGATCCAGTAAGGCTCTCCTCAGGCTTATCACTTAGAGGTCAGGTTTGCAGATTTATTAACTGTTGACTGCAGAAGTTGAGCGCCAAAGACCGAATCCGCAACAACATTTACTGGCATCTTATGGCCTAGGCTCGTTACTACGGAGTGTTGCCCGCACTGACCCTAGGACCGGCGAAAAGATCAATAAACTGCGGAAGTCATACGAAGGGCAGATCAAGAACTTTGCTCTGGCTGGTAGGAATAAGCCTGTCAAGGGAGAGCGCAATATTGAAGAAGACCAACCTGGACCGCTGCGGCGCATGGCCGGTTCATCAGCATGGGGCTTACAACCAGAAGAGCAATGGAATGCAGAGCATGCCAAGTCGAAAATCGAAGTGACCACCGATTTTAAGGCGAAATTGAAAAAGGCATTGCAAATGCAACCAGGAACCGTCAGGAACAACGCACACTGGGAGGACGTCCTAGGGTTCGACAAACCTAAGCCGAACGTAGTGCCGCCACAGCAAAAAGCTCATCAGCCAACACCGATGCACGTCACTAATGGAATTCCTCGACAAACCGCACAACCAACGACGGACGCAAAACGTCAGACCCGTGGCAAGAAGCGAAGTTATGGTGATGACAGTTTCGTTGGATACGGTGAAGGCTATTCCGACCCAGAAGATGGAGATGGAGATGAGTATGGAGGGCAGAGGAAACGCAAGAAGGTGATGATCACGATGGGTTCTTGATAAGGCTGCCGCAGCTGACGTCGAACAGGATTTGATGGGAACACCTGTCGCCTACGGGCAGTATCAGGAACGCTAGGCGCGCCCAGAGACCGTTTCTCCAGCTAGCCCTGGCCTAGGCCAGCGCAAACAATGCACCATGTGCCACCGGCCCGACTCTATCGATCAATTTCAGTCGACACACAGCACAGGGATACTCGCAACCTGCGCAACGTGCCGCGCAAAGGCACTGCGGAGACGGCCCAAGGCCCGTAAGGCCCAGCCTCGAATGTCTGATCTTGATCCCCAGGCTCGAAGGTCTGACCTTGATGCTCGTGCTCGAATACCTGCTCTTCGGCGTCTTGCACCGCGACCAAGTGGTATTTGAGAGTGGCATTGCACATTTTTATGTTATATTTTTGCGCCAACCAACCAAGATTTTACAAGATACCCTAATGATAGATACAAAAGGAAAAAGTGCCAGTCAGCAGTGGAAGGCTTGCCAAACGACGGAAGGGCGTTGAATGAATTTGTTGTCCACCGTCGAGGTCGGTGCATGGGGATTGATAATGAATTCCTTCGAGTTCAAGTTTCGACTTGCGAGTCGACTGGGCTGGGCGTATTGCAACCTTTCAACGAGGAGGATCATCAAGCTCTTTTGGTGATGTGACGCAAGAACATTCTAGTTGTTACGGCTTGTTAAAACCTCCACGCCCTTTGGCAGCCGCCAAGGGCGCGTCTTGTACGAATTAATGACAACGTAGATGAATGAGATACTTACACATTCAAGTATTTATTGCTCTCTTATCTATCCAAGCATTGAGTTGCCCAGTAATTGTTGTTCTGATTTCCCATTCCAAGGTTTGATTAGAACATTTTCGAGATTTTAAACTATATCCATAACAAACCTCATCCACCGCGATAACACCCCGTACAAAAGCTATCACAAGACCGAACACTGGCAAAAATGTCTGATGAATTGCCAATGCCAGAGCCGACGGTGCCTCGCAGGCCATTCTCGTCATTCAAAGTCATAACTTACGACATCTACGGGACCCTGGTCGATTGGGAGACGGGCCTCATCAACGGCCTTCAACCACTCGTCGCTCGGATTCCCGCAGACTCTCCGCACAGCATTTACAGGCACAGCCGATCCGGCGCCGGACGAGTCAAGCTGGCCGAGAAATTCCACGAGGTCGAGTCACAAATCCAAGCCGGCAATCCCAGCATGAAGTACAGCCAAGTCCTGCGGGAATCGTATCTCAAGCTAGCTTCTGAGTTCGGTGACGACAGCAGCAGCAGCGAGGCCGTGGTGGTGGAGGACGAGGCGCAACGATTCGGCGCGGGTGTCGGTTCGTGGCCTGCATTTCCCGATACCGTTGACGCGTGCAAGAGGCTGTCCAAGTACTACAAATTGATCCCTGTGAGTAATGTCGACAGGGACAGTTTCAGCGAGACGTGCGCGGGCCCGCTGAAGGGGGTGGATTTCTTCCGTGTCTACACGGCGCAGGACATTGGCAGTTACAAGCCGGACTTGAGGAATTTCGAGTACTTGTTGAAGCATGTGAAGGAAGACACGGGGGGCGTGGAGAAGGAAGGGATTCTGCATGTCGCGCAGAGTCTTTTCCACGACCATGTGCCGGCGAAGAAAATGGGCTTGAGCAGTGTGTGGATCAATAGGAAGGGCGCGGGCATGGGGAGTGGTGGCGGGATCGAGGGTGTTCATCAGAGGGGTGAGGTCGGGTATGGGTGGAGGTTTGCGACGCTGGGCGAGTTTGCGGATGAGGTTGAGAGGCAGATGGCGGAGGAGCAGAGATGAGGTATATTTTGTACTAGTACTAGTACTAGTACTAGATGTTAGGACGAAGATGAAGATGAAGATGAAGATGGAAGTTGGACGACTTCACAGTGACATGAAACTCCTTGAGAGCTTTCTGCCTGAAAGGGCTTTGTATGCTCGACGCAGCCTGATAACCGCATTGCTGCAAATGTGGCGAGCACCTGTCTTGCAAATGGTGCAGCTTTGTACCTGTGTTCTGCAGCCGTGGATGCGATCCTGTTTGCACCGCCCTTTCATTATGAGCAAGGAAGAGGTGCATGAGCTCGTAGGCATTTTTGCCGCGTCCACGAGGCAGGTGCTTCAAGAGAAGAAAATCATGCAGTGACCCACTCAATGTAGATTTCATATAACAGTATAGCATTTCTGCCGGATTCAATGGAATATTATAGGCCATTGCAGGCCTGTCGTTACCTTCCGTCCTGTGTCCCGGTTTGCGACTGGCCAGAACAGCCCCTGCGATGGTGCAGGTCAATATCCGTGCCAGCGATCGTTCGCACAGGCTGCGTAAGGACAAATTGATAATCCTTCCAATGTCCGCGGGACAGCATGTTTGTAGCGTTCTCTAGCGTTATCTCCTGAGTCAGCGGCCCAGACAAATCCAGCCTCTGATGTTCGCTAGTGGCCTTGAAGATACGATCGGGACAGTCGCCTCGTGCGGAGGGTATTGGAATCCTCTCGTATCCCAAGCATGGGCAGCCATCTCTCCAGCCATCTCCTTCGGATGGTGATGTAGGAGTCAGCATTGCTGAGATGGGCCATGATGTCTCCGCAAGGATAATAGCAAATGCACCGTGTGACTGTATGATTCTTGCCTTGGAAACGGGTAAGTTCTACATTGCTCCTCCCTTGGTGGTAGTCCCCGTCGGTATTCTAAAATTGCGAAATCAGCGTGATGGACTTGGACTTGCATCCGACTGGCGAGCTGTTTCCGGGCTTGCTGGAACAATTCTGGTTGTTGTGAGAGCCGTAACGGTGTACGGAGCAACCTCGCTTCAGCGAATGTGAGACCTGAGTACTGGATCAATCAAAGGCTCAACCTGAGAGCGCCCTCCCGACCATCTCTTTCGCCCTTGGACTCAGATCCATAGCCAATGCCAGTTGCCTGCCTCGTTCTCCCATCTTGACCCACGTTTTCTGCAGTATACTTATGATCTTGTCTTCATCGTGACCCTTTTCGAACTCGTCAAACTGGTCATCCAAAAACACTAGACACGCAACGTCTTCGATGATCTGCGCGTCCGGATCGCCCTTGCCTTCACCCTTCTTAAGGTCTTCCTTTGCTATCAGCGCAGCTACTTTGTCCGCTTCTTCGGGCGTGTAGTCACACTCGAGGCATATCTGCTTGACCTGTTCGGCCTGGCGCTTTTTCAGGAATGTGCGCCAGGCAAAGTAGCCTGGTCTCGTGCGCGGGTAGGAGTCGCGAGGAACTTCCCAGCGGCGGAAGTGTTGGGCTCGAGCTGCTGTCTGGACGAGAAAAGAGGGGTCGCCAGTGTGAAGAAACAGAAACTTGGTCATCTTCTGAGCGTAGTGGAGCTCGTAGGGGATTGAGGTGTCGTTGACGGTGATTTGGTTGGGGTCTTCGGCGTGGGCGGCGTCGATGAGGGAGAGGGCTGTGCTGAGGTTCCGGGACATCTTGGGCACTGTGAATCCAGGTTCAAGATCAGGGTGTCGTGGACGTAGCGGTTATACAAGTAGGATATTTATCACTTCTCACGCGACTGCGAGGAAGCACGGACAGATACTGTGGTACAAGATAGACGAAGAAAATCAGAGATGTCGCGACGTCATAGTCTCAGCCTCGCATATGGAGTAGAGTTGGGATGTTCATATCATTCTCATGGCCTGGCAATCGCCACGGGCATACCATCGTAGATCTCATCTCAATGGCATTCACTATCTCAATATTTCCGGCAACCTTTGTGAAAGAGATGGAGTCCTCAAATCGGCTTTCGCTTCGAGCGCAGTTGTAGCGCAGCTCTTCGACGCTCCAACGTCCAGCAGTATTGTCTCACTCCCAACACTCCAAACTGTGTAGCTTCTTTGGTTGTTATTCAAGGACAGCATGGAAAACTGATCATATCAATACATCTCATGCCCCGCCCTCACGTTTGGCATATTCGTCCTCCATCCTCTCGGAATAGAGAGCGTCAGCCTCCTTCTGGGTGAGCTTCTTCTGCTCGCTGACATTCTCGCTCGTGATCCGTCCCTGCGCCGGCTGTCCAGCGCCATTCATGATGTGTGGCTGCTGACCTGATGATGAATTTGCCGGCACTGTCGTCCTCGTGGTAGTCGTTTTCTTATTGCTGGCATTCGCGCCGAGGCTGAGACCGCCTGATACGGCACCTGCAAACGAGGCTCCGGCATTGGCGGCAGCCTCGGAGGTCTTCTTGAAAACCCCTGCGTCGTCGGACATGGTGGGTTTAGTGCTGTAGAGAGGCGTAGTGGTTTACAGAAGAACAAGACGTCAAGTTCAATGAGATGTGAGATACGATTGTGACGTCGAAAACAGCCTCGAGGTGCTTGGAAGGTATCACGAAGCTCTTGAGGTCTTGGAGTGAGATGTACTGTGTATATAAGATACCTGGTGTTTTATTGCTCACGAGGTTCGACAAGGCTTCAAAACCGGTTTTGGTGGTGAGTTTCCGTATGTAGTCGCGATGGGAGCCTTGGACATGAGGATGCCGAGGGTATCGTGATCCCTGCAACACGCCATCACATAGCGACGTCATGCCGATCGATGGGCGTAGTCGTGGGCATCGTGGCCAATGGACTTTGCTTGGAGTAGTTCTGGGCCAGACGTACACCCATTCTATACAATTGTTCAGAGAGTGGTAGAATACATGGGAAATACAGGCTGCATTATTCATGAATAAGGTGGTCCATTGACAGCGAGAAGGCGGTCGTTTCTATACCACGTAGCTCGACAATATGCAGTCTGAATGGGCACCTGAATCAATACACCTGCCCCCTGAACGTTCAGCCTTGCCGCCTATTGTCCCCCGTACTATTGTGCTATTCATCCACGCAGCGGCGCTGCAGAAATCTCAACACCACAATCGCTGGCTCACTCAATGGCCTGTTCAACATAGATGGGCGGTAGTGACTGCTATTGTCGTCTTGCTCGATCAATACAGCTCTTCACAATCCCTCAGCATATATAACTGTCTCTCCATCACCACTGTAACTTCCTTCTTTCTCTTCTCTCCCAGGTTACGTTCGAAGATCACACTTGCAGACACTTTCTTGACTCCAAACCACTCTTCACAAGTTGAGAACATCATTCAAATCATCGAACACCTAGAAACACCTTCAGTATGAACGTGTTTATCCTTTTCGTGATCTCTTTCCTCTCCCTGGGCGTTGCGCTGGCCGCGAACCCATACCAACCTGGTGGCCTGGAGCTTGCTGTCGCTGGTCTTTCGGTTTGTGGTCTCTTCTCCTGGCACATGGTCAAGTACCATCGTGGACACACTTCTTCTTCGGCCGAACATCTCCTGAACACGATTGAAAGCAATTTCACGTCTTCATGGGCTCTCAGACCAACCACCACCATCACTCAAGTACCGGCCACAACCACAATCAGATCGTACGTGACGAGATACCCTTCGGAATACCGTTCAAACAAGATCAACTGGGACACTACCTCGACCGTTCTGACTGAACGTACTCTCATCGCCATCGAGACTGTCAATGACCTCATCCACAATGGCATCACCTTCATCCGAACCTACCTCGTCCAACCAGCCTGCCTCGAGATCATGAGAATCTACGAGCAATCACCGAAAGGACCTCTCCTGGAATTGTCACTGTACCTCATCAACCTTCTTCTGGCACTTGAATGGAGCCTGGGCAAAGCAATCTTCCGTGCAGTCATCTTCGTCGACTACTGCATCATCATCTTCGGCTCCATCAAGATATATGGTTACCTGTCGCTCGCCTGCAAGAATGTCACCGGTCTCACCCTCTTTGGCGTCTTGAAGCTCATCATCATCATCATCATCCCACAAAGTGCTGGTCGCATGTCGGTCGCCACTCAAACTGAGGGTGATGCTTCTCCGCCGACCACCCCTCCGACTACGCCTGCATCTGCCAGTTCGGCCAGTGGTGCTCCTCCCAAGTCAACCACCGAGGATGCCGACGATGATGACGATGTTCTTCCGCCTGCCAACACTCCTGCCACCAGCAATGTGGTCGTCTTGCGCCCGATCGTCAGGGTGCCCACTGAGGGCAGTTCAATTTTCGTGGACCGCCGTAGGGCAATGCACCCACAGGGTCCATTTGGAGGAAGAACAACGGTGGTGGGTGAATCGGGTGTGCCGATCATCCTCACCGAGGAGGAGGAGGAGTTTGCACCACCAGGGTTTGGGGAGGATGAGTAGAGGCCGTCATTGCAGGCAATGATGGGCCTGAAGGAGAGAGTTGAGCTGAGTAGCAGAGATAGGCAGCTCGTGAAGGAATGAAATGCTGCAGGCAGCGAATGAACAGAAGAATTCCATTCCACACACTCACTCCTTGTTTGAGCCTCGCGTTTCCGAAAGGCCGCCTATGCTGCAAAGTCCTTTGTTCCCCAGCTTTGGCTAAAAGCCCGAGCGCTTCTTAGGCCCTCCAGAAGCAGCTGGCAGACACTGACTGATGGGGAGAAAATGACTCACTTTGCAAGCTGGCTGAGATAAAGACCAGCAGATCTTGTTCCTGTTTGGCCAGTCTCACGACTTTTTGGGCCTGGCCAGAAGTCAGGTATTGGTATTCGTAAAAGACCGGACTTGGATCGTGGGGCAGAAAAGACTGCTTGGTCAGGGATGTGGACTGGACAATACTAGTACTATCGCAAGGCTCATGCGCTTTCGGCCGAGTCGCGTTGCGAAGTTCCAGAGTGGCACGATTCTAATAAGCCAAGGCTGCACCAGGCCAATTGCCATCAGACGTCGACGGCAAAGAAACGAGATCTCGGGGCCGCCGGTACGATTTAATCCGAGTCCGAATACGCGGAAACTTCAGTACAAGTAGTGAGTTGATTGATTGGGGGCGGACGGTGTGCGGAGCGTGCACGGTGGAATGGAATCTAACCGTGCTTGAGCAAGAGAAGGATGCGACGATGGATTGTAGCGAGCTAATTGATAGGAGGGAAGATGGAAAATGTCTCCGTGCGTCTTGTAGAAAAGAGCACAGTTTCTTCTTTCGGAGGGTCTCCATGGATCAATGTGGTTGCCATCAACGTGGTATGTCCACGTGTTGACTGTAACTACATAGTACTACGTAGTAGGCTATGAAGGCTATGAACCTGAAGGCCGGTTTGGTACGTGTGAAACACGGGTCCATCCCAAAAGGACGTCTGAGACGGACACGCCAGTAGCGAGACCAAGAAAAGTGTGATGAGTTGGCAGGAAATGAAGCCTGATACAACATGGGCATCATCGGGGGAAGGTGTTAACCCCGATAGAAAAGCCAGCAGGTGCAGGCAGGTCCCTAGCGAAAAAGTGGCACGGTGGTTGCATGGACGAAATAATGGTGGTGCCTGGAGAGCGCTACATTCGGTCTTTTTAGGCGGGCATGGGCGGGCATTTAGGCTCACCAGGCTTCTTGGGGCACCATCCGCGGCGAGTTTCAGGACTCAGGCTCCGACCAATTTCGTCATGACCTAACCCCCAAGCAGTAAAAGACAAGGAGCCGGAGGTTCGTAAATCGTATCCCTGCAGAGAGTCCTGTCATGTCCACTGCTGTCCACTTGCTGTCCACCCACCACTCCATCATCTGCTTGCCTTACACTTGAATAAAGATGATACACTTTCTCTGCCTGATTTCTAAAACCCCAAACTCCTGACCGCATCACCTTTGATTGCTTCGACGGAGATAGTCGTCGTACGGTTTCTTGGGTTCAGTCTTCGCTGCTCTTTTGCGTTGGATATCTGTGCGTGGGCGCAGTCACGAACATCGAACACCGTGGTTGTGCAACGATCTTGACTCTTGCCGCTCGTGTAATCCAACTGCGTCCGCCAGCGGATATGCGCCCATTGGTTTACAAAACCTGATTTCTCCGCCCTGTGGCCAACATCGGACGGGATCCTGCATTCCTCCCTACGAACACTTCTCGGGATTGCCACGAACCCGAGAGACACGAGACACGAGCACCCTCCTCCGCGGTACCGCTGCCCTCACAATGGACCCCCGGGCGAGCGTTGACAGCATGGGCTATGACATGTCCCAGTTCATGACCCAACAGCCTCACCAGATCTTCGGTGCCTACAACCCCGACGGTACTCCCATACCTGCGACTTTACCACCAGGTGCATACTTTGGAGATTTGACTGATGGAGGATATGATGAGAACGATCCTAAGCGCCGACGTATCGCTAGAGTGCGTCACCATACTTTTGTTTGTGGAGGAGAGTTGACATATTCTGACCCTCATTGTAGGCTTGCGATATGTGTAGAAAAAAGAAAATCAAGTGCGATGGAAAGATGCCCAAGTGCGGTCACTGCATAAACTACAAAACAGAATGTATCTTTACACAAGTGGAGAAGAAGAGAAATCCTCCCAAAGGGTGAGCGAACAGCCATTCGAGACCGTCAAAGTGGCACACTGACTAGTCACTAGTGCCAAGTACATCGAGGGCCTGGAGAATCGACTTGGCCGAATGGAGTCCCTATTGCGCATGTCTGGCCTGTTGTCTGAAGACGAGGCGGGCAAAACTGATCTGGGGACTCTCGAGAAGCGCCTAGCTGAGAAGGCCTCGGCAAAAGAGAATGGCGCCAAAGCGACAGAATCACCAGCGCCCCCGAGAAGCGGTGGGAGTTCCTCAGTACACGAGAGCTCTCCCAGGCCCGGGTCTACTCGAGATTCACATGACACACCTCGTGACACCATAACCACACCAACAAGCACAGTCGATGGCGATAAGTCTCGAGAGGAGGTAGAGAACCTTTCCGAGGCCATGTGCTCCCTGGTCACCAACAATGTTGGAGAGACAAGATATATCGGTGAGTGACGCACTATATCGAGTAGGTCACTACTAACACAAGCTAGGATCATCATCTGCATTCTCTATTTTCTCGAGCAAAGGTATCGAGTGGGTCAACGAGAAGACCGGAGATACTTCTTTCCAGGAAACGATCCAGAATGCCGTCAACGAAGATGACAACAAATGGCAGTATTGGAAACCTGAAGTGTTCGGCGACATCTTTGTACGTCGCGTCTTCAAGCCGTTGCCCCCAAAAGAAGAAGCCCTGTCGTTATTCAAGGACTTCTTCGAGAACTTCAACTGCATGTTCCCGCTATTCCATGAACCCACCTTCATGCATCTTGTGGAGAAGCAATATTCCAAAGAACCCTACGAAGGTAGTGGTTGGTGGGCTAGCATTAATGTGGCACTTGCCATTGCATACCGCATCAGAGTCATGAGCAATGTCGTCCCACAAGAAGATGACAACAAGGCTTGGTTGTACCTCAAGAACGCCTTGGGAGTCATCACTGAACTGACCATGCGCAACACCGACCTGCTAAGCGTTCAGGCGCTCCTAGGCATGGCTTTGTTCCTGCAGGGGACACCAAACCCTCAACCCTCCTTCTTTCTCATATCAGCTGCCATCAGATGTTCCCATACAATTGGTCTCCACAAACGTGGGTCAGCCTTCAACCTAAATCCCATCGAAGCTGAGCAGCGGAAACGGGTTTTCTGGATCGCATATTTACTCGACAAGGATTCGTGTCTGCGAGCAGGTCGACCGCCAGCACAAGATGACGATGACATGAACGTCGAGTTACCGTCCGAGGATCCCCCCGATAACATTGGGAACGTACCACTCGCCGATGGAAAAGGCAAGATCAACCTCTTCCGTCTCATGTGCGAGTTCGCCATCATTTCCAGCAAAGTATATCGACAACTGTACTCCGTTCGAGCCTCGAAACAAAGCGATGGTGAACTGCTGAACACCATTGGCGAGCTCGACAGAGAGCTTGAAGCATGGAAAGACAGCATCCCAATTGATTTCCGCCCTGAGCACGAAATCAAAACCTCCCACACCCCGCTTATCCTACATATCGTCGTCCTCCATTTCTCATACTACAATTGTCTCACCACGATACATCGAATGTCTGTCCACCACGGGTATTGGACTAGTCGATTGTCAGAATACGCCATCCAAGGGCTTAATGCCAGACCGCTCAACCCAAGGGTCTTCTCTTCTGCGGCGCTATGTGTTTCAGCAGCCCGTGCCTCTATCCACCTGATCAAATACATTCCACAGGGTGACTTCGCCTGCGTATGGTTGATCCTGTACTTCCCAGTTTCGGCACTCGTGACGCTGTTCGCCAATATTCTGCAAAATCCTCAAGACACTCGCGCCAGAGCCGACATCAAACTAATGGACCTCGTTGTCAACTTCTTAACAACTATTGCCCATGACGAGGGTACCGGTTCCCTGAATCGTATGTTGACTGTCTGTTCCGAATTCGCGCGCATTGCACGAGTTGTGATTGATAAGGCTGAGAAAGAGGGATCAAAGCGTAAGCGAAGACTGGTGCCGGAAGAGGTCCGTCGCGTCAACCAGTCAGCTATGGCACAGGCCCAGGCTCAGATCAATGGACGAGGTCCTGGCTCTAGGAGATCCAGTGGCGGGGGTGGCTCTCCTCGGACATCTTCAACTATCCCAGCAACACATTCTACGCCCGTGCCTTCCATGAATACTAACCCTCAAACATTCTTCAACATGTCCAACTTTGAAAACAACGACTATGCCGACATGCTCAGTCAGCCTGGTGTAAGCCCAGACATGGGACACATGCCTAGTGCGACCATGTCACCCCTCAATGCCGGCTCTTTCCAACAACCTTTTGTGCCACAAGATCTGTGGCAGATGCCCATGACATTCGAATGGGATTGGGCAGACTTTGGACAAACAGGCTACAACGACTTTATATTTAACGATGGGACGATGCCACAGCAATGATTTTCAAGTTGTGGAATTTGCTTGTACGAACAATCAAGGGAACGTGGCTGCCTCTTCGCGAGACGATCAAGCAATGGCGCTTTCGGGAGACAGAGGCTATGTGTAGCAGCGACACATATTGTACCAGTATCAGATACCCCATTCATACCATCCCTGCACTCTTTGGGTCCTGTCGTTTGGTGATCTTTGAAGTTTCCACAACCATTACACCGAATTCAAGGCAAACGGGTAAGATATTCCATCTCGCCGTTGCACGATGATGGTGACAGGCTGGACGGGAGGGCTTCACGCACCGGCGCAGATCACATTCAGGTTTCTGTATTCACTGCGTTTACTGCCACTGCCTCTGTTTCTGTTGTCACCGCAATCGCTGCTGACTGGGCTGAAACTTTCGAAAATTCAGTATGACCTGCGATTCTCAATCATGCTGATATTCAGAAACGCATCTTTTCATGGTTCATTGTCGTCCACAAAGGCGTAACCAAGCCGCCGTTGTCTCGCCTTGCGGGCTTTGTCTCCTCTGCCACGCTGGTCTAACATACAATTGTTGCTTTGTTCGAACGAACTGCCCTCGAACAAAGCCTGGAGTTTCCGACTGCGTTGAACAAAGACAAGCAGTTTTCCAGCCTTGCTGAACGACTGCCGGCGTTTCCACCTTCGCCTGGCCTGCTTGAAATATCGTTTCTCAGCGAATTCTGCCCTCCTGTTTACTCTTTCTCTCAGTACAACATAAATAGAAAAGAATACAGCTCATCATCGGTGATTGCCGGCACACACTTCAGCAGAGGTGATTCTCACGAAATACTAACCCTAACAGACAATATTCATTCAGCTTTCTTACACATGGTTCTAGCAAGATGGGGCCTCCTTTCCTGCTATTGACAGTCATCTGGCTGCGGGTTCAGTCATGGTGGTCTGTCGGCATCGAAACACCCCCGACGATCAGCTTCCCTCTCGACGGTACTACTGGCTTTTCTCAACCTGCGGTTTTCGACTCGGCGCTCTGGCTTGACCAGTTCCTCGGCTTCCTGCATGTTCCGCGTCCTGGCCTGATCTCAGCAAGCGCCGACGGGGATGGAATCTCATTGAACATCCACATGCCACTGACCACGGAACTCCTCTCTCCGGTCTCCTCGCCTGACCATCATGGCTCGCCACTCCTCGAGTTCCAGCGTTTACCTCCTCCTCCGCCGCCGGTCGAGCCGTCGAGAACAATTCCTCTGGACCTTCACGATCGAGCCTTTGTGACAGGCAATGCTGAGGTTGGGCCTGACGCGACTTTCTTTGTCGACACTGGTTTCGATCATATCCACGATTGGCACGCTTGGTCTCGGTCTGGGTCTGGATCTCCGTTCTTAGAATGGCTTGACCAGTACTTGTCTGGCCACGCCCAGCTCCCTTTCACAGCGAATCGGGCGTACAGCGCCGGGTCATACTACTACGAGCTGCCGGGATCACCACTACCACTCCTCCTTATGGTATTGCTCTCCATCGCTCTGCTCCGGTTGTTCTATGTCGCGCTACCCCTATTGTCCGATGTCGCACTCCTGCTAGAAGGTATTGGCCCAGAACTGACCGAATCAGTGGCGCAGATGGACTCGGCGAAATCTCATCCCATTGAGGAGGGTTTTATCAGTGAACTCTTGGAGAACGCAGCAAGACACGAACTCGAAGGTTCCGATAGTACCTCTGCTGCTGCTGCTGCTCCTGCCAATGCCACATCCGACGCTGCTGTCAACACCGACCCGGACCGCTCTATTTTGAAGTTCAGTGTCTTGGTGGCTTTCCTACGCCTGTCCGTTGCCAATCTGTCGTCTCGGGTTCGAGACTTGGTCCAAGCAAGTGCAGCCCATGGCGCGCAGATTCAACAGAAGGACGATGAAATCGCGGCCAAGGAGCAACTCCTGAAGCAAAAGGATGACAAGATTTCCGGCCAAGAAAATCTCATCGAATGGAAGGATGAAAGAATCCTTGCCATGGAAAACGAGCTTGCAGACACGGAGAAAAAGCTCAAAGACTATGAAAGCAGCACCGCGGAACTGAGACAGCAACATGACGAACACAAGAAGCAGCTCAAAGAAGCAGAAGCCAAAGAGAAAAAGCAGGATTCCCTGGTTGCTTCTCTGAGAAAAGGGATCGACGACCTGAAAGGAAAGAGAGACGGCACGCTGAAAGAGCTGGAAAAGGCGCAAGCCTTGAAGAAGACACTCAAAGAAACTATTGCCAGTCAAGAAGAAGTCATAAAGTCCCAGAACCAGTCTACCGCCAAATTCGCAAAAGCCGCAAAGAAGCATTCTGGACTTGAGTCGACACTGATGGAAACGCAATCCGAATTGGAAGAAGTCCGCAAGGCCCGTGACGAAGCTCAGAAGGAGCTGGAAAATCAGGAACCGGAATATATGTCGATAATCAATGATCTGAGCGAGACAAACGGTGGCCTCCAAAAGAAACTCGACCAACAAGAAGAGGACATACGATGCCAAACCCAGTCTCTAGCCGAAATGGAGCAGCTCAAAGAAACGATCGCGAATCTACAAGGTACCGTCGAGGCGCAGAAAGCTCGTTTGGAGGAACTCACCAACGAGAATGAGAAGCTTTCCGATCACACCCAGACTAGCGTTGCTGCTGCGACCTCTGTGGCTCCTTCTCCTGCCCCGAACTCCGAGCCTGAAGGTGAAGAACATTTCGCATCCACAGTGCCTGTCGTTTCGTTGTCCGACTTGGAGGGCACAGTCGCTCAGAGTGCGTCTTCAGCCATGGTTATGCCTGTCATCCTTGACCGACGACAAGAGCAAGACCCAATCTTCACTCAGACAGCGGGTGTCTTCGAATTTGAAGAAAGCCGCAGTACTGGACCACGAGTGAATCTCAGTTTCTTGAGGGATGGCGGTCATCAGACACCGACCGAGTCTGTCCAAAATGCCGCCCACCCGGGGTTCCCTCGCGGAGGAGGGGGAATTATATTCGGTACACCTCTGAGGAACGCCGAGGGCATAGTGACGAGGCCAATGACCCAGAAGGAGAGGAAGGACTTGCGAAGGGAACGGGCGGCAAGCGCACAACAGGATGCCACCGCTCCAGTCACCACCACTGCAGCCTCTGACCAGAAAGACACCACAGACGCCTCGGGGTCCACTTCCAGTGAAGGCAGTGAACTCGCTACAGGCCGAAATGGAC
Organism: Vermiconidia calcicola; assembly: GCA_035928285.1. Lineage (NCBI taxonomy): Eukaryota > Fungi > Ascomycota > Dothideomycetes > Mycosphaerellales > Extremaceae > Vermiconidia > Vermiconidia calcicola. The sequence continues at coordinate 2,409,724 of JAXLQG010000001.1, read as the reverse complement.
ATGAGGCTCCTGTTGAAGACAAGACGTACACGTACAAGTGGGTAACTGTGCCCTTGAGTGAGACCGAAGACCTTTTTGGAGATGATTCCGAAGATGAGTCACAGGAGGGGCCTGCAGTCAATCTTACCCAGATGCGTGATGAGACTGAGGAGGCTGCAGAGGCCAAACGTGCCACTGATGTCGCCGAACGGTCCGAAGCTGGGCGAAACGCCTTGATGGAAAGCAGATGGGCAACGAAGTAAGTGTGGAAAACGAGGGCCGAAGAAGCATTTGAAATGGCAAGGGAAAGGGAAATAACACACAACGGTCAGGCGCAGGGAATCTTTTTGGCAGGGTCGGTCGGGACGCAGGAATTTAGGGATTGGGAAGGGATATGTATTTACATTGGACAGAATCGGAATTCCCCTTGATATTCGAAGCAACATGTAATATGATCAACACGGAGGGAGAAAGCCCCAAGTGTTCAGTACTCTGTACGGAGGGGATCAGTAGTTCTGTTCTCAAAGCAAAAACAATCATGCATGAAAATGATGGCCTTATCTCACAATCCCACACCGTCTGCAAGATCCTTACATGACATACAGAATCCCCAGGTCTTAGCACAATTGAACTCGATGCTCTCCTGACTACTACCCGGCGACGTCGTGCCTGCCCCATCAGATAGGAGGATACAATCGTAGCCTTTCGTAAACGCCTGCGTTGTCGCTTCTGTGTTAGATTCCGGCTTTTCCTTACAACTTTGTGCGCGGAAGGAATAGGAATAAGAATAAGAATCACTTACATCCTGCAGACTTCCACCCACACACTGGTCCGTATTCACGCCGGCGAACAATAATGTCGTGATACCCTCAGTGTCCAGAAGATCGGTGCACGGGGTGCTTGTGCCCCAAAGGCCCGACATGCGATTCTTGTGGATCCACACATCGGCCGGGGAGGCAGTCAGGCCTTCCTCGTACGCGGCGCGCAATTCAGGCGTGAGATCGGCGTTCCAGGTATCGCGCATCAAGAGGCGGCCACCCTCGACAATCTTGTCGTTGTCGTCGAGATGGACGGGTCCAATGTCGGTGCCTAGGCCCTTGTAGATGCGCGGGTTCTTGCCGGACGTTTCGATCTTTGTGTCTGGCGTTGTGGGAAAGGTGTGGCATCCCTCGTTGACGCCGTGGGAATCGATGGCCGCGGATTTTTGGTCGGTCGAGATACTAGCGTAGGAGTCAAATTGCGAGGCGGGCAGCGTTTCATAGCCAAAGGCGCGTAAGGTGGAGGGAGGCATGGCCAGGACTTCGGCGTCCGTGAGACCCCAGTTCAGCCAGATGATGCGGATGCCGGCTTTGCGGGCGGCGGGGATGGCGTGTTTGAGGAGTTGCTGTTGAGCGGCCATGCCCTTTGAGTCCGTTGGGCGGCCGAGTTGGGGGGACAGGAAGAAGTTCTGCATGTCGATGATCACGAGGGCGGACTTGGATGGGGCAATGGTGATGGGCAAGGTGGTGGTTTTGAAGGTGTAGTTGCCATCGCTTCCAGCAGACGTGGGTGTGGGTGGGTGAGTTAGGTCGAAGCCTGTGGTGGAGTCGTAGAGCCAGAATGAGCCTTCTGGGTTGCCGATGATGGCTTTGCGATGGGATGGGTCGGTGTTGTCCATGATGCCACTTAGGTGTGTGCGATGAAGAGGAGAGAAGGGAAGAGAAGGGAAGAGGCGAGGCGAGGCTGTGAGGGATAGGGGCAAGCAAGTCGAGAGGGGAGATGAATTATGCTAGACGCAGAGCTGTAGGAGAAAGTATTGGGTTTAGGTATGGGAAAAGTCTCTGCAAGATTATTGACATGCTCGAGCTTCGTTACAGGAACAGACAGGAACAGGAAGATTCATAAGGATATGTCCTGAGAAGATCAGGATGTTGTATCATACCAGGAGAGATACCAAGATACCCGCTGGCGCTCGAACCCCGCAACACGAGATAAGCGTGGTCCGGAAAGGGAAGGAGGAATTGCAAGCAATACCTAGACTCTTTAATTATGGTAATCACAGCGAGAAGAGGCTCGAGAGGATCGTACAGGTCCAGAAGTAATTTGCTTGCTGATATCCGTACTGTATATCGCCTTGGTGCGAGTGAGCGTGACCGCGTCGCAGCGTAAGAGGCACACACCACTACTGTAGAGGGCACAGACAGATCAGGTGTTGGTGAGAAGCATCTGATAGTGAGGCATTCCATTCAAACAACTCTGACCTTGCGTACATGAGATATTGCGATGTATTGAACACTCATGTGCTGTACTCGCCTCGTCGCCCATCAAGCGGGTGACAAGCATCCTGAGGGTGATGATGGTGATGATGAAGAATGTTTACAATTACCCCACACTTCGTCATTTTCCAGAATCCAAAAAGTGTCCATAACTGAGGCAATTGTCCTCGAGACCACCTACACCTACCTGCACCTACACCCAAAGCCACTTGAACTTCTACCACACTTCAGTCTAGCTGCATAGCGTCTTCCCTTGCTCTTCATTGGATTCATACATAGGTACTTGAACGCCTTCAAACTGCACCTTCGCTTCCTGCATCATGGCCCTCCTTCAAGCCAGAGTCAAAAGTGTCCTGTCAGGCGACACCTTGATCATCACCAACCAGAAAGGTGCTGAGAGAACTTTGTCTCTGGCCTACATTTCAGCTCCTCGCTTGAAGAGAGAAGGTGACGAAGTAAGCTGCAAATCTCTTCTGTGGCCCGAACCAGGCTAACTGTGCAGCCTTTTGCATTCCAATCCCGCGAGTTCATTCGAGAGCAGTGCCTGGGAAAAGTCATTCAGTTCCAGATCCTGTATGCTATTCCTACCACGAAACGAGAATATGGCCGAGTCAAACTTCCTACCGGAGCCGAATTACCCGACTTGATTGTCGAAGAAGGCTGGGCAAAAGTGCGGGAAGATGCAGGAAAGAAGGAAGACGACGAAAATGCATTGGCTTACCTGGACAAGCTCCGCTCCCTGGAAGCCGAAGCCAAATCACAAAGCAAGGGTCTTTGGGGGAAGGGCGGCCAGATAGAGGCATCTTCAGAAGTCTCCGATCCCAATTCCCTGGTGGAGCAGTACAAGGGCAAGAAAGTCGATGCCATTATTGAGCGTGTCCTCACCGGTGACCGCTTGATCGCGCGTCTCATGCTTAGCGCGACAAAACATACCCAAACCATGCTGGTCCTGGCTGGTATACGAACTCCTGCCACGAAGCGAACGTCTCCAGAGGGCAAAGAAATCCCCGCCGAACCCTACGGCACCGAAGCTCATGCCTTTGTAGAGGAACGACTACATCAACGAAAATGTGCCGTAGAACTACTGGGTGTCACGCCACAGAATCAGCTCATTGCAAATGTATTACATCCCAGAGGAAACATTGCAACATTCCTGCTCGAAGCTGGTCTGGCTCGATCCAACGACCAGCATGTCACTCTACTGGGCAATGAGATGGCGCACTTCAGACAAGCCGAGAATGCAGCAAAGAATGCGCGAAAGGGTATCTTCACGGGTGTTTCCGCTACCAAAGCTGCTGGTGTACAAGAAGCCGATTTCATTGTCTCCCGGGTACTCAATGCTGAAACGGTTTTTATTCGAACACGGTCCGGCGATGAGCGGAAAGTCACGCTTTCGAGTGTACGCCAACCCAAGCCCTCGGATCCCAAGCAAGCTCCCTTTGGTGCTGATGCCAAGGAGTTCTTGAGGAAACGCTTGATTGGCAAGCATGTCAAAGTCAGCATTGACGGCAAGAAACCTGCTTCGGAAGGGTTTGAGGAGCGAGAAATAGCTACAGTGGTCGTCAACGGAAAGAACATTGCCTTGGCTTTGGTCGAAGCTGGCTACGCGTCCGTGATCAGACATCGCCGCGATGACGATGATCGATCGCCTGACTACGATGCCTTACTGCTTGCTGAGGAAACCGCTCAACAGGAAGAAAAAGGGATGTGGTCATCCAAAGCGCCTGCTGCCAAGCAATATCAGGATTACTCTGAAAGCCTGCAGAAAGCCAAGATGGAAGCTTCGGTCTTGCAGAGGCAAAAGAAAGTCCCTGCCATCGTCGATTTCGTGCGATCCGGCTCGAGATTTGTCGTCCTCGTCCCTCGCGAGAATGCCAAACTCACATTTGTCTTGTCCGGAATTCGCGCCCCAAAGCCTGCAAGACAGTCCGGAGAGGCTGCCGAACCATTCGGCCAGGAAGCCTTGGAATTTGCCAGTAGGAGATGTATGCAACGAGATGTTGAGATCGACGTCGAGAACACGGACAAGGTCGGCGGCTTCATTGGCACAATGTATGTCGGACGTGAGAACTTTGCAAAGGCACTGGTTGAAGAAGGTCTCGCAGAGGTGCATGCCTATTCGGCCGAGCAGAGTGGACATGCCAACGAGCTCTTCGCTGCAGAGAAGAAAGCGAAAGAAGAGCGAAAGGGAATGTGGCATGACTGGGACCCTAGCAAAGACGCAGCCGAGGAGGAGACTCCTCTCCCTACAAACGGCACAAACGGCACAGACGGCACCAATGGAGAATCGGTCGAGCGAAGAAAGGATTATCGCGATGTGATGGTAACGCATGTCGATGAGGCTGGCAAACTCAAGATTCAGCAAATTGGGTCGGGCACGACAGGCTTGACCGAGCTGATGAATGCTTTCAAGTCATTCCACCTCAACAAAGCGAATGAACAGCCTCTCGCCGGACCCCCGAAGGTTGGTGATGTTGTTGCCGCCAAGTTCACTGCAGACAATGAGTGGTACCGAGCCAGAGTACGCAGAGTCGATCGTGATGGCAAGAAAGTGGATGTGACTTATCTCGACTACGGAAACTCAGAAACAGTTCCATGGTCTCGCCTACGTCCTCTGACACAAGCACAATTCTCGACTCAAAAACTGAAGCCACAAGCCACAGATGCTGTGCTCTCTTTCTTGCAGTTACCCGCCGCGCAACAGTATCTCCGAGACACGGTAGACTTCATCATGGAGCAGACCGAAAGTCGGGAATTGGTGGCCAACGTCGACTACGTCGCTCCCGATGGGACCTTGCATCTCACTCTGCTCGACCCGAAGATCTCTTCCAAGATTGATGAGAGCATCAATGCTGAGGTTATCAGAGAGGGCCTAGGGATGGTGCCGACGAAATTGAAGGCATGGGAACGTCAAGCCGCCGACACTTTGACGAAGTTGAAAGTGCTTCAGGATGAGGCCAAGGAGAAACGTCGGGGCATGTGGGAGTATGGCGACTTGACGGAAGATTAGACACACTTCTGCAATATTATGATGAGCATCATCCATGAGGAATGGCCCAAAAAGGACAGGAAAAATTCATGAAGTCGAGAAAAAGCATTTCACCTGGGATTCGGATTTCAGATTTCAGACTTCAGGATGGTCCAGCGACGGGAAATACCTTGGCCTTGTCGGTTGAATATCAATAAATCATCCAAATCGCATCTATGGCCCAGTCCAGGTTAGGAATGCACAGCAAAAATAGAAAAGATGGCGGCTTACATGATGCATCTAGAGGCATGACTTCAGCTGACTGAGAAGCTGTCACTGATTATCATTGTATAAGAACCAGTCGGATAACAGCGTGCTTGGCGAATTGGCAAAGGATGTCAAAAAGTCAAAGACACGGCCGAAAGAACGGATGGAATATCCAGCAAGACCAGTCATGCACTCATCAGCCTGTCAGTTATATCCGTAGCAGGCAAGTTCTGTCGGTGTCAGTTGGGTGATGGTGGGTGGTTGGCCCCCGGGGAGTGGAACTTATGCCTCGCTTCTCGGCATCGCCAATGCCCGGCACCGGCGGCATGAGATTAATTGAAGCCATGCATTTTTCTTATGCATCATCAACCCCCCCAACGATTGATAGATAGTAATACACGATGATATCAGCGACAGCGTGACGCTTCCATGCAAATCTGAATTCTGCCTCGGCCATTGGCTCTGCTCCATTCTTCCTCCCCCGGCACGCCTTATGAGATCTAAACTCGACCGTGCTTGACCTTGACCCTGGTCCCAAAGTCGTTGCGGTTACGGCACGGCTCCTGAATATATCTTTTGGCAATAGCTCAAAGGACAAGTCTACAGTGCTACACCGACACAGTCATCCTACTATTTTTTATTTGGCCCGTACTCCCAGACGAAACTCCTAATCTTCCACTATTAGTATTACCCATACTGCTCCGGGCCCATCTCCGGTCGAGCGATCCCCCTGTTGCGAGTGTGTAGATTCTTTTGCATGGTGGCAAGCCTGATTTCCGCGACATGAGCCAACTCTACAGAACCCTCACCGGTCAATCGCAGACTTCGCATCAATCAGATCGATCTACACAAGCGCCCCCGACCCTATCGCGGACAACCACAACCGATCCCCTGACGGGCACGTTGAACCATCTCGTCCCGGCTCAAGAAGGTAAACTCGACGAGTTCAAGAAACAACTGCAAAAGGGAGGATGGTGGTCGCCCGATGGAGTCAATGGCAAACCCACTCACGATGATGCCACACTGCTGTGCGTGCTGTGCAACCTGAAACACCCTTGGCCTGCGCTGACGTAGTTTTGCAGTCGATACCTGAGGGCCCGCAAGTTCGACATCAACGGCGCAATCGGTCAGTTTACAGACACGGAGAAGTGGCTCAAGACCGAACGCGTCGACGAGCTGTACAATCACTTCGATGTTGAGACGTACGAAAGAGCTCGATTAATGGTAAACAGACCAGAATCTCGACGCGGTGGACACTGGGCACAACCAGCTAACATGGCCATAGTACCCCCAATGGACTGGTCACCGAGACAAGCGAGGCATCCCCATCTACGTGTACAGCATCAAAGGACTCGATAGCAAGAACGTGTCGAAATACCAGAAAGAGTCGCAATCATATAAAGACAGTCTTCCCTACCACAAGACCCTCCCGACGCCGGCCAAGCTACTCCCTCTTTTCGCTTTATACCAGAACCTCCTCAACTTTGTCTTGCCGCTGGTTTCTACCCTCGAACGCCCGAATCCCGAAGTGCCCGTCACGAATTCAACAAACATTGTCGATATCACTGGCGTTGGGTTGACCCAGTTTTGGAATCTCAAGGGACATATGCAAGATGCCAGCGTCCTGGCTACGGCGCATTACCCAGAAACATTGGACAGGATATTTGTAAGTGGATAGATACCAACATAACTCAAAAGCCGAGTGCTGACCTGCGATAGATAATTGGCTCCCCTTCTTTTTTCCCTACAGTATGGGGCTGGATCAAGCGGTGGTTCGATCCCGTTACAGTCTCGAAAATCTTCATCCTCAGCAAGCATGAGGTGAAACCCACACTGTCGAAATTCATGGAGGCGAAAGATTTCCCGAAACGATACGGCGGCGACCTCGATTGGGAATGGGGCGACCTTCCAGATCTCGACAAAGAAACACGGGCAGCGGTCGAAAAGGACGGAAACAAAGGCTGGATCCGGGGCCCGTGTCAATGGCTCGATGGGAAGAGACTGGTCGTTGGTTCAGAGAAGGGCAAATTACGAACTTCGGACGAGGAGATCGAGAAGAGGAGGCCTATCGTTTATGCTGCTGATTACACCCATGTCCCCGTCCACCCGGGTAAAGGACTGTCTGATGTCTCAGCGCAGAGTGGCAAGACTGGTGCTAATGGCACGGCGGAGGCGCATCACAGCGCCGAAGAAGCTGCCACCACCGCCGCGGTCGGTGGAACGACAGCGGCGACGATGATCGAGAGCAAGACGAACAACGAGGAACAACAATCCTCGCCACCCGCAGCCGTACCTGCAGCAGCACCAGCTCCCACGCCTGCTGCTACTGCTACTGCTCAGTCCGTAGCACCGCCGCGGACGACAGCGACGACAACGCCGCAAGAGCCCTCAAAACTCCTATCTTCGGCAGTTACACATCCCCATCCTCCCTCGCAGCCTCAACCGGGCCCAATACCCGCACACACAGTGGCCATGACGCAAGCCGTCGTCGAGAGAATGCAAGGTGAATCAGTCTCGGTCATCCCAGCTACAGCCAATGGACACGCCGATGGGACTGGACATCCGGAAGTCGTCGTCGCCAGCGATCCGTCAAAGGGGCTGGCGATCGAGGCCGAGAAACTGGCCATCACCGAGCAACAGTCCGGGGGTGGTAGGCCGCCTATGGAGAGGTTCGTCACGGCGGCCGAGGTGTAATGACTTTTGGGTATGCTAGGCATCTTTTGTTTGATGTTGTCCGTCCGTCCGGAAGAAATACAGACCATCGGACTTTTGGTTACCCGTTGCGCGCCTCATGCGAATTGCCTGGTTGGGGCTTAGGGGGAGGATGTACGCCTACTTGTTTACTGTGATTCCACGGACCGAGCGGCCTTGGAGCCTCGAGGTCAGACGACTGGATCAGGAAGAGCGTTAGAGGAGCATAGCATGATGATGAGACGGAATTAGATATGCTGTACTGCGAATACCAGACTGCCTTGGATGAATGTGCTCGCTGGAATTCTGCCCTTGGTAAGGTGTTTAACGTTTTGTACAGACGAATGGAAACCACTGGACGCTCGAATGTCGATTGGATGGACTTTTGTACTTTTGCGTGCGTGCTATGTGGCTTATCTCTCGTACAGTATTGCTGCTTGCAAGGCTAGGTAGGTTTATCATTCCATCATCCCAGATGCAAGCATCTTATGACCGTAGATCGGTTGGGCATCTTCCATGAAGCCTTCTAGTTGTCTTTGATCATACGAAGATAGATGCTTGACCCCGGTACATTTCTACACCATTTTATGCGGCAATTCCAATGACACCGCAAGCAGGCCGAGGTCCCGCGTTGCCCGTCTTCTTGGATTCCTCACTGCCACCCTTGCCAAGGTCGTCAGTGCCGGCGTGGACAACAATAGTTCGCTGGAAGTGACATGTCAGTAGCTGATATAATCAATGTCGGTAAGGGGTACGAAGGGAATAACTCACTCCAAGGACGCTGTGCTCGCCAAACAGCTTGATGAGGCTGTCGCTCACGCTGCCCTTGGCATTCCCCTGACCGTCGGTCTTGAAGTTACCAAGGTCACCGACATGGCGTTCGTCGTCCGACGGGGCACCGTGGGTCTTGCCGAATGGGTTGTCTAGGAACGACGTGTGTCAGGTTATAGATCCCGATCTCTTGTGAAGACAACGACAGGACACGTACAGTGAGGACCGGCGCTAGTGCATCCATTGGTGTTGTCACCGAATTGATGGATGTGCATACCACGCTCGGCGTTGGCGTCGTGGCCGGTGATGTCCCAGGTAATGGTGGTAGGGGCGGTTTCGGAGGCTTGCTCGAAGGTCACTTGTCCGGTGACCTTGGAGTCTCCCCGGAGAACGGCAACTGAATGAGATGTAGTGTCAGTGCGTGCCAGTTGTAACAGGTTGACGATGCTGACAAAACAGAGCGCAGGTGTAGCTGCCCTGGCTGGGGCATAGATAACGGGACGACGGAAGTCTTACCTGCTTTAACCATTTTGACTGATTGACTGGGTGTATGTGTTATGTGCGAGAGACTGATGAGTGTTGATGGACTGGTGTAGATAGGATGGAAAAGAAGTGGAAGAGGTTTGCACGTAGTAATCAGGCGGGAGAAGGACGATGGAATTCGACCGAAGCTGCGCTGGTGAAGCACCCACCTTTGGGTGCCTTTCACCTTCCACCTTCCACCATCCTGCAGCTGTACAATGATACAATCGACCCCTCATCCCGTGCATCGGAACGCAGAAAAACGGGTGCGGGGCATCAATGTGTCACGTGATCTGACACAGTCGGGAAATCCATTGTCCGATATCCGGATAAAGGACACTGCTCGACTGATCTTGTCGCCAGTGTCGTCGTCTTTCAAGTCACTTCGTTATTCGCTCTGTGTATGGCTCTTTCAGTCTCGACCTCCTCTTTCGATGCTTTTGATTCTGAAGGCTGAAACTGCTCAATCACGGTCGATGTACCTGAATCATCCCTGGTGGAGCCGCCCTTTGGAAAGAGAACCCGCAAAGCGCTCAATGCATGTGTACACCTTTCCTCACCAACATCGATGCCAACCCCAGCCTTCGACTGGGTTGATAGCTTCATCCCAGGGTAGCTCACAGGTAAGCTCTTTGCCAGAGAGTCGTTGCTGCCGCTCAATTCCTCCGCTTGCTCGAACCAGTAACCTGAGGCCTCCTCATCTACCACTTCCGCGTTTACATCAGACAGCGATCAGACTACTCCTGCATCCGAGGTGCCTACAGATCATGAATCCGTCAGATGATATCTTCGGAGTATCTGTCCTTCGTCCACATCTCTCCAAATCTTTCCTGATCACCATCAATGCAAAGCGCCTTCTACAGAAGCCTTCGGCTTAACTCCGTATTGCATCACTCAAGGACGCTTTTTTATTCGTGCAGAGTTCTTCTATCTTCATTGTTTGTACACTATTGCTGCCTTGCTACTTCCCAGGTGTATACAAACAATAAATCCCGCCCCTTGAACGGCCCAAGTCATCGAAACATGAGGGTAATCAACAACGCAGAGAGACTCTCCAAGTTTCTCAAGGCTATGGAGATGTATGGTCCTTTCCCGGCGTCCGACGACCCAACGCTTTCCGAATGGATCCCGCCACCTCATTTAGAAGCACATCGAGGACGCTACCTCTGGACGGATGGCTTCGGTGTCGTCAACTTCCTTACCCTATACAAAATCACGCGGGAGGATCGTTACCTCATCTTCGCCAGAAATCTGATGTTCACTGTCCACAATGTCCTCGGTTACACCCGGGACGGCAAAGAGAGACTCCCTGGCGCCACGGAGGAGAGACCCCTGGATGGCGGCCTTCGCATTGGCAAATGTGATGAGACTGGCCCAGATGGTGATGGCCAGTACTTCCATTACCTGACCATGTGGATGCAAGCTCTCAATCGCATGACATTTGGTAAGTGGCCTTTTTCGGAGGCTTATATCATCCCCTAGGGCGTGTCTTGAGTCCTTTCTTCTGTTTTGCACGATACAGCTCTCTGACGATTCGTAGTGACTGGCAACAAATGGTATAACGACCAAGCAGTGTCGATGGCCAAAGCAGTCCTCTTTCGCTTCATGACAAACGTATCTGCGGAACGTCCCAGAATGGTTTGGAAACTCTCCATCGACCTGTCGCAGCCTATTGTCGACTCTGAGGGCAAGCTCGACCCCATCGATGGTTATGTCACCTATACGCGCCTCCAAAAACTTAGTGACGATCATCATGTTCTTGACGAAGAACTCGCTGCCCTCAAGAAGATAGTCGACGACAAAATGGAGAATTACTCTTCTTTGGACACACTCGACCTCGGAATGACGCTGTGGACTCTACATTGGCTGGTCCCGCAACCGACCTGGCCTCTCAGTGGACTCTGGCCTGCAAAGCTGCAGTATCGCGTTTTCGACCTCTTGTTAATTGCCGCCAAGAAATTCGACTTGTTCAACTTACCGCATGAAAAGCGCCTGGCCTTCCGTGAATTTGGGGCGGCACTGGGCCTTCGCACTGCAATGCCATTGATTGACAAGATGCTCGAGCATCATACGTCCCTAGATCCTGGGGATCTAGAAACGATCGCGAGATTAAACGCTTTCAAGGCAATGCCGGATCGAATCTTACACAACTGGGAGGAAGCTGGGCTCCTGCCCCGGTTGACAGAGCAATTGAGTGGACGCGAGGCTGAACTCATATCGACCACTACTGTCGTGAGTATCATTTGTGGATAACACCTATGCTACTCTGTCACCCATACAAATTCGGTCTTCTGACGATGTGCAGATGTATGCCACCGCTCTCATTCCAGGTATGATGGTTCGCCAGCCATAAGCCAGGAAAAATGCCGCTCTCGCCAGTCTTCAATCCTTCGACAAGCAGATTTCATCCTTATATCGACGTCGCTGGGCTCTTTGGATCCTGCATGGGGAGAGCCGAATTTTGCTCTTGTACTGTTACCGTCTGCGGCGATCGATGCTGCATAAAGAAGGAAGCTGGTTCAAGATTGTATCCCTAGGTTGGATATCATTCTTGACAGCAATAAAGGGTACGTTTCTACAATTTCCACTGCTCACATATGTGTCCTAGGATCCGCACATCACTTTCGATAAAAGACCTTGATCCCATACCAGACTAAGCCATTATACTCCGGCCAGCCCATGTTTAGAGCGTATAAGGTCCGCACTCGAGCATCCCTCTCGAGTCAAATCACATAATCGACAACATCCTCCCCAGTCCCCAGCTGCCAACCACACTCAAGGCGATCGTCAGCCCTGCTCTCTTGGCCCACAATCTCAGTCCCAAGGCAATCCTCCATTGCACGACCTTCTCCATCTTTGCACGATCGTTGTTCCTGGGTAACGGAACTGTCGGCTCTTTCCTGTCCACAAATTCACACAACCCATCCCACCCCATTCCCGGCTCCCACACGAGCACATCTCTCCCTCTTTCTTGACATAGCCTCTTCACCCAATCGTTATGCGCATCATATGCTGCGGCATCCCAGAAATGGTCAACTCCAAACCGCTTCTTGACATCGTCTTCCCACGCCATCTCTGTCTGATAGTGCCACCAGTCCGGCACGCTCCACCAGCACGCCACCCGGTACTGCCAGGACATGAAGGGCGCAATGGTGGTCTTCATACTGGCTTCCCAGTCTGTCGCCCCGCCCTTGCGAACGTTGAGGACGACTTTGGCGTCGGGATACAAGTCGATCAGGTCCTCAATGAAGAGGTGCCCGGGAAAATCGGCAGTGGCGGCGTAGCCGTCGAACAACGTGTACAGGATGGCACGGCGTTTGGGAGTGTCGGGCTCGCGCAGGGCATCGTGGACAAGTTTCATGGTCGCCGGGTGGGGCAAGCATCGATTCATATGCATGCATGGACCGATGGCGAGGTGGTCTTCGAAGACTTCTTTCAGCGTCGACGTCGCGCATCGAGGAAGGCCGGCGGCTATGACTTGTAAAGGGCCTGGGAAGGTTGCTGGGACCTGTGGTTTGGGGCCATGGGGTGGTGACATGGCCTGTTTATGGATGGTTGTTTGGTCGGTACCTAGGTAGGCTCAGGAACCAGGTGCATATACGAGATTTGTCAGTCGGTGGGTAGAGGAACGAGATGATATACAGGACTTGTCGTTCAGGAATGAGATGGGATGCAAGACTTGTCAAAAAGAAGGAGTGGTGGACAGGCAGGCAGACAGGCAGTCCTGGCTTTCCATCGAAGCACCATCCGGGTGCCGTCTCGTGGACTTTATACCTCCCTTGATGGGGTTGTCGTGTAACAAGTCACCAAGCTGGCATGTTTATCTTAGGAAGTTACTCCTTGCATACTCCGGTGACCAGGGTGTTTCATGAGTACATAGTACAGCACCTGCAATCATGTTGCAATTTCATCTTAGTTAATGAGTTTCCCTGGGCATCATTCGCTTAACACGCGCCTTGGCCAAAAGAAAGCAAAAATAGCTTTCGGCTTCAATACAAGGTAAGGTAGGTAGGTACGAGTACCTGTTAAAGTATCGAGATTCTTTGAAATCCGTCCACATTTCCGTTTCCATCTGCATCCGAATCCCAACCGATACTACGGACACGAGGTATGGCAACCTTAAAATACTAGTACCGAAGCCACTGTGTCGGGGCGCTCGCAATGCAACTCTTTCCTCCTCCTCATCCAGTCCGCTTGCAAGGAGAGAGTACACAATTGCAATTCTGGCTGGAAAAACTGGGCTGAAGCTTACCAATACTTCCACCAATCTTGAGAAGAGGGCGCGGAGATGCAGCTCTGACATTTCTATGTCACTCACACCCCCTGTGCCGACATGTACTGGTATCCGAACACCATTCGACGGACGGCCAAGGCTTCTCCTCTCTCCACTGCAGTCGATCTCTTGCATAGCCGTCGAAAGTGGAAGAGGAAGAAGAAACGTCGAGCCAGCCCGACTCAACGTTCCTTGACACGCCATGGCTTACCGGTTACCCGAGTGACAGTAACAGTAATAGGGAACAGTACTGGTACCCGACAAGACGGGCATGTTCACGGTTGGGAGTGAATTGGGTTAGGCAGAGCCCATATGCAATAAAGTGACATGGGGAGTTGGGATGGTCCTCGGTGTCGGGGAGTACAGCATATACTCACTATCCGTAGTAGTTCTGTGTGTTCTCTGCACCGACCGGCATTTTCCGGCAGAATTCGCGTGACTGTTGCATAGGGGGAAGTCGTTTTCGGTCAACGTGAATGGATTTGATGGGGTTCTTTTTCCTGCTGTGCGACGATACTAGGACTTCTGGCCCCAGGCGTCGGGGTCAGGCAGGCAGGTACCCTGGCCTGTGTTGCACAGCATAAGGTAGCTCGATGGAAGGTGGAAACTGAGTAAGTCAGGCAAGGGAAACAAAGTGCCAATCCGTGTAATGCCCGTCTTAGATTTGACAGCGGAACGCCAAGCAAGCCCGCATGGCCTTCAAAGGGAAGTCGGGTACTCCGTATGCATGTCGACCCAGCCCTGACATGCGTGTGGTGTTGGATGCCAAGGCCACGCATCGGCGGAGAGGCCAGGTCCCCTACCTAGGTCTAGGTATGTCGTGCTCTGTGTCTCGCTAATCTGGGAACCCAAACGAGGGAATCTGAATGTCGCTTGGGAATCCAAATGCGGATCCGAAGAGCAAGGGTGAAACAGACGCTCTGGGAAATTGGTGGCTAGCTCAGTTTGAGACATTCTGGATTCATGTGTGTCTGGTGCAGCGTGGGCTGCCCGCCAGCCAAGGAAGGGAGCGCATGAAGCTTGCAAAGGGATAGTGGTGCTGCATGTCAGCAAGAGTAGCATGAATAGGTGGCCAGTTCTCCATGTCCGTATCTCAAAACTGGGCATATGAGAGGATCGTACTGCAGTGGGACAAAACAAAAGACTGCTGACAGGGCAAGCAATTGCCTGATATGATCCAAGACCTGTCTTGAAAGCCGTAGGATGCCGCATTATTGACTCATTCAAGCACTCCCCACTGGCTTGATCATCGTGATAGTCAATCTTGGATGCATTGTGTGACGGATCAACATGCAGCAGCCGGTACGCCAAGGAGAGCCTTACCCAACGCGCTCCGGGCCTGCTCAAGAAGGTCCAGTATAACGCCAACTGACCAAGGGCAAACGTCCTTCAACTCAAGGCCTTCAAAATTCCGTACGCTTTCAAGGTCACATTGACCACTAATGCAGCGGACGCTAACACCACAAAAATCTGCCCAATTTCCATCCAGTTGTTGAGCGTAATTTCGGTTTCGATATATCCGTCCCTGGAAATGCCTTTGGCGACGTCCGCCGACTCTGCATCAGCAGGGAACCGTCCGGTATCGTACCACCGCTCGAGCATGGCATCCTTTTCCCTCCAGCGATCCATCAACCATTCCTCGAACTCTTTTGCGTCGGTGAGAGGTATCGAAGCAACAGCAAACCGGCGCCAATGCATGTTGACGCACTTCGGCGGACGTCCTTGCAGATAAGTCGATTGAATCGTGAAGAACTCCGGTGCAAAGCCTTCTCTCCTAGAAAATCATCAGCCACGTTAGTGTAGGAGGCCGGTTTGTTACACATACGGAGTTCCTTCATATGCAATGGTACAGTCGTACACCCATTCTACTGTACCTTGTAACTGCTGTAGACAAAAGAAAAGTCCGGTACTTCGCGGAAGCAATACGTGCTTCATGTCGGTTATTCCCTGCGATTCTGCCCATGCAGTACTTTTCTTCTTTGTATTTCTCGACAAATTCGTGCCTTCTGGAAAGATCAATAACCACATTGGGTCCAAGCCTTCGGAGCCGGACATTGGACCACCGTGACGTGATTTCAGCTTTTCCAGTCGATGTTGTAGACGTGGCTTGTCTTGTATCCATTTGCGAGCCATGAAAATGAAGCCATAAAACATCATCCCAGGCCCTAGTATGGGAACGTATTTGAGAGACTCCTTCAGGATGATGAAAATGTGACCGTGCATCCTACTTGTGTATGCTATCCACCATAGGTACAGCCATTCGGTGTAGACTTGATGGTTGGAAATGTAGACCAGACGCTCGGGAAATGAGGTCTGAAGCCTTCCTGATGTGCTCTTGTGGAATTGCCCGCGCAAGTCCTTGTCCCAACTCACTCGAAGTCTCGTAGGTGCAAACCAACGTGTTCCTGCGATTGCCAAAAGACCGAAAGATTGCTTTGTCAACGCCATGTATGCATAATAGTAGTCTTTATTCCACCAGTATAACGGTGCTCCAAGGAGTTGAGTGACCCCGATCGAGATACAACCGCAATTGAACCACGTCAAGAGCAGAAGAGCACGAAGTATCTGGCTCAAAGTTCCATACTTGACTTCTCCAGCTGGATGTGGTACTCCTTGTGTAGCAACCGCGCCGCCTCCAGCTGTAGCCTTGAGTACAGCGGCACCATCCGACTGCGTCGTGCGTCTTCTGAGGGAATCGTCCGCCATATTGGGTAGGCCAGGAGATCGAGGTCCGGAAGTGTGTTCTACCTCTGAATATGTTTACATATATGCGGACAGCATGCAAGTGAGTAGTAGTGATGAGCGTAGAGAGCAGAGGCAAAGCCGCCGACCAGCATGGAAGAGCAAAGCACGAACAGTGAGGAGGCTTGAGGCGAAGAGTGTTAGCAATAATAACAGACAGGAGAGCGAGGGCGTCGTGTGAGAGAAAAAGGCATGATCATGTTGTCTTCTGATGGCGCAGGCACCTGCACACGTACAATGCTGGACACTGCGCAGGGCCTATGAAGAAGTGCTTTTAAGGGTGCCTGCTCCGATTAGGTCCGCCTAGTGACTGTCTAATTAAGCATCCGATAAGCCCGAAGGAGCCTAACCAGGAGCTAACGTTCTATAACGTAGTCAACGCGAGTCCGAGTACGCTGACTAATATGACCACGTGATTAGCACAGACCCCCTGTTTTCCTTACCTCACTATCATGGCCTCCATCTTTCGATCCCTCTTCAGCACTTTGCGTCCTTCCTCGGTCATAGACGGATAGACGGATAGAACGCTTGATGTATCTCACTGTGTGCTTGCCTATGGTTTGCTTTCTGCTTTGACTCGAATTCCGGCACACAGATCCGTTGGAGGAGCTAAAATTTGAAGCACGCAGCCCACCTTCTTCCTTCCATGCCAGAACAACTACTCGCGCATCACCGCAACAGCCTCCATCAAACTCATGTCTTTGCATTTACAAGCAAGCAGTCGCATTGCCAAAGCTGAAAGGTTTGCCTGCTTGACCAAGAGAATCACCCATCACCAACCCGTGCACTTCCAGCCATGTTTGAGCCCTCGAGGACCTCAGCCACGCCGGGCCTTCAGTTCGACCAGATGGAACGCAAAGCGAGAAACACTAGACAACTTGCCACCTCGCAGATTTTCCCGTTTAAAAGACACTCCTGCTCATGAATTGCTTTGTCTTGAATGGTCCAGACCACCACGGAACCTTTTGTTGATCAAAAAAGACTTCTCGGAAAAAACCACAACAGCCCTCAAAGAATTCAGCAAGCATGTCAAATCCACGTACTCGGAGATTAACATTATCGTCGAACCCAATGTATCCCTAGAACTCGGTGACGAGATACCTGGGGATCACTTTACCTACTCGAACTCGGCGGACTCGACAAAGCAATACGACGACAAGGTCGATCTTGTTGTCACGTTTGGAGGCGATGGAACAATACTACATGCCGCATCTCAATTCGCGGCATCGTCGAAAGTGCCGCCGATTCTTTCCTTCAGCATGGGTACCCTCGGCTTTCTGAGTGAGTGGAAATTTGCCGAGTACAAACGAGCGTTCCGAGAAGTTTATATGTCAGGCGCCGCCTCTGAAAGACATGCGGTCATAGAAGGCTCGTCTCAAAATGAAACTGTTCCGCAAAGTGATTGTACCGGCTGGTCCTCGATTCGTGGCAAATCCATGGGTCCCAGAAGAGGGGCAAGAGTTTTAGTCCGACAACGTCTCAAGGTCGGCATTTTCGATGCCAACGGCAATCGACTAAGCACCAACGGAGATATCGCCCATGACACACACGCAATGAATGAAGTCATCATCCACAGAGGTCGAGATCCGCATCTTGCCATTGTTGATGTTTTCGTTGGAGGTCGCTTTCTCACCGAAGCTGTGGCCGACGGCATGATCATCTCCACACCAACTGGAAGCACAGCTTACAGCCTCAGCGCTGGAGGAAGTATCATACATCCATTGGTGCCTTCTTTGCTCCTTACGCCCATCTGTGCGCGAAGCTTAAGTTTTCGGCCTCTTATCCTACCAGCCGCCACACCGATTACCTTGAAATTGAGCGAGAAAAACAGGGGTCGAGAAGTTGAAGTCAGCGTTGACGGCATGAGACGAAAAGACGGTATCGGCGTCGGTACCGAAGTTCGCGTCTCCGCAGAAGAAATCAGGAGTGAAGCCGATGGGTTTGTCAGCGGAATACCTTGCATAATGCGAAGAACAGGTGCAGGGACTGAGTCAGACGACGGATGGGTTGGTGGCTTGAATGGACTTTTGAAATTCAACTATCCATTTGGTGAAGAAAGCTGAACATGACTCCGATCCCGCAATTCCAAGCACTTTGAACGATCCTGCCATATTCCGAACGAGGAGTTCCAAATTCTCACCAGTATCATTCCTTCAGCGAGAGCAGCACGGTCAGCCTCGTGGCAGTGGGTGTCTTCGATGAAGGCGAAGACATTGGTGCCGCCGTCGGCTGTAGAAAGGTCAGAAATCAACCAATAAAGAGACGTGGACGGTGTGGAAATGAGCTTACTGAAGTTCTTGCGGATTACGTTGACCTGGATGATACGACCGAACCCGCGAAACGTCTTCTCGAGCTCGGGACGTGTGACGGTTTCTGGCAGATTGCCAACGAAGATCGACTTCGTGTCGACGGTGGAACGTGGAGCGTGGAACTCGCGAACCATGGGAGATCCATTCGGACCTGCACGAAGGCGTGGCTCCATTGCGGGAGCGAGGACAAGAGTGTAGGGGCTTGTGGAGTTTGGATGACCCTCGTCCTGATTATACCAACGACTAAGGTCCATTTACGGAAGCAACCCGTCTCACATATTCAGACGGTGTACCACCACCGTGGTCCTGAACTTACAGATCCACAAAGGTCATTGCCAAAGTTTGGCCTCTTGTCCGGGCATGGCAACATTGGTGCAGCTTCTTGTTTGTTCTCTTGGTCCTCCCAATGTTCCTCCATAGTAGGAGCATCTGGTGGAATAATGTCTGGGCATCGCGACACAGGTGGGATAGCGACGAGCAATGCCAGCCTTGTGGCGGCTATATCCACCCTCAGGTGCCAGGTCGTATACCTGGACGTCCTTGACCTGTCCAGGTCGGAAGCAACGACCAATCGACTGCTCCAGGATGGTCTCTCGCTCCGAGACCGAATCCACCAACATCGGGCCAAGAAAGAGCACATGGCTCGCGGTTTGCAAGTTGTGCCCAGCTGCCTCCGCAGAGTCCCTCTGGAGCACCAGGAGGCCATCCGGAGAACCAGGAGGGGGATCCTTACCGAATCTCGCTTTCAGCCACTCGCGGGCTGCTCGGAACTTCAAGACCGTGCTGGTCGTCCGCTGGACCCTCGACCATGACCGGGTTGCTGAACGTGAGCAGGACGTTGTAGGAAGCGAGCTTTTCGATAGTCTCAACGTCGGTCCGGGTTGTTTCGCCTCCTCTCTGGTCCCGATCAGTCCAGTTGCTTAGCAGCGCTCTGCAGTCGCGACGACAGTGGTTTTGCAAGCTGTTGGTGCTTGGGAAGACAAGCCCGATCGATTTCAAAGTGGATTTCCTGCCGTTCGAAAGTTGCTAGGCGGACTCTTAAGATATGTCAGTCATCTCAATCCTGGATATACTCGGATCTCAACATACAATGGTAACACCACGCGCCTTGACGGGCTCGGTTGGGGCGACATTTTCTTTACCGAATCTCGCTTTCAGCCACTCGCGGCCGACCTGCGTGGAACTTCTAGACCAATGCTGGTCTTCATGTTGGCGAATAGACTCATGGTCGAAAGCTCCTCCAATGCTTTTGTTCTCAAGCAACAAAGCACAGTTCGAATCGGCACTCGCCGTAGTCTTTAATGTTAAACACATAGCCCTCGAGATTGAGACGATTCAGCTGATACGTCTTTCGTTTGCCCGGAAGATGCCACATCGCTGGCGGATCATTGCCGAATTCTTTCTGTTGATCGAGCAGTTTCGCAAAGAGCTCAATCTGTTGAACAGTTTGATCATGTCCATGAATGACTGAGACGATTCGCCCTTTACGAAGAGCTGCCGCAAATTCTGTGCCGAACTCTGGTGTTCCCATGTCGACTTTCTCGAATACGGCGTATTCGGGTTTGAAGATCATCTCAAATACAATGGCAACACCATGCTTGAGACGTTGGATTCGTTCGATCTCTTGACGCATTGATTCGGACCAGTTGCTGACCTCTTCTTACAAAGTTCCGGAAGAGCTGGCTGAACTATTGTCCTTGGAGAACTCAATCGATCTCGATATCGTATGAGCTGCGTAATTGACGAAAGCGAACACCTTCGACGCAGAAGCCGACTTGTCAAATTCCGGATCTGGGAGGCGAGGTGGCTTGTCCTCATCCTCGTCAGAAGCTTCATCGATGTTGCCATCATCATCGCAATGGTCACATACAAAGACCCAGTCGTCTTTGTTCAGTCGACTGTAGGAGGGTGAGATTGTGCCGCTGGAGAGTCTTGTCTCTCAGTGACGATTTCAGGACGTTGGGAGTCTCTGACGACCTCGAGGTCTTGCATGTTGACGCCATCAACGATCTTTTGCATGACTTGATCTTTCTCAAGGCTGTCGAAGTCGATGTAGGAGTGGAGACCCGCGTCGTCCACGAGCGCTTGCAACAAGCCTTCCAAGTCTTCTCTTTCGTTGGTGTTGTAGTATGTGCCCACGAGGTCAAGCAAGCTTTGGGCCTGCTCACGCGTCTGATGTCCGGGAAGGATCGTCTCTCTCCTCTTTCATTGGCTCTGTCGACGATCTGAGCATGGTAGTGGTCTCGAACGGCCCTCAAGCTTCCCTGGTTGGTGATGCCTCTGAGCTGGTCGAATCGGTCCCACGCACCTGCGGCGGTGTTGGTGGTTGCGAGGCCCAGGTGCTTGAAGATGTTCTCTTCAAGCTGGGCACGGCCGGTGGCGCCGAGAGGGGTCCCCATTACTGGGTTGACGATAGGCAGCCATGGGCCATTGTCCAGGCGCATTTCAAACACCATCGCCTCATCGCGCGAGGGGCCAGGACTGCTCATGACACGATTGCCATTGGCGTCGTACACGATCCTCGCTTGTACACGCCAGCCGTTGACCGGCGTCGTGTACTCGAAGACATCGCCCTGTTCCAATGGGCGTAGTACGAGAGCCTCGGAGGCGGGGGTAGCTTCAGACTCATGAGGCTGAGCATCAATCTGCATGAAAGTCAGTCGCCGCCGCGGTGGTGCTCGAGAAACGGACGCTTACTCCATGGCCAAGCAAAGAAGGATTGTCCAACATTTCAAATGTTAATATATATTTTTACTTCTCGGGGGAGAAGATGTGCCGCTCGGTCCGATTACGACGAGAGGAGAGAGGGAGGCACTGAAATGGGTGTCACAGGTCAGTTTATGGACAGATCATTTGAGAAGATCGACGCACCTTGTATGACGCTCTGTGGCATCAACTATGGAGTCGTCGACTACATCTTGCCGACGATGGTGATGATGTTGAGAGGGTTGTTGACGCCTTCTCAATTGACGGGTTGTTGCCAAAATTCTTTGGATGAGTGAGAGGAGAAGAGGAGGCCCGCCAGGAAGATCTGAATGTTGCAAGCTCTTGAGGGCTTTTCCCTGGCTCTTCCGCAAGGCAAGAGTGGGAGATCTAACAAGGAAGGGTCATGGAGCAGAGGAGAAGAGATGGTTGAAAGGTGTCCTGGTGAGGCCCGAGAACTCATCGAGCCTCACCAGGGTTTTGGGACTTGCCAAATTTTAGATTCGAGAATTCGAGCTCTGGCAGAAAAGAAGAACGCAACAACTGCTTCTGAAGGCACTGCTTTATATAGAGCACGCTGAAGTTCACGAAGCACTGCCAGTAACTGCAAGCAACAGCCTCAATCACTGCCTTCGCGCTTTGTTTGTCCTGAAGCCTTGTCTTCAATCCTCGACCGCCTCAATCCTTTTGAGATGAATAGCCTTGCACGACCGAGCAAGCCGTTCTTTATTGTCTAGCAACGCTTGTTCTTCACTCCCAGAAACAGACACTTCAATCACCTTCTTGAGAAACTACAAAAGCACGATCCCATCGCAAATGAAGCAGGACTCTTGTCTTGGGTCATGAACATTGTAATCTCACGCCTCTACCACCAGTTTTTCCCTTTCGACGCACAAGCACTCACGACACACCTGAGCGGCATCATCTGCAGAATCCGCAAGTTGTGAATCAGGACGAAACACATCAAGAGCACCCACAAGCTCCGAATTCAAGACAGAAAGACCCGGAAAGATGGCATCAGCAAGAGCACAAAGTCAACTGTCCAAGCAAGTTCACATCGACATTCCTGGCACCATTCCTGCAAATACACAACTTCCGCCGATCTTGCTTGCCAACCAGCCTGCTCCTCAACCTTTTCCCGCATACAATGTGGGCTATAACATGCATGCCAACGTGAGAGTAGTCCCGCAGATGATCCCTCCTCGACCAGCCAATGGACAAAGCTCTCCACACCCATACCACATGCTTGCAGAGGACCATTTGCACCCAGCGCTGTTCCAGCTCGAACCAGCTCCCTCCACGCTTACAGATGTCGAAGTCCCTTTCCTGGTCAATGCACAAACTGGACAGATCGAAAGAAGTGCAAGTGGAAGACAACTTCGTTACTTCTGGCACTTGCCTCGCTGGGTTGCAGTCGACGTCCTCGGACAGATGATGGAGCTCTGGTTGCGTCTCGACCCTCGTGTCGAGATGGCAGACATCATGGACCGCATCAATCTTGATAATCGAGCAATGCCGGCTCCTAACGTCTTCAACATGCGCCGCATCCGCTTCCGTGAGTCGATAGATGCCCCTTCTTACAACACCGGCCGCCGCGAGCCAGGTGCATCAGAGGTGGAGCGCATCGGCATGTTGACGAGGGAGCAAATTCTCCTCAACACGGCCATGCGTGTTGACCTTCACAACAACCGCCTCCTGAGGCCCATCCTCGACAACAATAGGAATAGACTGGGGTACGTCAACAGCGGACTGCCCATCGACTACTTCCTTATCAATTACCCTCCACCGATCGCCATCCCATCCGACCGTCAAGTTGTCACATTGGCACTCCGGCATCGCATGCAGGCCTTGGCTGTCCGACGAGGCCTTGGTAACGGCGCGACCGCCTTCCAGAACCTGCCTCCTGCTCTGCTCCCTCGATGGTGGATGCATAGAGCCAATGTGCAGCCAGCGAGGATTGTGGATCTCGACAACATGACGCATGATGAATGGGTCCAGGGGATCCTCCAGCAACATCCTGGAATCACGCGGGCGGGTCGACCACGACCACGAGCTAGGCAGGCCTCCACCCAGCCTCGCCAGCCACAGCCACCACAGCAGCATCAGCAGCAACGACAACCACAGCAGATGCAACCTGCTCCTGCTCCCGCTATGCAACCAGCCGTCGCCCATGCCAATTGGCCAATCGACCCGAGACTCCTTGTCGCTAACCCACCGTTTGCGTTCCCGGTTCTCTTGAGGCCTAACATGCCGACTGAGGTGCAGGAGTCCCGGTACATCTTTAGATCGCCGGACGGGTCCACTCACTATTACGTGGAGCCCGTCCATCACGCCATGTATAGATGATGTCGCGGACGACGCCCAGTCGGACGTTTCGAGTTTCTGGGATGGAGCAGGAGTGTAATGGTGTGGGGTGTGCTTGGTTTGCTTGGATGGTGTTCATGGAGTCAATCACAATGGCACCAAAGCAACCGGCGACTGCGCCTGCTGGGGTATTCCATGCCACAAATCAAATGCAGCAATCCCAATTTCAATCCAAAAGCCGATGTCGTCGCTCGGGACATTATCCAACTGCCGACGGATTCATTCAAGAAGGAGGCAATTCTGGGTTGGTGTGACGGTTACTTTGGATGTGTACAGTTTACAATTTACAGAGAGAAGGCCCTCGGGCGCATTGAAAGTAAGGCACAGGCACAGGCACAGGGATATGTCCCATGAAGGGAGCCTGGCAACGCATATGCGGTGAATGAATGATACCCCATGACGAATGAGCAATGGCCAATGAATGGTCTTCCATCTCTTCAACCCGCTCCCTGTAGAGTGAGAGTGGGTGTGGGTGTTTCTTGAGTTTGAGAACTTGCATAAAGGAGGCGGTCACAGAGTAGTGTGGTGTGAACTAACTATAGTCGTCCAGCTGATGAAAGCAGAGTACTAGTATGCGAGTAGCCCTTCAAGGTGCAAATTGCCGGTCCTAGTATTCAGTCTGTGCATGCACAGAACATTTAGATTGCCTCATTATGTTCTTGTGCCGATCATTCAAACAGGACGTTGAGAACCCTCATAGACTTGTCCCTGCTGGTTCCATACTGCATACATACTCTGTACTAAAAGAGGTAGAAAGTTCAGCCTCGTCACATGATAATGATGATATATATATGCCTGCCTTAACAACAATCAATTTCACCATTCAATTGGTGGTGTCTTTGATTCAATTATCGGTATCAATCAGTCAATCAATCAAGCACAGAACAAAGCAATAACTGAGACCTTTTGGTTCTTCCAAGGAGGGTATTTGTTTTGCACAGAGACCCTTCTTTCTTTTCCGTGCTCGTGCTGATAATGGTGTGTCGTGAATTCACTCTGGCGCACCCTTTCTGTCCACAGGACATTCATTCACCATGGCTTGGCTTTTGATTTCGCCATCCACCGCAGCTTTCTGGCTTCTCGCGAGCCGCCGAGCCCCCAATACACATTCATTGCTTTCTCCTCGCTGAGTCGTCGCATCGACACCCCCCTAACCCCGAAAAACAAAACCAGAACAGAACAGAACAGTCCGGAAGAGCAATGAACTCTCTTGGCCAAGCTGGTGACATGTGCTCTCGGCGTGGGCAGGATATTCGTCGTGATGAGAGGCAGAGAGGTGAAATTGAACAAGAGAACTTCCTCATATTTCAGCGAGCATTACCTCTCTCTCTGTCCTCTCGAAACCAACAAACAGCCACGCTCCTGACCGTCGAAGTCGAAGTCGCAAGCAATCGCTCTCTTCTCCAGCAATTCGAGATTAGCAAACACCCGCGCTCCTGACCGTCGAAGTTGCACAGCAATCGCACTCTTCTTCAGCGATTCCAGATTAGCAAACACCCGCGCTCCTGACCGTCGAAGTCGCACAGCAATCGCTCTCTTCTTCAGCGATTCCAGAATCAACAGACCAACAAACACGCTCTTGATCGTCGAACTCGCAAGCAATCGCTTCGCTCTGTTCTCAGCAATTCAAGATTCGCCTTGTTCACTTCTTTCTCGAATCCAGCGAGTTCAACACAATTCGACTTCTCAGCAGTTCCAGATTCGAAGTCCTACCTCTTCCTTGAAGTCCCGGCGAGTTCAAAAACCACCAGTTTCCACACTCTCACAACACAGTAAGTCTGATATCCTCATTCGAGGCCATTTGAGCGCGCCCACAGATCGCTGATCCCGCCAAAGAAGTCCAAGAAACCACCGCCTCAAACACAGTCAAGATGTCTGCTCCTCGTCAGGCCCAAGGTAAGATGTCTTCAAGCCACGACGATATCAACAACAACAATACCGATCAGACCAGTGGTGAGTGTTTTTTTTTCATACTATCCTGTCACTTTCAACATTCGCTGACGAGCCCTTATTAGATCCTACTTCTTTCCGCGCCGAGTCGCCTCTCTTCGTCCCTGAGACACCATCTCCACCTCTCGCCGCCTCTCCGGACCTCGGCGCCTGCAACGCGTTCGTATTAAACACAGATCTCGTCCTCGTCGCTCGTGGAAGAGCCGGTCCTTCTTCAATCATTGGTCCTGTCGCCAACGAGTCAGACAAGTCAGACGGTGACTTCGAATTCAACCCGGTCGATGGTAAAACGACTCCAGAAATGGTCGAAGAGATGACACAGGCCTATACAGCCATTTCTCTTCCCCCTCCGCGGCCAGCGTCGGCACCTCCTTCCGCACCTAGCCGAGAGTCTACCGAGCCTGCCGACGATGAAGACAGCGCGTCCACCAGCAGCAACGAGGCATCTCCACCTGGTAGGTGTGACCTCAGCCACCCGTACGAACTCGAGCCATGGGAGGGTATGACCTTTGCCGAGATGCAGGACCTCATGGACAGACAGAAGAGGCAGTTCGATGATCCGGCTGCTCGCCGCCCTGCCTACCACCCCCCTCCGAACTTTGGCGACGTCGTCCGCGAGGAGACCAAGCGCTTGGAGGAGAAGCGGGCTCGACGACAGAAGAGGGCGGGCATCAAGGCTGCAAAGAAGAGGAAGGACGACGCAAAGGACGCGAAGTGAGCGTCGTTTCTGTTTCGGTCGTGTAGACGATGTTGGAAGAGGTGGTTGCCGGGCTGCCTTGAGACAATGGCGGTAAGAACACCACTTGCACCAAGTACGGTGGGCGCTGAACATGCGCATGGAGGCAGATAGAACTCCAGTAGTTGTAGCTGGATTGCAAGCACAATGTTCCGGCCTGTTGTTTTCCCGTTTCCTTGATTCTTCTTGCGTCGATGCGATCGACAGGGCACGCACAGTGTGCGCAAGGAAGCCCTCGGATCTCAAGTATTCTCCTCTTTTATGCGATGAAATATCTTATCCCGCCTCTCGAGTAGTTCCTGCACATTCACATTACTCACAGGTACAGAAAACCCGGGTAAGATGCGGTAGCGACGGCGGAGCTCGGGGAATACTGCAGCAAAGCCAGCGCTGAAACTCCAGTTCTCTAGGTGCCATACATGTTCCGCGAAAGCGGTTGAGATGGTCATCTTCCCTGTCACCGGATCTATGTCAACGGCCTCCTGTAGGCCCATGTTCCAGTTGATGCTTGTACCGTACGATTGGCTAGCGAGGATGAAGTCGCGTAAGTCGTAAATCAAGCCGTCACGTAACTCGGGCCTATTGAGATACGACGAATCAGTTTATTTTCGAACAAACATGCTACAGTAAGCATTGGAAGAACTTACAGAACAGGCAAATCCGATGCTGGATGATGTGGTACCAATCTCTGACAAGGTGTCGGGCGCTGGCCAGGCGGGACTCTTGCGTACGTCTCTGCTGATGGTGCTATAATCCACTGTACAAGAGGTGAGTAGGAAGGAAACTATCTGGCGAAGGTCAGCGACTCACTCGCATGAAACGGTCATAGTTGAATATGCCTGCGAGACAGACAAAGACGTCAATGTTGGTCAAGGCACGAAAATACTCGCTCGCCCATGTCGAGACAGTGTGCGGATCGGTAGTCTCCCGGGAACGGAAAAAGAGGTTGACTTCGACTTTCTCGGAACCAAAGATGAGCTCTTTCGGGACTCCGGAGTTTAGCTGTTTAAACGCCCATTCTCTGAAGCTGGTGTAGGCCGTTGCCATGGGGGATTGTTCTTCCCGGGACAGCAGGGGCAGTACCTGATGTTCAGGAAGTTTGAAATTTGCCATTTGTCGAGCCTGAACATGAGGCGGATATCCTGCTGATGGTATGGCGTCGGACATTGACAGGTGTGCAACAGGAGACACATTCGGCACCAGGATACCGTGGTGGATGGAAGGAGAATGGTCCAGACGGAAGTTCGCTCTTAGATCGGAGTTGGCAACCCATTCTTGACACTTGCTCGACTCGAAACCGTGCAGCTTCTGGGCGGCGTGTCGTCTTGCACCTTGAGAGTACTGGTTTCTCACGGTCAGCCACCTGTATCCTGCAAGTCTGTGGTGATCTGAGACGAACCTTCGCAAGTACACCAATTGCAAGGTCGTGGGCCTGCCATGATGATCTGGAGGTGCTGGCCAATGTGCTTACGAGACCGAGGAGCTCTTCCTTCTCCTTTTCGAGGGACTCGATGCGATCCAACGCATGTCCCAAAGCCCTCACATAGGTCAGCAATGGGTCTGTGGGGTCTGGCCATCAAAATGCAGCTTACTTCTTGTTCTTTTCCCTGTCTCGATCACCGTAGACACAAGAGACTCCAGCAGCGGCACATGTGGTACATTCGTCGCCACCCGAGCATTTTGAACGATTCTCACGACAATGGTCGCAAGCGTGCGCGATACGTTTCCTTCGCGCCTTTAACAGAGACGCAGAATTGAGGGAAGACGCTTGGGGTGTTACCAGAGTCCTTGGGATAGCACGCTTCTCGCGAACGTCCATATATACTACCTGAGTAGTCTTGGAGGTGGCGGATAAGTGGGACAGTCTATGCTTGATTTGAAGAAGGCGGCTTGTTGATGTCTGCAGAACCCGCAGGAGGACACGGGATCCTAGTACTGTGATAGTGCAGAAGTGATACGAGATGGAATGTTGTATGGTTTATGGAGTTTACGGAGTACTGTGTCCGTTGTACTGTAGCTGAAACGGTTGAATGGTCCGAAGCATTGGAAATAGTTGTACATTGGGCACGTTGGGTATATGCGAGTACTAGGTACAAAGGTACAGTAGGTAAACAATTAAATGGCAAGTCTATTCGAGACAGCAGCTGCCATCAAGAGTTAGAGGAATGAATATCAGAATATGAATTCTGGCATCTCCGACCAGGAAACATACACCTCGTTTGTGGTCCGTGAAACGGTGAGACACAGGCACTTTATATGCAATTTCCAAAGCGCCAAAGCATAAAGACGTCGCCTCCAACAACTCCTATTGTTGTTCCCTCTATCATCATCATTATCATCCCACGGTTGGCGCCACATAACGACTATATGGCAACTCGTGCCATTTTTCAATCAGTGTCTTCACCATCGCCTCAATCGAGTCTTCCTTGATGCCGAATTTCTCATTGAACAGACCATATTTTCGTAAGTCTGTCAATGCTTCGCCGTCAAATCTGGCAAACGCCACAGCCTTCACCAAAGGAAGCACAGCCGCACCATCTCCACCCGCTAGTTTTGTGGTGCTCTCGTCAATCAGCTTCTGGCCTTCAACTCTGGTGACTTCGAACTTTGCATTTGTGGCCTTCTCAGTGGCGGCAAGCAGCTCCTTCTGTGTTGTCGTCGCCGAGCCGGTATAAACATACGCATTTCGGCTAGCCTCGTACGCAGCTGCATCAGTCAATAGCTTCACCACCGTGCGGGCAACAAGACTCAAATTCGACACGGTAAATGGTACGTCCCCGTCATCCCATATCTCAGCGGTATGTTTTCCCACGTCCAGGCCTAGAAATCCAACATGAAAGCCCCAATCGAGGAAAAATCCCGTGACAACGGCGGTCCACTCCATAGGGCTGCCTGCCGCTTGCTTGGCCTTGATGTCGTCGATCAGCTCCGCTCTTACGCGGAATGGTGGTACGGTCGCTAGCACTTGCGCGGAGGCGGTGTCGATGCCAAATTCAGATGGGAGAAAGCGCTTGACCCCAGCTTTGGCTGCGGCTTCAATCAAGGCGTATTGCTGGTCACCAATAGCGGAGAGACCGAGGAGGGAAAGCACGGCATCTTGGCCGGTGAAGGCATGTGCGAGACTGGTCGGGGAGTAGTCGGTAGTGATCACTGTGACATTTGGACTGGACAAAGGTTGGTTAAGCACAAAGTACCATAGATGGAGATGGCCTCACGGGAATTTTGACGTTGAACCTGGTCGGGTCAGGACTGTGACTTTCAGGGAAGTTTTAAGGCATTCCTCGAGAATCAAATAACCGACATTTCCAGCGGCCTGGGATATTTTAGCTGGGGTTTGAGTACCTAGGTAGGTTAAAGCAAGAGCTTACGCCAGCAATGACTATACTCTCGATTGGGGCTGACATGATAGCAGACGTCGAGATATCTAGACCCGATCCTGCTATCTAGAGGTTGACGGATGAGAAATTCGAGTGCAGGCATCAGAACATATACTTATAGGTAGTATTGAGATTGGTTGATCTAGACCTTGCACAGTTCTCGCTGCGACATACCGACAGGGGCAGTGATTCTGACCATTGGTCATCCACCTGGGCACATGCGACACTTACCAGGTTGGGCTGGTAGTCAACTACTAGCTTAGTCGCATAAGTAGACGCCCTGCCTCTTCTGGAGAAATCTCACTTCTTCACTTACTTCTTCTTTAAGCCTCCCTCATCGGTTTTGTCCGAGACCTTTCTGCGCCATGGACCCAACCGACTCCGGCAATGGTACGCTAGCCCTCGCATCGGACATCTAGACCACAGGATCTGGAAGCTGACATTCTTGACAGGGAGCAGATTCCACTTCATCTCTATACAGAACCCCGCGGATGCAAAAGACCGCGATAAGAGGCGTCTAGCTCGCTCGCACGCTATCAAACATTCCATGCAGAGCAGACGGAAGCCTCTGCAAGCATCCACGAGCGATGCCAGCGAAGCATCAGCACAGACGCTAGTACCTTGGTCTGTCTTTGCACCGGAATCTGCTTACGGGCCTTTTGAGACACTCTTTGGAGATTCCCCAAAACTGAGCACTCTGCTCAGTCACGGTAAGTTCTGCAATAACCTAAGGGATGCATTTTCACGGTTTGGAGCTTACAACAAACACGCAGATCTCGCCAAACAGGCTGTGGAGCCGGTATTCAGCATTGCAGACCCTGTCATCTTCCAGGACTTCGACTCTGTCTTCCGCAATGACCTCGACGACCCAGCCCTCCTAAGCGCTATCAAGCTCTCTTTCGCATTCGCGGTAACTGGGGGTAACATTGACCACGAATGTCTTCACTATCAGAATGAAGCGATGAGCACCATCCGCGAAAGAATGAACTCCCCGGACACGGCCTTGGGGCTGCCAACGCTTGGGGCAATCTTGCTTCTTGCCGGCGTGGAGGCAAGTCAATTCACGTGTTCTCCTCCCGATGTTTTCAGACTTGGAGCAGGGACGTTGGAGCTAATTCGCAGGCACGACTCAAGGCTCGCTTAGGTATGCGGTGGCAAGTCCAGCTGCATATGGATGCAATCCGGCGATTGCTTGACTTGGGTCGGTTCAGAAACATCTATCTGACTGACGGAATCAAGCGGGCCATCTTCTGGTGAGTCACTTCGTCGCCACTACTCTGTGTACTAAGCGCTTACGAATCACTTTAATTATGTTCGCTTCGAACAGGCAAGATCTGAACTCGTCCATCATGACTGGGTCCGATCGCATAGTAAACAACACAACCTTTGCCGAACTTCGATGGGGTCGGGACCCGTTCTCTGCCGAGTTCTTCATTCTGGCACCAGGATTCCAAAAAAGGGCTGATCTGTTTCCTGAGGACTTCATTGAAGTTCTCAAGGACATCCACGCTCTGCAGTGCATCCAAGATCTCCCTAGCTATACATGCCAGAACCCAATCGAAATGTGTCGCATCGATAACCAACAAGCGTCCATCGGGTCCAGGCTTGTTGGATTGCCCAAACTGTCTGCTTTCATGGAGGCTTGTTATCTGGGGGCATATCTCAGCGCTTGCATGCTGTGCTCCAAGGTTTGGCGCCACTCTGTAATGCCTGTAAGTAAGGTTAACGACTGGCCTCAAAATCTTGTGCTGCTTTGCGACATCATCAAACTACTTGTCACGCCTGCTGACTTCCACGGGACAGTCGCATGTATCACACCACTTATTGCACAAGCTGCAAGAGTCGAACGATGACCTGTTTTGGGACGACCACCCTGATCTGCTCATGTGGATACTGTACACAGGTGGATCGTTCTCTCCCAAGGGACCAACACGCTCCGGATTCAAGGCTCTCCTGCAGATCAACCATACTTTGAGGTTCAAAGCCAAATCCATATCATTGCCGGAGCTGCTAGAGGTTTTGAGGCAATTCGTTTGGTCGGAAAGGATGTATCGTGCGCAGGTCGAGGAATTTTGGGAAGACATCCATACAGAGACATGAAGACGATGCGGTGACGCTTTGACTCAACCCTTATATTAATCTTGTCATCCCACATCTGAAGGTATGTGAAGCGAATTTTCAACACCAGGTTTGTACTCGTGCTCTTTTCATATACGGCTATACCCACCTGCCAACGAACCCTTAACTCGTGACACCTTGTGTGGAGCGATGCATAACAGATCCATTGGACTATAAAGTCTTTTGAGGTAGCGGTCTGACTTCAGGTGATGGGAGAGAGCATTCCGCATAGACGAACGGCGGTAGAGGCATGCATTACAAAGATATATTCGCCGTATATCGTGTTGTTTGATCTCTCTCTACCATTGCCTGTACAATCAATTCAACTTCAAGACGTCTTCGTTTCCTGGGACGTCCTGAATACCACTTCCGTCCTCTCCATCGGCGCCCTCATCAGCATTGTTGCGAGCATCAGGAACTACATTGCCCACATGTCCGAGTTTGGCCTCAACAGTGACTCCATTCCTGATCGTCTGCAACACCACACAATATCGCTCACTGAGCTCCACCAATTTGTCGACTTTGGACTTGTGTTCCTCGTCCACGTCGAGCCGCACAATGAGTCTGATGGTTTTGAAGCCGACGGGGACGGCGTTGCCTTGGGGGTCCTTGATGCCCATCGTTCCTCTGAAGTCGAGATCTCCTTCGGCCGTGATAGTCCCGTTGTTGATGGGAATGCCCAGACTAGTGGCTACAGCGCGTACCGTGACCCCAAAACATGCTACTAGCGATTCAAGCAGCATATCACCAGAACACAGTTCACCCGAAGCATCAAATCCTTCTCCCCCGGCGGCCTGATGGAGGCCGGCGACCTTTCGAGCAGCCTGTCCCGCCGACAGTGAGCATGTTAAGCTCGTCGAGGTGGGATCAAGATTTCCAGACGACGATAACGTGACAAGAGCTGTAGAGGGGTTCGATCTGTATTGGTCTTTCAGAGGCTTCTGTTTGGTCCGGAGCGTGTTGGCCGCCGCTGTTGCTGCGTCGGACATTATGTTACAGCGTTGATTATCTTAGTTAGTCAAATGGCTTCAAGAAGGTAAGACTCGAGGAATCACAGTCGATGTCTTCCGGCTACTCGTGCGAACAATGAAATATCTCGTGCGTTGAGACGAAAGACGCACGACGATAGAGTACCTAGGGAATTGTTGGGTTCTACCCCTCGAGCCCCTCATCTGAGCTGTGGAGGCGAGGACCAAACTTCCATCAGGCCGTCAAGGAGCGTGTCCGGACGGCAGGCGAGTCTGTGGACTTGGCTCAGCGCTGTTGTGGAAGAATAGATTGCGGAACATGATAGAGATCACTCATGCAGCTTCTGAGAAGCAGATATTCCTGAATTGATGGTGGATGGTGAGATGGACGGCAACTCTGCCAAGTCTTCCTCCAAACCCTCCAAACCCTCCAAATCCCAATATTGAACAACTAACAACATCGTGCATATCTCAAGCTGTCGGGTTACCATCAACGCGAACACCGAAAAGGTTTCCTGTCATAAAATCGATCATTTCCAGAACAACCTTCTGGAGCCTCGGTTCTTTCCAACGTCTCGACAACTCCAGCTTATCACAGTACTGATGATCCCTCATTAGTTATTGCGCGATGTTGCCTCAAGCCATCCCATGCTTTCGTATCTCCCAGCCCATGACGTCTGGAATGCCCAATCAGACATGTTCAATTCTCGGCCTAGTGGCCTGGCGCCTTAACCGACTCACCGGCGCTTTCGGATAGAGGATGGAGGATAACCTCAAGGCCTAGTGAGCCCCCGCTCTGGGCATGTCAGTGCATGGCTAGGGTACTGTGGTAGGGGTGTTAGGGCTAGTGGGCGTGGCAGGGTCGCCGCTGACGTCGATCTGCATCCATCATCGATTTCCATCACACATCTCCACCACTACTACAAGTCATCATCCAGCGACCATCCAGTAACTTATTACCATCCCAAACCACCCACAGTAGTGGGCAAATCTCGTCGGCCAAGGAGGTAAGCTCGTACCCTTCCCCGCGCTCTATTCGTAACAGACCCTTCTACAAGTAATCATGGCCGACGCCAATTCATAAGCCTTGACAATCACCACCACGACCACCTCGGCTGTGGCGTGATTAGCGCTTGAAAGCAGTAGCTCGCCAGATACGAGTTACACGTACTTGCACTGCGCTCGGTGCGTTGGTGGAGAAGATATATGGACTTTTTGCCCTCGAAAACCTCCACTCCTCGCAACGACCGGGCCATGCTCTTTCTTGTCATCTGACGAGGGCCTTAAAAACGTGCCAAACCGATAGCAAAAGCTGATACGAGTACTCCGTAGCTGGAGATAAGTAATTACTGTGGTTCAAGACATTTTTGCCCCATTCACATTGCCATCTTTTTCCTCACGTCTACACCTCTCACCCCATACCTCATACCTCATACTCCATCATCCACTCGTCCAACTCGTCCTACACCAAGTTTACAGTGCAATATACCCTGACCAATTCATCCCAACATGGACTACCACGATAAATCCAAAGATCATCCCATGGAACCAATCCCACGAATCCGCGCCCAAGACTCATCATCATCCTCCTCCCAACCCGCCTCCGACGAAGTCACCTACACGCACCGCGAGCATGAACATCACCAGCAGCCCCGAATGGACCCCAACCCAAATCCATACCCTTACCACGCAGAACACGGCCCGCCCATCGACAACACGCTAAAGAACGTCGAGGCCGAAGAGGATTACGAACACCACAAGACGCTCTGGTGGTCTCGCGTACGGCATCACCTCCGCGACCCCTTCGCCGAGTTCCTGGGCACTTTCATCATGATCCTCTTCGGCGACGGCAGCGTCGCCCAAGTCCAACTTTCCGCCAACCCAAATCTGCCCGCGAGCAGCCAGAACAAAGGCGATTATCAAAGTATTTCTTGGGGGTGAGTCTGCTCTCCTCTGATTTTTCCGTGTCCTCTCCAGGCAAACGAATACTGACGGATCATGCCAGCTGGGGCATCGGAGTCATGCTGGGGGTATACGTCGCTGGCTGCGCAGGAGGCCGTAAGTCGTTTCCCCTCTTGTTTTCGCCCTATCCTATCTCGATACCGCGCGACCATTCCCCATTCTCAAGCCAGCCCCATCCACCCACCGACCATTCACACCCAGTCTGACCACTTCATACAACCCCCCAATAGATCTCAACCCGGCCATCACGTTCGTAAACTGCCTCTACCGCAAATTCCCCTGGTGGAAATTCCCCATCTACGCCTGCGCCCAGGTCCTCGGCTGCTTCTGCGGCGCCGCCGTGATCTACGGCAACTACAAATCCGCCATCGACGCCTACGAAGGCGGCAGCCACCTGCGCACCGTTCCCGGCTTCAGCGACACCGCGACCGCGGGCGTCTTCTGCACATACCCGCAGCCCTTCCTGACCAAGACGGGCCAATTCTTCAGCGAAATCGTCTCGAGTTCCGTCTTGGTCTTTGTCATTTTCGCCCTCAAGGACGACGCGAACCTCGGCGCAGGGAACTTGGTCCCGCTCGCCTTGTTCTTCTTGATTTTCGGTATCGGCGCCACGCTCGGTTGGGAAACCGGGTATGCGATTAATCTGGCCCGAGACTTTGGGCCCAGATTGTTCACGTATTTCGTCGGTTACGGAAATGAGGTCTGGAGTGCCGGGGGTTATTACTTTTGGGTATGTTATCTTTGTCCGTTTTTTTTTTTAAAAAAAAAGTCTTTCCTTGCGCGCCTGCCTTCCTTTCCTTCCCTCTCGAAAAGAGGTTTCTTCGCTTTTCGAAATCGAAAAGCTCAGTAAAAGTCTATTTGGACCCGGGTTTTTTTTAACTGACATCAACGTCCGCGAAAAATTTGTAGATTCCCATGATTGCGCCCTTTATTGGATGCACGTTTGGCGGATTCTTGTACGACACTTTGATATATACGGGTGAATCACCGATCAATACACCCTGGATGGGACTGAAAAGAGTCGTTCACCCGACCAAGAAGGGCATCAAGGAGGCCATTACCGGTGTGCCTGCGAAGGAGGTTTGAAGAATTTTCGAAGAAGGAAATGCGGGTTAGCTGAGCGCCACTTTTGACGATGTCGAGGGAATTATATTATGATGTATTTGATATTTTCTGCCTTGGGGGGTCCGACCAGAGGCATGTACAAACAGACTCTCAGCAGATCGAGCGCCTTTTTTCTTCTTCTCTCGCTCTTGGGTATCAGATAAAACAGGACGGGGGCGGCATATCCGAGCCCATAAAAACTTTCGTACGACGACAGAGAGATCAGATGAGACAGAAGTACAAAACTTCCCAGCGGCGCAAATTGGCGCATCGCGCGTTCGGGGAGAGGATATAATCCAAAACAAAGCGATTCTCAAGTCTTCTGTTTCTTCGCCTGTGGTCCGTCGTCGTCCTCTTCCTCATCACTGAGGTCGGCATAGATGGTCTTGGGCTGCGTCTTGCCCCAGGCCTTTGTGAACATGGGATCTTTTGTTGCCTTGTCGGCGTACGCGAGCAGGGCGGCTCGGGGATCCTCTTCCCTCATCGAGCTCAGGGGGAAACTCTCGCGGATGTGCTTCTCGTCGAGCTGATTCTTTGAAAAGGGCGTGGTGGCCGGCATGTGAGGTCTTCTCGGATCCCTCGACTTGCCCGATGCGGTGAGGCCGATGGTTGGATGTCGCGAGGCAAAGGTGCTGGCCCTGATGGCTTCGCTGCTCCCTGCGCCCGGGTTGATGATGGCATCTCCCGACACGCCTTGTGACAGGTCGGTGGTGAAACTGGGATCGTCGTCGATGTGTCGGCGTTTGGGCGGCTTGGACATGATCATGACGGCGCCCTTGGTGGATATCTTGGGGTTGAAAAGGACATGCGTTTCGGCGTTGGCGCTCCCCGTGATGATCTGGTTGAGCTTGTCGTGCCAGAGGACGCTGATGAGTGGCGAGCCGGGGGTGATGGGTGTGATCAGCTCTGGCTTGAGGGTTGCCGGGTTCAGAATGTAGAGGTCTCCGGTTTCCGAGCCCGTGATGATGGCAGAGGAACTGGAACTGCCCGGCGCAAACATGATGTTCGATGTGGGATACTGCGCAGAGGTGGAAATGTGAGATGTGCTGTTGACGGGCTGCTTGAACTTGCGCGTGTCCCAGAGTTTGATCGTATCGTCGCCGCCTCGGGTGACGACTAATCGGCCATCCGAGCTTATGTCGATCCCGCTTGTCCATGTGTTGCTTGCATGAGCCTGACTGATCTCGGCACTCGGCCTGTGATATGGCCCTTCTCCTCCCCACATCAGTAGAGAGCCGTCAAGCGCTGCAGCCACGAGAAGACTGTGGTCACTTTTTTCGACTTGACTTCCCCACGCCACTACAGTCATTCGGCTCCGACCTGCTGCACCTGCAAGTTTTGACTTGTGCACGATGACTTCTTTCTGCTTGTTGCGCACGTTGACGTCCCAAATCCGAAGCGTGCTGTCGGTGCCAGCTGTCACACAGAGGTCTGGCACGTGAGGGTGCCACGTGCCGCTGGTGATCTCACTGATGTGCCCTTTTGTCATGTTCATGTCACGGAGATACATGTCACCCTTGACGAACTCGGTGATTGTCTCGCCATCTCGCGATAGGATCTTCGCCTGTGTAGTCGCTGATATGACAAGAACCTGACTGGGTGAAATCGGATTGAATTTCGCGGTATGAACGGGGTGGGTTTCTGAATTTGCTGAAGACTTGGTTGCCGTCGGATCAACAGACTTGAAAGCTCGGAGGGTGTTTGGTGTCATTGTCGCAAAGTCATGCAATTTGATGGTGCAATCTGTTGAGCCTGTGATCATCCGCGAGCCTGAGGGATCAACGGTGATTGTAGTGACTGGACGGTCATGACTCTTGAAGACGATCTCATGGGATGTAGGATATTCGTCCTCGTCGTCATCGTCCGAGTTTCCATCAGAATCATCGTCGTCTGAATCATTCTCCTCTGTCGAGCTTGTCGGTTTGGCAGCTTTCGTATCCGGCAACCCAGCTAATTTCCGCCTGGCCTTCTCCATCTGGATCTCCGGGTCGAAATCTGCGGCTCCGCCACCGAAAGAGGTGGGCAGAAATTCTCTGAAATCATCTTCATCCATAATGAAAACTTGGGCCTGAGAGGTATTTGAGACTGCCCCCAACTACAGGTTGTTCGGGCAAAGTCTGGGCAACGCCAGGCTGCAGACCTTTGCAGAATCCGTCCTACTCATGTAACAGCGTGGTCTATCAGACTGTCGAGCAGGAGCTGTAATATCAAATCCGAGGAGGTTTCAGCGACATTGATTGGCAGGGAATGTTAAGGGGGGCATCATCAGGCGTTTGGAAGACATGATGTCTAGAATCCTCGAAATTTTGGGCGAGCCGGCGCATGAACCGAAAGTCTTGGCAACAAACCGAGGTCTCTCATAGAACATTGGATACTTACCTAGGTAGGTAGAACCCGCCGGTACCGGCGAGACCGGTACCTTATCGACATGTCGACTGGGCGAAGTATCGGATGGGATCTTCCTCGACACTATGCTCCGTAACTACGTGCGGGGATACACGACGGTTAACCGACCAGGGCAATATGTACCTACCTTAAGTATCTATCGTCGTCGGTCGATCTGTCTTGTTCAACCACGCATTGACGACAGTCAAAGGACATAACTGGCAGACCTCCCCCCATACAAACGACTGCTCGGCACCATATCCTACCAGCCTTCAAGATGGATGCCCACAACGATCTAAGCGTTAACTCCACGAAGTTTGGCGCAGCAGCCATCTCCGAAGATACACACGCCTTCAACAAAAAGCTCATGGAAATGATGTCGACAGGCCCGAAATGGTACGAAGTAAGTCACGCCCACCCCTGCCGAGAGCCTGCCTCTTTTTCTTCCAATCCCCTACCTATACTTATAACCATCTAGGTCGGCGCCCAAAAATACCGCGAGATGCGTGCTGCTGGCGAAACACCTCTCCCTAAAGCAGTCCTTCTCGACTCGGCCGAGGACATCACCATACCATCCCGCGACTCAGGTCGGACCATCCCGTCTCGCATCCTACGCCCCCAGAACGGCAAACCCATCCACTCCGTCTTCCTGCACATCCACGGCGGAGGCTGGGTCTTGCAGGACGAAAAGTCCCAGGACCCCATGCTCCAGGACATTGCCGACAGGACCGGGACGCTAGTCCTGTCCGTGGGCTACCGCCTCGCTCCCGAGCACCCCTTCCCCGACGGACCGAATGACTGCTACGACGTAGCAGAGTGGCTGGTCGACAATGCCGAGGCCAAGTTCGGCGCGCCCCTGGGCTTCACTGGCGGCGAATCTGCCGGCGGACATTTAAGTATGCTCGTCGCACTGCATCTGTTGCAGCACTCCGTACCTCGGTATGCGAACTTTCGTTTTCAGGGGCTCCTGTTGCATTTTGGGTGTTATTCGATGGTCTGGACGCCGTATGTTTATAACTACCAGAAACCCGAGACTTTGATTCTCGACCGAGATATAATGAACGCGTTTCGGGATGCATTTCTGCCTGGTATGTCGGAAGAGGAGAGGCTGCATCCTTCGGTTAGCCCTCTGTATGCGAATCTGGAGCTCCTGCGCGGTAGGCTCCCACCGGCACTCTTTACCTGCGGGACGGAGGACTGCCTGTTGGACGATACGATGTTCATGAGCACGAAATGGTTGATGACTGGTGGTGAAGCAATAGTCAGAATCGTCCCAGGAGCACCACATGGATATATCATGTTTCCAACAGGCATGAAAGGAAGTGGAGCCGAGGAAGGGTTGGATGTTGTGGAGAAGTTCATGCTGTCTAAGCTTGCCTCTTAAGGTCAGTGGTGTGTCACGAATCCAGAAGATTGCGAGCGTTCAGTCGCGAACCAGCAACGCACGAGACCCGGTAAAGAAGGTGATTGATAGTTTCTGAATTTTGCTGAGGAGGGGGCGAACGAGGGATAGCAATGACTGATAGTGCGGGACGCCGTTTGGAAAGCATCGCAGGGATTCGAAACCAATCGGACGAAGGCAAACCTTTTCTGCGCGCGCAGGTCCTATTGGCGAATCCCATTAGGAGTAACAGTGTCTCTGCCATGTACATGAACATAACCCCTGACCCGACGGTATGTTGTTCACTCAATCATGTCAACGTCGTCTCCTCCATGTGCCGGAGCAGCTTGTGCGCTTTCGCCGCCATTCTCTCCCTGGGCATTGCCAGCGCTATTCCAGTAATTATCCATCTCAGCATCAAGCTCCTCAGCTGTCTTTCGTGGTCGACCATTGACAACCTTCTGGCCTTCGGGATCTCTACCAGCTCGCTCGCGCCTTTCACCGGGTCTACGACCTCCACGATGACTGGAACTTCGACTGTCGCCGTGACCTGGAATATACCGATCGATATTTTCGGGAGCTGGCTTGGTCATATCACTTCTTCGGTCCGTTGGTGGACCTCTCCGAGGACCTCGGCGAGCTGAATGATCTGCCGCCGTCTCGCCCACTGGACTCTCACTACGCCTTCGACTGCGACTGCTGGGAGCCTCGATCCGATCGAAAAGACTCTTCGGATTTTCCACACGATCAAAAGGATTGTCTCGGCGTGGAAGTGGCAGAAGAGTCAGTCGAATAGGCTGTCCTTTCGCATTAGCTCCATCAAAATCGCGAATTGCAGCCCTGGCATCCGCGACATGCTCGTATGTCACGAAGGCAACTCCTTCCGAGCGTCCAGCTCGATCGTAGCGAAGGCGAGCGTCCACCACAGGGGCAATCCGGGTGAACAAATCCTGTCAAAGTCAGTATCTCATCGTCCCCAGAAGCTGAGGAGCGTACATAGATATCGTCCTCAGTTAGGTCGTAATGTAAATTGTCGACTCGTAATTTGGCTGGCGGAGGTTTCCTTCGAACTTAGTACTGGATCGGACAAGAATTCAATCAAGCTTACCGGTCGGGCTCAGGAGATCGATTACGTCGGCGATCCTTGAGGTCCCTCGAACGGTCTTTGCCCCCGAAGCCTGCAGTGCTGTTTAGCATTCGTCAGATCCAACATACGGAGCTCTCCTTACTGTCCGGCTCGTCATCGTAGCGGTCATGGACCCAGTCACTGTTCTCCTTTAGTGTCTTGATGCCTCTTCCAGAGATGCCCATACTTGTCAAGGTTCGTTCCGTCGTCTCTCGCAGGCTGTAGTGAGGGAAGATTTCGTTAGCTGCAAGTCTCAATGTCTGACCCGTATCCCGTCAAATGCCGAAGGTCGAAGCAACACTTCGCTTGTGTTTCGAGATGATGCGGCGAGCAATCGTAACGACGGAATAGGAAAGCGTCATGGGAGAGGAGAGGAGAGTCGGACCTAGATCAAAATGATTAGATTGGCTGTCCAACGGAGGTAAATGGAATCGTCTCGTACCTTTCTGACTCCATCGCGAGGGTAGTTGTAGTCCCTACGCCGTGGCCCTGCTGGAGGAGGACCTCTTCGTCCACCACGGTTTTCTCGTCGCTTCTCAACATCAGCACATGCTAACTGAGGATCCCGAATGTTCAACGGACCTGACGATCAGCAATAATATCGTCCAAGCCGCGATCCATGATGAGATTGAAGGGCGGTCTCCGTGATACTTGGGATGTAAATTCTGGAAGTATTCTCGGAAAGTAAGGGTTATGTCGTGTCAACTAGCAATGGGCGCGTCAGGGGTTGTCTGCGCGGACGATTGGGAAGTCGCAAGAGTGTGCGTACGTGATTGAAATGTTTCCCAAGCGTGCCAAATGCCTAAGGCACGCCCAAGTTTGAGCCGTAGTCCAACTAAAGCGGCGGCGTGTATTTCTGCGTGACTTTCCCTGCTGGATGACATGGCGAATATCAACTCCGGGAGGCTGCGCTGCAATTTTCCAATCCTTGGACAGTCGAGCCGTCATGGCTTAGGGTTGCGTATATACAACCGCCATGTTGTGATTTCAGTCCGAGCAGTCATAGTCCTGGTCTCGCTCCTGATCTGTGCAGAGTTCACTCACCTCAGAACCGTACGATATTCGACGACCTCGGCAGGACCTCGTACGCATACTCGATCCCAGACATACGGGGATGCACATCTCGATGCTCATTCCTTACACTCCAGCTCAGCTCGACGCTTCTCCGACGCATATTCTGGACTTGGTCAAAGTCACAGGTGTATCACAGTCCGGCGAAGATTCTCACCTACAACGATGGGCCTCGGTCATTGGCATAGTCACGGCGATCATTGGAAATCTCCTCATATCTTTTGCCCTCAACACCCAAAGATACGCGCATATACTGATAGAACGTAAGCACACTGGAAGCAGAAAGTCTCACCCGAATGGAATCGCATCACCAGTCCGCAGTGGGTATGGCACGGATGAACAAGAGCAGATAGCAGAGGCGCGGAGAAAAGCCAATCTGGGACTACCTGATCGCAAGGAGCATACAGCCGAAGATGGTACTGCTTCGGCGGATGTTGACGTGGAAGGAGGTTTAGAATATCCGACAGAAGAACCACGCCACAAGACTGAGCCCGAGAACGAGGATGAAGGCCGACCATCGTACCTGAAATCGCCAGTCTGGTGGCTCGGGCTTGTGCTCATGATCATCGGCGAGGCGGGTAATTTCCTCGCCTATGGCTTTGCACCAGCATCGATTGTCAGTCCCCTCGGTGTGGTCGCCTTGATTTCGAACTGCATGATTGCCCCTCTCATGCTCAAGGAACGCTTCCGGAAGCGCGACTTCTTCGGTGTCTTGGTAGCAGTCGCTGGTGCTGTCATCGTCGTCCTGTCGGCAGAGTCGAGCGAGGAAAAGTTTGGCCCCGGAGGTCTGTTGAAAACTATTAAGAGGTGGGAATTTCTGGTGTATGTCATCATCACGACACTGTTCATTGTGGCTCTCATGTACGCCGAACCACGATACGGCCGGCGGACAATCCTGGTTGATCTTGGTTTGGTGGCCTTGTTCGGCGGCTACACAGCCTTGTCCACGAAAGGCGTTTCTTCCCTTCTATCGACATCTCTATGGAAGGCGTTTGCATATCCCATTTTCTACTTTCTGGTGGTCATTCTCGTCCTGTCGGCACTCATGCAAATACGTTACCTCAACCGGGCTTTGCAGATCTATGATTCCACACAAGTGATACCCACACAGTTTGTTCTTTTTACACTTTCAGTCATTCTTGGATCGGCGGTGTTATATCGAGACTTTGAGCATACAACCACAGAACAGGCCGTCAAATTCGTCATTGGATGTCTCTTGACCTTCTTCGGTGTGTATTTGATCACGAGCCGCCGTGAGGGGTACACAGATATTGATGAGCAGGAGGATGATGAGGATGAGACCATCCAGCTGATTGACGAGGAGGCGGACAGAGTGGACGAACGAACACCATTAACCAGGGACAGAAAATCATCCGTTGCCCCTGGGACTGACGATCATCATTCGGTGTTGGAAACAGTGGAGGAGTCAGACGACGAAGCTACAACACCGCATCACTCCCTCAGGCCGACATCGTCGATCCCATCCATTGCCTTTACGCCTGCTGAATCTTCGGACAATCTGCAGCATAATCCTTGGTTATCCTCAGCAGAGCAAATCGACGCACCACCGTCGCCCCGAACACCACTTGGTGCCAGAGTACAGAGCGAATCATCCACGCCCTTTTTCAGTCCATTTATGTCTAAAACCTTGAAGCGGTCCATTTCATCGCCAGCAGGCCCGGGAACAACCAGCAAACAGGGAACACCAAGACTCCCTAGTCCTGACCGTCCAGCAGAAGATCCGTCCTCAACCACACATTTCCTTTCTCGCTCAACGCGCGGGAGCATATCACGCCTCATCCCCGTCCCCGGTCCCCTGCTCCCGCCACTTTCGTCCTCCCTCAGCGCCCTCGTTGCCGACTCGCTCCTCAGAGGGGAAGGCGCCTCTCGCGCCGTGCGCGCCAGTATCCGCCGCAGCCGCTCGTCGCGACACTCAATAGACTCACGACGGCAGACCATCCCTGTCTCCGACCCGGAGAACCCTCTGGGGCTGAATTTCCAGAATCGAAGCGAAGATCAGAGCCTGAGTCGGGCACAGACGCACGAGGGCGCTGTTGGAGAGGAACATACGCGACAGGAGGATATGGGCAAACAAAAGAGAAGGCTCCGTGCTTTGAGCGAGACTTTCTCTGGCATCATGGGTCGCGGCCGCAAAGGGAAGAAACCTGATGATGATGTTGAAGATTCGAGGGCCGACCGTACATCCGGTGTCTGATCGGAAAGGATATTGTCTTCTCCTGGTATCAGAGCGATTTGTTTTAGCATAGACGGAACATTCCCGCATAGTGGTTGTAATATGCTTGTGACAATGATTGCTTCAATAGAGCCGATTCCATGGTGTAGGGATCTTGTTTTCCACATCAAT
The DNA here is from genome assembly GCA_035928285.1 of Vermiconidia calcicola. NCBI lineage: Eukaryota > Fungi > Ascomycota > Dothideomycetes > Mycosphaerellales > Extremaceae > Vermiconidia > Vermiconidia calcicola. The sequence goes on along the minus strand of JAXLQG010000001.1, from coordinate 2,365,337 downwards.
CATCTCCGATAAGACTCATAGCACTGCACTTTTACATTTGCTATTCGAATTGACCTCAGCCTTCCGGAGTATCTTCATCACCGCCAGCCGCCAGATCTCCTTTCGCAGCTGATGACGTCCCCTTCTCCCCATTCTTCCCACCTCTCCCTTCCCTCTCCCTTCTCGCCTTCGCCCCGGCCTTCAAACTATCCCATTTGTCTCTGTACTTTGTGATTGTCTCCTTGAGCTTAGCATTCTCATCTTCCTTCTTTCTTGCCCTTGCATCGCTCTTGCGCAGGATATCCTCCAAATCCGCAATCCTCTTCGCCACAGCCTCATCCATACCCGCTTCCAGGCCCTTGCCGCTGTTCCTTCCGCGAGAATTCTCCGGCGACAGAAGCGGTGTGGTCAGCGGACTCCTGTGCAAAGAGCGGATGCTCTGCGCCATTGCCGCACTGGCAGTCTGACTGGACATTTCGAACACATGTAATCGCCGCGAAAGCGTGTCAGAGAGGTGTTTGAGCGCTTGGTTCTCGAGCGCGAGTTCCTCCATTGTCTTGCCGTTGACTTTGGCCTCTTCTGAGGCGCCGCGCCGGGCGAAGCGGCTTGGCGGACCACCACCTTCGCGGGGACGGCTGGTGTTAGGCAGGATGGTGCTGTGGGCATCAACAAAGTCGTCTTCGGAGATGTTGGAAAGGGTCGAGGGTTGGCGGTGGTGGCGTAGCACGCGGCCTTCTTCGCGCTCGGCGCGGTTCATGATCTCGGCGTAGGAGATTGTGCCACCGGTAGTGGGAACGACGTAGAATGATTCAGAGGTATTGTTGGACGAGCCGGAGACGGCGCGCAATGCCGCGCGGGATATAAGTTGAGAGTAGTCGACGGAGGGCGCTGCCGGCACTGCTCGAAACGGGCCATGGGGTGATTTCGGCGAAGGCGGCTCGAGAGGTACGGCGGTTTTGGGAGCGGGTGAAGTCAGAGGGAGGCCAGCAAACGCCAGTGGTGCACTGAGCTTGGATATGAGTGATTCGAAGGTCGAGTAAAATTGTTGGAACGGCGCGTCTGAGGCGTGTTGGTCAATTGACACTCCGGCATTTGGTTTGGCTGGCTCAGGCTGCAGTGGCGGTGCCCATGGTGGTCGTGAGCTGGACTCGTTCGAAGATGAAGGAGGAGCATCGCCTGTATATGAGCCCTGTCTTGATACTGAATGCGCTCTGGTGTCCACAAGAGTGATTTGTCCGTCGGCATTTTGTGCTGACACTAACGGAGAGATGGGTGTCGGTCTTTTCTGGCGGCTGCTTGGAATTCCTCTAGCAGAAGCAAGATTGCTTGCGATTGACGACGATAGATCGCGGGCGTTGGGTCTCAGGCCTCGTGGTAGTCTGGGAGCATGTATGGTAGCCCCGGGTGACGGTGGCCTGCCGGACTCTTGCTGGGATATAGAGGGTGTGGTCGAGGGAGCTGATTCGGTACGCGAAGGTGATGGTCTCGCATTATTTGCGCCCAGAGGCCTTTCATGACTTGTTCTCAATATCTCTCCCAGCTTTTTGTTTTCGGCTTCCATCAAAGAAAGGAGTCGACGAGCCTCGAGGTCGGCCGAGTCGCGAGCCGCAGCAGCGAATTCTGCGGCGGCCAAGTCATATTCCTCGCTGGCAGCCACAGGATTGTTTCGCCTGTGTTCTACAGCGGCATTGCGAGCGTGAGTATTGGCCTAAGAGAGATTGTTCAGTATCCGTGCTGAACAACGCTAAACATCGAGGATACTTACGAGAGTCAGTGGTGCAGCCTCCATCTGCGCTTGAGATCGGAAGGGCAAAGATGACGTTACAAGAGTATGAATGCGCCAGTGGAGCCAGGTGGAGGATGGTCAGTCCCCGAAAGAAGAACGCGGAGTATTTCCTCAGGGAGACTCTGGCGTCCTAGCAGAGTGATATGCAAAACTACTGCGTTGTCTTCACCTGACTGATTCGAAACGACCTGCGCATAAGGCTGGATGTGGAGTGAGGAGTTGTTCCGCAGGATCACCAGGCTGAAACGTCGCGGGTAGGCGGGCTGGCTTAGCACGAGCAAATCTGTCTAGTCTGACCATGCATAGGCCTTGTGATCTTCTTGATTTGTGCATATACCTTTTAGTCAGACCGGCAGATGTTCTCGCATTGCTGTTCACGGCTGTCTGGAAAGGAGAATTGAGGCTCACCAGGCCGTGCTTAGGCTCACTAGGCCTGGGCCGTCGCAAGAGTACCATTAAACCTCCGGCGATGATGGGCGTTTCTCACCCGCCTGAACACGCCATACGCAAGCCATTTCGTCTCAACTGTACTCCGTTAGGTACTGTGTAGCGAATAATGCATTCGGACAGGTTACAGCCGCGTTAACCTGCGGAGAAATCAGCAAGCCAGGGCAGCAAGTTGGTCAATGGCTGGCTGTAGTCATCATGAAGCTGCAAGCGTCAAAGACATGAGATCTTCTATTTCAGCCCCTTCACTCATCTTCTGTCTTATGTAGTCGTTAAGGTGCCTGCATGTGTGTTGCTTCCTGGCCCATCTATCTTTCCGTCCTTCTTTGTCCCTCCGAGACTTCAGTCTTTCTTTTACTTCTTCTCGGAATCCCTGTTCATATACCCTGACAACGCCTGGGATGTCCTCCGCATAATTATTGTGCATTGACCACATATTGCCGCTTCTTGTGACATCAGGCCGCCAGTCGATCCAAAACAACGACGCACCCAAAACACCAAACATCCTATACGCCATCCTCCTTGAATGGCTGCAGTGTCTACTCAGTCCCTTCCTAATGTCGTTCCTGTCATGCCAGAGCATTCTCCCCAACTCAAGGGGCTAAAGAAGGTTCTCTCGAGCCGCCGCCGTTCCTCCGACATTCCAAGCGACGAAAACATCAAAGACTTGCGCACGGATTCCATTGACTCTCTGACCATCGAAAAGTCCCCTACAAGATATAGCACGCGTTCTATCAGTCAAGATGGAAGCAGCAAATCCGGCAGTAGTGGCATGCGAAAGTTGTTGCCTGGCCACAGCAAGCGAAAGAGGAGAAAGGTCCGCGAAGAGCAGGTCAAGGCTGTCATAGAAGAGCTTGGAAGGGGAAGGCCTGGTGGAGGACTCAATGTTGAAACTCCCTCGACTCCTTCTAGTAGAAGACCGAGCAGTCTTATGCCTGCAGAGGGCGACACAAGTCTTCTTACAGACGACTCCGAGGTCGAAACACCGCCTCTAGTCTCACGAGCATCGCACGCCGGCTACTTGACAATGTCATCGCCGCTGGTGTCCGCAGCACCTACACAAAGCAATGGCCAGCCACCGCCCTCTACGGATACGATACCGACCCTGGTCGAACCTGACCAAGCGGGGCACTCGCCGTCTCCCAAAAGCTCTCTACCGGACACAAGTCTCATCTCGCCCACGACTGGGCTGACAGACATAGCAGACACTCTTCAACCGGATCCGCGGAGGAACAGTATCAGCAGGCTCCGAGGCAAATCGCCAGCTCGGAAGTTCAGAGATGTGTTTAGCAAGTCAAGCAAAAGCCCAAAGCTCAGCCCAGAGAGACCATTGACGGAACAGTCTACGGGCCTCACCAGCCCTTTGAGCAGCCAAACCTTCGTCGCGGAAGAGGAGGGTCCTGAGGAGACAAAGTCTGTTGATGCCATAATCCAAAATCCTTCCATGAACAGTTCAATGCCGAATCTTGAGACGAATAATAGGCCATTCACGCCTCCATCAGCCATCACAACCACCCCTCTTACTACCTTGACTCCCCCCACTCCTACACAGCGACAGACAGAGTTCGATGGAGCAACGGGATCTCCGACGTCCGAGCAGCCTGATGCAGAAAAGCAGGAGAGTTCGAGGATAGTGGTGAGCCATTCGGGCAACATGATTTCTCATCGGAGGATAAGGTCAACGTCTTCAATCACCCACCAGCCGAGCAAATTGTCCAGTTCAATGACCGCACCATTGACGCCAACCGATGAGACCAAGGCCTCGGCAGGACAACGTACCCCAAGCGGTAGTCTATTCTCTTCTTGGATGTCTGCTGCGCAAAATGCTGCAAATCAGATCAGCAACCTTGCTGCCCAGACTCGAGCCAGATCCGGCACTGATGCTTCTAGTTCTTCCGTAAAGCAGAAGCCTGCAGAAGAGCCGATCCAGGAAGAAGACGAAAATCTTGAACCGGAGTCTCCCCGAAAGCGATTAGCAATCGAAACAATGGGATTGGGAGACCTCAATTTTGAACATTTAGGTCTTGGTGTTGACGACAAAGTGGGCTCCAGTCGCCTAGACTTGACGGATCTGCGCAAGGATTCGTCATTAGAACGTGATGAGGCAGCTGCCAAAGAGGAAGATGCTTTGGCAAAGCGCGCCGTTTCTGCCGCCTACGAGAAGCTATCAGACTCAACAACGCCTATGGCCGAGATCACTGACCCCGTCGATGGACTGCGGCAGTCACAGAATGTCTCCGGCCAAGTCGGGGGCGAAAGAACGCCTCCCAATGGAAGTGTTTTTGAGGGCGAACCAGGAGGATCAATGAAACGATCGAACAGTGTTCGCAGTAAACTCGCGAAGAGACGCTCTCGCGGGTCCTCAGCAGCGACAGGTCAATCTGCAATAGGTGCGATGATAGGAGCTAGTACTGCAGCATTGGCCAATCCTGCAACAGGACCTCGTCTGAAGGGATTCACTATTGCTCCGAAGCAGCGCAACCGCAATTTCCACCAACAATTCCGGAGCGTGCCTGAAGACGACTTTCTCATTGAGGACTACAGCTGTGCGCTACAAAAGGAGATACTGGTCGCCGGGCGGATCTACATCTCAGAAGGTCATATATGCTTTTCTAGCAATATCCTCGGCTGGGTCACTACGCTTGTTATCTCTTTCGATGAAGTGGTCAGCATCGAGCGTGAGAGTACGGCAATGGTCTTCCCAAACGCCATTGCGATTCAGACACTTCACGCGCGGCACACTTTTCGAAGTTTGTTGTACCGTGAACAAACATACGACCTACTGATTGGCATTTGGCGCGTGAGTCATCCGGCGAGTTTCCAAAAGAGCATGAACGGCAAGCAACTAGCCGCCGAAGAAGCAACTCGCGAAGCAACTGCTCCAGCAGAGAACGGCGCGGATGTACACCCCAGCGACGACAGTAGCAGTAACGACTCTGATTCTGATGGGACGGACGATAGCGCACCCAGTCTTGCTGAAAGCAGTCCCAGCCATGCGGGCAGCGAGCTTGTCGAAGGCAACACCGTGTCTAGAAAACCATCCGGCATGAACGCGCCCGCTGTCGCCCAGACGGCTAGTGTCCTGGCGGGATCAGCTGGTGAAGTGCCACCCTCTCTTGCTGCTCAAGCCGGCATGCCAGAAGCAGGGAAGTCCTTCCCTGGTCCGGCCACTCATGCTCCTACAGACTGCACAGACAGCGCGACACATTACGACAAGATTGTGAAAGATGATATCATCCCTGCGCCGCTGGGCAAGATCTATTCTCTCCTGTATGGTCCTGAATCTGGACTCTTTGTCCGAAAGTTCCTGGTCGACGAATGTAAATGTATGGAACTCGTGCTTGAAGACGACAAAAAGGGTCTGAACAACGAGATCAAGAGCCGGCAATACACATACATCAAGCCATTGGGAGGCAGCATTGGGCCAAAGCAAACGAAATGCATCACGACGGAGAACATGGACTTCTTCGACCTCGAGAAAGCGGTAACGGTGACGTGTACGACGCAGACGCCCGATGTGCCTAGCGGAAATGCATTTAGTACCAAAACAAGGTACTGCCTGACCTGGGCGCCGGGGAACGCGACGAGATTCCAGATGAATTGCACAATTGAGTGGACTGCAAAGTCGTGGTTGAAAGGGCCGATTGAAAAGGGCGCGAATGATGGCCAGCAGCAGTACGGTGATCAGATTGTTAAGATCCTGAAGAGCGCTGTAAGTGGGCGGCCGCGCGGCACGACGAACGCGAGTAAAGTGTCCAAGGGGAAGAAGAAGCGAAAAGGAGAGAAGAAGTCCAAGTACGAGACTGTGAGTGAGGAGAAGAAAGTCGAGGTGAATTGGGGCGTCATGGAGCCGTTCAGAGCGCCGCTGCAGCCTGTTGTGAGTATACTGGAACCGGTATTGAAGATGGAGGTTCTGGTTGGCATTCTCACAGTCATGGTGTTGGTGTTGTGGATGCGTGCGCCCAGTCGAGGAGTGCAAGTTGGGAGCTATCCGTACGTCGGGTCGACGCAGAGTGAGAGGTTAGCCGGGTATGAGGGACTGTGGACGAAGGAGGAGAACGAGCTTTGGGACTGGCTTGAAGCGCGAGCTCATGTGGACACGGTGCTCTTGAGGCAGAAGGTCGATAAAACGGCCAACAAAGAAGGAACGGCAAAAGGGGTGGGAAAGGAAAAGAAGATCAAGAAAAGGGCCCGAAGCAGGGCGGTGAGTAGTGATGTCGAAGCGAAACTCAAAGAGGAGAAGATCAGTCAGAGGGAGATGGAGGATGCTATTAGGATTACGAGGGAACGATTGGAGGTGCTCGAGGGCGTTGTCGAGAAGAAGAAATTGGCGAAATCCATGGAGAAGGGGACGTAGGAAGGAAGTACAGTTGCTCACTACTCTGCCTTCAGCGACAGAGATATGTGGGATGTGGGCACGAAGGTGACCTGGTCAGAGTGGAAATGTCGGCACCTGATTGTGTCGCTCACATCAAAGCAGTATCAATTGAGCTCGCCGGTGCTGCTACTGCCTACTACTTCTTTCGCTTTATTGAAGCATGAGATTCCGGGGACATGTCGACCGGCACAAGGGATTTTTCGGCACGCTGCTACAACGAAAGTTGTATTGTTGCGAGATATCCATATACTTATGCTTATGATTGTATCACAAATTGTCACTTTCGACACGTTTTTTAAGGGGAGGAGGACTTCTAGCAGAACACTTGAATATGAGGGATTTGGCTAGAAGGACCACACGTTCGCAGTGTTAAGACTCGAGATACCAGGTCCTGGTACTCACTGCAAGTACACAAGAGCATTTCCATACATTCGTTGCTGACTAAAGTTGGAATTTCGTCCTCGTCTTCTCCATGCGTGCCTTCCACTCCCAATCCTGTCCACTCCGCCTTTGAATCCCTTTGTCCACACGTCTCAGTTTGAGCGTCAATCTGGGCCCGAGCTCCTGCAATCCGACCCTGATGCCTTCGACACCTTTGACTTCTCGCCCATCGGGCCCGACCACCGACTTTTCGGACTCGCGCTTGTCGCGGAAAATGTACCGATGCCGCCGGAGAAAGATGTAGTCGCGCTGATTATGGAGCGCCAGGACCTGTCGGCCTTTGAGGTCCGGCGTGGCAGGGAAGAGCGACCGGAAGAGGTGGGCGGTCAACAAGCCAAGGGGTGTTGTGAAATTGTTGAGGATGAGTTCGGGGATGGCGTCTGTCGCACGGCCGTGGCCGGGAATGCTGCGCGACGTGTACCAGTTTGTGATTGTGAAGTGGAAGGTGGGTCCGACGGGGAGGTGGACGATGGTCAGGCCTGAAGGACGTTTGAGAGCTTCTTCGAGAACGATGACGGCGGTGTAGGATTGATTTGTGGCAAAGGAAGCGATTTCGCGGACGGAGAATTTGTAGCCGTAGCGGTGGGAGGAACGACGGATGTATTTCGAACCCGGGAACATGGAGGTCAAGATGGCGGCTTCGTTGTGCAGGGTTGAGTTGATTGACGTTGTGATTAGGATCTTTGGTGCAGGCGGAGGCGGTGCGTCGGGAGATGGGAAGAGGGATGGGAATTTGGCGGCGAGCGCGGCGGGAGCGAGGGAGAGGTTGGTCGATGTTGTGCTTCGTGTTGGCGAGAGTGCGCGTGGTCTGGAAGATGCGGATTTGAGCTGCGATTTGGAGGGTAAGGGGTCGTGCGTGGTGTCTTCGAGGTCGGATGGTTCGAAGTCGTCTTCGGCTGCGGGTTCGTCGTCGTCGGCGCTGTCTTCGAGCATAGAATCGGCGTCATCTTCGTCCTCGTCTGCGTTTGCTTCGGAGGCAGCTTCTTGTTCGTCTCCCTCGAGCGGTAGTTCTTGTTCCTCGGCGAGTTTCCTCCTCTTCAGGCGTTCGACGTCGTAGACTAATCCTAGTCCTCCATCGTCCGGTTCATCTTGGACTTCATCGAAGACTCGCTTCCTGTCGATTGTGATCGGAACATTGCGGCGACGTCTCTCTTCTCGTAGTCTCGGGTTTTTGTCCTCTTCCTTTTTCCGAGCGAATCGATCTGCCCTTTTCAGAGCATCTCGTGCGCGCTTCTGCTTCACGTGCAGGTCTTGTCGTCGTTGTTTGTTGGCGGTCTTGAAAGGTAGCGCAGCCTTGTCCGAGAGCTTCGTGCCTGCCATTTGAAACTAAAATCTTATCTGCAGGCGGGCATGGGGAGATTTGAGGGTATAGAGCGAGTGTGAAGGTGCTGCTTACCGCTGCAAATTGCGGTGAAGTGAAGGGCGAGTACTCAGTAGATGTTAAGAAAAAAGTTTTGGTCGGGAACGAAAAGTTGGAGAAATCGAAATCTCCGCTAATCGCGAGGCTGCGTCGGGTTTGAGTTAGTCGTGGCACGTGCCGTGGTTAGTGAAATGCTCACGAGGCTGAAAGACTGTGGCTTGTAGCTATTGGGGCACTATTGAGGCGTCGCTGGCTGTGGCTTGCGTCGCACTCACTCCTGAAAATTGACTACTGAAACCGCATCTTCTAGCATATGCATTATTGGGAGTCATAGCGGCCATTACTTCTCAACCTCAAGCCAGCCCACTCCTTCTCTACTTACATGCGTGCTTGGAAGCTATTCTCCAGAGCGACGCCTTCTCATTTTCCAAAAACTTCTCGCTTTCCTAGACCCTTCTCCTGCACTGTTTCTGTACCCAGATTCCAACCTCCACGCCGCGTTGACCCCAAGATGGCCACCAGCACTTCCAAGACCGGTCAGCCCATGGACCGCGCCGTCCTGGAGTCCGTCCTGCGTCGGAGGCTCTTTTACACTCCTTCTTTCGAAATCTACGGTGGAGAGCGTGGTCTTTTCGACTATGGACCACCAGGATGCGCCCTTCAAGCCAACGTGGTCGACCTGTGGAGAAAACACTTTGTCCTCGAAGAAGATATGCTGGAAGTGGACTGCACCATGCTGACTCCCGAGGCCGTCCTCAAGACCAGTGGACACGTCGACAAGTTTGCTGATTGGATGTGTAAAGATCCCAAGAGCGGAGAAATCTTTCGTGCAGATCATCTGGTCGAGCAGGTCCTTGAGGCTCGGTTGAAAGCCGACAAGGATGCTCGTGGACAAACAGTCGAAGTCGATGAGGCGAAAGAGGCCAAGAAAAAGAAGAAGATCAAGGACATCAAAATCGAGAAGCTGGATGATGCCGTCGTGCAGGAATACGAGGAGACTTTGGCAAAAATTGATAACTACGGAGGTGATGAGCTTGGAGAGCTCATCAAGAAATTCAATATCAAAGGCCCAACTACCGGAGCGGAGCTAGATCCTCCCAAAGCATTCAATTTGATGTTCCAAACTCAGATCGGACCCAGCGCAGAACAGCCAAACGGATACCTGCGGCCAGAGACTGCCCAAGGACAATTTTTGAACTTTCAGAAGCTGCTCGAGTTCAATCAACAGTCGATGCCGTTCGCTTCCGCCTCTATCGGCAAGTCTTTCAGAAACGAGATCTCTCCACGATCTGGACTGCTGCGCGTTCGAGAGTTTTTGATGGCTGAGATTGAGCACTTCGTCGACCCTGAGGGCGGCAAAAAGCATCCTCGGTTCGAGGATGTCAAGCACGTGGAGCTGACCCTGCTGAACCGAAAGACCCAGCTCGCTGGAAGCACCAAGCCCGACGTCATGACCATTGGTGAGGCCGTGTCTACGAGGCTGGTCGACAACGAAACCTTGGGCTACTTCCTTGTCAGAATCCAAGATTTCCTGCTTAAGCTTGGAATCGACTCGAACAAGCTAAGGTTCAGACAGCACATGGCAAATGAGATGGCACATTATGCAGCGGACTGTTGGGATGCCGAACTTTTCACCACTTACGGATGGATCGAATGTGTTGGATGTGCAGATCGGAGTGCCTATGACTTGACTGTCCACATGAACAAGACCGGCGCCCCACTTGTTGTCCGTGAAACCAGAGCAGAGCCTTTGGTGATCGAGGAGTACCAAGTCGACATTGATCGCAAAAAGCTTGGGCCGAAGTTTCGCAAAGATGCTAAAGCCGTCGAGAACGCCGTGGAAGCCCTTTCGCAAGAGTTGCGCGAAAAACTGTCGCTAGATCTAGCAAAGACCGGAGAGATTGAGGTTCAGACGCCAGGCGTGGGATCTGGGACCACCACACTCGGCAAGGACCTCGTCAACATCGAAAAGAGAAAACGGACGGAACATGTTCGCGAGTACACTCCCAACGTCATCGAACCTTCTTTTGGTATCGGAAGAATCCTCTACAGCGTAATGGAGCACGTCTTCTGGACCCGAGAAGGCGACGAATCCCGTGGTGTGCTCTCGTTCCCTCCTACCGTTGCGCCGACCAAGGTTCTACTTGTGCCGTTGTCAAATCATGCCGACTTCAAGCCCTTCCTTAAGAAATTGACTGCTAGATTGCGCCAAATCGGTGTCTCCAACAAAGTTGACGACTCTTCCGCGAGCATCGGAAAGCGTTATGCTCGTAACGATGAGCTTGGCACGCCATTTGGCATCACCATTGACTTCCAAACCGTCAAAGATGGCAGTCTCACCCTCCGTGAGCGTGACTCTACCAAGCAAGTTCGTGCTGGCGAGGACGAGATCATTGCAGTGGTGAAGTCACTGGTAGATGGAGCGGATACATGGGAGCAGGTCGCGAAGAGGTTGCCTACATTCGAAGGGCAAGAAGTCGATCCGACGGAGAAATAGGAGGATATGTCGAGTGTGTGTTTGTGCTTTCAAAGATACCCGACCTTGATGGTGCAATCTGCTTTTGCGACGAACAAAAAAGTTAAGATAGCGCCTCGGAGATGATGGTCAGAGCACCGTGGCGGGAAATCGCTGGACTATGTACTCCATGAAATAGAGTCATGTAGGAATATGTATGAGAAATTGAGAATGGTCTCTTATGTCTCTCCACGTCTCTCCCCGGATCTTCACCCTTTAAAGTTCGGATGTGATATCCCAGGCACGTGACCCTCTGTTTACACCTTCCCAATTCACGATTCCAAAAACTGTCTGGTTCTCGGATCACCACCAATCACGAATCCTTGTACTCTACGACGGCAATATGCCACCGTCTCGCTTGGGCACTGATGTATCGCCATCGGTCCGTCGCAACCTCTTCTCAGGGCACATAACGCGCCGCCCGGCCCCAGGAGACATGGATCAGGAACCACAATCCCAACCACATCCACATCCACACCCAGGCCGCATACATCAGCGCAGCGTGTCCACACCGTCGCTCTCGCCTTCTCCCGCACAATCATCCCCCTTCAACGCCAATACGAATCGATCTCCTCCCAACAACCCATTGTTCTCTCACCCTCTCCTTCAGCCACGGGCGTCCCCAACCCCCGGCGCCTTCGAAGATACGACCTATGACCCTTCAATCTCTCCAAATCGTCCTCTCTCGCCGCGCTCAAGCGCTGCACTCTTCCCCAATGCCTCAATCATCGCAGTGAATCCGCTCACTGGCCGCCCTGTGCTCCCTCACATTCCCATCCTCCCAGGCCGTTTGAGGCTCACAGACTCGGACGATGAAGGACAGATCGCAGACCTCACAGGCGGAGGAGACGAAAGGCGAGATGAAGGCTATGGCGCACAAGGAAATGCATATGCCCATTCTCCCAGTGTCGCTGGTGCTGCGGACTACGCCCACCTCGCAGCCGCTGAGGCCGACCAGGAGCGCGAAAGTTTCGACCGCGATCTTAGAGACAAACTAGCAAGGCACCGTGCACGACTACAGCGAAAAGCGTCAGCGTCAGCCTCAGTCAGAATGCCGGATACACAGCATATGCACACACATACACGAGTCGGCCAACGTGGCGCGCACCGAACGAAACTCAAGCTGCGTCAAGATTCGAGTCCAGATGTCGAGGTTGATCCTGGTGCGTATAACGACGACAAGGATGATCATTCACATTCTCATACCCGTTCGCCTCCGATGTATACGGGTCGAGACCGGGATGAAGATGAACTAAATGCAGAGAAGGATGAACTGCTAAGCTTGCTTATGACGAAACTCCGGGAAGAAGTGGCGCGTGCGGAGGACGAGGCATGGATGTTTGGCGGTTCTATGGGATTCGGGAGTGCCGGCGAAATTGGGTATGAGTGAGCAGAGAGTTCGACTTACAATAAGAGTCGCTGGTGTGCTGGATGGGTATTCCTGCCTTACTGTACGGCATCGGTTTGATTTCCACTTTGTGTTCGTGCTTGGATGCAAGAAAGGGGTCGAGATGGAGTAACGCTTGACCAGGTGTCTAGCCCCGCGGCTCACAATCTACGACTTGAACGACTCATCCGACGCGTCATGTGCAACGGCATGGAGATTGCATGTTCTGCGGCGACGGCGAAGGACATCCATATGATCACGAATCATGACTTGGGCAGAGATATCATTTACGACATGGCGAATGGGCGTAAGAATACCACATGGAACGACCGTCAGAGCACAGGATGACTGCCTCGATTAATTACAGATACCATAATGATATGGTCGACACAGCACAGATATGAGGGGCCATCATGTATAACATATAATGTATAATGGGTAGCCGTACATGTAACGGTCTCCCGAAGTCCACCCTGGTACATGTACCTAGGTGCCTCGCTTAGTCCAGTTCGTTGGGGCTATGATGATGTTGGAAGTACACGAGACTAGGACCAGCGAACAGCAAAGCCATTGCTTTTGCAGTCGTTCTCTCCTGTCCTGTCCCGCCTTGCTGCGTGATCCCTGCGGAAGCGAAGGCCTTCGTCGCGTGCGATCTGTTGGCAACCTCCTTCAGCTAGTTAAGTTAAGCATATTTGGCCACAAATTCCATCAATGCTTTGTCAACGACTTCCGGATGACTAGCACTGAGGTAATGTTGTCCTCCCTCGACCACCTGTAATCTGGCATCGGGCGAATTGACAAACATCTTGATTTCGTCCTGTGCATTCGGCACACAGTACGCCGGATCTTCGGTGCCGTGGAGCCATAGTACTGGACATCGGACATCATACAGCCTGTTGTGCAGGCCGTCGCGGTCTCTCAGATTGATCGTGACTTCCTTCAATCGCTTCCGCCCCGCGTCGCCACTGTAATTCCTCTGCAGTTCTGCGTTCCAAAAGTCCACGGTTGCTTGGTCGACACCCTTGCCGAAGCCGACGTAGATGGGGAAGTCGCGGAATTCCTGGGAGACGACGAAATCGGGCGTCGGAGTCGTGGATTCGAGCTCCTTGATCGGTCCGGCCAGCGTGCTCAGGCAGTCGAAGTTGCCGAATTTGCGCGACCGCTCGCTCTCGAAGTCCATGCTCGTGCCTAGAGGGAGGATGCCGGCGATGCGGTCGGGCCGTAGGAGCGCGAGGCGCACTACGATCCAGCCTCCTTGGCTCGTGCCCAGCGCGAACACTTTGCCTTTGATCTCGAGGGCGTCGAGGACCTGCAGGATCATGACGGCCGTGTCCCAGTATGTGAAGGTGTCGGTGCTGGTTCGCGTCTGGCCGTGGCCGAGCGGCTCGATGGCGATGATGTTCATGGCATCGAGGAGCTTTTCGTTCTTATATTGCGCCGCATAGAGCTCCGATGTCATGGTGAAGCTGTTGACGAGGACGCATGTCGGCTTGCTCGCGTCGTATGCTCGGGGCATCTGGTACGCCGCATCGGTGCCGAAGAGATGCGGGACGCGGATCGTCTTGGTGTTCGGCATGGTTTGGTTTGGTTTGGTTTGTCGATCTTGGGGTTTCTTTTCTTTCTACTCGTTAACTCGCGGAGTTGGCTTATTCGGAGACGTCGATTCGTGCTTTCTACCGTCTACACACCCTGCGGGTAGTCGTTCAAGTTATATACTGTGGTACTAGTAGTTTCCTGGACATTCCCGGCGAGACTTTCCCAAGAAACCGGCTTGACCTGTGCCCCCATCATTCCCCCCGTACTCTCTCCACCGGTGAAGTCTGGGGCGCTTAATACCCGAGGTCGGAAAGAGTTCCCAAAGTAGTTCGTCTGGCATGATGGGCGCACAGGGCGAGGGCATATAGGCGAGGTTGAAACAGAATGTGCAAGCGATGATGACAAACCTCTTTCCGACAGGAGAACAGGTTGCCTACTAGGTACTGACTGATGCCAGGACCGAATCCTGCAATATGCCGTAGGTACTACAGTAGATGCTGGATTAACGTACAACTGCCGATGCTCGCCACTACTGGCCTTTGTGTGCGCGTGCCTGTGTCAAGTCTGAACAAATATCCCGACTGTGTGGGTTGCTGTAGCGCTCTGAAGCGGTGTTTAGATAAAATATACACATACGCGGTACCTAGGTAGACGGGCTAGGGGGCTAACGCAGGCCCGACGCGCACTAACTTTATACTCAAACAGATGCAAGCTTCACGACTCGTGCTGCCCCCTTCCATCCCTTCCGCCGGTAGCAGTTTGGACGCGTGATCTGATACCTTCGGTATTCATTCACCCAGGCCGTCCAATTCAAACCCCCTTCTCATCCACTACTCGTGACTCAACGTGGGCGGTAAGAGAACCTCCCTTCTCAGCTCTGATCTTCTCATCAAGCTCATGACGTTCCGCCTCGGTAAGATCTGTAAGATGAACCACCACTTCGTCTCCGAACCTCTCGCCAATCTCCTCGAGCGAGAGGCCCTTTGTTTCTGGGAAGTACCAGATGATGAGAGGAAGGTGGATTGCCGTGAGAATGATGAAGAGGAGATAGTACTTCCAGCCGACTGTCGCAAATGCGGTTGGCGCGGCCTCGAGGTAAGCGATTGTCGAAAGGAACAGTACGGCCAAAGAGAAGGCAAGGCCACGTCCTCGAATATGAGTCGGGAAGATTTCTGAGCAGTACACGTATGTTGTGGCATCAATGCAGCAGCCGTAGCTAGGGACAACATGTTAGATTTCTGTAGTGTTCCCGGATGGGATCCCCTCGGGTCGAAGAAAATAGGAGACTTACAATGTGATGTATAGGAAGAGAAAGAAGACACCAGCACCAAGGCCGGCGTTATTTGCGGGGATTTTCCCAATGTATTCGGCGCTCATAGCTGCCTCGAAGCAGAGGGTAACAAGACAGCCGCTGAATCCGATCACTATTTGCAGACGTTAGAATTTAGAAACCAGGGCGGAGAAGCATTTTATTCGCCAAACTCACCGAGACAAGCTTTTCGACCAATACGATCAATAATCATCGAGTTGATATAGTTGCCAATACAGGCAACAGTGACGTACGCGGCTGCCAGGACGAGTGGAATGCTGCCCTTGAATCCAAGACCCTGATAGAGCAGAACAGAGTAATCTGGGGATGAGCATTAGCAAATGCAAATCTCGCCATGAGTGGAGGATAAGAAGTGAAGGGAATCATACTGTAGATGACGAGGATACCGGTGGATTCAGCCCCGAACATGGTCAAAAAGGCGCAAATCATGCGTTTGCGGTAGGATGGCTTCTTGAACAAGGTCATGAGATTCTCGCCAGCAGCCATGGCTTTGTCGGCTTGGACCTGGTGGGTCATCTGGTAGAATTCTTCCCGAGCAAACGACGCAATTGCAGAGTCGTCTCCCTCTTCGTTGCTTCCGTGAAGCTTCGAGACAACTTTCCAGGCCTCAGCAGGCCGGTCTTTGTACAAGACTGGTGCCCGTTAGTGGTTTGTTTCTGTTTGGGTTTGGGTTGTGTAACATACGCCACCGAGGGGATTCCGGCAGGAACGGAGTCAGGATCAACATGGCCAATGGCCAGATGACCTGAACGATAAGAGGAAACCGCCATTGGAAATGTGGATTGCTCGAGAAAAAGCAGGCCACTCCAATCCACGCGGCCAGAGAGTATCCCAGGACCAGGACGACACCTGCGAGAATGTTAGGTCTGAACGGGGCTATCGGCTATGCTGTCATGTTTTCGATGTGCTTACCATGCTGAGCAACCAAGAAACCCCGAGTCGCTGGCGGCGCAATCTCTGATTGAAACAATGGTACGAGGACAACCAAAATTCCTGTTTTCAATTTGTTAGGCGAAAGAACACGAAGCGCAGAAGTTTGAAAAGGGGTCACTCTTACCAACTGCAAACCCTCCAAGAAATCGACCAGCCAAGAACATGGCGATGTTGACTGCACCTCCTTGCAGCGCTCCACCGAGGATGGCAATCGGTGTGCCGACGAGGAGCGTTTTCTTGCGGCCGAGATAGTCGCTGGACCATCCAACAAAGATGGCACCCAGGAAGCCCCCACCAGAGAAGCAAGCATTCATCCCTCCGATAATGCGGTTGGTGTAAGCATATCGAGCCGCTTCGGTGGGGTCTTGGGTCAGATCGAAGTATATGAACCATGAAGGCTGGCCCAGGGTGGTCGACACAATACTGAATGTGTACCCGTATGTCAGACTACCGAGACATAGTGCTAGGACAATCTAGAGACTGAGTCAGTTGCATGTAAACAGAGGTGTAGTCACGAATGAAGGGAAGGCGGAGGCAGAGCAGTTCGCACATACAGCAAGGTTGAACATGGTAATCTTGCGACTATGCGCATCCTGCACGACTTCTGCCCTCGCCATCTTTGCAGAGATGAGGGAATTGAGTGTACGTAGAGTTTCAGTCTTTTGTCGAAGGTGAAGAAGCAGTTAAAGAGTTGTTGTGGGAGACGGGAAATATATCTTTGGAAATGGCGCGTAGCCGTAGCCTTATGTTGACATGATCGTGCATGATATACCTCCTGCACCCTCGGTAAGGCTCTCCGCAATTCCGGGGACTCTGGGCAATCGGGGTAGAGAAAGGGGCTTTTCCTGGGTGATGTGGGTCAATATCTGACCTGGAGTGCCCGAGGTTCAGTGAAGAAACCGTCGGTTGTGACCAAACGGGCGGGTCATATGCATGAGTTAGACAAGTTGGGATGGTATTTGTGGATCGTAGACATCCAAGCTATCGGTTCATCTGTCCGTGCAGTCGGCAGCAAACCTCCTAGTCTAGTTGACCACCTTGTAGATCTCGTATTCCACCGCAAAGCCAGTTTCGTCAGCCACCCAATGTCCCTGACCAACCCACAGACTTGTCTCGACCCATTTGAACTTGGGGTCGCTCGTCTCGATGATCGGAGCCGAAAACCATTCGTGCTCCCCAGATTTGGTCGTTTTGGCGTCGGGGCTCCACGCAAGCACCTTGTTGGCGGCTTCATCGATTTTCAGGACGCCGTGGTAATGGACATAGAGCTCATGACCATCCGAAGTCCGAGCTTGTGTACGAACATCTAGATGTGCCACACCTGTGGAGGTATCCAACTGTGTGCAGGAGGATTAGAACTCATTCAAACCGTCCGGTACTTCAGAATAGTGTTCACTTACCAAGATCCAGTCACCACCGCCAGGTAGAATTTCAGCCTCCAACCCAGAACCTTTAATGAAGCCGTGAGTAATAGGGACGACGATTCGAACCGGCCCGCCTTTGATCTCTTTGAGGTTGACAGTGTTTTCTTTGGACATGTAGCCTCTCATCGCAAAGACCTGCTCAAGTTTGGGAGCCATGTTGACGTCGGCTGTGCTGTAGAATCGGTCGAAGAGCAAGTGTTTCTGGATAAGACGATCGGAGAAAAGGAACAGTTTCTGTTATAGTTGTGTTGTTGGAAAGCCGATGTAATTATGACCTCGGTGGACCGCACGAACCGAGCCACGGGTGTGTCGTAAATTGAGCTGGAAGAGCCCAGAGTGCATAAAGTTGGCAAGGCTCCCGCAGCCTTGGGTTTGGAATTGAGTAAGATCTGGAATTGCCATTCAAGTCTGGCGGCATTGCCGTATGCCCATTGAGAAGGTTGTCGAATTGTCTCTCGTCACTGCGTTCCTGCATGTTGTCGGTGACTTCTGATATTGTCGTGAAGGTGGTCAGTTGCGATCGGGCAACTCACTAAAGTTGTGAGAGCGAAAACACGAGAGCGGTTGGCTCCATGTCTCTTGCCACTCCAGCACCTTCATTAACTCAGAGATTCCGCTGAAGACTCGTTGATCGAGCTCTCCGTGTCTTGCAGTTCTCCCCAGTCGAGTCATCCGACTCGTGTCAGTGGTTCAGCACTGGGACTGTTGTTTCCTACCAAGTCAGTCACTATCATTTACACAGTACGCGTGCAGTGGCGCGCGAACAACAAAAGTAAGAAGCCGACTCGAGAAACCGGACGTGCCACAATGAACCTGGAGGAACTCAAGTTTCGGAAGCGATATCAATCAAGGATCCTGTTGCCGCTGCTGTACATCCACTCAAACAGCGCACGGTAGCAGATTTGGGCGACAGCATCCCGGAACCGAGGTCAGCTGTCAACCTCGACTCCAGACTTTGGCGCTATGAGGACTTGGAGGGTCTAAGTGCAGAATAGCGCAGTGGGTACCACACCAAATCACCGATCTGTGCTTCAGCAGAATGCCTGGAGAGGCTGGGCATCCCCAGAAACCGAAGCAAAGCTCACCTTTTCTCCAGGATTTATCATTGAGGTACTCCGTACTCGGTACAAGGGAGATGGAAAGAGGCCGGCCTCAAATGTCCATCGGTGGATACTCCCCGGTACCGTGAGACGCTATTCCACACTAGGCTATTCACGTGATTCCTCATTGGTGCGGGGACCCCCCATTGGGGGACTGGGTGGAGTGGAGCTACACTCCGAGGGCCGGACTCCCATTTCCACAGCCGTCAACCAGTCACCCAACTTGCCAAACACCACGCGCAGCAGGAGTCCTCGGTCAGTAACGGCCGATTGGGGAACACTGCAGTTGCGGGGAGCACGAAGCAAGTACCAAGCACCTTTTGAGAGACGTTCTGATGCCAGCGTCGCCGCTTGCAGGATCCATCTTGGAAGCAAATCTTACTTTCCATACTCCCTCACAACTTCGTGCGACAGAACATTTGTATTCGAACACATCCGCGGCAATTCTCACCGACAATGGTGGCGAGCGCTGAACTCCAGTCTCAGTCGCCTCGAACGCCGAGGCAATTTCGCAGAGCCAAGATAGCCTGCAAGTCTTGTAACGAGCGACGAGTCAAATGCGATGTTGCAGAGTCGCAGCCATGCTGGCATTGCAGAGTTCGCCAGAAGCCCTGCGAGCTTATCGAATCACGCAGAGGAAGGTGAGTCTCGGTCCTCTTTCCTATGGCATCCGTGCCAGCTCAGGGGCTGGACTGATGAACAATCCCACGTCAGGTACCCGCGAACTCGAAATGGCCAAAGTGGTGGTGCCAAACGCTCAGAAGGTCAAAGTACTGTTGCACGTTCTACAGCTTCGACAGCACCAAGTGAACATGTGGATGTCTCTACTACGACCATTCCCCTGGAGAAGTCGCCGGTCCAGTGGATGCCCGACCAACTGACCGACACGCTGACCTCGACTCATGCCGAAGTGTTGCAGCAGCAGCCGCCAACGGCGTCGCCCATGTCCACAGTGCAATCGGCAAAGAGAACCGAGTCTTTCAATTCTGTGGACGGACCCGAAATGCTGTTTGCCCGCATGGCAGAGGTACAGCCTGGGGCCATCCATGACAGTCCGTCCGACATTCGCGAGCAATCCAGGATGCTGTATCTGGGCGAGACGTTTACCTTGGCATTTGTCGTCAAGACCGTGTGCAGCCCTTCAGGTTGCAGCAGTGACATCAGGAATCACTATCCTATTCCGGTCTCCGTTGCCGACAGACTTGATCGACGGGAAGATGAGTCCGACCCTGCGCCATGCTTCTCGCAACATGAAGAGGTCTTCTTGCAAGCCCAGGGCGCATTCACAACCCCGACGAAAGAGCTCAGTGACGAATTGGTCGCTGTTTTCTTCAGATACTTCCACCCTGCTTGGCCCGTCTTCGACCGTCGATTCTTCGTTACCTTGTATGACCGTAACGAAGCGTCACTTCTGGTTCTGCAAACCATTTACTTCATTGCTGTCAGCATTTGTGATGACGATCTGCTTGACCGCGTGGGCTTCACCGATAGGTACCAGGCGAGACGAGTTTTCTATCTGCGGGCAAAGGGACTGTACGATGCTGATTACGAAAAAGACAAAGTCATCCTTGCCGCAGTCTTGTTCCTCCTTGGATTTTGGTGGCAAGGCCCAGAGGATCAAAAAGACACTTGGCACTGGGTAGGCTGTGCAATCAGCCTGGCACAAACGCTGGGAATGCATCGATCGTAAGTACCTATCTTTCGGTTCCAAGTTTTCGCTCCTATACGACTCCATCTCTGACATTGCCACTTTAGGACAGCGCGATCTGGTATTGATGCACGACAACGGTCGCTGTGGAAAAGGATATTCTGGTCCATCTACGTAATACCTTCCTACCTCCATGGATCTCAAGGCCGAAGAACCTCAACTAACCAATAATATACAGACTCGTGATCGACACGCAGCAGCAGCTTTGGGCCGACCTGTTCGCATCCATGACCAAGAATGTGATGTCGAGGAGCTGTGTGAAGCAGATTTCGATTTGGATATGGCTCCCGCCTCGAAGATCATGATCTCACAGGAGAGATACCATGCTCAATATCCTATAGCAATGTCGAAACTCGCCAAAATTTGTGAGTTGCGCTCCTTTGCTCCCAACCACGCCTCATTCATCACAATGGCAAAGCCTGGCAAAGACTGACCACTGGGGGCAGTTGGCCGAATCATTCTAACCAGATACACCCCTCACAGCCACAATACGCCTCTGGATGCCAAACTCATTGGTGACGATCTGAGTCGATGGAAAAGGAATCTGCCCCCAGAAATGCTCCTCCAGGACATCGACGAGGCAGGCGGAGCAGGATTTTGGGCCTGCATGCTGCATGCAAATTACCAGTGAGTTACAACCCAACACACCTCGCGGCCCAAACCTTTTGCAGCTTCTTCTTTGCTGACTCAAGTGCGCAACGCAAAGAACTTGTCAGATCCTCCTATTCAGGCCTAGTCGGGTCATGGTCGAAACAGACGAAGAGATCCAGTACGATGCGATTGCCAGATCGGCGGCCGACGGCATGACGCGAATCGCCGAGGACTTGCTGACCTCCGGCACACTGCGACAGGCCCAGGTGCATTTGTAAGTTCTTCCATTTCCCCCCATGATGGCATGGACGTCTTGCGTCTTGCAAAAGCCCAAGCCCAAGCCCCATTGACCTTCGTCGTTGACTCGTTCATACAGGGCTCCCGCGCTCTTTGCCGCATGTGGGATGCACGCCATCATGGTTCGGCGGAAGAGTGCTATCCATAGTCAACTTGCCGAAACCCGCGCTCGTCAATGCATGCTGGCTTTGAGTGAACTGGCCAAGTCATGGCCCGTGGCGGGTTGGATCTTGCGACTTTTCGTCAGCTTGATGACGAGACTCACCGGCCACCTCTTCGACCCGGACCCTGGGAAATGGTGCGGCACTTCAGCAGGGGCAGGAGCCACGTCCGTTGCCGCTGCCCCTCCCCAACATCAGTTTGGCCTATTGAATGGCAACGGCAGTGTTGTACATCCTGAGCAACAGCAGCCTGGCTTTCGTGGAGGTCTTTCTCATTCGGCAGCAGCAGAGAAAGGGTTCGAGGCCGGGCCAGGACATGGATATGTACCTCACAACACTTTGGCCCCGGAGGGTGAAACCCCTTCTTACCCGAACGACCTGGGCTCTGAGGATCTGGACTGGATATTTCAGGACTCTCTCGACGGGTTCAGCCTCTATGATCTTGGCCTTGCTTCAGGGCCGGCCAATCCTGCATTCTGAACCAGCCATCGTCGCTATGTTATAAGAGAAGATTCATTGTAGAAAAGGTCAATTGACATACTTCTTAATACTATACCACGTAAAATTAATGTTGAATGCCCTGTTTGAACCAAGTTAGCAGACTCACTACTAAGTTAGCATTCTGATGGCGTCTAGGAAATATTTCCTTGTTTGTAAACTCGGTATAATCCCCAGACCAAACTTTCCTGGAAGAATAATCTAGGTTGTAGGAGCAACCCGCACTATACTGTGCAGATGCGTGATGTACTGCTGATTACGGAGGTACTCTATGGTGCGAATTAAGATTGCGCATCCACTGGATGTCGGCAATAAGGAGCAGAGCAGAGACAAGCACTTTGAACAAAAGTGGCTTGTATGACCTGGGAGATCCAGCTTGTATTGCTCTCCAATCCATTGAGATCAACAAGGCCCCACGCAAAAGGCTGTGCAAGGTACTTCCGCTTCGTCTCGTGGGTCCATGACTCAAACCCCGTACACCGGAAACGAAACGTACAGGTTCCTAAGTGAGACAAAAGCTCATGTCCTCCCAAGATCCAAGCCGTTGCCTGGGCCGAGATATGCCAGAGCCCGTCACCCTCGGTGAGGCCCCAGGGTGTGCTGAGCCTGAATCAGAATCAACGCTCTGGCTCCATCCACATCAATCCAGATCCACGGTCGGCGGCTTCTCGATTTCCTTCTTCCCGCCACCCGTCACGGGTTTCGGCGTATTTGACCTCGCTCCTCCTTGGCCACCGCCTCCACCACCGCCACCGCCACCGAACAACATACTCCCCATCATATCGAACAGGGGGTTCCCGCCCTGTCTGGGCATCCTAATACCGAACCAGACCTCACCGATATTACTGAGGGCATCGCTCCACAGCGTGTCGGCATCCTTGAGATGCGGCGCGTAATACTTACACAGCTGCCTGTACAGACCCGCATCGCCCTTCTGCGCGGCCAGCAGCAGCAGGGACAAGAAATTCAGCAGAGGGATGCTCGGGAATATCCGCAGACTCAACCCCGATTTACTCGACTCGATCGGTTGCGACATGGCAAGCAGGTGCGGGTTGGACGTCGTCAGGTGTGAGGTGAAGGTGCTCAGGGCGGCGTTCGCGGACGCGAGGTTGCCCATGAGCAAGTACGGCAGGACGGAGCGGGACGCATATATCCCTGCCAAATGCGGCTGGTCGAGCGTGTACCAGTTGTAGTGTAGTGACGCAAGGACCGGAGCGGATGAGGATGTCCCGAGAATGAGGTGTCGTTCAGCGTCGTAGACTTCGCCTTCTGTTCCGAGACAAAAAATCAGTAAAGTGTATCTATCCCCTTGCCTGCATAAATCACAACCACGGTCTTGATCTGGGCTGCTGTCATCTGTCTTTCGACGACCGCGGGTTTGGCGGCGGATGAGCCTTTTTTCTCACACACACACACACACACACACACACGTACCATTGGCGAAAACCCGTCCAACCTGATCTTGCACTTCCGGATCCCCTCTCTCCAGCTCCCCAAACCTGCCCGACCAGCCCACCGTCTCCGTGATGAATCTCTTGCGCGTCGGCTCGTCCGGCGGAAAAGCATGCAGGATTTCAAACAGTCTCTTTTTGTTGGCGTCGTTACACACGAACTCGCCCTTGTTATACACCTCATTCAACAGCATCATGGCGAGATCGCCGCCCGAGCCACCCTGACCGGCCCGCAGCAGAAGAAGAGCGCCATTGTACAAGACGTCGCAGGCGGACGTGTAGTCGGAGGACTTGAGGTACCGCGATGTGATGACCCGAAGTTGTTGGTGTGCTTCGTAGAAGTTTCCTTCGGCGATCCTGTGAATGGAGACAAGCACAGGGTTAGTCAGTGTTTCTTTTCTTTTCAACGAAGCGAAGCGAAGGCGTTCGAGACGGGGCTCGGGGAGGGGAGTTAGAAGTGAACACCGCCTAAGTGCGATCGATTCGTTCAAGTCCCTCACTTGCAGGAACAGGAAAAGAGGCCGGCCTACTTTTCTTTTTGCCGGGCTATGGTTTTGGCGATTTTGGCCGACATCACGGGTTTGCTTGTGTGAGAACGTCAAGGAAGAAGGAAGAAGATTGTGTCAAGAGACGAGGAGCAAGGTCGAGGTCGGGATCATCTGCGAGAGACAGCGCATGTTGATGATGTGCAAGTCCAGTTCGAAACGACCGACGTCATGTAAAAGCGGCACGGCGACTGCAGCCTTGTGATTACCGTATGATGCCGTTATCGCCATCATTCGCCCTCACTCACTCAGCTCACACTCATTGCCAATACCTCCCCGTAGAGCACAGCACTTCTGGAAACGGAGTGAAGATAATTGAAGCTATGAATGAACAGTGAGCACGTCGAAGCGGATCGGTATACTCGGGCATTTCTTGCATATTACTCTCAAATGTCGCTCGACACAGCAACTGTATGATGAATCCTCCACCCCAAGTACCAATGTATGCCGGTCCCTCGACATCGTCAAAAAGTACATTCGCCTATGCACATACACATCGGAAATGAAGCCAGCCCACAGAATATTTCCCAGGTGTGTTCGACGCCCGATAGAATGCTCGCTGCAATGTTCCAACCCAGAAAACGCAAGACGACAGTGCCACCCACTTCTCGTCCTCGGGAACCCCAGCTATCTCGAACCCGACACACCATCGCCATCCTTGCAGAGGCGCTTCTCCCTCCTGTGGAATTGCGTTGTGCAGGCGTCCAGTATCGATAGTGTCTTTCTTTGATGCGCCACCGTGCATTGTTGCCATGAGAGGGTGTCACGATTGCTGTCATGAATCCTCTCCATGCTCTTCAGCCATGCTCTCCAAGCCCCCTCTTCCACCATTGACACTACCTCGATTGCTCTTGTGGCCTCTCAACGATGCTCCCGCGCCATTTGAAGTAGGACTGCCGGTTTTCTTTGGCTGGCCATTTGGCGCTGGGGAAGTGACGCGATCTGTTGTGCCTGGGGATTCAACACTGTCCGAGCTATCCTTCTTCGTGCTGGGTGGAGGCCGGGAGAACATAGCTTTGAGAGCTGCTTTAGCTTTCGCCTTCTCTTCCTTCTCCTCGGCAGCCTTCTTGGCTGGATCTTCTTGAGCTTTCTCTTTGGCGTACTGCTTCCATTTCCTCCATCCATCGAAATCGATCAACGCTTGCATGCATCCCCATTCCGTGACTTTGCGCTCCATCCATACAAAATTGACAGGCTGTTCCACAAGTTAGCTTGACTTGCGTGGAGAGAGTGAGACTGGAATGCTTACCTTGGTCAAGAAGTCATTACACCCTGCGGCTAATGCTTCATGCCTGTCACTTTGTAAACTGCTGGCGGTCAATGCAACAATAATGACCGGACTCTTGAACAAGTCTCGATCATGCAAAGCGTCAGCTTCTTCGGGAGCTCCGTTCGTGGTGAGTGTTTCTGGATGATTCTCAACGGGACTGCCACCGAATACGCCAATTCCATTGACAGCTTCAAGACGTCGAATCTCTTTTGTAGCCTCCAAACCATTCATGACTGGTAGCTGGATATCCATCAAGACGAGATGGAACCCACCCTTCCTCCACATAGTCACCGCCTCTTTCCCATTCATCGCAGACTGCCACCTAACTTTGAGCCGTTTCATGAAAGCTTCCAGCAGTTTAAGGTTGATGACGTTGTCCTCCACCAGCAACACATTAATTGGCGGCACAGAACCATCCAACAAAGCTGCAGATGCGGGTTTGGTCGAAGACGGAGGAGGATCACCATTAGCTGAGCGGTTTGTGACGGGATTCCTCCTTCTCCTTTGCTTCTGTCCAGGAGGAGGGGAGGTTACCCGGTTCGGAGGGCTTATGGACTGTTTGTGGTCACCCTGCGTCGGAGAAGTGGGAAGAGGAGGAGCTGTGGGATTGGTGCCATTCATCTGCGATTTGGGCTCTGTCCAAGTCAGTATTTCCTCGTCCAAAAGACTAGATTCACGCACCCAGTACCTGCCCATTAGGCTGCACGGTATGCAAGATGGTCGGGCTGCTTGTATGTTGCCGGCCATACCTTGGTCTGGGATTTCTTCTCCCATGTGATCCAGGACTAGGCAAAGGCGGCAGCTGACCGGTCGTCAAGACGGACATGGAATGCTGGACGGTACTTGGGTGCGGTATGTTGGAGAGATGGGGAGAATGAAGGGGCATAGGGGGGAAGTATTCTCGCGCATCGTCAGGAGGGCGATAGTGATCCTGGTAGTAGTAGGATACTTGGTGGTTTCCGGCTCGAGGGGATGGTCGTGGTGTCCGCCGCACAGTAGAAACTTCGATGATCAAGGCTTCGTCAACCGTCTGTCCTCCGGGATAGTATGTGTCCAAGGTGGTAGCAATCGGTTCTTCAGGTCCCAAGGCTCGTTCCGACGGTATACTTTTATTGCCTTGCTCACGATTGATGATTTTGAGAGTGATGTCGGGAGCATCGATGTTGCGGCCGAGAGAATTGGCATATTTGTGTAGAATGACATCGCGAACATTGTCCACCAGATCATCTTCGGCAACTTCTACTCTAGTGGCGGAAGCTCCGGGTCGCTTCACCCAGATCTTTCTCTGCATTTCTTCGGGGGATTCATATCGAGGGCATGATGAAGATGGAAGAGTCGGGATGCTCGGAGTGGAAGGTGGCTGAAGGACGAGGAGTGGAGGATGCGTGGTGACAGTAGGGAGCGGACGTCGAGGAGACAAAGGATTCGGGGTAGCAATGTTGACGGCACCCGCGGTAGATAACGTGGTGTTGATGCTCTTGGTGTTTGCAGGTGTAGCAGGACTCGCAAGTTGAGATGGATTCGCGGAAAATGAAGTGGGTTCAGGCGCAGGCGCAGGCTCAGGCTCGGTTGGGGCGAGCGTTGCAAGAGGAGGATCGCGATGAGGAGGAGGAGTCGGAGGTGGAAGAGGAGCTGTGGCTGGTGCTGGTGCTGGCGCTGGCGATGGAGTTCGTGCTGATGGGACTGATGGCACTTTCAAGTGGGCATGGCCTTTACCATTGGATGATGGTGATGATGGGCTTTTGGGGGAGTATTGGCTGGAATCGCCACTGGAGTTGGGCTGCTGCTCCCTTGGCCAGGATCCATCTCTGCTTTTCTGTCGATGGTCTCGATGGGCATCGCCATCACTTTTCCGTTTGACTGTCGACTTCGCTCTGCTTCCTCGCCGACTGGTGATATTTGCAAGCGATGACAATGTGGGCAGAGTGAAGCTGAAAGTAGAGCCTAGATGATTGCTGCTGTCGTTGCCTTCGTGGTCATGGTCACTAGGCTTCCTGCTGGTATTGGCGCTGCCACCTAAGGCGTTGGGAGGCTGACTGGTGTTGGCGTCCGAGTGGACATTGCCGGCGCTCAAACTTCGGAACAGCGACCGAGTTCTAGATAAGGGCATCGCCAAGTTGAATTTCCATCGGATCCAAAGCTGGACGAAAGACGACCAGCATGGGAAAAGCGATTGTTGTCAGGCATGCCCTATCAGTTTGAGGTGGAATGAGGGAACGATCAGGGTTCATGTAAACAGTGGAAGGAAATTATTGAGCGGCATGCATGAACCATGAATCACGAACCATGAACCACGAACCACTACGAAGTAGAAGTAGGAGTAGAATACTCGCAGTAACACGACCTATGTACTGTATTCATCGATCGCGGCAGGAGTCGCTCCAGACACACAAGACACAGTGGCAGATGCCAACCTTACAGTAACCCCCCCCAGTAGTAGTTAGTAACCAAGCAATGCGCTGTACGATGGTCGTGTGCAACATGCCCTGCCCTTGAACGCGCGCCACAGTTCAGGTAGTTACGAGGCAAGTCTCCATGAAGGCCATGCCGCTCACAACAACCCACAATAGAATACAGGCCGAGAGCGAGATTGGTGGCATCCACCGCCGGTTCACATTCTCGCTGCCGCAAATCAGCTGCAAGCTGCTTACTGACTGCTGCAAATAGTACACCTTCAAGGTCTTTGTCCTGCACGACTGGCTCAACCAAGGTTTGTGCAAGCGGCAAAGACAGACAACGAACGAGCCGCTGTTCCACTCAGAAACATCTGGCAGGATAGACTGCAGGATACGGAGTATCGCTGGCCTGATTCTCTACTACCCCCTTTTCAATCCAGACTCCAGAGACCGACAGTAACAGCATGGGTGAGGCTTGCTTGGTCCACGCGTCCCTCAATCGATTGCTCTGAGGTCGTCTCGTATTTCCTAAGTATATATCGTATTGCCTCTAGTCAACTAGAGGCAGTCCATGCTTCCAGAAATTCCCTTTTGTTTCATCACCTGAATCATAACTACACGTGTATACCTAGGTTGGTAGAATGCATGCCGTCATGCTACCGGAAAGCAACGGTGTATATGAGAATCCAAGTATGCCTCCGAACACAACCAATATGAACAAGCCCCATGCTGGAAAAATCCTCGATAATGACGGTGTCCGACCAATGTTCCTGCCCGTAGTCATGCTTTCCCAAAAATCCCAGCCTCTGACACACTAACTTAGTGGCCTGGATGTATCAATAAAAACGCCGTGTCGCTTGCTTGCCTGCCCTGCCTGATTGTTCGCTCGCTGTCCGCTGAAGGGGAATCTCATGACCAAAAGTTCAAAGAAAAGGGACTCGATCGAATCCATCAGCGCAACGCCTATTCAAGGTTCAAATCAAGCCCCCCCAAATGCGCTCCTCTGCCATCGAAGGAAGAGAGACCCTTGGGTGCGCAATGGCTCCGCCACGCATTGAATGGCCTTCCATCCGACCTGCGCCGACCGCCAACAAACCTCGCTCGCCCAACATCTACCTATCTCTTACCGACCAAGCATATAATCCGCGTACATGCCGCCCATGTTCTGGTTCGCCGGACTGTTATTCATACCCAGGGCTCGCAGGTTCGACACAGCACCAGATCCGACGGGGAAACCCTGATTGACGAATGCTGGAGGCGGCGCGACCCCGTTGACCCCATTCGAGGTCATGTTCAAGCCTGGAGGCGCCGAGAGTCCTGGCGGTGGCCCATTTGCGGTGGTAAATGACCCAGGGGCCATGCCGCCAAATGCACCCAAATTCATTGGCCCCGTGGAAGTGAGAGGTGTTGCAGGGTTGGGGCTTCCAGGTTGTCCTGACCGGACACCCAGTGGATTCTTCGAGAAGCTCAATCGGATGCCACCCTTGACACTGTTGTGGAGTTGAGCACCATATAACTCGTTCAGCGCCTTGGTGGCGAACGAGATGTCTTCAAACTCGACAAAACACATGGGCCCATTTTGTTTCGTGCGGAAACAAAGACGCTTGTATCCTCTCTGTTTCGAAAACATGGCTTTCAATTCATCCTCGGATGTGTCGATAGGCAAGTTGCCTACATACAAGGTGTTACAGGGCGGGTTTTGGTCGGCCGGATTGACCGGTGGATAGTTGTGCCGTAAATAAGGTGGGTTTGACACGCCGTACTGTCCGTTGGTACTCATTGCCGGCGAGAACTGGGAATGGGGTGTTCGAGCCTGAACGGCGGATCGGGGTGACGCATAGCCATTCGAGGATGCGCCGCCCATATTCGTATTGAGGGAGAGCGACTGAAATGCCGCGGTAGGAGCTCGGTGGTTGGTAGGGTTTCTTCCTGCGTTGATCATGGAGGAGCTATGCATGTACGCAAGAGGGTCTTTCAGTAATTCACGAGTATCGTCGTCCCCCCCGTCCTCATCGATGACTGTCTTTCCGCTGACCCGGGAGCGATCTGACAATGCGCTTGCTATTGGCGGTTGAGGAGAAAACATACTTTGCATCGGCGGTCCGGAGTCAGAGGACGAATAGTCTGGCGGTGAGCCAACTGGAGGAGATGATGCCTGGTCCAGCGCCTGGAAAGTACCATTGAATCTGGAGGATTTCTGGGCGTTGGCAAGTGGCGGCGATAGAGATTGTGCGATCTTCCGGCCCGACACAGGGTCTATAGTATTGCGCCGGGTCATTGAAGCCAGGGAGCGATTCGAAATGATGTTCACGATCATCTTCGCCTGTCCAGCAGTGTTGGATTTGCCATCCAGCATTGCTTGTGCCTCGGATGCGCCCGTCATGGAACCAAAACGCGCGATTCCTGTGGCAAACCCAGCATCCTCGTCGTACTCGTTGGGGATGATCTCCGTGTCTTGGAGGTCTTTGGCGAAGAGCAACATGGTCCTCACCGCCTCAGGAGTCATATTTTTGGGCAGACGGCGCAACATGACTGTCGGGAGGGCCATGAGGCCTTCGTTGGCGGTCGACATGCGTCGATCGGACGACGCAGCTTCGAAACTAGCGAGATGGGATGGCATGGTATGCGGGTCCGACAAAAAGGTGTGTAGCCGGTTATCTGGAGGGCTGAACGCGATTGCGCTCATACCTAGAGTGCAAGATAACAACCGAAGTTGATTTCGCCTATCACACCTTCAGACACGAGACGGGCTCAAGCAGGACTCGGTCGCGATAGCGTTTCAGGTCGTGACAGGAGCCGAAGAGTCTTTGCTTGAGCCAAGGTAGCTGATGAAAGAGAGAAGCGAAGAGAAATGAGTTGTCGCTGATCACACTTCAGGGCGCTCGATTTGGCGGTACCGTGATGAGATGAGTCGAATCGTCAACGACCATATTACTCATTCGTGGCGACTTGATGGTTGTCGTGTTTGACACCAGGTGTCCCGGGATCACGATCGCGAGTGACAACAATCACCTGAAAGGGTACTTGAAAGTGCTGAAGGGTTTCTGTTGAATTTTTGAAGACGTTATCATTCCAAAAGGGATGCGCTCAGGTTCCTGAAAGTGATCCTCACTGATAGTGGGATCCACACAGGGTCGAATGTGCTTCGGGTCGCCAATGGGATAGCGCGACTGATGTGTGAAATGATGAGTGCCCGACAAATGGACAGGGTAGATTCGGTCGTCGCGTGAGCGTGATGGTGACCTGAAGAGTTCGCAGGAAAGAGGAGGTCAAAGGTGTGGAAAAAGCGAGAGAAATGGGAACGGGAAGCAGTCTTCAGCAACAGCGTAAAGGGAGACCGAGAGCAAGACCAGACAGAGGCTGAAGAAAGTCGAAAGTCGCGGAGGTGGGATAGTTAGTAGTTAGTTACTCGTAGCGATTGAAGAGACGGGGAATATTTTGGCGGCGTCGAGTGGCCCAGTCGATAGCTGCGATAAGCCAGCCTGGGCCCGTGTTTGGCAATTCGCCAGGATGAGCAATCGTGCCAATCCGGCACCGCTGTGGCTTGCAGATGGGGCCCATCAAGGCCCGAGCACCCAAGCTGGAGGAGCAGACGAGCAGGGTGGCAGACTCGAAGCAGAGTGGATGATGGCTGAACAGGCCAAAGTACAAATCGCACGATCGAGCGGCGACCGGCTGGTGGAGAGTGTGTGGAAGGCCAGGGCTAAATAGGCTGCATGTCAGAAAGACTGTACTTGTACTTGCACCAAGTAGGTAGCCGGGAGAGGGGTTCGGACCTGATATTGGCCTGCTGCCCTACCTACCTTAGGTACGTACGGAGTAGAGGTTTGCAGCTTCTGGGCACTGGTCACACTGTGCACAGGAGTAGCCAGGTCCTCCTCCTCCTCCTCCTCCTCCTCCTCGTAGTGGTAGAGAGAAACGCGGAGGTTGATCAGTGGATACAGCTGCTGACTTATGGTACACATGGGCTCGTTCGGCGTCATAATGGATCATCTTCAGCATCGGACAACAAAGAACGATACGGTGCAAGGATGGTGGCAGATGGACAGTACACTGAGTATAGGTATGGTGGAGGACGAAAGAGAGTCCTTTTCCGGGCACGGATGCTGGTGAGTTTGGACCGGGAATACTACCAGGTACTCAGTGATGTACACGCCGGTACCGTGTTTGGTAGCACAATCGTGTTATGCCCTACCAGGTGGTTTTATTCGCCAACATTCTGGGGAAAAGGCCTGGAAGGGAACTTCGTCATGACTGCCAGCCGAGCTACTCGAGGTGTACTGTCACAGTACTATCTACCTGACATAGTATGCTATGCTGACGGGGAGACACCTACATCAGACCAGGGCCATCTGGATGACAGTTGAGCTTATTAGTCTCCGGACAAGGTGTGGCACTAAGGGTTGCACAACGCCAGTTGAACACTCTGCACGGCTCATTCGATCAACAGCCAGTGGTGGCTCGTTTGCCCTCTGGAATTCCAGTGTTCAGTTGGATACGAGTACTTCAAAAAAGGTGGGTTGATGCCGTTATTGACCATTCACATGCATCATGAAGGCCTTCGAATGTATGGGGACTTCGGAGGGCCTAGTCCTAGCATGATAAGCCTAGTAGCTTGAGAACGTTGTCGTCCTAGGCTTTGAGGAGCCGTCGGAGCCCACAATCTATCGCCTCAACATCCGACCTAGAGGCTTAGGGTATTCCTTAGCCCGATGTGACAACGGCATATCCTTGTTCCTCGCAGATGGAGGGCTACAGGGCTTCGAGGCATGCTTTCCATCCTCAGTCCTTGCGCTTCGTGTATCCATACATGTACGTCCGATATGCATTATGCTGGAAATCCAGGTATTCCCGTCCACCGTGCATACTCATGACGAGAGAGCAAAGCCAGTGGGAGGACTTTCATTCCTCAACTGTGGCAGCGCGACTCACCAAGTGTACTGTGTAGAGCGCATGAAACGCTGCTCCGGCCATGCCGGACTGCATATCAGACATCCCGTTAATCCGTCTTCTTGGATCAAACCCACACATCATGGCGAAGCGACATGGCAGGACTATAAGCACTGCTGCCATCCATTCCCTTGATGACCTTACTGATTATGCTTTATCGTGGCCGTCCATTCCTGTGGTCTAGCACACACGGGCTGGATACCATTGGCTCAGAAGCCCTCGCACAAGCTGGGCAAAGGACGTTCGCTTGCGTCCGAGGGGGTGGGGGTACTGCTAGAACTTTGAAGTCATGACCTTTTGAATCGAATAGTTATCTTTGAATCTCTGATCCTGAAGCATACTTATCACAGTATATCGTGATGATCTTTCTGTCCCGGCTTGCTGGTCCAGTTATCGCCGTACAAGCAGCACATTGCCGCTCAGAAAGTGTGGTCCTAGGCGTTATCCTCATGGCTGGGTGGGAGACGCGTCGTCCACCACTGGTGGTTTCGGTACCTGGAACGCAGGGTATCCCTCTTTCTGGCCTGCGTCGTCTCAACGGCAGCTGCCCTGGTCTCAGCTGCTGATAGGTTGTCGGGACATGCACCTGCAGTTCCGTGGCAGGCCAGGGTTCCCTCTGCCTTAGCCAAAATGCTTCGACTGGGATGATCGCCATTGGCTTCCTGACTTTCAGGCGCCGCTAGCCTTACGGTCCCGGGGGCAAAGACACGCATGACAGGAGCCTATAAGCTGGCGGCGTAGCAAGTTCGAGCCCAGAAGCATTCATGACACTTGGCCGGTTGATCGTCCGCTTTCGAGATCCATCAAGTGACCCGATATTGGGGGTGTCACGAAGCGACTGGAGCAACATAATCGGATCAACCATGCCACGCGCATCGGCGCATGTGGTGCAGAGAAACGCAGTGTGGTTGGCACTCATCCCCCGTCGTCGAAGCTGGGCGCAGTGGCCATGCAGCCACTACATCGCACTCGAGGTCTGGCATTTCCACCCCGGCGCCTGCATATCCGCACTCGTGAGTCCTCCATACAGTCTGGGCCATTCAGCGCTGCCGGACGATGTTCAATGGAGTCTGCCAGGCAGCCGGCATTTGCACGACTTCTTCGCGCAATGCATTTTACTCGTATTGTTAGCCTCACTCCGACGAGAGAGAAATTTGTATTTTTGAACGAGTGCCTGCGCGAAAGCTGCATGTGTCACTGGGCCTTTCAACAGATTGTCTGTCATCCTGGAATTTCTCGAAAGTCAGCGGCTGCCCTCAACGGTCTGCTGTGTAACCGCGAAGGGATTTCCGTGAAAATGCAGCTGAAAGCCCGATTATGGGCATTCCCGTCAATTGTGTAACCCACCCTTCGGCAATTGCTATCCCGAGTGCTCGATATGCAGGAGGTCTTCTCCTCTACCGATTTTGTCCTCAGCTCCCGAAGCGACATCGCCCCCGTACTTCTGAAGCATTTGTTCCGAGTATAAGCCAATCTTGTTGACCTTCCGCTCCCGCATCTCCGGTTTGCCCACACTGTCTTCATATGACGGCGGCAACTCTGAGTAGGAGCCGTTGCCTTCTTTCGCTCGTTTCGGCGAAGGCTGTCCGTCTTCATCACGTACACCCGGACTCGAGGTCGATACCGGGGTGAACTCGCGGACGGAACTGCTCGATCCAGTTTGATCAATCAAAGGCACGTCCTCGAACTCCGTCTCAGCCTCGCCGTCACCTGACTCATCAATCGGCGTGCTTTCTTCTTCTCGTAACTCCTCAGAGAAAGCCTGATTGTCGCGTTCCACGAAACGCCTGAGTGGAAGACTGAGTTCACTTCCTTTGAACCTCATTGCGTTCTCGTTGGCGTATACGAGGAGCACGGACTGATGCTCGCTTCTCACAGCTTCGAGAACCTCCTTCTCGGTAACTTTGAGGACTGTGTATGGCCTTGAACCGTCAGCAGCCGCCGCACTAGGACTCAAGGCATTGTTTTGCCCTGCCTCGGCTTGTTCCCGCGTGATAGGCCCTGCAACCGGTGCTGCGGTGCCGTCCGCGTCTTGTAACCATGCCATTTTCCACCACTGACTCTCCGGATCCTCGGAGCTGGACTCCTCGTCATCCAGATGCAGCAGATCCTGGCTCGGGCGGCGGACATAAGTGATGTTGGGCTTTGTCGACACGCCCTGCAAGGTGTATTTGCAGCGCGGAAGATCAGGGCTCTCCGGAGTAGGCCGCGTCAGCTGTGAGGCGATCTGACGCATCGTGAGCCGAAGTCCAGCTTTCCTTTGTTCCAGTTGTTGCGACTTCTGTTCGATGCGCTGGAGAATACTTTGCAGTTCATGGCGGACTTCCTCAACATCAGTCGGACTCACAGTATCTTCTGACGTGGCTCCTTGACCTTCAAATAGTCCGTGAGAGCTTGACTTCTTCCCGATCACTCCAGCTGAAGCTTTAGCAGCTGCGTCAAGTACCTCTCGAGTCATCAGGACCCTGTTGTCAGGCACTTTGGCAATGTCCCACCGCCGCTGGATGGCCGTACACTGCTCGATCTCCCGGCGTATATGTTGCAATTGCTTTCTTATTTGCATGGTCGCTTCTCTGCACTTATGCATATAGCGGTCCGGGTACCATACAGGGTCCAGGTTCAAATTAAGTCCAGCTTTGCCCGGATTAGGATCGCGGATGCGTATAGTGAAGATCTCAGCAGCATGGTCAATCCAGACATCGTCAATGTTGCCCCTCTCATCATCCCAGACGGTAGTATCGAGAATGTCTACTAGTGTTTGCCCCAGAGCAGGGTTAATGTATGGCTCCACGCAAACCATGTTTTCCTCCTGTCGGCCAGAGCCATCGTCTTTCACAGCGGTAGAGGTGAAGACCTGCGTCAACTGTTCGCTCGGATCCTGACTGAGGGCAGCTGTGCTCCACGCCTGCATCGCACGGAGGAAGGAGGAACTGTCGTCACTTCTGCGAACTTTTTGGAGATCGGCCAGCGCATCAACACTGCCATAAGCACGGTCTGTTCTATCGAGGAAGGCCATCAGGCACTGAACCTCTGCAAGTACATTGCACTCGTCTCGATCGATGCGTAGAGTGCTGTCCGTCGACAGGGCCTTGACGTTTTCATCTGTTGTCCCTGACCACCAGCTGTTTTCATGGCCGTAGGCATGGATCTTAAGGCTGGGCATAAGCATAGCTTCACGAGCCAGAGGTATGCTGTGGTAGATGGTCAACAACGGAGCAAGGTAGTCTGTTTCCTTTGGACCGCGTAGAAAAGCTGGCTCATCGTCGATGCGGCGCCGTTTCGACGGAGGTGGGTGATCGATGATCTCACGCGCCGTGGAAAATGTGGTGAGAGCCCAGTTGGAGGGCTCGTAGTATTCTCGTTGTGCAGGACCAAATTGCGCCCCTGTGCTAGTAACTCCGTTCTCTTGCGCTGGTAAGGTTTGCCGCAGGGATTCTGCCATTGCACGTTGGATCGTAGGATCGTTCATCTCTTCTTCTTCTCTCAACGTCTTGGCATCTGATGCAAAAGCTGCCGATGTATCAGCAAATGGAAGCATCGATCGACTTAAGTGGATGGTTACCTTCGGCGTGGACGGACGATAGATCCACGAACGATCTGCCGTGATCTGTTCTCGAAGGTGGGCGTGACATAGCGGGCATTCCCCCCATACTAGAGTCATCGGCATCTATACGGAAAGCTCAAGTCAACATCAGTCTCTCGAGCATATGATGATGAGCGGCCAGCGCTTCGCTTACATGGAATATTGTCCTGATCCTGCCATTGATTTGCAGGTGGCTATCGGAGCATGAGCAACGCCCTATGGCTGGGTTGTTATAGAGACTCACTAGCTCCTTCAGAGAGCCTACTGGATCTTCGAAGTACGCATTTATTGCCGCATTGACGTCGTTGTTGCTTTTCTGCGGTCTCGGCCTCAGCATGGCTTCCTTAATTCCTGGCTGCCTGTTGGTCTCACCCGAAGCAAAATCCTAGCTCCCGCCTCGTCTGCTTGTGTTATTCCCACCACTTGAGAGATCTGATCCTGTGTGGCCGCCATGTCGAGAGGAGAGTGCGTGGCCGACTGGGTAAGGGTAAGAGTAGGCGCATGGGAAGTGTGACGGCGAGTATGGGGGATCCACGCCGGGCGTGAGGCTGGAGAGACGGATGTAATTGATCTAGTCGATCGTGTACCAACAGAACGCCATCGGAAAAAAGGAGTGACGCTTGAGAAGAGGTACTGTGAAATAACGATATGCCTGCTGCTCCGTCAAACATTGGCCTGCTTGTTTGCAGATGTGCCTTAGGTACTACGTA
Organism: Vermiconidia calcicola; assembly: GCA_035928285.1. Lineage (NCBI taxonomy): Eukaryota > Fungi > Ascomycota > Dothideomycetes > Mycosphaerellales > Extremaceae > Vermiconidia > Vermiconidia calcicola. The sequence goes on along the minus strand of JAXLQG010000001.1, from coordinate 2,328,561 downwards.
GGTAGCTCGAGCGTAGGTAAGTTTGCCCGCTACAGCAGCCAATGGAATGTTGCCTGATCGCCTCCCGGACAGCCTTGCATGAAAAGCACCATCAGCACCAAAATAGAAAACGACCCTGTGTTATTGTAGGACTACCTGGTACTGCTAGGAGGAAGTGGCACTTGAGACCATATGGTCAGTACTTTCTATACTCAATGGTTGTTTCCTTTCCACCTGCATCAGACAGTCCTTGCTTGTAACCCAAGTCCTGGTATCGTAAACCAAATTGTTAACAAGATATGCCGGTAAATCAATGTCCTATGTCGCTGTTCAAGCAACCCAGAAAGGACCCCAACGAGCCTCATCGTGGCGATATAAAGTTTGGATCTAGAAATCCTTAAATGCTTCTTCCCACTCCTCACGTAGTTCGTCTGTGTACCTGCCTCTACCACCCTCACTCTCCTCGCCTTCCACCGGATCGGGATATTCGTCAAAATTGCCGGCATCTCCAGCCCATTCGACCCTTGGTATGATAGGGCCTCTTCGTTTCCGATAGTAGATATCATCCCAATCTACCCCATCGAAGAAGTAATGCTCCATGACCCTCTTGCTGCCACCTGCAATTTGGCCTAACCGTTGAGTAGGATCCGTCTTGCATAATGCCAGAATAAAATCGCGTGCCGCTCTCGGAACGTGGAGACTATGTCGGTGACCTGGCTGGGATGGGTGGGGGGTGGGAAAGCGGATGTGGCCAGCAACAATCTGCTCGTAAATGCGCATGGGATTCTGGTCCCAGAACGGTGGTTGTCCAATGAGCATTTCGTATACCAAGATACCTAATGCCCACCAATCGACTGCCGTACCATGACCGGTATTACGGATCACTTCTGGCGCGAGATATTCGGGAGTGCCGCAAAGAGTGTAAGTGACGCCTGCTCCGCTCGCCTGCGGTTCGGGATGCTCTGAAGCCGGCTTGACATGGTGGTTGTTTGGAATATTGGGAGACGTCTGATCGGGGGTAGGCGGTAGGTATTTGGCAAACCCAAAGTCGACGAGTTTCAGGTGGCCATCCACATCCAGCAGGATATTCTCGGGTTTCAGATCTCGGTAGGCAACAAACTGTACTTCGTGTAGATAGGCCAGTATCAGAGTGATCTCCGCTGCGTAAAATTGAACAGTCGCGAAGGGGAAGCGCCGCGCACGTCGAAGGTAGGAGAAAATCTCTCCTCCGGGAGTATAGTCGAGGAGCATATATAATGAGGTGTCATCGGTGAAAGACGTGACCAGTGTCGTTATGAAAGGGTGCCCAGCAACTGCGGCAAGGACGTCTCGCTCGTTCCGCACGTGTTCTACCTGCTTCAACTTGATCACGTCGACCTTTTTTAGAACCTTTAATGCGAAGACCTTGTCTCTGTCTTGCGGGTGAGGATTGGCAAATCGGCACAGCCACACTCGAGCAAACGTTCCGGTTCCTGGTCATGCGTCGTCAGTTCACAAATCCGAGCAGGCAATCACCAGAACTCGTACCCAGAGTCCGCATCAGTTCGAAGTCGCTGAGCTTCAAATGTTTTGATGACTGTCCCAACTGCTTCTTTTCGGGGTCTTTTGATATCTCCTCGGGAGGCATGACAGGCCTCGATTTCTCTGCGATGCCATGGTTGAGGACCAGATCCTTTTCGTGCTGGCGACTTGGGTGAGGGTGGGAGGCGCTTCGAGCATTTTCTGGGTTACCGGGGCGCAGAGATTGCCTATGGCCTTGAGCTGAGGCTGCTCGCGGCGGCTGCGATTGCTGCGACGGCTGAAGCGTCGCTGTGCTCATCGGTGCAACCAATTTGCATCTTCCTTAATCGTGGCAGCCGTGGAGGGCTAGAGTCATATCGGAGCGCCAATTGCACCCCATGCGATTCAGGAAATACAAGACAGCCGGTTTGACAATAGATGTAGCAAGGAACAGGTTGTGGAGGAATATGAGGGAGCGAGGGACTGAATTGCGCAGTCGTGGAAGAAGCCAGTAGCCAGTAGCCCGAAGCCCAAGCCACCGCCGCGACGCAGGGTAATAGAAAAAGGCTGTCGATCAGCAACCAACGACCAACAAGCACGCACCGACAACAACACTTCACTCACTTCAGTTCTGGCGCTCACCAAGTGGGGTTTAAAACATTGGATTGAGAATGACGAAAGGGTGGGACGGGACACTGGGTAACCGCCGGGCATGGCTGGTGCAGGCTGAAGAGAGCTGCCAGGGCCTGCGCGGGCATAGCGGGGCAATTGGGTACAAATACAAGCGAGCTGGGCGAGCCAGCTGCAGATGGCAGAGGAGATGATGGGAGGGTTAGAAGCCTGGTGAGCCCTTGCGTGGCCTTTCCTGGGCGTGCCGCGGAGACCTAGGCACTCGTGGCACTTTAACTTAGGTAGGCACTGATATTTGGTACAAGTGAGCCAACTGAAATCCGAGCATTTGGCGGTCCATGCTTGTGGAACCCGAATACTCCATATACTCCATCCTCATAACGAATTCAGCAGTCGATTCTCAGCTGTCTGGTCTCGATCATCGACCCTGTTTGTCCAACTCAACTCAAACATGGCTGATCTGGTCGGATTCAACCATAGCGAGCGGAGGGTTCGCTAGATGCTATCCCAGTCAAAGCCCGATGTCCTGGACCAATGTCTCATACCTTGCCGTGCTTGCTTAGCTGGTACGGAGTAGACGCTTCCAGAACTGCAAAAGTGTCTGCTCGCTTATAGCCTCGAACCCGCCATTATTGAATGAGGACAGAGTGAGATATCTTCTCGGTCACTAGCATTCTCAATATTGGGGCATGACAGTCAATAAGAGCTCTTTGGACATATGCCATGTCCCATCATCCCGGCATATGCCGGCTGGCCTGTGCTCTTTACTCAAGCCGTCTATAGGTATGCACTGACAATCTGATAGCCACTTGGAGCCGCATAGAAGGCTTGCGTTGGCACTGCCGTTATGCCCCAGGCCCGATTCGTCGGGTCGGACGAGGAGATGGGATACCCCCATCATCCCCCTTGTATTGAAGCTGGAGAACTCTCGGATTTAGTCGAGCTGTCGAGCTGTCCGATGCTGTCTGTTGCTGTCCATTGAAAATACGTCTGGGATCCCAACGTTGACCCTGTCGGCAACCAAAACAAACCCCTCGCTCTGCTCAGAACGCGACAAGACTTTTCATTGCACTGAAACATGTATATCTTCACAAGTTAGCAAGGCATAGATGACGCACTATTCGCCCTTCATGCGTTCCTGTTGTGGCTTCCAGGATCCTGCCAGTGGATTAGTTGAGATGCCACATACCAATCAAAGTCTTGAGCACTCACCATCAAACTCGTGTTTGACAAAAGCCATCGGATGGTCAGGGCTCTCAGCACCCATCTGGCCGACTCCGGGACTGAAACTGGTGATCGGCAGGACAACAACGTCGCCAATCTTCTTGTGTTCTGTGATACCAAAGAAATCCGCGTATGTAACATTTGACCTTCGTGAACTGAAATCGAAATGCTCCTTGTTGTTGAAATATGTAAACAGGGCATCGGTCCACACACCCGGACCTGTGTACTCCATGATACTCTTGTCGGGGAGTTTGCCCTTTCGAAGACGACCGGCCGTTTTCATGGTCAGAGTGTCTTCCGTAATCGTAGCCACAATATCTCTTAAAACAGGATGTCCGGGTTTGGCTTGGATTGTCCACTGACAGAATTGTATCCTCCTGGCATACCATTTATCCCAGTCCGGCCTGTCCGGGTCTGCCTCGATTCCGATGACCAAGCCGACGGTGGACTTGTTGAGATTTGGGGGTAGCCAATCGGTGGCGGATTGTAGCGCCTGAGTGTCGATATCACTGTAGATGCCACCACGGGCAAGTAAGATTAGATACCGGAAGAAGTCGGCCTTTAGAACTGGTAAGGGCATGGCCTCATACGCTTCGACAACGTCCGGCACAGAAGCATATAAATAGTTGATCAAGTGAATCGCAGCATCGTCCGTAATAACCTCGTGGACGAAACCGGGGTGTAAAGTTGTCCACGAGGCCTCGAAAGGTCTCAGTCTTTCTTCAAATTTGCCCGACCCTGGTCCTATCTTCCACGTCTGCCATACATATGCAGGGAACTTGATCTCGAGGTCGTAAGGGAAATGATAGCGCAAGCGTTCACGCAAGGGCTTGGAAGCGAGGGTTTGTAGGGTCTGTTCATCTTGTTTGGTTTTGGATATCGACTTAGGTGGAGGGTAGGATCTCGAAAGTTGTCCTGCTCCTTGCACTGTCGAAGACACTGAGGGAGATGTAGGCCGGAGGAGCAGGAATAATGTGAGGAGGACAGCAGCAACCGCAGCTACTCGCTTCGTTGTTGTTGAGATCACCATGGCTGAAGTCGGTCCAGAGATGGCCTTCTCACGCGGTCACCAAAGGAGAAGGGGAGTCGAGATATTAGACCATTGGGCGCAGGTCTACCTCTACCGCAGCACTGTGTACTTTTCCAACCGGATGCCGTCCGAATCTGATATGAGCACCAGTGCAGGCACCCGCATCTACGAAGTTGATCGGTTGCACATCGTGGTTTCGAAGTTGTGTGTCTAGTCAGAGCGCCTGGCGTGGTTGGAACAGAGGGAGAGCAGGGCGATATTACAGAATCTTTCACCTGAGATCAAACGGGGATTTTGCAACGAGAGTCGAGTGCTGAATCAGGGTGAGAGTGGACCGTCCGCAAAGAAATAAAGGAGAGGATGCTGGGATGCTGAAAAGCGAGAAGCCGCGCAGGGATTTGTGTCTGGCGGAACGTGCATCATTACGACGACCACAAGATTATTCCTTGTACAGGCTCCGTACGGAGTAGCACATTAAGGGTCCCACTGGCTTCCTTCCTGCTGGATCGAGATTGACAGGGATTGGCCTTCGCTTTTCAGCATAAGCTTTTTAGGATGCCGGTGCTACTTGTTTGAGATATCCGAATTATTTTACTTACCTAGTAACCATCCTTGCTATGTACCTCCGTATGATTCCACTGGACTGGCCAAATTCTAGCACTAGGTCTTTGGGTGCTACACACTGTACAGTATACGAGTGACATCCGCGACCATGTCTCTATAAGGAACACACTCAATAGCTGCGATGCCATGGTAATGGACATTCAGCTGGAACCCGCCTTACGTTGTCGACACGCGTACATAGTACTGTGGGCTCCCATCACACAGGGGGAGCAGTGATCTGATAGGCACTGAGGTTCAGTGCGACTACTTGTACTCGTAAAGTACCACAATTCTTCGAACCCCCTGTCTGTCCACTGACATGGCGTGTTCCGACCCCAAAGCAACGGTGAAACAGCCCAGCCCAGGTATGCATCTGCAGGAATATTTCCAATGTCCATCAATAATTGCTCGATTATTGGAAAGACATCTTCAGAAAGAGGTAGAGAAGCGGCTCCGGACCACCTCCCAACCAACCATTGTTGATAAATCTCTTGGCTGACCATTTTCCAGCAAACCAGTCTTCAAGAATCGCTTTTCACCATCACCCAGTTCTTCTGGTCGGTGCTTAACATTTCAAATGCAGCAACACCAACAATCCATCCAGATCCATCCAGCACTCGTACGAGGTAAGCCACATGCGACATCTGGGCTCGAGGTCTAGATCTCCCGCTAGAAGTGTCTTGTCGTGGAAGGTCGAGCGATCTCGGAGATTTTTTGCTGAATTCCCATTGGGTCCTGATGATGTGATTCTGCTAATGCGCAATTCCCTCGGTCAGTTCGTGCTTGAACAAGTACAAAATATGTCAGAGGGCAAAATGGAGTCTACTTCACAAAACCTACCTCCAGAAAGAGGCGCCGTCCTCCCTTCTCTCATCATCTGTCTGGGTTCAACTCGACAACAAGCATGGCGGCCTCCCGAGGTGCTCAGATTGCGGCTCGTCTGCTCAGTCGAGGCTCCAAATCTATGGCCGTGAAGCCCTCTCCTCTCAGACCTAGACGGCAGTATCATAATCCGATTACGAATGCCTACCTACACACTCGCTCTGGCCACCACGCCCAGGCAGCTGCCCCAGCACAAGAGGAGGATGTTTGGGAACCCGCCGCACCTTCCAATCCTGCCATGATGTTCCCGTGCCTAGACGCTCAGGAACAGAAGACGGCTGCATTACAGAGCAGATCGCTCGAGTCTGGCCCTGAGCCTTCTTATACCACCGGTACTCATGTGGTGTTCCGTAGTCCTGAGCCACTACTACTTGACTGGGGTGGTGTCCTGCCGGAATTTGACGTCGCTCATGAGACCTGGGGAACGTTGAACCAAGACAAGAGCAATGCCATCCTCCTCCACACTGGTCTATCAGCGTCAAGCCATGCACACAGCACCAAGGCTAACCCAAAACCTGGTTGGTGGGAGAAATTCATTGGACCAGGTGCACCTATAGATACCAACAAATACTTTGTCATATGCACGAATGTGATCGGAGGTTGCTTTGGTTCGACCGGTCCTTCTTCGATCGACCCCTCCGATGGGCAAAGGTATGCCACAAGATTTCCCATATTAACCATGGACGACATGGTACGAGCACAAGCAAGACTGTTGGACGGCCTTGGGATCAAGCGACTGTATGCAAGTGTGGGAGCAAGTATGGGCGGAATGCAGAGTCTTGCTTTCGGCGTACATTTTCCCGACCGAGTAGGCAAGGTCGTCAGCATATCTGGATGTGCCAGGAGTCACCCCTATAGTATCGCGATGAGGCACACCCAGCGGCAGGTCTTGATGATGGATCCCAAGTGGAATCGCGGCTTTTACTACGACAGTATTCCGCCCCATTCTGGCATGAAACTTGCCCGTGAGATCGCCACTGTGACTTATCGAAGCGGACCAGAGTGGGAGAATCGATTCGGACGACGGCGAGCGGACCCGAGCAAGCAGCCTGCGTTGTGCCCCGACTTTCTCATCGAAACATACCTTGACCATGCGGGGGAGAAGTTCTCCCTGGAGTACGATCCGAACTCACTGCTCTATGTGTCGAAAGCCATGGATCTCTTCGACTTGGGATATGCTCATCAGGAGAGTACCAGAACAAGGCGGCAGCAGAACCTTGAACACCTGAGCCAACGTCGGGGTCAGCCTGTACGGAATGATGTCTCGTGCAGTCTGACATTGCCCTCGAAGAACTATGAAGAACAAGAATCGGCGGCTCCTATGGATGAGGTTGTCGATCCTGTTGCTTCCGGGCCGCCTCAGGATCTCGTTAAAGGCATGGAGGCATTGAGATCACACCCTGTGTTGGTCATGGGCGTGGCAAGTGACATCCTTTTCCCTGCCTGGCAGCAGCGCGAAATTGCCGAGACCCTGCGTGCCACGGGCAACAATCAAGTGACCCATGTCGAGCTAGGAGAGGACATCAGTCTCTTCGGTCACGACACGTTTCTCCTAGATTTGAAGCATATTGGTGGAAATCTTGGGACGTTCTTGGAATGATGGCACGACCGTGGATGGGTCGTATGGAACAAAATCATGTAGCATTGAATTGATCCGAAACATTACTAGTACAGAGACTCTGCTCGAAATGCTGTCTATAATCGTAGCAGCGTGAGCAGTCCTTTTCCATCGTTTGCGCTCTCAGCAAGCGGCTTTTTCTCTGCGACTGCGTCTAACTCTTCGAGTTCAAAAGCAAACCCACAATCAGGCCATAGAGCCCCAGCACCTCACCAAAAATCAGGATGAGCACCATTCCTACAAATATCCTCGACTGTTGCATGTAAGATCTCACACCCATATCTCCGACAATACCAATGGCATAACCAGCAGCCAGACCAGTCAAGCCCACGCTGAGACCGCTGGCCAGGTGCATGAATCCGGTGAACAAGCTGTAGTGCTTCGCTGGTGGAGGTTCCATGTCTCCAGCAATCAATACGGAGATGACGAGAGCGTAGACGGCGATGATACCAGACATGACCACCGGTATCAGTGACTATAGCCTGGTCAGTCCTGAGTCGCGGGGTGGCCGTGGGTGTTCAGACCTTCATGACCAGATCTGGGCGATATTGGCCAACACCGGCGATGCCAATTCCTGCTTTTGCTGTGCCATATGCTGCTCCTAGACCTGTATGTTCTCAGTATCTTGCTACCACCAGTCTTTATCACCCGTAGATCATACATCCAAAAATCATCTAGCGAGTCGTCGGTCAGTGAAGGTCTCGACGTGGGATTTCGGCGACATACCGCAGACGCAATTCCAGCCTGATGAATTGTCAGTAATGCCGTCAAGTGAGATGTGGTGGGAACGACTTGCCATTCCAAAGAAAGGTGCAAAGCTGGGGGTATATTCGTTTGCGGGACTGTCCATGACGCCTGCCATCTTGCTGATCTGGTAAGCACGTAGCTTATTCTCTTATCGCTTTAAAATAACGGGTAGGGTGAAAGGTGAGACGAGGTGATGCAGCTATGGGTAGAATAGAAATGCCTGCTGCTGCTGCAGGTCACATCACCGTTGCGAGCAAGAGTGGAAAAAGCTTCGTGAGAAAGAGCCAATGACACGCGGCAAACAGGCTGCGTCTCTCTCTCCTCTCATCTTGCACGACATTCAACCCGAGCAACTCGTTCACTCTCTACCACCACTATAGCCATTCGCACATTATTTTCACATCCTCAGACCATATCTGTCATTTCTGCTCTGCTCCTGCTGGTATGGGAGGGGGATGATTTTGTGCGACATCACATGTAATTCTATCCACCTGGGCCGCCACTCCCTCCACGACACAGATCTCAATCTTAACCTCAGCCACCTTTTATCCACCCGCCTTGCCCACGAAGTCGCCGAAGCTCTTTCTGCATGCGATAGTCTGTCCATATCCGAGTTATCCGGACTAGGACGAAGAAGATATAGAAGAGAGAAGGGGAAGCGAGGATCCCCTAACTTCCCAACAACGCCCCTACCAATCCAGCCCAGTTCCGCTCGATGCGCCTTCGGTGACATATACCACCCTCCAAGGCTGTCCTTCATCTGCTATCTCTTGACTGAGCATGGCAGACTATGGTAGCCCCGAGTCTCGCTACCATGCTTCCCGAAGCCCGGACTATGGTGGCTCGGCCGATCGTCAGAGGGACGCCGCTTTCCACAACATATTCGGAGGGGCGCCGCCTCCAGGAAGATCTCAGACAATGACAACGCAGTCGCCCGGTATAATGTACGATCGACTGAACAGTATGGGATCTGGCATGGCACCCCAGCACACAATGTCTTCGAGACACGGACCCCCTCCTCCCGTACGGCAACCCCCTCAAACTTACGATCGAGCAAACGGCATAGCTCCAAGCCAGCCTTATATGAATGGAACAAACAGGCCCATGGCTCATAATCCACCTCCTTCATTCCCCGATCGAAGACCATATCCTCCTCCTCAGCGCATCGATCCCAGGCCGGGAGCGCCGCCAATCATGTCCAACCCGTACGAGCGCAAGCCGATACCCAATCGCATGCCACCTCCAGCGCTCAACAACGATGCGTACCGATCACGCTCCATGGTCAGACCAGGAGAGCCGACGATTGGGTACAGACCTCCTCCGACTAGTTTCCAGCAAGGCACAGCTAGTGCAATCAGACAACAACCGTATGCAGGAATGGGGGCATCCAGAACAACAGCACAAGGAAGACATATACCTGATCGGCCTGACGATAGGGCGATGTCAATGGGCTCCTACTCTTTCGACCGCGATCATACACAGCAGTTGACGAGTGGCAGAGTTGTGCCTGGACGTCATCGGGAGTCGGATGCAAATCCATTCGTGGACCAAGTATCCCCGAATGGTTCTTTCAATTCTACGAACTCACCGGCTTATGCGCAAACGCATCGTGCGCGGCGCCCTAGTGAGACCAGCGTTCCTCCGCGCACAGTATCTTCCGCCTCAGCCGCGTCTGTGTCGTCCGACATGACAGGCACAACAATGAATGGCTCCCGTAGTGACAGCATGAAGCAACGACCCGCGCCGTCTAGCCAGTCCTCAAGTCAGACAACAACAGCGACCGTGGTTCAGCGAAAATCGCCGCTGGTCTATCCTGCTCTTCTCTCGCGTGTGGCTAGCGTTTTTCAGGAACGTATTGGTGTCGGTGACCGGGAAAAGAATGACTTGTCCTACAAAAATGCGTTCACAGGCGCGGAAGCCGTCGATCTGATCGCATACATTATCAAAACAACGGACCGTAACCTGGCTCTTCTTCTCGGTCGCGCCCTGGATGCGCAAAAGTTTTTCCATGATGTCACATATGAACACCGTCTGAGGGATGCGCCTGGAGAGGTCTATCAATTTAGAGAGACTATGGGAGAGGAGGCATCGTCGAAAGATGTCAATGGTGTCTTTACTCTGCTCACAGAATGCTACTCCCCAACCTGCACAAGAGATAACCTCTGCTATTCCATCGCGTGTCCGCGACGACTGGAACAACAAGCCAGGCTCAATCTGAAACCACAGCCGGGCCTACGGCATTCGAATTCAAGAGGCAGTCTACATAATGATGATGACCAGGAACAGAAGCTCTGGATCAACAGTGTGCCGAAAGAGGTTGCCGATAGGATCGATGACCGTGAGAAGAAGAGACAAGAAGTCATCTCTGAGATGATGTATACAGAGCGCGACTTCGTCAAGGACTTGGAATACTTACGCGATTTCTGGATCAGACCACTACGCGGTTTGGGTAACGTTGTGTCCCCAATCAAAGAGGAGAGACGGGAGAAGTTTGTGCGTACCGTCTTCGGTAATTGCCTTGAGGTCCTTGCAGTCAATGGCAAATTTGCAGACGAGCTGTCCAAGCGGCAAAAGGAACAGCATGTGGTCTACAGCATTGGTGATGTTTTCTTGAAGTGGGCTCCCCAATTCGACCCTTTCATCAAGTATGGTGCAAATCAGATGTACGGCAAATACGAGTTTGAGAAGGAGAAGGGGGCAAACCCAGCATTCTCCCGATTCGTTGACGAGACTGAGAGACTCAAAGAGTCAAGAAAGCTTGAGCTTAATGGGTATCTTACAAAGCCGACGACGCGACTGGCTCGATATCCACTACTTCTCGATGGCGTACTGAAATACACCAAGGACGACAACCCTGATAAGAAAGACCTCCCGAAAGCTATCGGCATTATCAGGGACTTTCTGGCACGTGTCAACGCCGAAAGTGGCAAGGCAGAGAACCACTTCAACCTGCTTCAATTGAATCAGCAACTGAAATGGAATCCAGGAGAATACACGGATCTAAAGCTCACAGAGGAAAATCGTATCATCCTGACCAAGATGAGCTTCAAAAAGACCCCCACCGACACTGCAGAAGTACAAGTCTATTTGTTCGATCACGCCGTCCTAATGTGCAGGGTCAAGACTGTGAACAAAAGAGAAGAACTGCGTGTCTACAGGAAACCAATCCCGTTGGAGCTTCTGGTCATTGCTGAAATGGATCAAATCATTCCCCGTCTAGGAATTGCAAAGCGTCCATCGTCAAGTTTGATCCCGGGCGCCAAATCATCCGCTTCAAGCACTCCAGGTCAGAAAGAAGTGTATCCGATCACATTTCGTCATCTTGGGAAGGGTGCCTACGAACTCCAGCTCTATGCCACCTCCGTCACGCAACGTAAGAAGTTCATTGAGTTGGTGGAAGCACAACAGAGCAAGCTTCGGGAACGCAGCAGCAACTTCTATACCAAGGCTATCCTCTGCGAAGGCTTTTTCAATGCCCAAAACCGTGTCAATTGTCTTGTGCCTACCGATGGTGGTAGAAAGCTCATCATTGGCACTGACAATGGGATTTACATCGCTGATCGATTTACCAAGGACAAGTCGATAAAGCCGAGACGAATTCTGGATGCGACCCAGGTTTCCCAAATCGACACGCTTGAAGAGTACAGACTACTTCTGGTCCTGTCAAATAAGACACTGACTTCTTACCCGTTCGAAGCGCTCGACGCCAACAATCAGAACCCACTCGCCACGCGACCTCGAAAGATTCAGGGTCACGCAAATTTTTTCAAAGCTGGAATCGGCTTGGGTAGACATTTGGTTTGCTCCGTCAAGACCTCGGCGCTGTCCACCACAATCAAGGTCTACGAGCCAATGGACGATCTTACGAAGGGCAAGAAGAAACCTGCCATCAGTAAAATGTTTGCTAGTGGCCAAGATGCACTGAAACCTTTCAAGGTATGTTCATCCTGTTGCCGGATCAGCCCATACTAACACGGTGCAGGAATTCTACATCCCAGCCGAATCTACATCGGTCCACTACCTAAGGTCGACACTCTGCGTCGGCTGCGCCAGGGGCTTTGAAGTCGTGTCTTTGGAAACCACCGAGCGGCAATCACTTCTCGATCAAGCCGATACTTCTCTTGACTTTGTGACAAGAAAGGAAAATGTCAAGCCCATTCACATTGAACGACTCAACGGGGAATTCTTACTCAATTATTCAGACTTTAGCTTCTTCGTCAATAGGAACGGGTGGCGTGCTCGACAGGACTGGAAGATTACCTGGGAAGGCACACCACACGCCTTTGCGCTGAATTACCCGTACATTCTTGCATTTGAGCCAAGCTTCATCGAGATCAGACATATTGAGACTAGCGAGTTGATTCATGTCATGACCGGCAAGAATGTGAGGATGCTTCACTCGAGTACTCGAGAGGTGAGTTATCGATTTTCAATGGGCATGGCCATGTAGCTAACATTCTGCAGATATTGTACGCTTATGAGGATGAGAGTGGCGAAGACGTGATTGCTAGCCTTGATTTCTGGACCCAAGCTCAGGTCTGATGGTGACCAGAGTGGAATCATTCCTTTTGCTTTGCGAGGCGAAGGTAGAGCTGATTTGGAGTCAAACGTCCACATTGGTAATAAGCATGTTCTTGTCTTCATGAGACCAAGAGCGAAACGAGATGAAGATATGTTCTTTACTGCTAACAACAATTGACGCTGGGAGACGTCGGATGGGAACGGGGTGGGATCTAAATCTTCGAACTGTGCCCGGTGAGATGGGCTCGAGATTTAGATATCGTTCTTTCAGATTCGGAGAAATCAAAGATTGAACCTTTTCTGCCGCATGAATTTTCTTGGGACTTCTAACAAATCGTTCATTTTTCTTTGGTTCCGTACAGAGCCACATGCGTTGAGGGGATTGCTGCTGTTCACTTGGGATCCCAGATGCGACTGCAAGGATTCCTTTCTGGTGTGATGACATGGTTGTCGCGCAGAAGTGCCGAGTGATTCTCTTGATCCGGAGTACTTGTGCGGCGGATCTCCGTGCGTATATTCGTTTCACTGTGTACACAGTACATCCAGCGTACGGAGTACTTGGCTGGCTGGACAGGGCAAAGGTTGACAAGGCTGAGACTCAGCCTCGTATGCCGGGTCCATATGTCGACGTCGCCAGTACGCCAAACACAACACAATCGACTTCCAACCTGGGACCTGGGCTGCCACGAATGCCACGCGTCTGCTGCAGCGAGTTTGTGAAATTGAAATGAGGAATAATCACGCCCGTCTCGTCTCGGCAACTTGCAATAATCGATCGATCAATCAGAACTCGAGAACGGCAAGCGTCCGTCGCACAACAAGGGGGCTTGGGAACTGGGGGGGGTGGGGGGAAAGTGAGGACCTTAAGGTACGCCTCGCTACGGAAGACCTAGGTCCGGTCTAATTGGACCATCCCCATGGGCCATTGCTATTGTAAGGTACTAGTACCCAAGGACGATGCCAAATCTATGGGCATGGCATGTTCTGCGGGCTTGCTTCTGCGACCGACTCTTTGCATTACGGTTGTGTTGTGGCCTGGCGAGAGGTGCGTTGTCAGTCGTCATCTACCGTGTTTTGAAGGGATTGGCAAAATGTTGTAGGACAGGATGACCCTTGTCTCCTCCACTCATGCAGGCCGGAGGCAGAGGCAGGTGAGTCCCAAGATAACGATGATAAACAAAGATAGTGTGTTGAGGCACAGCCCGGGGGAACAGACTACGACAAGACAGGAGAGGAGAAAGAAGGAGTCTTGGGCGGAAGGAAGGTTCAAGGTACGCAGCAAACAAATCAAAGCAGGTCGAAAAGTTCAAGGATATGCCGCATCGAAGTATACTGGCGTGTACTGACTTACTACCTAAGTATCTAGGTCTTCGGCGAGACGAGACGAGACGAAAACATCATCCTCCACGATAGCCCCAGCCCAGCCCATCTCACACTACAAGCCCTTGAGGCTCTTCAACCCGTCTCTATACGTTCCAATACAGATCGAAGAGGTTATCTTTGGCCCGTAAGCAAGTCGATCCCAGAACTTTGTTCGGCTGTTGTTTAGTGCTTAAAGATTGAGGACGTATGTCAGTACAGTCAACTTATCCCATGTGACGAGGCAATGGAACTATGGGCGAAAAAGAAAGACAACAAGAAGAGACGGAAGAGTTCATACCGAGCAGCAAGTACATCCATTGCATCCAGAGGCGGCGTGACCACAGGTGCTGCAGTGAGGCTCCATTGTGATGTGCGGGTGGGTGGGATGATACTTGATATTTCAAGGTTGTGCTTGGGTTGTTTGTGCTTTATACTGCAAATTCTCGTTTGGGGTGAAGGAAAAGGGAAAGAAGACAAGGTGCATATTCGGGTTGATCGGCGTTTATATAGCCTGCACATTGCTCGTCATGGAGCGTCTGCTCGATAGTTGCATGATGCTAGCAGTGGGCGGCATCACCAGCTCAACCCACGTCGCACTGCCTGCTGACCCTCGTTCCGGTGCTAAGTTGATAGGATCATGCGTTTAGGTAATGAGCTGGGCAGCACTCTGCAAGAGACCGGACTGTCTTCCCAGAGCCCACGTTTAGGAGGAGCCCAACATGGGCCTGATAGTGCTCTGGTAATGGCCTCGTCTGAGAGGGTCGCTCTGCCTTGTCCAGCCAATCGAGAAATCAAGGGCTCTCACCCTTGGGCCGGATCCATGGACCATTGGAAAGACCAGACGAGTCCCCCACCTACCACAACTGCGTGCCTTGCGTTTTCATTCGACCTACGAATGCTCAGGTGGTGCAGGCTGCGTCCAGATGCAGCTTGTGTTGGTGTCACTGAGCCTGAATATGGAGCTCCTTGGTGGTGTTTAGGCCAATGGAGTCTTGACGTCCATGCTTCTGCAGTTGTTGCTGTGATTGTCTGGCCGAGGGAGGGCTTGGAAGACTCACTTAGCCTAGTGGACAAGTGAGGGTGCTCCTTCCTGCCTCATGTTGCTTTTGCGAACAAGACCAGTATTCGTCACCAGGTGATCTGCTAGGAAGCAGCTGCGTGTTGCGGCTGCAGCGGTTCCGTCGAAGGTTGCGCGTTCTCTTCGCCGAGCGCTACAAGTGGCCGAGCCTCTGGGCGAACGCCAATGATTGTTGCAAAGTGGAAGACACAGCAGACCATTCCCTAGCCGATTTGCAGTGAGGCGAAAGGGTGGAGACCGAGAGAGTTTGGTTGATGCTGGGAGAATGCTTCCAGAATCGGATGGCCTCTACCTGGTCGACGAAGATATCGGCAGGAGGACGTCCTTTCGACGGCGTAGTTTTATTCTTGATGTGCTGCCGCCATCATAGAGAGATCGATCACTGCTGCATCGCTCATGCCTCGCTCAAGACATAGTGGGAAATGCCAGGTTTGGCTGAAAGCGAGACAATTTGAACGCACAAATCCTCCAAGAGCGTGCACGAGTCACGCGCTCGGGGACGTGATCATTCCTGCATCGCCGAAGTATTGTCAGTCGTTGACGACAGTTGGGCCTATGGCGATTTAGAAAGATCAGGCTGGAGATGAGAAGAGAGTATGGATCGAATTCCGTCGCCGGCTCTTGCGACATAAGAGCAGAGATCAGCCATAGGTTTCATCCGTAGGTACTTTCCTACCTAGGTATTCAAAGGTCAGAAGCCGTTGTGACACCCCACATACTCGCTTGATGCTACGGTTTGGTCGATACTCAGCGGCGAACTTGACCTCCCCCAAGTGTATATCCATTTCTAGGCCTGACCTCATGGCCGCGTTGCCTGAATCCTGACTACTAGGTAGGCGATCCTGAGTCGTGGCTGTTCGAATCTGAGCGCCGCCGCTGAGGCTGCAAGCTGGTGAGGCGTTCCCGAGCAAGGCCGTGGGCTATTAGAGGGGTCGACAACTTTGTCCTCGGGTTCCCAGTTTTTGGTGTTTCACATGCCCAGACAAATATCTCTTGCCAGATTCTTTCTCTCACACAATCTTCTTTGATCTGGTCGCTATTCACCATCATCGTTCGTCTCATCTTTCCATTGAGCCCAATTGGTCACGTTCCGCCAATAGTAGAAACCATGCCGCAACCATGAGCGACCAGCCTGGTTGGTCTCAGGGCCACGGCATTCCGCCCTGATTGGCTGCAAAGACGTCCATAGGTGCCTGAAACACCGCCTCGCGCGGGCAGCCCACAGCCTCAATCGCCTGTCAGGCTGAAGGATGAATGACATCCAAAGAACGATGCGTCTGCCTTCTTGCTTTCTGCATGGCACATTCTCATATGAGCAGATCTTGTCAACGGGTACGCGTAGCTGTTTTGGCAATAACAAGAAGAAGAGCATCGGATCACGCGTTACAGCAGCCTCCGCCTCAAGTCGATGAGCTGAGTGGAAATTGGAAAGCTGTAAGACGATGTGCCGAGATCCTGCCAGAGCTGATTGAGGAATAATTCTAGGCTACCTTGGATTTGGCGAACACCTCATCTCACAACGCGAATCGTCATCTCGGCAGTGCACCTAACGATGTCCATCATTGGAGTTTCGCCGAGCGACTTCGTAAATGTCATCAACTCGTTCATCCAGGCAGTCGACGCTCTCAGAAGCGAGGATGGTGCCAAATCCCATTATACCGAGACTGAGCATAGCCTCGAATCGAAGGCCAGAGCACTGCGAGCACTTCAAGCCTTGCTTGAATTACCCAGCCTCACTGTTGACACCAGGAATGCGAGATCTGCAGTGGAAGATCAACTGCACGACACTGAAGGCCGTCATCGACGTCTGACGGAGAAATATCGTGACACTCTTGGGCCCAACGCTTCGCAGAAGAAACATCATGGCATTCTTGCTAAGGAGCGATACTCCTTTCGAGGCGAGAAGCAGCAGCGCGAGGCAACATTGCGAGCCATTGACGGCTACCACGCCGTAATGGTCGAAACCATACTGTGAGCAAGTTCAATAGATGTGGGGCTCCTTCTGACTTTGTAGGGTCACCGAAGGAATGGCTCGGGAGCGCGCAAAGACGGTTGAGGAGTCCTTGATAGTCCTGAAACGTACGCTTGAGCAAGGACTTACCGACGACTTGGCTCAGACTGTGTCAAGCCTTAATCATTTGAAGGTCAAAGCCGAAGAGCATGACGAGCAGCTCAAAACGGTCGTGAACGAAGCACAATTGTCTATTGAAACTTCCTTGCAGCAAGCGGCCGATCAAATCGTTGCAACAAATGGCAGTCACAATGCACAGCTCATGGTCCTCCTCCAACAAATGCAGCAGAAGCAAGACAGCGCTACTCTAACGATTCAGCGACTCATTGAGCGGTCCAAGGCGCCATCAATTCCGCCGGTGGTGGGTCGATTGAGCTCCCTCCGAATAATGGACATTCTGCACTCCTCGCAGCATGTACCGCGGAACAGCTTCTCCAACGTGCATTCGAGTCTGCTGAGAAACGCGAGCGACAGCTACAAATACGGGAATATGTAATCAGTCCAACTGTTCCTGAACGAGGATAAAGGCTGTATCGTGCTCGGAGCATTTTCTAGCAAGATTCCTAACTACACCTCGTTTCGAGACCACGAGTTCGGCGAGGAACAATTTGTTATGCAGCTCCAGACACCCTTCGCGCACCTGATCTGCCTGTTTGTCACACTGGAAATGAGGCTGACACACAGGATAGCTCACTCTGAATGGGCAATGCTAGACGACAGCAGTCTGGCAAAGGCGACGGCGATGCAAATCATGTCCGCTGTGTATCAATTCACACTTACGATGCCGCCGAACACTGCTGCTAAAATCGCGCGCAAGATCTGGCTAGGCGCTCATGAAATGGGAGCCACGAACGCCACGGACGCCACAGAGTACAGGAGTGTGACGAAGTTTCTGATATTTCTGTTCGCCTGGCGTGACAATGTCTCTATCCCCTCCTCCCCCGACGGGTTGGTTATCAGTCAGGTGCTGGGACTACCGGTACCGAGTCTATTGATTGTTATGTCAACGGACTCCTGTGCTTATCCCACCAGGCAATCAAGTTGTTGATTCGCCGATGAATACGATTTGGAAAGGTATGAAATCAATAACCCTGTCCGCGCGGGAGCTCAAAATTAGAAATCCTTCTTCGGCGCATCTGTAATGCCATCGCCATACTTCTTCACCTCAGTCTTCGCAGCATCTTTATCCGCCGCAAACTCCTCGACCTCCTTACTGTCCATCCTTTTCGCGACATTGTCCGCCTGCCACTTCTTGAAGCTGAATCCTAGACCCTCATCTGTCACCATACGTTAGCACATGCCAAACACTTTCTCTTTGAAAAAGAAAGAAAAATCCAATTAGCTTACGTGAATAGTCCTTCTCATTAGCCTGATCCTTATGATATTTGACCCTGACAAAATCCGAGTCAAGAGTATCCGGATCTAGGCTGAGGCTGACGAGCGCGTTGATGACCGCCGTCTTCGGAATACCACGGAACGTCCAACTCTGCTCGTTCTTGAACTGGATCAGGTCTCTGTCATTTCGAACGACCTCGTAGCCCATGTTCTTGCTCTCCGTGAACAACTTGGGCAGAGCGAACCATTGCCCGGCCATCTTATAGCGGTCATTGGCGTAGACGAATTGGTCGTCGTACACGCAGTCCGGCGTGTAGCGTTTCACACGCTCGACGGTCGGTTGGCATGAGTACAAGGCGATGATGTCGTCGATGAGAGCCTGACGGTTCGGTGGCAGCTCGATGGATTTCGACGGATCCGGCTTCCAGTCTGCCGTGCTGGATGTCTGACGGACTTCGAAAGCTTCCCCCGGCGTGGACCCGTCGTTCTTGGGGAAGTTGGTGGATGAGTCGACCTTGGGGCCTGCTGGATTTGACATCCTGGTTGATGTCGCGAAAGAGCGGCGGACGTATGCTGTCGACACTTGAGGACGTACGTGCGAACAGTTCTGTGTACAAGCCGCCCTAAAACTGACAAGGTTGTACGGCAGCCGGGTGAGAGGTTTCATATACACTGATTCGTCGTAGTGTCTTCTACGATTGGAAAGTCGAGAATGAGAGCGGACCTTGGAAACAACGTCTAAAGGAGAAAATTCGCGCTGATTTCTCTGTTAAGCAGTCTTACCAGGGTAACTCATGGTCGTATACCTTTCACTATAAAGTATCCATTCTGCCTGAGCCTGGGCAAAAGGTCGATGACGCCTAGAACGCCGCCTGGTAAGATGTTTTGACGTATCAGGCACGACTCGCAGTATGTCAGCTCAAGATATTCAGGTTGGTGATTCAGGTAGGTATTCGGTAGTAAGCATGGAGAGCGTTGAAGATCTTGAACAACGTCATGACTTCTGTACCTGGTGAACCAGGCTCGGAGATCGGAGAATCCTTTCTCCACAAGCAAGAACAGTCAAGTCTTTAGCTGACCGAGACACATCTGCCTGCCTACCTAGAAGGTATCATCAAGTGTTGAGTCGCATTCCATCGTTTCGATTGCAACTGCCCACTGGCCCCAAACAAGAAATGCCTTCGTATCCATTGGGTGACCTCGTTCCCGCAGGAACAGAGCCTTGCACAGAATCAACTCCCACACTGGACTTCCGGACCACGTTCCATTAGTTCGATAGTCGCCTGTGATCTGGTCTGTGAATGCTCGATAGAAAGCATACCTCTGCCACGCCCGATGATGCGTGCCTCCTATCAAGATGGGTTACCGGGTCTTTGTTTGCCCAATCTGATGCCGCTCAAATCAGAGTCTCGGTATTATCGCGGCTTTCTACCCTTCTAGGTTGTTCGCACATTCGTTCAGCTTGATGGCATATGGGTTGAGGTCTCCAAGGCAGAGATCGTCAGTCCACCAAATATTTCTTCTTCTAGTCAGGATCTTGGTGACATCTTCGTTTGCTTCAACCGCCCAGATACTTCCTCCAGCCATCTCTCCAGACGGATCTTTGGCCCTCGTCTGCAATGCCAGGTCTTTCGCCGACTCGAAATCGTTCCCATCTGGCGTCTCGACCTGTACCGATACAAATCAGCGTTGCATTGTCGGTCCACCCCAAGATGCCTTTTTGTGGTCGATGCGGCAACGATCCCAGAGCAGGGAGATATGATAATGAGGATCCATTGAGACCTAAATTCTCATCGCCCATCTCGAAGTGCGTCGACGCAAATGAGTAGATGTCGGAGAAGACTCGAGGAAGAAGTGGAATCTTGGACAAAAATCCCCATTTCTGATTCGTGGAAACGTCCTCGTCTCCAGGAACATGAGGCGATTGTGAGCGGCGAGGACTTCTCGGGCCGTGGGGTTGCGATAATGAAGACTGAGGAAGGTCGAACACATGCAGGGTGGATTTGTCCGACGTGACAGCAAGCATGCTGGAATTAGGAGAAATAGCAATGCTGAAGATATAGGCGGGATCAACTCCGCGACGAAGTTCAGCGATCTTAGTACAGTTTGACGTTGAATATACGCGGATCAGTGTACCTTGCTCACTAGCTGTGGCTAGCAGTTGTCCGTCGGCGCTGAGATCCATCGCTCGCAATGCTGAGGTGTGCGCTGGGATGATGCTGACGTTCCCTGAGCCGAGTTCAACAAGTTGTACTTTTCCGGGAGATCGACCTGGGAATGCCACCACCCTGGACCCTAGGCAGCAAAGTCCCAGAGGATTGTCTGCCGTCTCAAAGATGGCGGTCCGTTCGGGCGGGGACGAGAACTTGTACAGGTGTATGCTGTTCTGAATTGCGATGGCGATCCAAGACTTTGTCAAACACACTCGAAGCACCGCAGTTTTGTGCTCGAGAGTGATAGCAACTTTCTGCTTCGCGTCATCCCAAATCATGACCTGGTGTTTGTATCAGCCTGCCTCTCTTCCTGCGCACTGGGGTGAATTCACTCCGTACTTTTGTTTGTGGCCACCTGGGATTCTTTCCACCTCCTACTAGCGCCAGATAGTTGTATCGCCCAAGCATCTCGGCCGTCCCAATGCCGGCATTCAAGTCTGTTTCTTCTTAGCTCGTGGCTGGGAAGGGGACGAAGTAGGCAGTACCTCTGGAAGCCTTCAGCTCGCATGGGTCCGAATTGAACACTGGACAAAGGTCAGCGATCACAGCTCTGAATCTCTGAGGCAGGACGTACCACAGAAGCCTGTGTCCAACCCAACAGCGAAACAACTTGCATCACTGTTGAACGAGGCGGACAAGGCTACAGGCCCCGAGGAATCGTCGATAATCGGTCGTGTATCCATCCTGAAGCGCGGGGAGCGTTACCGAGACATGGCGTGTGAAGAGGCTCGTGGAAGGGACGGCAATCCCCAATGAGGATAACTTGGGTAGACTCTAGGAAATCTACTGTGTACGGACACAATTGTCAGAATAGCATTGTGGTGTTTGTCGGATGTTCTAGCGAGGAATCACAAGAATGACGCAGATCGCAGGCTTACCAAACGCTGTCTCTTTGTCTATCGTCAAGCACGGACAACAGCTTTCCCAGCTAGGATTGATTACCCAGGAAGATCGTGGAAGATCACTTGGACTAGACCGGGCCAGCAAGGGATACAGGCATCTGACAGGCGTGCCTGGCTTGCTCGTTGTTGATCATATACCACACTCAGTCATGGATCAAGGCTGCTGACCTGATCCTCGAGGGCGCGTCAGCGAGGCGAGACAGACCCGTTTGACGGGCGTGGCTGTGCAAATTCCCCCCAACTCATGTCATCAGAACCCACGCGACCAGACATCATCGATTGAGAGAAAAAAACAGAGATAGCCATCATTATGAAATCTCAGTCATGATCTTGTATTCTTCGGTTTGGAAATGGGCAAAGTCTTTAGCTAGCCGTCAACAATCAATACGGCCATGAACACCACAAAGGGACAGCTTTAGACTTCAGCTTTCCCCGCTGTCTGTTCCACTCGGACTGCGATGTCGTTAAGACCAGACAAGTCCGATGACCATCGACTCTCCCCCGAGCCATGGAAGTCTTCAGATCCTTGGGGCTCGCCCGGCTCGAAGCACCACCACTTTGGAGGCTCGAAGCACCACAAAGCACCGGGTGCATATCCGCCGTCGCCATTCTCTCCAGATGCTCAAATCTCGGCGCCTCATTCACTATCAGCTGCCGTTAAGGCTCGGAAAAGCGAGTATGTACGGAAAAAG
This sequence comes from Vermiconidia calcicola, assembly GCA_035928285.1. NCBI lineage: Eukaryota > Fungi > Ascomycota > Dothideomycetes > Mycosphaerellales > Extremaceae > Vermiconidia > Vermiconidia calcicola. The sequence continues at coordinate 2,306,234 of JAXLQG010000001.1, read as the reverse complement.
TCCATGAAGATCAAAATCGGTACGTGGAACGTTGCTTCCATCAGCGGTACTGAGAAGGACTTGGGTGCGTGGTTCGTTGGAGGGTACGGAATGAGGGGTCTGTCGCAGAATATGACTGGCCTCACTGTGGACGACGACGAAGCCGACTCCGATAGCGACCAAAACATCGAATCGATCGAAGCTCAAGAAGCACGCGTCAGAGCAACCAAAAAGCAGCCGACCGTCCCTAAAAATGATGTCCCGGGAGAGGCCAGCGGCGACCAAATCGACCTTTACGTCTTAGGCCTGCAGGAGGTCATTGACGTATCTTCGATGACTGAAGCCATCAAGCCGTTCACTGATCCCAATCCTGGGAAAAAGTGGAAGAGGGCACTGAAACGTGCTCTACCACCTGGGTATGTGAAGATCGCAGAAGAGCAACTTCTTGGACTACTTCTTCTGATCTACGCTTCTCCGGAGCTCGCCCCAAGCATTGGCTCGGTGAACACGACGTCCGTTGGAACCGGCCTGATGGGTTATCTTGGCAACAAAGGTGCAGTCTCAGCCAGACTCATGCTAGCTGAAACGACCCGACTGTGCTTTGTTAATTGCCATCTCGCTGCTGGAGCAGATCAAACCGCCCTGAACCGTCGAATTTGGGACACAACCCAGATATTAAACCGCACCCGATTTGCGCCTGTCAGTCCGGATGGAGAAGTTGTGGAAAGTGGAGAGGAGAGTATCGGCGACGAGGATTTCGCATTCTGGTTTGGCGACTTAAATTATCGCTTAGATGACATCCCCGGAGAGGACGTTCGGAGACTGCTGCTGCTACACACTCGAAATGAATACGACCTCGAAAATAAGTCGAAGCGACGCATCGATAGCGAACTTGGATATGTCAGCCCTCCTTCCAGTGACGCGGTCAATCATCAAAAAACTCACTATGAATACAACGATGCTGAACGACCGGCCACTGCCAGTGAGGCGGAGCCACCTTTAGATCCCAAGTCGGATCCAGCATCACTGCAAACAACTATTGAGTCGCTCTTAGCGCATGACCAGCTGCGGCGTCAACAAAGGCTTCACAAAGCTTTCCATGAAGGCTGGCGAGAAGGAGACATCAATTTTCTGCCAACCTATAAATATGACGTCGGAAGTGTGGGCATGTTCGATTCAGGAGAGAAGAAGAGGAGCCCGAGTTGGTGTGACAGAATTCTCTACAGAACCCGTCGAGACAAGGAGACGTATGAGGAGAAGACGAAACAGCTTGAGGAAGCCCGCAAGAAAGACGAATCCTTGAAAGCTCGTGGAATTGACCAGGCTACAGCGGAGCACGATGTTCTGTTTGACTACGACCCAGAAACCGACGGACTAGGCTATGGCGACGATTACGACGAATATGATGAGCAGGAAGATGCCCGTCATGACGCTGAACTGGTTCGAACACACGAAGACTATGGCGATATCATCCAGCTCAACAATTATACTTCTCACCAAAGAGTCTTGTCGTCGGACCACAAACCCCTGGATGCCGTGTTCACGTTGACCTATGATGCAGTCATACCGGAATTGAAGGCAAAGGTGCACCAAGAAGTCGCCCGGGAACTCGACAAAGCAGAGAATGAAGGCCGGCCTGCATTAACAGTGGTAGTGGAAAGCCACCAATCTGACGAGCCAATATCAAACGCTGACGGTGCGGCAGATGTGAATGCCGTAAGCTTCGGCGAGGTGCGCTACGGCGTAAGAAAAATCCGGATAATAACCATTGCGAATACCGGGCAGATTGCTGCATCGTTTTCCTTCGTCGAGCGACCGGCAGAGTCCGGGGAGGAATCATTGGTCGCACCGCAATGGCTGGAGGTGAAGGCTGACCCAGATATAATGCGACAGCCCGAGAAAGGACGCGGCAACGTGACAAGCCCAATGACTCTATCTCCTGGTGAAACAACCAGCATCGAGTTGGTGGTCGAAATTACTGAAGGCAAGCTGGTACAAGAGTTGAACAACGGGGAGACCAAGCTTGAAGATATCCTAGTGCTTAGAATTGAACATGGCAGGGATCATTTCATCCCCATCAAAGGCACCTGGTTACAATCAGCATTCTTCCGCAGTCTCGAGGAATTAGTGCAGGCTCCAGATGGTGGTGTCCGTATGCTCCAGAGCACAGAGTCTGCAGAAAGCAGCGGTAAAGGTTCTAGGAATCATCATTCTGCACCCAAGGAGTTATATGCTCTTACCGAGATTCTTCCTATCTATCTTGAACGCTCGACGGCGGAATGGGGCATGATCCATGATGGACAGACTCCCCCATGGCAATACGAAACGGTGGGGATTTCATGGCCATTCAGTCAACATACCTGGACCTTCCACGAAGGCGAAGAGCGCTCGGATCTATTGGCAGGTATCCGTGAAGCAATGGATACAGCAAGGCCGCTGGACACCAATTTTGACCCTGATGTCCCATGCATTGTCAAGTTGGAAGTCCTTGCCGAGACGTTGGTGAAGTTTCTTCAATCTTTGCACGACGGGATAATCTCCGCCGAAACGTGGTCAGAGGTCGAACGTCGGATGATAACAATGGAGAGGGGCAAAGTCGAGCCTAGTCGGGAAGGGATTCAGGATATGCTGATGGATCCCTTGTCTCATCATCCCATTCGCAGTGTCTCTTTCACGTTTATCACATTTCTCTTGACGAGGATGATCAACGAACTTGTGCCGTATGGAGCTCCATCGTCCGGCTCGACTGTGGAAGCGGCCTCATCAAACACTTCAAGGCGTTCAAGGGCCTCAACCATGTCCAGTGAGACGGGGACGGAGCCTTCGATATATGCTGAAGAAGCTCCGGGCAAGAGAAGCCTCTTCTCTGCACTACGTCGCCGACCAACGCAGTCTCATTCATCGTCATCAGGAAGCATGGCAGCTGAATTCGACATTGCCGAATCCGAACGGCGAAAAAGGTTGGTCAACGCGTTCAGCGATATATTCGCACCCATCGTCATCCGGTCCGAGAATGACGATAGACCTAAAGGCAAGGAGAAGAAGGCCCTGGAGACACGCAAGAAGAAGGTTTTGGAGGCTTTTCTCGACGACAGGCAGCCTTAGTTGGGCAGTCCTGTGCATTTGGATATAGGCCATGACCCTGCGGAGCAAGCAGCCTTGGCTTCCTAGGAGGGGCAGAAGAAGCAACGTCTTCCGGAACTGCATGGCACAATTCCAACTCGCAGATCGCAGTGGAGAAGGAGGATTGTTCGGCGGAGAGTGCAACGCTGGAGATCTGAACAGACCCATGGAAGTGAAGCTCGAGAGTCCGGCCCAAGTGAGGAGTCTTACAGTATAGATTCCTGACCCAGGCTGAACTGTCCAGGAGACGACTTTCGGTAGTAGTAATGCAGTCCAAGGGAGGGCCCATTGTCAGTATACCAGTATTTTCACAATCAAACCCGCTCGTTGCAGATGATCCGATGCTGACCTTCCACCATGCCTCAGCCTCGCAATCACGTGCAAGGCTGAACAATAAGACTCTCGAATACCTGACCTTGTGACGTCACCGGATTCTTTTCACTTCTCGCCCGCAAAAACTTCTTCGGTTGCACGCGCGCATGTCCAATTCGCGCCTTTTGGTCAGCACGTCCCCATATCATCCAATAATAGCAACCAGAGATCCAAAACCCGCCGAGAAATACCTCACACTTACTGTCTCGTCAATGCGTAACGCTCATTCTACTGTGTACAGCTTATTTTTCATATGCAGACGCAGACGCAGACGGCAATTCGCCCAGGTGAGTGAGTGAATTATTTGCCCAGGGCGCAAGGGCGTGCTATGACGCGAATGTTCTACACTCTACTCTACTCCGTACACAAGCACAATTTTTCCCCCGATGCATTCCATTCAGGAAGCTCGATGAGATGTATAAGTATATGACCCCCCTTGCCCGTCCCCAGTAACAACCCTCTTGTCTCGTCCTGTCAGCAAACAAAACGCAACGCAAGTACAAAATAACAAACAGTTCAGTTCCGAAGTCCAAAAATCCAAAAGATTCACAGCCCAGTACATCTCTATCACATCACCTCAACTACAACAACAACCACGATGCAAATCAAAAAGTATATTCCCGACTTCCTCCTCCCGACCGACGAACCGGCCGCCCCTCCCAGGATCTACGACGTCCCTCTACGCCGTGGCCTCTTCCACAAAGCCCAGCCCGGCAACGAACACACCATCTCCGCGAGCCGCAACAACTCGGTCGTCAGCGAGGAGCAGCGGAAGAGGAATAGCCACCACCAAACTGAAGCGACAGAAAGTTGGCATCCGGGCATGATGTTCGGTCGATGAAAAACGCACGTTCATCACTGATACACTGATACACGCAAACCTTTTCATCGTTCCTTCCTCCTTACCTCATATAAGGTATCATGACCATGCGTCAAAACCCGGTGTTATTAACTAGTATATGAATTCATCTGGGGTGGACGGGATTGTACTGATACTAAAGGGTATTAGCAAGCGAGGGTTTTGTCTTGCTGTATTTCGATAGGTTTTGATTTGCAAAAGGAGGAAAAAGGACGTACAGTACCTAGCTAGGTAGTCATCCAGATTACCACTATTTCATACCCCTCACAAAATCAGACAGCTTATCTGATTTCGATCTGTTACCTCGACATATTTCTCCAGACTCCTGCTTTCGTGAAAAAGAAATTCGTAATCCAGACTTCCTGTTCTGCGCCGTTAATCCAAAACCTTCTTACACCTAGGCCTCCACAATTCACTCTCCATATCGCCCCAAGGGTTGTTGCCCCGAGGTGGCCCTCTGCCTCCTCCTCCTCCTCCTCTTCCAGGCGGGTGATGCGGCGGCGGTGGCCTTCCTCCACCGGGCGGCCCACGTCCAAATCCACCACCTCTCGGCTCAAGGAACAATAACGGCCAAATGGGGATGAAGCAGAATTCATCGACGGCGCAAACACTGTCACATGCCATTTCGCCGGGGAACCAGCCCAGCCAGGCACGAAGGAGGGAGATGGAGGTACTGTGGTGCGTGACAAGGGTATGCAGGACCGAGTGTGGGATGGGATCAAGATCGGAGATGATGTTGTTGTTGTCGTGCTGGTAGTAAGTTTGCCAGACTTGTTCGACGGAGAAAGCAAGTGACAGAGTTGCGTTGCAGATGGTCGAGAGGACGGTTTCAAAGGTGTCGAGGAGAGTGGCCTCGGTCGGGAGGAGGAGGAGGAGGGTAGTACCGCGGAGTTGGTGCAGGGCGGATGTTTGGCTCCTTGCGCAACGCGCGTGGATCGTTGGCAGGGAGGAGGCGGTGAGTGGGTAGGTCAAGTAGGGCATGAGCATGGCGTGGGATTTGGAGCGCAGCGAGGCGATGTAGTCTTGTACAAGGGTGGTGTTGGTCATGTTGGTGGGTGGGCGCGTGAGGAGGTGAAGGACTTGGGTTAGGGGTTGGGAGAAGCGGGAGGTTACTTCGATTGCTTTTTGCGTCCAGTCGATGCCGGTGCATTGAGATGAAGAGTGGTTGAGGGCGTGGAGCGTGTGCAGAACAGCCTCGCTCATTATGCTGGCTTCGAAGTTTGTGATCTGGGAGAGGTTGTTTGAGCGGCGGCGGATCGAGAGTTCTTTCAAGGCGACGGTATGATTGCCGTGCTTGCCGGGCCCTTTCCAGTTCCCGTCTGCAGTGAGGTTCAGGCGTGACCTTTCGTCTTCGGCGAAGGCGGAAGAGAAGTCTTTGAGGAATGAATCGTAGTAGCTGAGGAATCCGCAGGTGTTTGGCTTGACTCGGCCTTCAGCGCAGCCTATGATTGAGCCTGAAGTGCCTGTGTGCCAGGTTGCGCTGCGGTACCATTCGAAGCTCTGAGACTGCAGGAAGGGTTCCAGTTCGGTTTTGCTTCGCCAATTAGGCGGAGGAGGCATGTCTGGACTTCCCGTTGGGATCTCTGGGGGTGGACCGTCGAGTGAGGTTGTTGTAGCACGCCGTCGCATGGCCTGCATGTCAGTAGAGATGAGACCTGCGAGTGGTTCTTCCAGGGATGCCCTTTGACCCAAAAACTCATCATCTTTGAATCGGCTCGGTAGTAATGGCGCCGTAACATTGACATGACTGATCAGTCGAATGTTTGGACTGGTGAAATTGCACCAGATCATCTCGAAACCTGCATTCATCCTAACGATCCCCTCGACTCCCCAGCCCAAACCGCCCAATTCATTCTTCTGTACCCAGTCGCACAATGCGGTGGCTCGAGAGTACTCATCGAAGACACCGCGCCATGTCTCGTTACTTCCAAGAGAGCAGGTCGTATTTCCACACAGAAACACCATCTGTGAATCTAGTGGTCCAGTGCCCATCAGCGCCGCGGACATACCGTCGAAATAAAGACATTGTACTCGCCTCATGTTCTGATAAGTTAGCAAGTGCGAGTCTCGATTCGACCCCATGATGCCGTAGGACATTTCCGCATCGAATGCAAACCACTCTGGGCTTGATGGAAGCTTCCCATCTCGTCGTCCATGGTACAGATTTGTGAATGCTGGTACTTCGCATGGCACAATCGAGTGGCCATTGGGAATGTATGTGTTTGGCCACTGCTCTAACAAATACCGAAGTGAGGAAAATATGTGAGGAGCAGTGGATGTGAAGTCGAGGTTCGACTGCTCATGGGTTGCAGATGCGAGAGGGATTTGTTGTGTGGCTACTTCTGGCGGTAGAAGTACGAAGGTCAAGCATACGGTGAGACACCACAGGCCGAGTCGCAACTGGGATACGATCATGACAACGCTCTAGAAGATGCAAACGTCCTCTGCGGGAGCTCATGGGCAGAATACATTCCCATCTATACCGGACGGCGGTTTGGTGGTATACACTGTTGGAATACGCTGTATCTTCATTCCTCGCTTATCAGTTTTGATAAGGCTGACGCGGCCTTCGAGGAGCTACATAACGAAAACAACACCTAGTCGTCCTTCAAAGCATCTACCAAAGCCAGGATTCTTGAGATATATCTGCATTGTCAACAGCGTACTTCAAGCTAGACGATGTCTAGATTCCTAAAGCAAACATTGTGGTTTCTTGAACCACGACTTACTTCTGTTCCACCATGTCCTAACCCCACGCTTTACTGCACCAACCCACGGCGGTGTGAGAGCCCATATTGATATTGACCTTATGACGGCCTGAGAAGCGCCACCACCAAGCGGTATTAATTCCACTGAACGCCCAACGCCAAATGCCTTCACAGATCTGCCACCATAGCTTGGTAAGCGCTGATGACCACCATATCCAGAGCCTTCGGATGGTTTGTTTTGTATCTTATGCGCCAACTCCATGAGCCGGTAATGCGGATAAGGCTCCAGTTCGACATTTTCGTCCGACAACGGATGCTAACTTATCGTCTTCGAGTACGAAAAATTTCCAAACCCTCCTGGCGTTATGCTTCCCATCATGCCATGGGGCACAGGTGTATGTGAAGCACCCGCCATACCAATATTGCCTGTCTGAGGAGTAGAAGGCGTTCCGTTTTGGTTGTAGAAGGTGGCTCCGTTCATATTGGGCGTGCTGAAATCGCGAATGTTAGGCCCAGCTCCTATTGGCATTTGCGCATTCAAGCCCCAGACTTGTAACCGGTACTTGTCTTCTTCAATGGTCCCGTTGAAAATCTTCTCCTTCATCTTGAAATACACTTGCCCAGTAAGCAAGGAGTCCGAACCAGCCTGATGTGCTTGACCAATTCGAGCCACAGCAAGTTCTTCAGCAATGTCTTGAAGTCCGGATTTTGTCATTATTCGTTGTACCATCATTGCCGCTTCCTGTGAAAGAGATTGGCCACTGTTGACCTGTCCTCTGACTCCGGCATGTTTGAGCATGAACTTGATGTCAAAAAGTGAGGGAAAGAATTTCTCGAGGTAGCTGTGGAATTGACCCTCGTCTTCAGGGAGCGGTTTGCATATCATCAGCTTCATGAGGTAACCGAAGTCGTAACCCGAGTGAAAGGAAATCCAGTGTACATCTGGGTCCAGGACGAGACCAGAACTGATCAACAATGAGCCAAAGTCCTCTGGTTCTATCCCGTGTTTCGCGTGTTTCTCAAAGTCGATCCCGGCCTTCGTAAGCATCTGGGTCGACTCTCGCGCATACATATCTGTCTCTAGCGAGAACCGGAAGTTGAATTGCCACGTGCAAGGTGTGGGCAGCAGGCTCGGATGGTATTGTGATTTCGTAGGCGCAGCTGCGTCGGGTGGGGGAAGAGTCCCGTCTGACTTGAAGAGTGTGATGCCCAGCTGGATCATTTTGAGCAGATCTACATTGCAACGTAGTGTCTGATAGTGGTAATCAGCCTTGGTAGTGAATTGACCAATAGGTCTGGCCACGATGCCTGGGAATTCGGTATCCTATCCAGATGTCAGCGCTTACAGAACAGAGCCAGCAGAAGATACGTACCATTGCGATGTAAGGATATGAATCCACGAGCTGTCTCAGTGTAGCCATCTCTTCTTTCAAATTGTGTTTCCAAACATTGCGGATTCGAGCGTCATCCTTGGTCTCGAGAGGAGCACCCAGGCCATCGTAATTCTGATGCGCTTGTACAGGCCCCCCTCTTGCAAAGCCCATCTGCGTCATCTGGCTCGGTAGAAGTGGCCCGTCCAGCATGTTCCGGTCAAAACCATTGTTTAGATTTCCAGCTAGTGCGAATGGACTCGCGTTCGACGAACCGGCTGCACCGAAGGAGGGTGTACCAAGATGAGTAGGAGGAGGGAGAGCGCCATGTTGATGAGACTGAAGGTGGTTTTGTTGGAGATGATATGGCTGATTGCCATAGCGAGGAGCCATGATGTTAACGAGATAGTGATGGGAGTGTCGAAAGATCTGTGGTCATCGTGCAGAAGAGAGTGTTGTCCCAATCAAAAGATATTCTGCGTGCGCTCCATGTAGACGGATCGAGCAATCTGCGGAGCTAAACCGGTAACTTGCGTGGGTTCATCGTGGGATTAAATAATGGAAGAAGCTGTAGTCGCAAAGGTATCAGATATGGAAAGACCACTTTGCGGGACAAGTCTTGAGGACCTCCAAAAGTTAGTAGTACTAGCGTGCCTGTTCTTAGGAAAAGCCATTCTATCTGACAGAAACTTGTTACTAGAACTCGCTCGAACTCCATATCAGGCGGATGTCAGACACTGTCCTACGGCATTACGGTGGACCATGAGTTTCCATACGGTCAAACACACATGTTCCAGGTGCAGTGAGCTCAAGCGCAGTCTTGGCGATGAAGCTCCGAACCGCATCCATGATTCAGTCATCGCATCGATCGAAACACGCTCCCCCCAGACACGACATATATGCGGTAGCGCGAACGAGACTCTCTCGCTGCACCAACAGTCCAGCAGTGAGCTCCCAAGCTCAATTCCTCTCCGAGTAGCCATCCACCCTCCTCCCGAAGTCGAAATGGCTCCCCCAAACAACCCCACAGGCTTCAATATGAAGACCTTCACGGATGCTGCCACCAGCCCTCAATGGCGCGCAAAGGATCCTTGGGCAAGAGGGTAAGGCCGTTATAGAAGTACCATCAAAGTATACTGACAAATACCAGCGAGGCATGGCGATACAGCGGCCCTTTTACCCGATGGAATCGAATGAAGGGAGCATTTCCCGGCTTTGGAATTGCTGTTGTTGCATTTACGGGCTACGTTATCTTCGAGGCAGTGTTCCTGAAAGACTCACATGGGCATGCTGAGGGCCACGGAGACAAACACTGAGCGTGCACGCCTAACATACTCCCGATCTGGCTCACGACCAAGTGCTGGAGTGGGCTTTGCCAAACACTCGGGGAACCCAAACGTCACCTATCTTACAACCCAAGCGTTGTTGTACATATGAGAGCGTATCGCTTAATTAGCGGAGCAAGAGAAAAAGAGAAGACTACGCGGAGGGAACAGGGTCGTCGACTTCTATTAGTCGAAGTGAAAAAATGACACTTGGAAGGCCGTGTAAGGCGATGTTGCAGCCTCGTCAGCCTCGCACGGTCACGCCTTGTGCTGTACAGAACTCTTCGATAACGGATATCAGTTTGCCAAGATACAAAGGAATGTCCGGAAAGACCCAGAACTGATAGCCAGATCCATTTTGGTTATTCAACAGAATTGCTAGAAGATGTATGCAAGCCCTATAAGAGATATTTCCGCTTATTGATAATCCCTGTCGCCCCCGGATATGATATGGAGACCCGAAACAATACACTATTATACTATCAAAATGCAGCTCGCGGTGGCCTCCATCAAATGCAGCTCGCGGTGGCCTTCTTTCTCCGGCAAAAAGCTCCTCAGGCCCGAGGCGTGGAGAGACACTAAACCCCAATAGGCAAAATTTGACAGCACCGGGACAATGATACGGAGAGGAGGCAAGCCACCGCGATGTTCAACGAGTCGGAATACACACTTCGAGACCCTTATCTACTTATCGTTCATGGAGGAGCACGGCCTATGGTGGTCGTCCAGTGTGTTCGAGCCGATAATGGTGTACAAACCGTTTCCTAGTTGATCGTGAGGAGACACTCTTTCCGACTACATATATCGGTGTACGGTCCAGTCCCTTCCAGCTCGTCTTCCTTTACCTCACAGCTCATTCATCCATCGATCCCGGCCTCCTTCCACTGACCACCATCTCTTTGTCAATCATGGTTCTCGAGCGAGTCAAGCAGTTGGCACAGCAAGTGTCCAACGCTGTGTCCCCCCCTCATCCCTTTGACCCTCTTTCTTCCCTAGAAATCGAGAGTGCAGCGTCTCTCCTCCGCTCCCAACACGGCAAACTATACTACAATGCCGTTACACTGCTCGAGCCTCCCAAGGCTCAAATGTTGAAGTGGTTGGCCGATCCCGACCACACCCCCAGACCACACCGTATGGCCGATATCGTCGTCATCACCCCTGACGGCAAAATCTACGATGGCCATGTCGATCTCACCGAGCAGAAAGTCCTCAAATGGCAACATACCCCTGATGTCCAGCCGCTGATCACGACCGAAGACCTGTGTGCCGTCGAAGAGGTCATGCGCAAAGACCCCGGCGTCATTGAGCAGTGTGGTATTCTTGGCATTCCTCCCCAGGATATGCACAAGGTCTACTGTGATCCCTGGACCATCGGCTACGACGAACGATTCGGCACCGGCGTCAGACTCCAACAAGCTCTGATGTATTACCGACCTCACATCGATAACTCTCAGTACACCTACCCTCTGGATTTCTGTCCCATTTACGACTCGAACAAGGAACAAATCATCCATATCGACGTACCAAAGATCCGTCGGCCTTTGAACAAGGCTCCTCCCAACGACTACCACGTCAAGTCCATCGAAGAGATGGGCGGCTACAGAACCGACATCAAGCCCATTAACATCACCCAACCAGAGGGTGTCAGCTTCAAGGTCAAAGGCCGCATCATCGAGTGGCAAAACTGGTCTGTCCATGTCGGTTTCAACTACAAAGAAGGCATCGTCCTGGGTGATATCAAGTTCTTTGACAAAGTCGAGAACAAAGAACGACCGGTCTTCTACAGACTGTCTCTAGCAGAAATGGTCGTCCCTTACGGTAACCCAGAACACCCTCATCAACGCAAACACGCCTTTGACCTCGGCGAGTATGGTGGCGGCTACATGACCAACCCTCTCAGCCTAGGCTGCGACTGCAAGGGTAGCATCCACTACATGGACGCGGAATTCGTCAACAGGGCTGGCGCCGCCCTCACCATCAAGAATGCCATCTGTATCCACGAGGAAGACGCAGGAATCCTCTTCAAGCACAGCGACTTCCGTGACGACTTCCAGTCTACCATGGTCACCCGTGCCCGAAAACTGATCATCAGCCACATCTTCACCGCCGCCAACTACGAGTACTGCGTCTACTGGATATTCCACCAAGACGGGACCGTCCAACTCGAGATCAAACTCACCGGCATTCTCAACACATACGCCATGCTCCCCGGCGAGGACACGAAGGGCTGGGGCACAGAAGTCTACCCAGGCGTCAACGCCCACAACCACCAACATCTGTTCTGTCTGCGTATTGACCCCAACATTGACGGCCCGAACAACACCGTCTTCCAGGTCGACGCGGCCCAAGGTCCCGGCGAAGTCGGATCCGAAGAAAACTTCTACGGCAACGCCTTCTACGCCAAGAAGAAGAAGTACACGAACCCCATCGAGGCCATGTCCGACTACGACGGGTCCACCTCTCGAACCTGGGAGATGTGTAACGAGAACAAACTGAACCCGTACTCGCACAAGCCTGTCTCGTACAAGCTGGTCAGCAGGGAAGTTCCAATGCTGTTGCCCAAGAAAGGCGGGCTTGTCTGGAAACGTGCCGGTTTCGCCCGTCACGCCGTGCATGTTACAAAGTGTGAGTCTTCCTTTACAATCACCAATTTCATTGATGATGATATGGCCCATGTGATAATGATAACTAACGCGATGATCTCTTTTTGCAGACGCCGATGACCAAATCCACCCCGCTGGCCGCCACGTTCCCCAGACCTCGGGCGATCCGTCGATGGGATTGCCGCAGTGGATCGAAGCCAATCCTTCCGAGAAGATCGACAACGAAGACGTCGTGCTCTGGCACACTTTCGGCATCACGCACTTCCCGTCGCCAGAAGATTACCCCGTCATGCCTGCCGAGCCGATGACCCTGTTGTTGCGCCCGAGAAACTTCTTCGTGCGGAACCCGGCGCTCGATGTGCCGCCCAGCTACGCCAGGACACCAAGCCAAGTCATCGCCGGCAAGTCCGGAGGTGGATGCAAGGACAAGGCTAGCGTTAATGTCTAGACGAAGCATATCCCGACCGGAGTGTATATCGGAAGGGTATGTTCGTGGGGAAATTGATGTGTTTTTGATGATTTAGCGAAAATTGAAAATTGTCCCCATGATAGTATTTTTGTAGTGGTATGCAGCATGTCCATGTTTATCAGGATGTCGACGATTTTTTATCTTCAAACTCCAATATCTATATCTATTAGCATAAGTGTTGCTTGAGATCGCCCTGCGATAATATGTCTCATATCATCCAAGCATCGCCGATCTATTTCTTCAAGTTTTATGTGTCGTCCTCGTAACTACGACCATGTCTCTTGCTTGTATCTGCCTTCTTTCTCCAGCCTAGCAAGATATTTCTCCGCATCCTCCTGGCTTTCGACCCGCTCTTCAGCCTCATCCTCATCTGAGTCATCTGAGTCCGTCGGCCGTGCAGGGGCGGTCGAATTCCCCTCAGCATGTCTTTTCTGCGCCTGCTGTACCAGAGCATCAACGAGTGCCTGCCGTACTGCCTTTGGCATCTGGCCCGATGAGCCGCAGACGATGATCGTCGCATGTCGCTGGCGCAGGTATTCCCAGACAAGATCACTCCGTTCGCGAATGCGGTCCTGGATATAGATCTTGTTCTTCTGGTCTCGCGAGAACGCAGTGATGACGTCCAGCGGAACTTCATCACTTCCAGACGCGGGCTGCAGAGCTGCCCACTCGTCACCGAAGAAATAGTCTGCTTTGGCGCTGCGACAGCCAAAGATCAGCGCAGTCTTTCCTGCTACCGGATACTGAGCGACTTTCTCGTGGACCAGCGCTCGGAGAGGCGCGATACCCGTGCCAGCGCCAATGAGTAGATGGCTCATCCCAGCCACATCTGATGCTTTGGCGAAGCGACCTTCCGTCTTCAATGAGACCTGTAGCTTCGTGCCGACGGGTAATTGCGCGAGATATCTCGTACATACACCTTCGCGGATCCGTTTGATGACTGTTCTGTATTTGACGATCGCCACCAGCAGTTCGAAGACCGTCGAACCGTCGTCAAGGTGTTTTAATCTTCCGCCACTGGCTATGCTGAACTGTCGGGCGCGCATGGGTGGGAAGATATTCGTGACTTCCGCCCAGGGAAGATGTACACTGTCGAATTCCTGTAGAATTTCGAGGATGCTCCGTCTGGGCCGCGTGGCGTAGTCGTAGTACTCGTCCAGATATTGTGGGTCGGTGAATTCGAGGAGTCGTTCTTTGTGCATGTCGTCGGTTGTGTAGTTCGCTATGGCGCCAAAGAATGACCGCCGAGGGATAGCATTGATGTCTAGGTACTCGGTAAGAAGGTTCCGGAGTGTGAGATCTTTCCGACCGAAGATCGGACTCGTAGCTAGGTGGGCGGAATTGGATGTTGATGGTCTTCGGGTTGAGATGAGGCGGATCGGTATGTCGGCAACGTCTTGCCAGTTCATGCGCTCGATCAGGAACCTCACATCGGTTGGCATGTTCTGCGGCAATATGGCGATAGCATCGCCTGGTGAGTACTTAATGGTGTGAGGAGTTTTGAGGGCCATGAAGCGGACATCTTGGAAATGGTCGACGGGTGTTACACGGTCATTTGCCATCAATGTCGCCTCGAACGTCTCTGAAGAGAATGACTCGGTAGCTGGAGAATGTAATTCTGCCCCGTTGCTAGATCCACGTGCTCCGGCATCTTCAGCACTTGTGGGCTTCCTTTCCAGCCGCCATTTGCTTGGGAGGAGAACATCGTTCGGAATAGGTTGTTGGCCATCTCCGAGTGGAAATCTGGTCACGACAGCTTGCCGGAACTGCTCGAGCCAGGCCAGGACAGCACCATCAGTGCCCTCATCGTCCTGCTCATCAGCCTCGCAGGACTCGATGATTGAGGTCGCTCCCAACTGACCAAGTCGCTTCTCCAGTTTCCTTGCTGCAAAATTGAACTTCGGATATGAACTGTCCCCAAGTCCGACCAGAGCATATTCTATGCCCGACAGAGTGGTTGACGAGAGCCTCTTGCGCAGAAGGCTAGTCCAGAATTTCCGAGCATTCTCGGGGAAATCTCCCTGGCCTGTTGTGGCGATAACGAAGACGGCGAGAGTATAACCGTGGAGGTCGTTGTAATTCACGCTCTCAAATCCGACGACGTCCGTGTTGAAACGGAGTCGCTCGAGGCAACGACCAATTTCCTCCGCGAAATCTTGAGACGTGCCGGTTTCGGTTCCGTAGAGAACAATCACGGACCTGGTATGGTCCAACCCATTGTCATGCATCATCAGAGATTGTACTGGAGTTGACCATTATGCGCAGTGATGAAACATTGGTGGGAATTGTCTCAACCGTGCTTAAGTAGCATACAGGAACCAAGGTGTTCGAAGTTGAATCTCACCAGCTCAGTCACACTCAAGTATCCAAGTAGTTGAGGGCGTCTTCGGCCCAGACTGATTTTCCGGGCTTGGCACATCGCCGTCTCGAGGCTGTTGCTTTCCGAACTACGGAGTACTTGAGGACACATAGCAACCTTACTTTAACATACTTCCTTTTTCTCTGACCGACATCCAATCACCTCGACATTCTTCCACGATCAGCAACGCATCGTGTTCGACTATCACTCCAGGGCGAGGCTGAGTTCGAGTTTTTAATTAGCGGTCAAGGCGGTGTCTGTTCCCAGCCTCGATCATGTTCACTCCTATGATCGTTGGAAACCCCGCAGCTCGTCACCATGCATGCGGCAGTATTGATTGGGCTGGGTGCAGGCTATCTCATGCATAGCCACTGCATGGTTGTTGGCAAACCACAGCCACACTGTGCCGCGCCCTCGGGATCAAGATGAAAATGCCTTGCGGTCAGCCTGACCTCGACTTCTGCCTTGTCTGTTTCATTCTTCTTCTTGCCACATCCTCTTCTGTGTCTCCAGTTCCTGTGCCCATCTTGTGGTTTCGTTTCCATCACCAACATCATGGCCGAGATTGTAGGCGTGGTGGCCGCCTCTTTGGAACTCGGAAAATTCGTGTTGGAACTCAAGCAGATCGCGTCCTCAATCAAACATGCTCCCGAAGAATTGCGCGAAATGCTGGAAGATCTCGATCGCACTAATAACATTTTGCGGACGCTCACCGAGCAAGACGAACTACTGGCCACCTGTGCCCTTCCTGCCGTTATACAGGAATGTCGAGACTCCTGCAAGAAGTACGTTGACATCGCTAGACCGGTCTGTCTCGAGCTTCTAAAGGCCATCAAGCGCTCCAAACTTCGAGGCTCCCTCAAGTCAGTGCTTAAGGAGAATCTGCTCGAAAAGGCCGAAAAGCGCATTGAGAGGGCGAAATTCAATCTGATCCTAGCACACGGAGCAGCATCGTAGTCAGTGCCGGCAAAATCGAGGCTATCAAACTCCTTGCTTACATTGCTATAGTGCGCTGCATGCGTTAAATATGCAACAGCACGCAACTACCCAGACATTGGTTATATCAAGTTCCGCGGCCATACTGGCACTCCCATTCCGCAATCCTCAAGCTTATTACGATCACACCCATGGTGCTCTATCGACTCCGGGTCAACCACCATCTCCGGATGCGGAAGACAATTCCAACCACCTGGTTGTCACTTCCACGCAACAAAGACCAAATCCTTGCCGTCAAAGGCTACAGACTACTTCCATATTGATTTGGCAAAGTTCGTGGCTCGGAAAGAGGGTCGAATTTCTGAGAATCACAGCGTCTGGGGTACCGTTCTTTGGCATAAAGACCTACAATACTGTCCCAAATTATTCACCGATCTTCGGAGCCGTCCGGGATGGCGACGTCGCTGCTATACAGAGACTTTTTCAGGACAAACACGCTTCCATATATGATAGGAACGAGCACGGCGAGACGCTACTCATGGTATGGACCCTACCCTGGACTGAATATTTTCTTGACAAGCGCACAGAAAGCCTGCAGGTTTGGTCAGCTATCGAGTATGAGATTTCTCCTCGAACAAGGAGCCGACCCGAACGAACAAGGTTTCTTGTAAGTCCGCACCTCGCACAAGCCAACCGACTAAAGATTGACGCTTGACCCAGTCGAAACTCCTGTCTTCGTGCGCTTATAACATGGGGTTGGTTTCGTCGCGACACCATTCATCTACTAGCAAGAGACCACGACCTTGAAGACTTCACAGATTCAGATTTAGCAGTAGAAACCCTATGCACGATTGCCATCGCGGGGCCGCCAGATTCCCTATCCGAGGTTATGCCAATGCTTGGACCAACTTGGAGCAACCGGGACTTCGCTACGCGGCTGATTGTGGCTGATGGTTATTGTCGTCCTAACTCTCTTGCGCGGGACTTTTGGCTTGTCCTATCGCAGCAAGACTTAGATGATGCCTGTCTCACCAGGCCAGGATCCACTGTCGGTGGGGTGAGTCCACTATTCTCTAGTCTTGTATTGAGCCTGGCCTACACAATGGGACGTACATGCATCGATCTTGAAGGCTGGCGATCAGTTCTACAACGAATGGTATCGCTGGCTGGCCTCAAGATCCCCTTCGGGCCAGGGCCCCCATCCCCAATGTTGACATACCTGGGGTTCGGAAACCTCTATGATGATTTCGATCTTTCTATGGCTGGTCTCGGTCATGGACGTCTGACATGCAAGCTACGGAACTGGGCACACGAAGTGCAGCTCGCTGGCCAAGATTTGCAGGCATATGGCCGTTGGGAGCAAGAGTTGCTTTCTGATATGTATAGAGAATTTCTGTGGTACCGATATGAGTCTGTCGCGGTTCGGCTTATAAATTTCAAGTTCGGGCCCTCCCCTCAAGACTGGCAAATATGGGTCTCTACCTCAATGGACGAGAGTACGGGCGAGTTTTGGGAAGCTGTGGAAGATGAAGAGCCTGTGTTCGATATTCCTGGTTCATGGCCAACATTGGAGCCCGAACAGGAAGAATACACGGTACTATACGAGCGCCATTCAAATTCCAGGAGAAGACGTCGGCGTTTTCTGCGGTATCTCGGTCTGGGGCCGGAACTTGAAGATCAGGTCTTCGAGTGGTCAGGCACTAAAGGTTTCGTTCGAATACACGTCCGCGAAGGGAAAGAGAAGAAGGCGCTGCGACGGCAGTATTACCTGGGAAACAACATCACTCCACCTTGCCGGGAGTTCGTCAGCTGAGACATCTCTGCTCAAGCTCGGAACCAGCGCGATTGGTGCAGATCCACATGTTGGAGGTCAGAGGCAGTGTTGATGAAAGAAAGGGTTGCGAACGCAAGGAGGATTCGTCTTTGATTTGATGCCGCTGAGGTGAGAATGCTGACTAGACCCGCGCAGCCCTGGGATCATGGGTCTAAGTGGCAGGTGGAAATGCTTGCTATAAGATACCGTCTCTAAGAAGCCGCCGTAGGCCAAGTTGGAGTCAAGTTTGCTATTTTTCTCCTTGCATATAGCACTGCTATGGTGAGAGACTTTCATGCCCTGGGTATCTTTGTGCTCTCGAACAATGAGAACGAATACTCCAAGAATGAGTCGAAGTAAAAAATCATGCACAGCTTTGGCCAGATGACTTCGACGACTCTAGTCCGCTCGCCTGTGAGGATACAATCACCTTTGGCCAGCAGCTCTTTGGCCAGGGTGGAAACGAATTCAGCTTCCGGTCAAACCCTCTAATCTGAGCGGCTCGCATATCTTCAATGTCGATCAGAAAGTACCACCTTCGTCATCGCCTCCTGCGCCATAATCATCCTCATCTCCCTCGCCTGTGTCAAAGTAGTTCTCGGCATTGTAGTCATCTCCGTCGCCATCGTCCGACTCCTCGAACTCGGAATCTACCGGCTCATCATCGCCCGATTCATCGTCTTCATCAGTTGCGTCTGGGTTGTCATTGTCGTGATGCTCGTCGACATCGTCATCATCATCATCCTCGTCATCGGAGCCTTTGTCTTTGTTCTTTTTCCCACGCGGCGACTTCGGTGTTATTTCCTCGTCCGAGAACTCATCTTCCGCATCTAATCCACGTTTCTCACCCGTTTTCTTCGTCGTGGGGTCTTCGCGCCGTCTCTTTGCGGCTTTCGTGCTGTTTCGAGAGCGTCGAGTTCCGGACAGCAAAGGATCTGAGGCATCGGTGTCGTTGCCTTCGTCGTTTGCTCTGGCCTCATCGTCATCTTCGGCGTCATCGACTATGATTGCTCGTTTCCGCTTGAGGTTCTTTCTAGGGGCGTTCGTTTCGGTATCGAAGTCAATGTCGGTGGTTTTCCAGAGTGGATTTTTCCGGCGCGGATCCAGCATTGGCCAGAGTTCATGAGGAAAGTATCGGAGTGCTGTCCATAGCCCGTCGTATTAGCCTTCTCGTTCTCGGTTGGCTATTCTTGAACTCCCGCGCCTGAATATACCTACCATAATCTCGCCCAGTCAAGTCTGGAACAGCTCGCTTCTTCTTGTGGTATTTTGCAGTGTATTTTTCCTGGTCATTGAAAGGGTCAAAGCCTGCGCGCTTCAGAACTTTGCCCGTCTTCTCATCTGCGACACTGCTGGGGTCGAGGACGGAATAGTATGGACCATTGCGAACTCGTTTGCGGAAGTCTCTGTGGCTTTTGAGTGCGAGGGCTTCGTCGGAGGATATGGGGCGCGGCACGGGAATGTCGATAGGCTTTTGAAGACGGCGATTAGCTTCCGCACGGTATCGAGTCTAAAGCTGGTAGTCATACAGGGAATGTCTCTTGTGGCTTGTTTGAGACAGACGGAGTATCGAGAGATTCTTCGTCGTCCCACGATAAGTCGGGGCCTCGCTTGCCGCCTCCTCTTCCGCCGCGAGACATGATGGAGGTATTTTGGGGAAAATTGGAAAGGTCGTTGTCACCGGACACAAGTCAACATGATGGACGGCCAAATTCTTGAATAAGATCTTGGTTCACAGACTCCAACTCTTCGCAGGCTACGACGTGAATAACTCGAGGCTAAAAATGCGCGGCAGTATCTAAAAGTTTGGTGGGGAACAGACTCACCACCCACTCACCGCCTTTGGGAGGCCGACGAGGCTGGACAAGGCTGAACCCTCCCCGGCATTGTGGTACCTTATTCTTGATGGCTTGATGAATATTCTACTCTGAGGCGTACCTATCATCTCACGGACATCACCATGCCCCAATGATATTACACTGAGATATTGCTATTTCAACGATCAAACCCACCCATTCTGGGTGCACTGGTGGGTGAGTAGAGTTAGACACCGTCCGCCGTAATGGCTTTCACATTACATCCGACCGAGACTCGACAGCATCGGATGCCTGGTGGGACCTGGATCCAGAAATGGCGAGAATGCACCTGCCTCTGCTCATATTCTTGCCCTCGCCGTCCGACTATTCCTCTTCTTTACGTGTCTCCATTCCTCACAATTTACATCATCCTTCCAGTACAGCACACATCCAGCAATTGGGCTCGACTCTTGCCTCTAGCAATCCTCCTCATCCTTCCGTTCTCAGAGATTTACTTTGCAGGCCCAGCCTAAGGATACCCTCTCCAGCATGCTGCGATATCTTCTCGTGATCATCGTTGCATTTACGGCACAAGCTGTCCAATCTATCGCCATCCCTCTCCCGAAAGAGCTTCGTCGTAATGACATTACCTACGATTGTCCAGGAGGCTACCAGCAATGGTTCAAAGTGAACAGGTCCTGGATTCAAACCAGCACCACTACAGGGTGTATGGCCCTCGAACTTGATCCCACCACTATCTACGCTCTCAACGCAATCCCAAAACCAAACCCCCAGGGTCACGATTATCCAAATCTCGTTTGCATACTGAGCCGTCACAAATGTGCTTGGACTTATAGTCCACTCGATGCTGTAACTTCCGCCTATGATGATACAGATCATGTGCTAACGGCTACAAGATGCCAGATGAGTGACGTGTCCTGCCGATCTTCACCAAACAAAGTTTCGAAGCCTTATGAGCATCAAGAAGTCGATGAAAATTGTGGTGGTGATGAAGATGACAATGGAAGCAAGGACAATGGTGTTGGAGGTGCTGAAGAGGTGCATGCGTTGACGTAGGCGAAGGCATACGATATTCGATGCAGTACCACGAAAGAGAAGGTCGTCCTATGATCAACGAGGAACGCCATCCACAGCCATTCTAAGACCACCCGGATATGTATCAATATCAATGAGTGCAGTTCGTGCACTGACCTGCCAGAAGTGAGGGCGCTATCGAGACACTCTTTGACGCCCCCAAATTTCTGTGGCAGTAGACAGTGAGGAAAATCTTACAGCAGAGAAAAAAGAAGTATTATTACTGTTGTACCGTGTATCCCGTACTTTGGATGCATGATGAACGCACCAGAATCTCTCCTCCAAAGCCCGCTGTGTGTCGTTTGATTGGCGGAAGGAAATTTTGCCCGCCAAGATTCTCGATCTTCCCCAGATTTTCTCTCCATTGACTCATCATGGCTCGCCTGGTCCATACCTGAACTTGAATACCTTACGGACCTCCTTTTGTGAATCTTCTACATTCGTGCTTCAATATGCCGACTCGTTCAGAGGTGGCCTACTTTGGCGCTGGGCCAGCTCCTCTGCCTACCCCTGTCATCGAATCAAGCGCCCAAGCGTTCGTCAACTTCGACAATACAGGCCTCTCGCTAGCCGAAATATCTCATCGCTCTCCGACGGCGAATAAGATCCTCGCTGATGCCAAAGGAGCACTTACAAAACTCTACAACATCCCGGATGACTACGACATTTTCTTCATGCAAGCGGGAGGAACGGGAGAATTCAGTGCCGCCTGTCAGAATCTGGTGGGATGCTGGATCGAACAACGTCGAAGAAAGGCCGTAGCAGACCTAGGTGAGGGCAAGGACAATGAGGTTCTCGATCGAGTCAAGAAGGATATCGAGAACGAGTTGAAAGTTGACTACCTCGTTACCGGGTCGTGGTCACTCAAGGCCAGTCAGGAAGCAACGAGACTGCTCGGTGCGAAGTATGTGAATGTCGCTCTTGATGCGAGAAAGAGCAACAACGGCAAATTCGGCAAGATCCCGGATGAGAGCGAGTGGAAGTTGACGCCAAAGGCGAGTGCATTTACCTACATGTGCGATAATGAGACTGTGGATGGGGTTGAGTTCCCCAGCTTTCCCAAGTCCCTGGAGAACGACGACAGAATTGTGGTGGCAGATATGTCGAGCAATTTCGTCAGCAAGAAACTCGATATCAACAGATATGGTGTCATCTTTGTGAGTATACTGCTTGCAGTACTGGACTATGCTTACACTTTCAGGGCGGCGCACAGAAGAATCTCGGCATCACAGGTATCACGGTGGTCATCATCCGGAAATCCCTACTCAGTCTGGTCCCGCCGCCAACGTTCTTGCATGAATTGTCGAGCGTCCTCCCGACCTCTGGAGCACTCCCACCGATTATGTTCTCGTTCTCGACGATCGCTTCGAATAACAGTCTATACAATACGCTGCCGATTTTCAACTTATACGTTGCGACGCTGGTATTGCAGAGTCTTGTGTCGAATTTCGGCACAGTCTCAGGACAGGAGGATGTGGCTGATCGGAAAGCGAAGTCGATATACGATACACTGGATGCGTACCCAGATATCTATCATGTAGTGCCGGACAAGAATGTGCGGAGTCGTATGAACATCTGCGTGCGGATCATCGCTGGGCCCAAGTCGGAAGGAGGTGTGACGCCGGATGAGGCGAAAGAGAAGGCATTCCTAGCTGGAGCAGAGAAGCGTGGACTGCTGGGCCTGAAGGGACATCGTTCGGTCGGTGGGCTCCGGATCAGCAATTACAATGCTGTACCGGTGGAGAATGTGCAGAAGTTGGTGGATTGGCTGAACGAGTTTGCGAAGTCATGATGGTTTCGCGAAGTGATGAAGAAGGTAAAGCCATCTGGTTGCTACGACATGAGGATGCTTGACGGTTGTTATGTTGGATGCCGGATGGCCTTCTAGCACCTCGTTACCCCTACGGTCTTGGAAATCAAAGCTTCCCACCAGAAAAGAACTGCTAAGAGAAAACAATAGTAACACTTCACACCCATTCACCTCCGCCATCCAAGCTTGCACAGATATCTTGATCATTGCAATGACCTCCGAATCCGACCAGCTTCTGCCCGGCTCTCAGATTCTCTCGCTGGCATCTTCACTTTGCAGCCTCTTCACCGTCCTAAGTGGCGACCGCCTCAGTTTCAAAAATGGCAGAAGTGGTGAGGCAGAAGCAATTCACTTCCCGAAACTGTGTCTCTTGGCGAGAGAAGAGATGTTGACACCTGTTATATCTCATTTCTTTTTCACCGTCGCTCTCACTTTTCCTTTCTCTCTCATCTTCTCTCATCCTCCCTCATCACTCTTTCCATGGATTCTTCTGTCCTCTTCAATGCATTGCCCGACATGGTCAGCATGGCAACCTTGATATCTTTTCACATATTACAAACTGAAACCTCCTGCATGGGACCACGTCTTCGTGGTGCAGGAGACGAGTAGCCTCCGACAGGCGAAACCAAGGTCCCTCAGGTCCTGGGTAAGACGTTAAACTGCCTGTTCCTCTCAACCGCTTCCCTCTCACCCTCTTCCCAGCCGACCTCCTGGAAGAACAAAGGGTACGCCAACCCGGGGCTGCGCAGTTAGTATCCGGCCTTGAGCCGTGATTCGGTTGCGTATGCTAACAGCTGACGGCTATTCACAACTTGTTCTGTTTTTTTTTTACTGGATGACAATACGCAGAAATCGCGGACGCACCGATTTCACTGTAATATGGTCCTGGGTAGGACCTAAACTACCCGCAACTCCATACAATCCGACATCATCAACTCTCTTTCCAGCCGACCTCTTGGAAGAACAAAGGGTACGCCAACCCGGGGCTACGCAGTTAGCATCCGGCCTTGAGCCGTGATTCGGCTACGTATGCTAACAGCTGACAGCTATCAACAACCTTTCTACTGATGACAATACACAGAAATCGTGGACGTATCGATTTCCCTGCAAATTGGGCCGAGAGTGACCTCAAATTGCCCAAATGACAATGATCGACATCAACACCAGCACTCGATGTTGGCCAGTCGATCTCGGGTCCGAATGGTGTTTCTGGCATCTACGACAGAAGCCAGACGCCCTGCGCTGAATTCGCCGGGACTGTTCATTGGCATATTCAACTCAAATCAATCGACAAGAGCAGCATATCTGTGCACCTTTGATTTCCCTGCGAACCGGTCCTGGACAGGACCGAAACTGCCTGACTCGACAAAGTTGGTTTGGCTGAGATTGTCTACTTATTCTCTCCATCCCATCCAACTCTGTACAGCGCCAGCCCGAATGCCTCCTTCACTGACTACCGATCTGTCTACGACAGAGTCCCGACTATCAAAGCTGAAGATACTGGATCTCCACCACAACCGTAGGTCACCCTTCCTCCACACTGTGTCTGGCTTCTAACGAACCTAGTTGGCTGCTTTCTTAAGGTCACGACCATACCCAGGCCGACACCTGATGGTCTTCACGATCCTTCCTCCGACCTTCGACTACAACAACAGATCCATCCACCGGGTGACCTACCACGGTTCAAGCTATTCGGACAATGACTTGACCACGCTGATCTATGGAGAAATGCATGTTGATGTTTCACCTCGGAAAGAGATGCAATACATGGTCACATCCACGGAAACGTCATCAGCGTCCTTACTCGAGGACTGATGCGAATTGCCAACATGTCAGCGGTGCACTCGCCTCTTACATCGACAACACGGCTCGCAGTTGACATCGCATGTTGGCGGAATCCAGAGGAGTTACCTTCATATGCCCTCCTCGCGGCAGCACGTTGAGTCCTACACTCTCAAACTTCACATCGACACTTATGCCCAGAACCAAAACCGTACGGACTACACATCGCATTCTTATATCGATACCATGGCTGCATGCTCCCCGACAGAGCAGTCACATCCATCCAAACTGGTTGTCCACGGAGATTGCTGCGCAAGCTGAACACAGAAGTTCAACACATTGAAGAAAGAGGCCGAAAGGCTCCTTGGGGCCGATGGTGATCCCGCACTGCTTCTCACAAGGCTCTTACCAACTGCCCCGAGAAGGCTACACCACGCAAGAGCACTGGCAGCGGTAAGCGCAAGAAGATCGACTGTGGTGGCAATGTTGGAGAGACTTCAACAAAGAAGAAGAATGTAAATCAGCACTATTCTTCCCACCTACCTCCGAGATCAGAAACGAAGTCAAGTCTCTGTGGACTTCCAAACCTTCCTCGACGCGGCATAGTCCAATGACTGGTTTACACCAGATCAGCAAGAATGTTGTTCTTGGTCTTTCGATGGATATGTCCACAAGTTGCTCAGATAAGAAGAGTCAGCGGAGAGGGAAGTTCCCTCGAAAGCTAGCTTATGACCAGACGGACAACTTCCTTGAGAAGAAGGTTTCGAAGCCGAGCATCTACTCGAGAACATCGTCGGTAGACGTCCTATGCGCATTCGACTGACTGACAACTTCGGTGTTCATCAATCATGCGCACGAAGGCTCTTGGCCCTTCGTCATCTCCATCACCCCAGTCACCAAACATATTCGCCGTCAACGACAATATGGCGCCGACGACCCTTCCACCTTCGGCTGTTCGAAGGAACAACAAGTACAGTCGTCATTCCATGTGCACTTTGCATAGCTTGGGCGCGCGGCATTTTTCGTCGGACATGGCAAGCCAACAAGCCAAGCTAGTGTGGCACCTCCAAAGAGATCGCGATACATGGTCACATCCACGGAAGCATCATCAGCATCCTTACACTGTGACTGATGCGTATTGGCAACATCCAGTGTTACAATCAGCACTCACACTTCAGCAACGTGGCTAACGGTCGATATCTTTACCAGGCGAGATCCAGAAAACTCTCACATTGAATATCATACCAAAAACCCAAAACCCAAACTGTATCGACTACACATTGAAATATTCTTTGCAACCATGTTATGGCGGATTGCTCCCCGACAGAGCAGCCATAAGTCAGGTTGTGCCCAGAAATTGCGGCGGCAAGCTGAAAATATCTCTTCGATACTATTGTTTCTGCCCGAATGCTCTCCGACAGGGCGGCCTCGAAACTAAACAGGAACGGGAGTTCAACACCAAATTGTACTTTGCAACTTTACTGGCTGAAAGGGAAGAGCTCAATGACCGGGCACATCCCCCTTCGCAACCTATCAGCTCCAGTTTCTTGGAGCCGCCGCTAGACAAACCAAAGGACAAGGGTCAAAAAGGCCGAATTCCGAAAAGAACAAATGCTCCAAGATCGCTGGTACCGATTTCCGAAGTCCAAGACGAGGCCACTGCCCCTCAAAAGAGACGAGATCAATACACTTCAAAAAGACAAATCAGATTCTTTCAGACTTCTTAACCCTCGTACCTCTGACAGGTCCTGAGCCCGGTTGGGCCGAAGGAGAACATCGCCGCAACCAGTCACTCGAATCCCCGGCCTTCGTCAGGAAAGAGAAGCCTGCTCAGCTCGTTCCCATGAATCATGCGGTTGATGCCAGGGGCTCAAGGGAACTTGTTGGGGGGTAGGACGCTGTGAAGCAAGAGAACACTACGAAGTTCGTCCATTTAATGGTACCATCGGCACCTACGGTCCAAAGGAGCTTGTTAAAGCTTAGGGAGCGACCAAGCAAGCCCACCACTTGCATCTCGTTGATGTTCAGGACGGGTCAAGTCAAGGAAGTGACCTCGACCGGCTGAGGAAACCATCGAAGGCATCGAGTCACTGCAATGTCATGACACTGGCATTGTGCAGGAACCCAAGAACACAGTCATCAAAAGTGAAAAGGTCAGCAAGCAGGTGTTCAGACGTCTGCACAGTCGCAACGAGCTCAAGTTCAAGTTCAGGGTGCAGCTAGAGTCAGACACGTCGTCTGAGGACTCGTGGCGTGGGAAGGCAGACAATCACCTCTCGAACTGCTATGGCAGGGTTAATTAGAGTTATCAATCCTCAGATATCAGAATAGAAGTGCCCAAGAGACAGCCAAGTATCGCATTCAACTGGAATGTACTTCATAGAAGTATTGAGATCAGGTGAAGGCCTTACGTTTGAGGTCAAAGTGTGGTACCGTAGAATGTCTATGCATCACCGTACACGACCATGCCTGTTGCCGTCTCGTGTAGTACCAAAGCTTCGAAGCCTTCCACGGCTTTCCCAGCATCACAACAACTCCTTCCATCTTACTTCCTGCCAGCTTAACTTCGTCTGTATCTTGCAACCACACCTGGCATGAGAACTTGAAACAAAAAGACAATCTGGTCCGCCACAGTTGCAATTACATTGATGAAGTGACTCTCGTAAGGCTGCCTGACTTGTTTGCCGTCACGTCAAAATACACATCCACCTGACCAGCCGATGTCTGGTGAGACCTTCGTTGTTGGTGTCTTGGGACCAGCACAAAGCAAACGAGCACACTGGTACATCATCAGCATACCATCTAATATGGCATCTACTGCGGTGAATGACAGCCCCTCCAAGGTAGGCAAACAGTCATTCACTCCGTTTCAAAGTCATGTATGCACTTTTCCACCTATCTTTGTCTCGTTTCTTTCATCTACAGGACAATGTTCTGCACAGCCTTGCTACCCCATACATGGCGACTTTATGGAAACAGGATAAGTATTCGTTACCTTGCGGTCCGTACCTTTTCGACACCAGAGACCACACCATATTTTCAGATATCCTGCAGCTCCGACAAGCGCTATCTTCAGCAATTGCATTCGCATACACAGGTGCTCGGAGTACCCACACCAGCAACGCACATATGCGCCATGTTCTTCAAGTTTAGCCTTGCATTCAGACGCACGCCTCCATGTGACACGTATGTAGAGCGGCTCTCCAACGACAGACTATGCTTCGTTCGTAAGAGACGCCATTCCAGCCAGCAAAAGCAGCGAAAGTACATCGAAGTCTACGAAGACGAGCCCGAATCCGCACCATCTAACAGCATCAAACACCATGTCCACAAGCACAACCACGAACATACTCACCAGCACTTCGTTCACTACGAAAACCCACACCACGCCGACCACGAGACGAAAGGCAAGATTGCGATTACAGAGTCCAAACCACCATGTGCATCTCCTACTCCCCTGAACGTAGGAAAACGACCGCAAGATCGACCGCCATCGCCGAGCTACGAGATTCGTGAACCTGGACCAAGAAAGGACGAGTACTCAACCGAATACGAACGTATCCCTGTACGGAAGGTTCGTCTTGGTAAGGTCCGACTCGAAAAGCCACAGGTGGAGAAGGTCCAAGTCCGTCGTGCTATACCGTCTCCGCGATGCGAGACACGCGAGGAAGGTGGGCTAGTACGGATGCCTTCGACAAGCGCAATTCCAACTAGATTCGGTGGCATGGAGGAGATTGGGAAAGCAATGTGGGATGAGCACCTGCATGCCTATGTTATCAAACGAGCACCACGCGTTCGTTTTCCTAAAGAGGCCTACACATGAAGCCCACGACGTTCCAATCAGCCGTTGAGAACAAGCCATACCTTCTGCCTGGGAGCACCCCAACTCGAGCGTCATTGCCAGTTATGTTCGAGCCCAGAAGCGATAGACCACATCACTTCTTTATCGCGATCAGGGTTCGCGGTCTCACAGCCGGATAGCGACTACGTCTCACGACCTCGTTGCGCTTCATGAGCCTACAGTGTCCTGTCATGTCAACAACACCACCAACTCCATTCACGCCTTCAAGAAGCTCTCAACTCCATCCCAAAACCTCTGCTGCTGCTCAACCCAAGGGAAGTGCCCACATTCCTCAAACACCTCCAAGCTACTCCCCTGGACACCCGCAGCCACACACTCCGCAACTTCCACGCCACAGGTACGATCCTGCCTTCCAACAATGACCAATGTCCGGGCCTTTACCTTATCCAACTCAACCACCTGATCCCACTTCCCACCCTCGGACTGATCAGCGCCATAGTACGCCCCATACGCCCAGAGACTCGGCACAGATGTCCAGGCCTTCTCAAACGCCTCGGGGCCCCCATTCTCCGGGTGCGCAAAATACAACGGCATAATCCGCAGCACGAACTCACGGAATTCGGCGTCACTTCCGACGCTCATACCAGCATGGATCTTGCCGACGTCGGCGAAGAACGAGACGTCCTTGCGCTGGTAGCCCAGCAAGTCCGTCTCGATGAGCACGAGGTTGTCCACACGCTCGGGGAACTTGATTGCATAGCCCAGCGCGACGGTCCCGCCAGAAGAGTGACCAATTAGGCTCATGCGCTCGAGGCCGAGGTGAGAGCGCAGTACGTCGAGGTCAGCTACCACGTGCCGAGTGGACATGGCGCTGGCGTCGGCCGGGCGATCGGAGGAGTCATTGCCCCGAGGCGAGGGAATGATCAGGGTGAAATGGGACGAGAGCCGTGCGAAGGCGTTCACGTAGATATCCGCGCCGACGCCCCAGGGTGGTGGGTGGATGATTAGCGGTGGGAGGTTGGGAGAAGTGGCCAGCACTTTGTAGTGTATGGTCAGGTTGTTGATATTGGCGGTGTGAGCGCCAGCCGACAAAGGGGAGGAGGACGACATCTTGCGGATTGCTGATACTGATGCTGATGCTGGCTTAAGCACGACTCTGGGTGCCGGGCCAGTTGGTAGGTGGCTTGGAAGGACGAAATGCGAGGGAGTACTTCAAATAGTGGCGGTCATGGCGAGAGAATCAGGAAACATATACATTCCCTTCGCTTTCGTTTCCTTCGCTCAAACTGATGGTTCTGGAAGGTGGATCGGGAGCAGTACTGCTTACTTGCAGTATGCTAGCGAGGCTCCCGCCCCTCTCTTGGTGGCCGTGTTAACTTAAGTTAGTAAGCCTTCGTGATTCCCGATCATGCAGTTAGTACAGGGTACGGAGTACGGAGTAGTCCCCTCTTGGCTAAGCACTGAAGCATGCATTGCAGATCCTCTGTGAGCACCGACGGAATATTCAGCTGATGTCTGTCTAGTGGTAGAGTGGGAATGAAACAAGACGAACATGGGTGTCCCATTTCAGGGCTCAAGAATTGGCAGATCCTGCCCTGAATACTCCGTGCCTATACTAGTACCTCGTACCTTGGGTACGAGTATTTGGTAACAAGGTTACGGCGAGGGATCTTCATATGCAGAGCCTGACCCCCCTCTGCAAGGGACAGCACTGACTACCGTTTCTCTCCTTGCCAGCCTGTAGTGAACTTCTTGGCTCCTTACTACCCGTTCATCAGTGGCGTGTGTTGTATACTCGTCACCATGCTCACTCCATACCACCACGCACACCCTCGAGCCGTAGATACCTGATACTGGCCAGACTCCCAAGGCACAAGCAGATAACTAACAAGTATCTCAAGTCAAGTCCTCGCCTTCAACCTCCAGCCAACCTTCGCCGTCCTCGCCGCGACCAACAACCCCGCCGTCAGAGCTATCGCCGCGCCAGCAAAGCACTTGACCGCGGTCCAAGATCCGGTTTTGGTCAGTATGGCCCCCGAAACAGGCGACCCAATCAACATGCCGAACGACCCGACAAAAAATGCCTGACCGGTCCTGGTGCCCAGTGTCCTCAGATCGGGCGTCAAGCTGACCAGCGCGACTGGCATCAGTCCGACAAACCCGCCGGAGAAGAAGCCATAAAGCACGGCAAACACGACGGTCGAAGCGAACTCGGAGATCCCGCACCACGCGAACGTCAGCAATCCCGCAACAGCAACGATGGGAATGTGTACGTTAAGCGGGCCGACGATTCCCGCGACCAGATTCGGCGTGATGCGTCCAAACGTCGACGCCGCGTTCATGATGGGCAGCAGGTAGAAGGCAAACTCCGCACTCGTCACGCCCGTGTCTTGAGCATACAGACCGACGTAGAACAGCGGGACCAGGATCTCTGTGAACCCACAAAAGACCGCGGCGCAGAAGAGCGTGTACTGCAGTTCGCCAAAGGCAGACACATCGACGAGTTTCCGCTTACTTCGCGGAGTCAACCTGGGCCTCATGACGGCCAAGCTGATCGATATCGTCGCGATGGACAAGAAGCCCAAACAGCGCGTCGCCCAGCCAAAGCCCACGTGAGCTTGGAGTCGGACGAAGGCGAACGGCATGATGATCCCGCCGATGCTAGAGCCCGAGGCGGCGATGCCGTTGACGACGGGGTTCTTCGTGGTGAAGTATTGAGGTAAGATGGCGACGGAGGGCACGAACAAGCAGCCGTTGCCGATGCCGATGACGATACCCTGGGCGACGATCGTTTGCCAGTATTGAGTGCACAGGCTGGTCATCATGAATCCCAGGGGCACCAGGATGCCGCCTGCAACAACGAGGTGGCGAAAGTACCCGGCATCGTAGAGCGGCCCGGTGAAGACTCCAACCAGCGTGGCGAGGAATCCTTGCACGGAGCCGATCCACGAAATGTTCGAAGGCGTCTGATGGAGCGTGCCGGAAGCCTCGTAGTACGTCTGGAAAACGCCAAAGGTGTTGAGAGTGCCCCTTAGCCAAGTAAGTCAGCATGTGTGTGGTGTTGGAAATCGTTGTCTCTCCGTACGAGGACCAATGTCTAGGGAGTGGAAGTCCGAACGGGTACTGAAAGGCCGAACTTACCAGCTATTGAAATAGAGGAAGAAAGCTCCGAGGACTTGCATCCAGGCAAGCCATCCACCATTTGGAGGCGGCTCGTCACCTTTTGCGGGGGTTAAGTTGGCTGGCGCCTCGATGGCAATGTTGACGATGGAACCGTTAGAGTCTGCCATGCTCCCACTCCACTTCAGAGGAGGTAGTTTCCAGTCGACGTCAAGTGGTTTTACGACGTAAGACGCAGTCGACGAATGCCGTTTGACATGCGGCACCGCTAAGTCGGGATCGTACAGAGTCAGGCCTGATGCCATGCGTGGATCGAACTGGGACGTGTACCGTCGTGATTTCCGGTTCGATGACAGAATAGGTGAGATGCCATCCTCGGGAATTTCTTGATATTGCAACGTCGTTGGTTGTCTTTGTTGATCGGGAAGCACGGCTCCTAGCCATGAAAATGCGCGGGTGAAACTGCTTGAAGACTTCGGCCGCCATGAGTCGGACTTTCGCGAGTTCCAACGCTGTGGTGGAAGCGGTTTTCTGGGGACCCTCTTCGGAACAGGCGCTGGGTTCCATGAGTCTGTGAAGTTCGAGTTCGAGTTCGAGTGTCGTCGTGGAAGTGGTTTCCTCGGTATGCTGCTCGCAGATAGTGGCGAGTACACTGGCGTCAACGGAGACACATATCCAGAGAACTCTGCAGGATACCTGCCTTCCATTCTTGGCGTACCTGGAAATTAACAATGGTACTCGCCCGGGTGGCCAGCAGAAAGCAAAAGTAGCAGACAGGTCTCGTAGAATAGCAGGGTAGACCACGGGCTTGCATATATAGATAGTATAAAGGCACCGGACGCCGCCCGACTTGGGTAAGTGAAGGCATATCGGCCCTGTCAGCGGCCCCAGCCGTCTGCATCTGCGTTATGGTCAAGGGAATCGCACCAAAAGACTGAAAAAAGTGTAGGAAATGATTAACGAGAAGGAGTTGCGATGGAGTAGGTACGGTATGATTCGAATAAAAGTACTGATTGAGCTAGTTCGGCTTCAGCTAAGGTCATTTCAGCCCCCAAGTAGCAGCCACATAAAAGGTTGATGAGGCCACCACGGCCACCCTTTTGGGGGCATCCAAGGATATGACCGACACTAGATGCCTAGGACGCTCACCTTAAGGCCCGGCGTAAGATGATAGGTGAAGTCGCCACATCAAGCATTTCCCTTGCCTGGAAAACCTGCAACGGCGTTCTGGGAATTCAGGCTCTGATAGAAGGAAGCCACCATCATCCGCGAATCGTTTTACCGGGCCGTGCAGCGAAGGACGCCTCCACCGTTGAAAGGAGCTTGCCTTGTAGAGAGAAGCCGCATGACCCTGCATTTTTGAACTCCACAAGAACATATAAAGATTGGCTGTCGACCTGCCGAAGTAGGAGTGCAGTTAACATGTGGAAACATCGCTTTGGACGGGACAAGACGATCGGGTATTGGCCGTATTGAATTTCGGTTTATTGTTCGTACATGTTCTTCATCGTTGTGGAATGTAGCCTCTCCGAGCCACCATGTTATCTATGCAAGCATAGGTTTGCTCATGAAAACAAGAAACCTCAGCATCGAGCTCCTTCACCAACTCAAGTGCGTGGGGCGGAAGGCTGGGTGAGTTTTTTGACCGTCGCATACTAGATAGACGTCCGTAGTGCCGAAACATGGACTTCTGGAGGATTTTAACAGTCTCGGGCCAGAAGCCGCTGGGGGCCGGAGCCTTAGATTCCTCGTTGCGGTTTCTGGATTCCGGATAAGAAATATGGACCCTCACCATGATCCGATCCGGATGTCGTCTTTGTGAGCTCAATTCAGCCGTTGAACGGGTCGAGCTGACTTCCAGGTAGTATGGTCGGTTTGGCGACAAATCCTTTCAAACGATCAATGGCTTCAGAACATTCGGCCCGTGCAGTGGAATATGGAGTGTATCATTGCTTGATCATAGCAGCTCTTCACAAGTCCAGTCTTCATACCTTGTGACATGTCAGCGCAGGAAGCAACCTTGGGTCCAACAAGCTCACCATCCATCGGGCAGGTAACGGCGAACAACGAGGGGGATCTTCTTCTGGTTCAATTCCTTGATGGCGATTTGTAGTGGATCAGTTTCTCCTTCCAGATCCACCAATACAGGTGCATTCATGCTGAGGCTGATCAGCTTTTGCCCTTCTCACCAACAGCTTCAATTCCATACCTGATCTGCAAGGCTCTTGTGCCCAGGACTCTCGCGCGCTCATATTTTGTCATGTAAGGGGTTGTGGTTCTCTTGTCCTCT
Organism: Vermiconidia calcicola; assembly: GCA_035928285.1. NCBI lineage: Eukaryota > Fungi > Ascomycota > Dothideomycetes > Mycosphaerellales > Extremaceae > Vermiconidia > Vermiconidia calcicola. Next base: position 2,272,623 of record JAXLQG010000001.1, on the reverse strand, counting down.
GGGATTTTCTTGTCGGCGTCGCTTGAAGGTTTCGCGGGTTGATTTGGGTCACCGGAGACGACTGTCTTCTCGTCGCCTTCATCTGCTACAGCGCGGGCTTCTATGGCTGCCTCGTCGATCTCGACGTCCGGCGCAAACTCTTCGATATTCTCGTCTGGCTCGTAGATGACATCTTCAGTCTCGTCGTTGCCATAGCTGGGCAAGTTAGTAACCAGGAAACATGTAGACGCGACAACCAGGGCATTTTTAGACACCTACCCGCCTTCGTCGCCGCCATAGTCAGACATCTTGAAGGGTCCAGAGACGAACGAGATGTTGATTGCAAGGTGGAATCAGCAATAGCAGCACTGACAGATGAGAGTGATGGCAGGCGCATTCAGTTTGCTCATCGCAGTCTCGAAGAAAAGATGGCGCGAATATTTCCCCAGTCGCGCCAAGAAATTTTTTCAAACGGACGAGGTCGCAGCGGGTCAAAACTGCGCTGCCCATTTCGACGAATTTACCAAAACCACGACATAATCAAGTCGCGCGATTCAAGCTACTAGTCACGATGCGGGTCGATTCGGACGACGATTTCGATCCTGTCGATGACTATGACATGCTTGACTCCGCCGACGAGCTGGGCGACGGAAACGACGACACACCTGCCTCAACTCCTCCCGCATCCACCTCTACCTCTACCACCACACCGCAACCCAAAGGAAAGACGCTGAGATGTCACTGGGAAGGATGCGACAAGGCCTTTGATCGCCAGGCGAGGCTCAAAGAACATCTGCGATCTCACACCAATGAGCGGCCTTTCACATGTCCATATTCTGATTGCGACAAAGCCTTCCTCCGTGACAGTCATCTGAAACACCACGTTAAGAGCGCCCATGAGAATGTTCGTGACCACAAGTGTACCTGGGAAGGATGCGATGCGAGCTTTGCGACTGGTACAAGATTGCGACGACACATCGAGACTCATGAAGCCAAAGAGAAGTTCAGATGTCGTGGCTACGAGGGCTGTTCTCAAACTTTCCGCAAGCAGGAGACTCTTGACAGACACATTCTAGCCGATCACCAAGGCGTCAAGCCATTTCCATGCCATGACTTGGACTCGGTCACTGGTTTGCCATGCACCAAAGCCTATGACACTGCCGAAAAGTTGCGAACCCATCAACGAGCAAAGCATGATCCTACGAGATTCTCATGTGACGAATGTATGGCTCAGAATGTTGAGACTCTTGCCAATTCACCAGACATCGATCCTGACACGTTGCCTCTGGCGTCATTTGCAACATATGGAGAGTTTCAGGCTCACCTCACCATTGTTCACCCACCAACATGTGCTCTCTGTCCAACATCTTTCACCACCAATAAAGAGCTGACGCGACATCTTGAAATCCAGCACGGTGTCTTGCCTGACAAGAAAGACAAGCCGGCGCAGGTCTTCCCATGCACTTATGACGGTTGCGACAAGATGTTCACCAAAAAAGGCAATCTCAACGTTCATACGAAGACGGTGCATGAGAACAAGCGAGACTTTGTCTGTGGCGAGACCGAGATTACCCTACCAGAAGAACTTGCCGATAATGCCGGTGTTGTTGTTCATGGTTGCAACCGCAGTTTCACCAGCAAAGCCAGCTTAGAAGAGCATGTCCGGTCTGCGCATCTGGGATTGGAGTCAAAGAGAGTTATTCGCAACAAGAAGCGCAAGGTTGAGCAACAAGCTGACGATGCCGAGAACACTGAAGGGCAAGTGCTTAAGAAGCGGAAGCCTCGTTCAGACAAAGGTGTCAAGAAGGCTTCAGTCATTGCTGATCTCACTGGTTACGCACCTGCGCAGAGTATGCCAATTCCTGGCGGCGAGCCATTCTGCGAAGATGCTGATCTCGGAAATGAAATGGATACTGAGGCGGACGACAAACTTCTCACCGGATCAATGGTCATGTGCGGCGATCAGATCTACCACTACGGAAGCTCTTACCATTACCCTTCTGGTGAATACCCGACAATTGGTGGAAGGGATGCCGCAACTATGGCGCTGAACGACGACAAGGCAAACATTGGATCTTATGACACCGACATCACTTTTGGTCAGTTCTTGCCTGACGGTGCTATGGACTATGAGGTTGACGACAACTTCTTCGGAACATTCGAACAAGACAGACAGTCTGCCTTCAGCTATCCGGCACCACCCCCATACTAATTGGTGTGCTATTACGATTCGAGGATGATTTTTTTCTTTTTCTTTCCAATTCGAGCAGACGACAAGATACCCCAATACAGCGTTGTGTGTTTTTTCACATCTTCTTCCGATCATCCGGCGAAGATGGGCGAGATTGATGTGATTTCAATGGTGTTTATGATAACTATGGGATGATGAGAACTTTTCGAGACTGAGCGAGGCGTTACCAGGACGGGAAAAAACAATCCATTGCATGGTGTATGGGGAATCAACCAAAAAGTGAGCGGTTCCAGTTACAGGCTGCCACGGGCATGCAATGGCACAGCAGACGGAGTTTTCTACTTGGGACACCAAAAGGTCAATGGAAAAGTGAGCTGCTCTAGCATTAGAATGAGCCAGATCTGAGGCAGATGAACTGACCTCACAACAAATGAAAATATTCAAATTAGCTGTTTTTAGGTCTCTTTCTCGTGACCAACCCTTTTCAATGTGCTCGCATCCGATTTGCAGTCCAGTGCGGTGAATTGATGGCGCTCAAAGGAGGAGCTGAAAACCTCCTATTACGGTTTCGTGTTCTGGTTCAGCCGCACCAGGCTGCCATACAGGACGACCAGAATCCAGAAGGAAAGGCGTTGATATGCACTGACTGAATGTTCGCGCCAATACTGTTCTCTGTCTTGCTCCTTCTTCTTACAATGGCTAGCTGACGTACGTTGTGTGCAAGCAGGTGTTGCGCGTACCCGGTGTTCTGTTCTTAAGGTAACACCACCTCCGCGCCCATTCTGACTTCTCTGAGAAACCATTCTACGGTATCACCGAGAGAATCACTTACAACAACATTTGTCCTGTGTCGAACGATTGCACACAAACTCAAGATGTTGACGCCAGAGGGCACGGAAATCGGTGCACGCATCTGGCATCCGATCAGTACAAGCAGTACCGCGGCGACAACGGCAGTCAGCAGTCCGATATCAACGAGTCAGCAGAGCAATATCATCAGCGACACAGTAACAACAGCAGTCTCTACCACAGTCACGGGCTCAGTTTCGAGCATACTTCCATCGCCAAGTGCTGGAGCATTGGACCAGCATTCATCCTCATCCTCATCCTCATCCTCGGGCCAGTTGAACGGTACCAAAGTCGGCATCATTGTTGTCACAGCCTCTGTTGTAATTTTGCTGGTGCTGTTCGGGATGGTTGAATTGTTCTTGAGAAGACGGCGGAAACTGAGGTATCTGAGGCGGAAAGAGCAAGGCGATAAAGTGGGAGAGGAAGATGATGGTCTAGAGGGATGGCGATGTCTAGGATGAGGGGATGGGCGGCCAGGCTTTACGAGATTTGCAGAAGGCAGGACGCCTTTCTTGCGGTCTGGGCTTCGTGCGCGAGAAGGGCGAACAATCAGCCTGGCATTAGATGTACATACGCAGTGCCTCACTGCCCCGGACATCAATGAGAAGTCAAGAAGACGAGACTGTAATAAAGCCAAGCCTACAGACCCGGGAGACCCTGTGAGTCAGTGCCTTGTGATCCCAAGCGATATAATTATCCGGGGACTGTCAGGTCCATAGTCCTTCTGGTTGGCTGGAGTTTTCGGGTGATAAGCACAGCACGGCACAGCAAGCAGCTAGCTGATAAGTAGACGTGGTAGAGTACTAACTTACCTTACTGTGTAAAACACCAACTCCTTCCCCTCTTCTTTCACTGCAAGCTTTTTCATCTCACGACACACTTCCCAAGGATCTCACTTCACGTTTCCATCTCCATATCGTCTTCGTGATTCTCGAGACGCGAAGACCCTGGTAAGTGCCAGATACTCTACGTGACTTAACCCAATACCATTGATTGACAAACAAACAGGAAAAGGACATGTAAGATCCAGCTAGAGACCGGCGGCTGGCCACATCACTTAGCTATTCCGAGTGAAGTGCGAATACTGTTTCGACTGCGGTACCTTGCATGAGGTCTTCACTCGCGGTGTTTGCTAGATCAGCCGACATCAGTCAAGAATCATCTTCAGCGCCCACTTGCAAAACTTGCCTTGCATCGTCAAGGGTGACTTCTCCAGTCTCATCATCGAGCTGAGAAGCCAAGATAAGAAACAATGGTTCAGAGAAATCAGCTCCAAACTGATTCCGGTCAACTTCATTACTTCTGTATCCCTTGTCAACGACCCTTCACAAACTTCAACGCCGCCGTCAACCATTGCCGACACGCTGCGACCCACGCCGGAGAATGGTGTGGGCGATGCGCCTGGCTCTTCGTCTCTCCGGCTGCTCGAGACAAGCACAACGCCAATTCATCACGCCACAACATCTGCCGCGACTGTCAGATCGACTACAGCAGTTCTAGTGATCTAGAGATCCATGACGTCGAGGTCCATCACATGTGTACCGAATGTAGGCAAATTTTCATGAATGACAACAATCTACGAGAGGTACCTTATGATCTTACCGCTTGCCACTTAGATGCCAATACGGGCTAACCTTTCTTTAGCACAAACGAGTCCATTTGCCTCTCAAACACGAGTGTTTAGCCTGTGACCGCTGGTTCTCTGAATACTCTGTCATGGTGCTCCATCTTGAGTCTGGAACTTGTCAAAGTGGATTGAACTGGAATGACATCGACGCCGTCGCGTTTGATTCTTGGGGCTACTACTACGACGACTACAAGAATCACGAGAGCGCCGACTGCAAGTACTGCTGCCCATGTTGCGACAATAACTTCCGGTACGTGAGTGGAATGTTGCAGCACGTTGCAAGTCAAGCTTGTGATATGGACCTTGGGCAGGCTATTGCCGACTTTCAAAACACCTTTGCATGGCGCTTCAAAGAATATCGATGTCGGTTGTGAGGGATAGAAGCATGCCAGAAGAGCCGAGAAATGAGATATTGTCGAGATCGTGTACAACTGTCAGTAGGTCACCTAACCATGCGAGCCTTCCATCATATCCTACACGCATTCGAGAGCGGACGCGAATCAGCCTTCGAACTGTGTGATAAATCGCGAAACCCGTATACTGCATTGCCAATGGCCCCTTGGGCATCTCTCATGGATGAGTACTGCGAAGAGTATGGTCTCGGACACCAGCTCTCAGCCGATAAGACCCAAGATGACATGGAACGAGCCTTGTGCATCATATTTCACTGTCTAAGATTGTCCAGATCAAACCATCTGTACGCGGACCTTATCTTGTCACCAACAAGACAGTCCATAGATTGCTGATCACACGGTCGAATGGATGGTCCCTCCCCTACACTGGTGCCGTCGAGACCGGCAGCTACAACCCTTTTAGGAAATAGTTATCATCAACCTTCCGCGGGACTACTCAACGCCTAGAGGCTACATATACGGAAGGTCGATACGGTTTCCACTCCAAGCCATGAAGTGCTATATATCCTAAGTCCTCATGTGCTTCATGGCAAGTGCCGTCATACAACAATAACAAATAACCAAGCCTATCAATTGTGCAAGCAGGCCTATTAACATCAGCAATCTTCCATTGCCGCGAACCCACTACTTCACTTCCTTCACTCACCACATCTCTCCACGATGGGCTCAATGGCACCTCCATTCAGCACCAGGCCCAGTACCACGACCCTACAACGACTTCCAGCAAGCGCTGGCCGCGATGCAATCCTCAAAGCCATGCATGAAGACGGCGGTGTCATCATTGAAGGCCTCCTAACACCTCAACAAGTCAAACAATTCAACCAAGACATCGACCCGGTCCTTGCGAAGATGAACCCCGGCTCCACCCACGACAGCGAATGGACGCAAGCATTCCACGGCGCCAACACCAAACGCCTCACCAACCTCGTCACCCACAGTCCCAGCTTCGGCAAAGAATTACTCGACAGTGACCTCGTCCATGAACTCTGCACTGAGGTCTTCACCAAAGAATCCGGTACATATTGGTTGAACACGGCTCAGGTAATCGAGATCGGCCCGGGGAACAAGGCCCAGGAACTGCACCGTGACCAGATGCAATATCCCGTCTTCACGACGATCGGACCGAACGGGCCTGAAGCGTGCGTCAATTTCCTGGTCGCCCTCAATGATTTCACCGACGAGACTGGTGCGACGCGTGTCATCCCCGGAAGCCACAAATGGCCCAGCTTCGAGTACGACGGCACACCGGAAGACACGGTCCCCGTGGAGATGAAGGCCGGAGACGCCTTCTTCATCACCGGCAAGGTGGTTCACGGAGGTGGTGCGAACAGGCACCCGGATTATCGGAGGCGAGGGCTGGCTTTCTCCTTTCATTGCTCCTACCTCACTCCCGAGGAGGCCTACCCGTTCCTGATCAGCATGGACACCATCAAGACGCTGAGCCCGCGAGCCCAGAAGATGGTGGCTTTCCGGTCCCAATTCCCCCTGCGCTCGCCTGGTTTGTGGCAGAGTGATTATATCGAGTTGGCCCGGGTTATTGGCTTGGAGACTGAGTCCAAAGCATGATGTTTGTATGTCTGACGTGAGGTCGACGCGTTGTGCTATGTGCTTTAGGTTTCTAAGGTTCGGCGTGATTTCGCGCCATCGAAATCCTACTAGTAGTATATAGTATGTCTGATAGCCATTGATATGAGAACGCATGGCAAGAGTTTGTCATAGAGATTCGGATTCTGTATTGAAACATGGTGTCTTTCCCTCTGGTCTTCCATCTTCTCTATCTGTAGTTAGTTGGGACACTCTTGTTTGACTTGTCTTCTGGCGTCGCTCACTTTTCGACCAGGTCAAAATGCAAGGGTGTCGGGTCAAAATACCTCTCTCCCCACTTTCGCCCTGGGCCTTATCTACTTCCTAAAACAGCAGGCATTGCCCTCTGGCTGGGTAAATCTGCAAATCTAGGAAACGCCATCCCGCGGTTATCTGTGATACCATTCGGGCATTTGAGGACTCTTGAACCCATGAGCCTACTGACTACTTAGTAGTTTCCACTTGCAAAAGACAAGAGACAGATAAGCATTCATAAGCTTTCGTTCCGAGGATTCCCACTTGCAAGGTGGGAACAGAGATACCAGGTAGATAAGCCTGACACGGCCACACCAGCACTGCTGCGTCGGGTATACCGTACAACGCGCAAAATAATGGACGATTGACTAACTTCAGATCCCTCTCTGACCCGTCTGGCCCTGATTTTAGCCGAAGATGGTCTCAAGATGGCACTCGGTCATTACATCCAACCAATGTGCCGTAGATTCATCCTTGGTTGCACTGACCGACGACAAGGGCCGTGATCGCTTGTTGAGGATCGAAGAATTATCCAGCCTGAACCAAACCTCCTCCAACAGTGTCTCGACCTTTTTGAAGGAGTCCAGCCCCACGAAATCGGCGTTCGACCGGACGCGTTCTCGAACGAATGAGCGCCAACGATCCACGACATTTGGCCGCATGTTGACGATCGAAAGGACCTGGGTGACTCGTCCTCGCAAGGAGGTCGCGTTTGCGTCGTGAGATCGTTGTTGTTCGGGGTTGGGGTTGGGTTGTTGGTGATATAACGCGCTGCCGCTGATCAGTAAAGCCAGAGTGTGAATCAAGCTCGTCGCCTGGCGCTCTGCGGTGGCTTTCAGGAGCCCTAGCAGGTTAATCGCGATGTCGTAGATCAGTCTTCGATGTTCATCGGGATCCGAGTCTGGTGGGTGGTCGTCGTCTGTTGACTTTCCCTGCGGAGGAGGAGGAGGCGCCATTGCCGTGAATGAACCGGCGGTCCCGGGAACATGGTCTATCTTGCTTTTAGTGCCTAGTTCTGGAAAGCTGCGATACAGTTCCAACAGGGAGGCCAGCTTGTAGGTATAAGCTAGGCATTCCAGTTCTGCGAGTTCATTCTCCGACGCTTTCTGGTCCTTGACTCGGCCGCGTGCTGGAGGCTCGTAGAGGAGAGCGTCACTCTCGATTCGCTTCACTTTCTCAAACACATCGTTCAGCATCGTATCGTACGTATTCTGAGACCAACCCAGCGCCTGTAGGTTGGATATTGCTCGTCTTTGCCTTACGCATATGCCAACACGTGCCATGGTGATGAAGATGGGCGTGCTGACTCCAGTCCATGGATTCGGGTAGATGGGGATATCATTCGATTGATGGCAGAAAGGCTCCAAGTAGTCCGCCGCATTAAGAGGCTGATCCAGTACAAACGCCACCACCGTCTCCATGTAGGCCATGGCACCGACGATGAAACTCGCTTCACGGCCCGTGGTGATGGTGGAGATGTCACTGTCACGGTGCGCATGTAGCCATTTGCCGAATAGTTTGCGAGCGCTCAAAAGATGGCCGATGCCGATATCTTCGGGATCTAGCCATGACTGTGGAAAGCAATAGTGTCAGTTGAGACTCGGACGATTTCGGCCTGGACGACCGGTAAGGGATGAGAGATAAACAAACCGAGGCATTGTAAAGCATCATGACGCCAAGTAGTGCTTCCTGTAGCCGCTCGAGGTAGTTTGAGGGCGGTCCCGAGGGATTCGAGTGGTATTCAATAGTCGAGTCTTGCGCGTCCAGGTTCTCGATGGCCGTGGAGAGACACTGGATTGCTGCAGAATGATATCTCACGACCTTGCGGTGCATGTTTTGTTGGTCGCTCTGCATCCGGTGGACAAGTGCCATGCTGAGAACACAGTTGCGGATCAGTGAAGATGATTTGATGTAGCGCAGAACCAGGTACCGGAATGGATTGTCGGCAGTGTCGAAGACCGAGTTTATACGGCAGACATTCTCGAAATAGTGTCGCAGCAAGATCCTGGCATCTTCATTCCCTTCGGCGAGGCTGTCGATATGAGGGCCATCAGCCGGTTCCTGAGGCTCGTTTATTGAAGACGACATGGCACAGGGTTGAGAGACGGCAGTAGGGATCTGCTCCGACAAAGCTTGCGCAGGCGAATCCAGTGACCATGGAATAGACAAATCGTGCCAGAATTCTTGATCGACCAGTTCAAAGTCCTCGAAGTCTATACCGCTACTATAGCCCATGCCAGCCTCGAAGCCAATGTCGATCGTACTGACGTGGCTGGATGTGAAGTCGACCGGTCTCGAGGACAGCGTGTTGTGGCCAGCTTCCATATCAGGGAGAGATCCATGAATGGTTGGGCACTCCTGCATCACAGAGTTCGGAGAAGCATTGGTCATGAGCTGTAAACAATGTCCTCCAGCATGGAAGTCGACATTATGAGACGGTGGCGGTGGTGGTTGGATACGAGACTGTGTGCGTCTTGATGATGTGCTCGTCGAGGTTGATCTCTTCTCGTCGGCTTGTTGATTGACTTTGAAGATCTCATGTTTATCAGACCATCTCACGGTTGATCGATAACCAGGACAAGACGTTTTGCGACGTTCGCATTGATGGCATGAGGGCCTCGTCTCGTCACATTTCAATCGCTTCATAGTAAGTAATGGCGGCAGAGCCGTTCAGATTGTGAACTAACCCGCTCTTTACACCTGATGCATCCATCTGACACAGGTCAGTAACATGAAAGAGTCCAGGGCAGGATAATGTACTTCTGGATCTTGATGCTCGCTTGTTCATTGTTGTATCGCATGAGTTGAAAGGTGTTTGTGTGAAGAAGCTTTAGGAGACTCTCATATAAATCGGGAGGATGGACGTCGTTCAGCCCGCATACAGAATCCAGCGCACTTGAATACCATGGCGGCATCATGGCGGCAAAGTCCGCAGTATAGTACTCCATCGAGGTCGGGTAGTCAGGTGGCACAGCTGATCGACAGTAGCGACTCTGGTGGTGATAAAGGAGCAAAATCGATGGTTTCCCAGTCTGCGGCTGATATTAGGTTGGTGAGGCGTGTGACACGCATGTGAGGCTTACCTCGACCCATCAAGTTTCCAAGGTTTCGAAGCTTGTCGAGGCTTATGTTGTGATCATCCTCTTCCCGCGTGAACACCACCCTTGACCGCCCCATTGTCAATGCTACTCATCTGCATGGGACAGGGGAAGGCAACATCACCACTGAACAAATGAGGTGGGTCATTCGCGCATCACCCACCAGTCTCCGAAGCTCGTATTGTTGGAGCCCAGGCCCATGCGACCACAGTGAGGCTGAAACTACCAAGGTACCCTCGTACCCTGGGAGTGCCTGGGTTACCCGGTCCAACCCATTAATAAGTACGAGCGATTCCCACACGTAGCTTCTTGCGACATTCGGCGCAACGCTGCTGGTGCCGATCTCTGTCCATGCCATCGTTCAAGGCCGTCTTCTGGCCATCGGCATTGCTGTACGGAGAAGACTCACCACCATGGCAACACCAGCAGGGATGCCGCTTGATGAATACCAACCACCTAACTGGAACCCTCTTCTACCGCCGCATACCATCCGTGTTATCGATCTTGCATGCGGCGCTGGCGATGATCCACTCAGTTGCACCTTATTGAACATCGCACTTGAACAAGTCGCAGGCATCTACATTGCCCTGTCATATGCTTGGGGTGGCCAAGATCTTACGGAGACCATTGAGTGCAACGGGTTTGCTGTGCGAATAACCAAAAATCTACATTCGGCGCTTCGGAGACTGCGTCAACCACAAAGAGTGATCGCCATCTGGTGTGATGCTCTCTGTATCAAACAGGGCAATGATCCAGCCTCGCTGCTGGAACGAAGTCAGCAGATTCCGTTGATGGATCGTATATTCTCCAGCGCGCTTCTGGTTGTTATCGATCTCGGAGATGACGACGGGAGTCTTGATCAAGCAGTGGAAGGCATCAATGCGATCGTACGTACCCCTCTGGAACGAAGAGCTCGTTGTCATTTGGAGGCAGAACCACAGAGGTTCCTTGAGCTACCCGAGTTCACCCACCCTATGTGGCTAGCACTGGATAATCTCATGTCGAGACCCTGGTTCCAACGAATCTGGTGTGTCCAAGAAGCAGTTCTGGCACGCGATATCCGCGTAACGTTTGGCCGCTATTGCCTTACTTTCGAAGCCCTAGTCTGTGCCGCATGCGTATATCTAGTGGTTTCACATGTTGCGGCACGTACCTACCAGAATAGGTGGTCAAGGTCACGATCTGCCACAGCGGTTGAGTGTTTGATAGCAACGAACGAGAAAAGGAGAGCACGAATTTCGCATCCAGACAACTACCGAGTCTCCCTGTGTGACCTGATCAGGTCGACTATGAGCCAACACAGCACGGATATCAGAGATCGTGTTTATGCCCTCTATGGTATGGCTGGACGTCAAATTGCCGCTGACTTACCTGTGTCTTATTCTGAGTCAGTTGATGAGCTGAGCCGCCGTGTCTCGGATTACCTGCTCCGTAATGGAAACGGTACATGGATGCTAGTCCACGCTGGAGGCAGTACTCAAGGTCGTCCCTCATGGACTATCGATCTGAGTAATCTAAGCACACGATACGATGCGGATCCTCTGCTATCCACTGTACAGGCTGCTGGAGAGAGTACTGCATATGAAGCGGGCGGTAAGAGTTTGGTCCATATGCAAGTGGGTGCTAACGATGACTACATCAAAGTACGGGGGGTGGTTGCTACGAAGGTCGTGTCGATGGCGAGAGTCCTCGATGTTCGTGCCGGGAGAACTCCTGGCCAGCCCGGAAATGTGGACATTCCTCCTCAATATATCATGTCTTGCATCATGTGGTTCTACTCAGTCCTTGTTAGGACCGAAAGAGCATCACCTCAAGCCCCCGACGCCTTGTGGCGTACGCTCGTGGTTGACTTCAACCCACATAATGACGACTCTCATCGCAAGCCTAACGGCCGGGTTCTCCCTGGCTTCCAAGCATATTTCGACGATCTGCTCACCTACATCAAGAGGGTTGTCAATGCAGACCCTCCAATTGACATCAACACCCTTACTACTACTGGGTTTGAACAGTATCATGTTCCTTCGTCGGCGATGAAGTTTTGGATTGCAGCGGTTCCCTCTTTGGCCGAGCGACGACTTGCTCGAACAGAGTCGAATGGGTTTGCGCTCGTTCCGGAAACAAGCATCATGAATGACATTATCGTGGTGTTCCGAGGGGTTGCATTGCCGTTTGTGCTAAGAAAACATGGAGACGGCTATCAAATCGTCGGTGTTAGCTACGTACATGGTCTAATGGATGGCGAAGCTTTGGAACAAGGACTCGAGGAGGAAGATTTTCTGCTCCGATGAGGAGAAACCGCGAGCCGGCCATCTGACTTTGGTTCTTGGTCGCACCCATGAGTGCAGGAAGGGTCCTGGTACAAAGACGTGTGGTGGTGCATTAGAGTTGGTCGAGGTGTAAGAGGATGTAATGTAGCCCTGGTGGTGCAGGAGTGGTAATGAGTGACATCCGTCTCGCCGTCTTTGCATCATAACACGTGCATCTAATCTCTGCAACTTTTTTTCTTCGCAAGGCCTCAATTGCAATCAGTCAACACTCCTTTCAATTTCTGGCGTTTCTTATGTTATGGCTCTGATAGCAGAGATTTCCTGAGAGCACCTCTCCATGGGTCTTTTCCACCCTTTCAAGCCCGCAGACTCTACTGCTGGCACGTAACCTGTCACCACCACCCACCAGCGCGATGACTTCCGCTGCACCAATTCGAACACCTGCGTTTCTCACTCGCTCATTGATCTTCACTCCTTCTCACATTAATCATCGTGCGGGCAAATCCTCTCGTCGCGATCCAGCCCTTGCTTACCGTGTCCTTTTAGCACTCAAACCATACATCCGTCGAGGTCTCGATCCATACAAGCCACACGCGAGAAGTCTGCATTCCTCTCCGCGTCGTGCTGCTGCTGCGACTGCAAATTCTACCGCAAACACGGCGTCGTCTGCTATCCCTCATATTTCATTACACATTGCGGCGTCCTCGAGTGGCAAGGGCCGCAAATTTCGTCCCGAATCGAGTACATTCGACTACATCCCCAGCAACACTGACGGGCTGGGCCACCAGCAAGGGTCGACTATAGAAGAGAAGAAATCACGACGTCCTGACAGTGGGCAAGATGCATATTTCGTTGCACGTGTTGGACAGGATTCGGACATCACAGCCTTCGGCGTTGCGGACGGCGTAGGCGGATGGACTGACCACGGGATTGACCCGGCTGACTTCTCCCACGGCCTTTGCAGTCACATGCTCGAGACGGCTCTGTCATGGTCACAAGAGGAACGACTCGGCCCCAGACAACTTCTAGAGATAGGCTACGACAAGGTCAAGAATGATCCTGCGATAAGAGCAGGAGGTACCACAGCCTGCGTCGCTGTCAGTGAACCAGATGGACGCATGCGTATTGCCAATCTGGGCGACTCCGGATTTCTTCAACTGCGACTGGGCACCGTCCACCATTATTCCAACCCGCAAACACATGCCTTCAACACACCATACCAACTGAGTATGACGCCGCCAGAGATACTCGCTCAAGCCATGATCTTCGGCGGCATGCCTTTGGCCGATGAACCCGAAAAGGCGGATCTGGCAGACCATATGCTTCGCCACGGTGATGTTCTTGTGCTGGGGACGGATGGCGTTTGGGACAACCTGAATTCTCAGGATATTTTGTCAATTGTATCGAAACAGATGCGTAGGTTTGGTGCGTGGCTGAGATCACCGGACCAGGGATATTCCATTTCACCCATGCTGCCGGAGCTGGTTGATCGATCGCTCGGTCCTCAAAAGCACAAATTACCAGGCACGCTGCAAAGTGTGCTGGCTGCGGCCATTGTGGGTGAGGCGAAAGCAGCGAGTCTCAGCGCGAAGCGTGACGGGCCATTTGCCAAAGAAATGCAAAAACACTTCCCATACGATCCGTGGCACGGTGGGAAGGTGGACGACATTGCTGTTCTAGTGGTCATTCCAGTTGACCAAGCAAGGGCACGAGAGGACAAGGCGAGCCTGAAGCCCAAGCTGTGATGTGGATATTTTGGCAACACACCGGAGTCAACATGGAATGATCTGAAGTCATGGTAGTATGGGTTTACGGTTCTGTATCTGTATTGTTTTTATACACCGTCAACATATAGCATAGCACGGCATAGCGGCAGGCTTTTTGGTTTAGGCATGGCATGGCATGGCATAGAATGGTGGTCGAACTTTGGCTAAGTCTTGAATCGTATCAGTCAGTTTGTATTCAACACTTTGTCATACCGTAGTAACAAGTGATATGGAATTTCGAGCAAGATTGAACTGGTGTGAAAACATGTATTTTCCAATTTTTTGCGAATCTGTACGGAGTTGGCACAAACCTAACGAAGAACATGACCATGACCTTTCCAAGAGCATGAATTAAAAAGACCCCTAACCTCCAGCAACCTCTCCCTGGAGCAACAACACCACTCCGTGGAACCCTCCCTCACGTCGCCCGACGCCTCAACCCGACATTATATCCCAACGGCTTTCTCAGGAACCCTTCCCTCGTCTCCATGGGGCCGGCATGCTCGTCGCGGAACTCAAAGTTCCTAAAGACGCTGGCGACGATACACTTGAGTTCCATCTCGGCGACGTTCCGGCCCACGCACGCCCGGGGCCCGGTGCTAAAGGGGATAAACGCGTCCTTCTGCCTGGCCGTGATCCTCTTGTCGCTCCAGCGTTCGGGGACAAAGGCATCCGCATCGTCGCCCCAGATCTCCTTGCTGTGGTGGATCGTGTAGGCGGGCACACTGAGCGCCGTGCCGGGCGGGAAATGGTAGCCGTCGATCTCGATGCCGCGGGGTTGCGGATTCTCGGGCGTGGCGCTGGGCACGAGCCGCGGCAGGCCCAGGCTGCTGGTGCTGTGGATGCGCATGGTCTCGTTGATGACCCACTGCACGTACTGCAGGTCCTTGACGGCGTCGTAGGTCGGCACGCCCGGCGGGATGTGCGCGTCGAGTTCGGCCTGGAGGGTTGTCAGCACGCCCGGCGTGCGGATGACGTGGTACAGCAGCGCGCAGGAGGTGTTGCTGGTCGTGTCGGAGCCGGCGATCAGTTGCGTGAGGGCTTCGGCCGTCAGTTCCTCGCGGTCCAGGGACTCGCCTTTGGCGTCTTTGCCTTCCATCAGCCGCGCCAACAGGTCGACCCGGTCCGTGTTCGGGTTGTCGAGCCGCTGCTTGACGCGCGCGATCGCAATGCCCGCGAGGTTCTCGACGGCCTCGACGCCTTTACTGAAAAACGGGTCCGGCATGTGCTTGGCCCAGGGCTTGAGTTGGGGCAGACAGCCCAGTGTCCCGGACACTTCGCCGCGGCGATTCAACACCTCGATGGCCGGCGCGGACGAGGGCGGCGCGTCCGGGCTCAGTCGGATCTCGGCGTAGTCCTTCTCGCGCTCGAGCATGCCGAAGGGCGCCCCGAAAGCCAGGTCCCCGATGATGTCGAATGCCAGGTAGTTGAACCAGTGCAGCGCGTCGATCGACGCAAACCCCGTCGACGGGTTCTTGCGCGTGTCGCTGAGCTTCGTCCATTTCTGCACAAAGAGTTCCAGGTTCGCGTGGATGTACTGCTCGAACTGGCCGATGGATTTGGCCGAGAAGGTGTGAGACACGACTTTGCGTTTGCGCGTGTGTTCGGCCCGGTCGCGAGTGTTGAAGAGTCCGCGCCGGATCGAGACGAAGGCGTCGTAGTATTCACTGATTTCTTTTTGTCAGAGATCGGGTTCTCGCCCCTTGGAAATTATAGACCGTCTGTGTGTAAATTGGAAAGGGATGAGAACGCTACCTTTTCAGAAAACCATTACCGTGTCCGTAGATGGTGTTGATGGCGGAGTCGTCTGCGATGGAGACATGGTTAGGCTGTATCCGTACAACTTTGCCGTATTTCTTGTGCAGGGCGTCAACGGCAAGATATCTGCGTCCTCGTCGACACTGGTACATCAACCAAAGGTTGGAAAGAGCTGCTGGCAAGGGACCAGGGACTTTTCGAAGACTCCAGTTCCGGAGATATGGAAGAATATAGTACAGGACCGGTAGGAGGAGAAGTGCCCAGGGGGACACGACTGATGAAAGAAACATCTCAACAAAGGTGCACAACAGCTCGGCTTCGACTCAAACAGGACTGTACCGACTGGACGACCTGAAATTATATCCGGATGCGAATGATTGACATCCTCTTCAACATCAAAGAGTGATAATGGCTGCACTTATATCAGATCTTATGGTTGACCTCGCGGGACGTCCGAGACGCCTGGCCGAGTAAAATGCGAGGACAGTAATTGGTGCCCACACCGACGGTGATGATGGCAGCTCAGGCAGGGGACGGCGGTGCTGGACGGTCACGTCGTTGAGAGTCGGTAAGCGAAGACGGGAATGGGAAAGGAAAATGGCAACGAAATGATTGGAGAAACTTGACAGAAAGCTGGAGGTGTTTTTGTGGATTCTCCATATTCTTGGAACCTCTTGGGTCTTACTGAGTACTTGTGGGTGGCTTGTGGTGCTTCTACCCCGCCATCATCCACCATCTCTGTCATCCAAGTCATCCGGCTATGCCCCGAGCGACCGAGGAGTAAGGAGCCTGGTGAGCATCAAAGAGGATGACGGATCAGAGAAAAATGACCACGATGATCCATCATCTAGCCTGTCACAGTGCCTGCGTGCCTGTGTGCCTGTGAGACTGTCCCCCCAGCAAGGCCTAGTAGTAGCCCAACTCCAGGTCCGAACGTCAGCACCATAATCTGTCCCCTAGCCGATATCTCTCCCGGACAGTGGCTTACTGAAGCATTCGATGCCGGTTCACGCTTCCTTCCCGCATGCCAGATTCCCGACTTCGTATCCTTTCAAAGGCCCGAATCTTGTCCGGTCGCGCCATGACATCTTGTATTGTACATACGGATGTCAAGGCGAAGTCAGTGCTCTGGACAACGGCATTGGTTGGGAGTTGTGAGCATTAGCATGACGAGCAACGTTACTCTCGGATTGCCATTGCTGGTGGCCTCATACGGTTTCAATGAGCCAGGGGTCTTTCGTCGAATTCCTGAAACAGATCAGATTACTCGGTACTTCTGCAGTAGTTTCAGTGCACCATCTGTTCCGTAACCAGCTCCTGCAAAATAAAGGTCAGCCTTAACCATGTAAGTGCGCCCCACTGGCTGTTCTTACCGGAAAGCTTTCACTCAAGCCAGCAGCGCAACGCTCCACGTCCTCGACCAAGCCTTGAACATTATGATCCCATTCGCGGAGATCTCGAGTCGGTCCACGAAGTTCAACTCCAGGGACAGTTTCAAACACAATGACACCAGCAATCTGATCAATCTCGCCTCTTAGTCTTCCCTGCTCGACCATTCGGGCAGCATAGTCTTCGGCCTTTTCGGCTGCAGTTTCGTCCTTGCTATCCTTGAGCCCGAGGATCTTGGCAAGAGCGGCAGTAGTAATGTTTTCGTAAAGTCGGCTAGCCGCGAGCAAGTTGTGTTCAGTGACAGCCTTGCTTAAGACAGTGCTACCGTCGGCAGTTTTGGCGAGTTGGTGTGGTGCTAATGTCGAAGCAAAGACTTCCACGTCGGCTGGAGACAACAAGCGATCCAAGAACATGTTTTCCAAGATCCCATACTCTTCAGTTTCTGTTGATCTCTCATCTTTGTAGAGTTTGGCCAACGTACGACTTCTGTGTGGACCTGCAGGGGCAAGGATCGCAGTCTTGATAGCAGCAGACAAGGCTCGTCGTCGGTCGTCTTCGTCGGTCATGGTGTTGAAAGAGACGTTGAGATACTCGGCGGAAGCGTTCAGAAAGTCTCGGCGTGAGTCCATGATGCGCGCCTGGGAAAGCTGGTATAGCAATCTCAAGTCGGGCGAATCCTTGAGTACCTGTGCAGCTGCAGCCGAGTTCTTGATCTTGTTCAGCGCCGTCTCTGCGGACACCGTGTCGTCGTCTTCAAGATAATATCTCACAATCTTCACCCATGTTTCCACTTTCGATCGATCTGATACTTGACGTTGGGTCGAATCGAGATGGATGCCCTGTAAGGCTTTGGCAGCAGCCGTGTATTCTTCTTCCGCCTCGTATCCTTGTGCCAATATCTCCCTGACTGCTGCATCCTGCTCTTCATATGATGCTAATTGTGACTGTAGAGCATCCGCAATGTGTTTCCCCACCTTCACTTTGACCTCTGCGGGAACAGACAAGAGAGACTTGATGATGCTCGCAAGTATGGGTCGAATGTTGATGATTCCAAGGGAAGAGGAGAGAACTGCGTCAATGAAAACTATCAGGTTTGCCGCATGTTCGACAGCTGACGCTGGTGGTGCATTGGTCAACTGATTGAGCAGGTCATTGTAGGTTCGGGTCCTGTCCGCGGCCGAACTGTCTGCCACAGACTCTAAAGCTGCTGTCAGCTCCGGAGATGCCATTGATGGATGTCACTGTATGATGGCAACTCGGAGGCGATAGTTAGGTTTTCCAACAACGCCTCAAGAGTGCAGGATGAATCGAATGGATTCTATTCAATGGAAGTGAAGGCGCAGGCAGATTCCGGGTCACGTGATTATCTCCGCCATGCGATTGTCTACACAGTAAATGTCTATCATGGTCTTTGCGGTATCTCATTTCTGTCTGTGATATCACCGCTGCAGTATTCACGCCTCACCGAACCGCCGTCTTGATCATTCAATCGAATCTTCGACGTATGCAGCGTTGGCTCGCTCTGGTTGACTTCATCTGACCCTGTAACGTGAGAAGTCAATTTCGTCCGCTATGACTAGGAGGGAAAAGGCAAGTCAAGGTACAGGTTTATGAGCTCCGGTCTCTGCGGCCTCTGACAAATGTTGTCCGAAGATTGCGGAGTTGTCTCTGAAGTCTCCGCCGTCAGTGCCTAGATCCCATCCATCAAGCATAGCATCCCAGTCTTGTTGGAAGAGAGGCAGTTCCGGCATGCCTGCATCGGGGGACGAGAAGCTGGCCTGGAACCAAGCGGGCACCAAATGCTGTGGTAGAGCATGCGTCGAGGTGGCTGGGGGAGGACAGGCGTGACCTTGCAGGACCGACTCGTTACCCACGCCATCTTGAGCCAGGACCATGCTGGCAATTTGGTAGAAGATTCGACAGGCACGATACAGCTTGCCAACTCCAGGACTCATGTCGGCTACACTCTCCAATCCACTAACCACCGCTTTCAAAAGCTCGAGATCTGCCGCATTTCGGTCGGCAATGGTGTTCCCGAAGACCACGATATACGGGATAAATGGACTCCACAGCATTGTCCAATGGACGAAAAGATGCCATTCATTTCTTTCGCGATACTTCAACGTATCCCATGCATTGTTGTGCATAGTCACTGCTTCGCGAGCAGACTGAACTGCAAGATCGTTGAATTTAAGAGGATGTGGTGGCAAGCCGGACGGAAGCGGGTCAGCTGGAATCATCCGGTAGATGAGCGTCAGAATTGATGCCAGGCAGATCCGACTCGAGGACAAGTTTTCAGAGCAGGCTTCTGCAAATGGTTGCCCTTCGAAGTCGATCTCGAAGTAGTCCTTCATCTCGAGCAGTTTAGAAGCCAAGCTCCGAGCAAGCTGTGCCCTCAGCTCAGGAGGTTGTCTTTGGGCCCGAGCACAGTATAGTTGCTCGTAGATTTGCCCTTGAAGCTCCCCCAGAGATATCCAACCCAAGTACATCCGGCCGAACGGCCCATCAAGCTCCTCCGGGATTTTCGGCCATTCAGTAGTGATATCATAGTCTTGAAGGCTGGGGGACCGGCCGAGATTGAGCGCCATACATCGATCAATGGCATAGATGAACCAGAAGAGAAGCCTTTTCTTAGTTGCTTCAGGCGCAACGGAGTAAGCTGGAAGGCGATGGTATCCTGCATCCTGGACCATTCTTGTAGCTGTCGTGATGAGTGCCCATGCAAGTGACGGACGTGAGAGTTCCAATGCCATCATGGCCTATAAGGGTGTGTGAATTAGCGAAGTTCATGCACAAGCAAGAACAGTGTGAGAAGGAGTACTATTCGGAGCGAAGAATTCCAAAAATAAGATCTTTGAACTTACCGCAAGGAGAAGAGCCTCGATGCTCTCATAGTTCGCCTCCACGTATACTCGCATACTTCGCATAGCAGTCTCGGCGTTCTTACTGCACGTGGCTACACAGGCTTCAATCTCGATCGGACCAAGCTGGAGTTCTTTGGCGGTGTCCTTCTGCATCTGACGGAAAAGTAAGAATAGCGAGACATGAACGGTAACAAATGTGGCGATGGTGTAGTCTTCCGTGGGAAAATAGATCTTCTGGCATAGATCTGAGAGGCGACTGGCGTCCATTGCCGGGTATTCGTAGAAAAACTGGAATGGATGTGCTGCAGCTAGATCAGCATTCGAACGCCGCATACGGTGGGTTCTTAGGCGATAAACGGCACTGTCTGAGAGATACCTTCCCAGATGACGAGACGAGGCCGACCCCGTCTCCTCCTCAGGAAGAGTGACAGAATGCTGGCAAAAGACGATGGGCTTCGAGCAACATACAACACCAGAAATGTCCACAAAGGAATGCTGAACGCGCGTGACGATATTCCCAATTTCTCGTTGGTGGGCATGATCAACCTACATTTACAAAGTCTCAATACTTTGAGGACAGCTTGCATTGATGGGAGTTCCAGGTTGGCGAGCTCAGGGTAATGCACTGCTTCTTGCAAAGGCTTGTGTACAGGGATGGCACCAGTTCCATCGGAACTGGCCGACTTGTCGTATAGGAAGCTCCTCAGCGTGGCAACTGCAGCAGATACATCTCCTGCTGAGCTGGGAGTATTGTTCGCAAGGCCCAGGCTCCTTTCAAACGCCTGCGTGACGTCTTTCGACTGAGCTACAAAGGATGAACTTCCTGCAAAATCAGGTTCTCTTTCAGCTGGTTGACTGTCGCGAGGGCTCGGTACAGCGCCTGAATTCGTCTGTGGCGAGGCCTGAGGTCCACTCTGTGCTCTCACAGAAGCCTGCAGGATCTTCTCGAGACTAGCCAATCGATGGTTGACGTTTTCGATTTCACGTTCACTGAGTGAATCAAGACATGGTAAGCAAGAGAATGCGTGTACTGTTTCTGGACCACGGACACCCGCGGGCTAGATTGTGCTCACTATCTTCCAGAGATGATTATGCGCTGTCGCTTTTCGGGATTCCGTTTTGTCGTGCGGCATGTTACTTGGGAACTCTGGCAACTTGAACATGGTGTCTTCCGGTCACATCGAATCTGCAACAAGATGCTTCTCAATATTGCGATATTAATCCAGGAGGCCCGACGTGCTTGCATACCTTTCGAGCTCGACAACTATCACACTTGCGATGTGTTAGTGATGGGATTGAACTGACATGGAGAGAGGAAGGGCATCGTACTGCAGGTACCACTTTCAACGCGTCGCCCTCACCGTCAGACTGGCTAGCATCGGCCATCGTACCAAGGGTGCAATTGCATTCTCACCAATTCCGAGACAAAGCTCATTACTTGGAAAATGCTCTGATGTTGGCCCGGTATGTTGTTGTTGTCGGTGAAGTACTATCTTGGTAGTAACATGAGTCCGGCGGCCGCGGGAACCGAAATCCAGACTAAAACCCGCTTATGTCAGCCAAGTCCAAAGTCTTGACGTCGACATCTTGGATTTCTCGTGTTCTTCGCCTATCGCGTCTCATGATACCTCCGTATACGAATACTTAACTGGCGCCAGTCATTACGGCCAGATGGAGCCTTGCTTCACATCTCGGGACGTTCGGTCGTGGCTCCCGAAAAATGGGTGCCTGCTCTCATAGCACTTGAGAAGGCCAGTCCCTTGGTCTCGGTGAGGGCAATATATATTGCTTGGTTGTCTCAACGCTCAAATACCCTCCTTGAGCCTCTGCTAGTTACCCTAGGACTTCGCATACAAATTCGTGGAAACAGTACTGAGCTGGAGATTCTAGCTTGCATTCGTTCCTGTCCTCTTGAATGGCTGACGATCCTGAAAAATCAAGATCAAGCCAGGATGGCTCGAAGTCATCCTCACCAACATCCGGAGAAAAGGAGCCTGAAGGCAGCATCAAGGATTACCTGCGGATTTTCAGATATGCTGACAAGTACGATTGGATTCTCAACAGTGTCGCCATTAGCTGCGCCATCGCGTCGGGGGCTGCACTTCCATTGATGACCCTGATCTTTGGCAGCTTCACCAACAAGTTCAATGGCTATAGCACAGGCAATGGAAGCCCCGAAGCGTTCAAAAGCCAGGTCGACTCATTTGTCCTTTGGTTCATCTACCTCTTCGTTGGCAAATTTGTTGTTACCTATATTTCGACGGCAGCCATTACGACCTCAGCCATACGAACCACTCGAAATCTCCGACGAGCATTTCTCGAATGTACTTTGCGACAAGAAGTCTGGCATTTTGACAAGCAAAGCAATGGTGCGATTGCCACACAGGTCACCACCAATGGAAATCGGATACAGTCGGGCATTGCCGAAAAGCTCGTCTTCACGATCCAGGCCCTTTCAATGTTCTTTGCCGCGTTTGTGGTTGCTCTGACCGCTCAATGGAAACTAGCTTTGATCACCATGTCCGTGATTCCTGGCATCTTTTTGGTCACCGGCATCTGCATAGCGATTGATGCTGTTCAGGAATCCAGAATTACTCGGATCTACTCCCGAGCCGCTGTCCTCGCGGAAGAAGTCTTGTCCTCTGTCCGGACCGTTCATGCCTTCTATGCACAGGAAAAGATGGTCCAGAAATATGATCTCTTCCTTCAACAAGCACACAAGGAAGGCAACAAGAAATCGCCAAACTACGGCGTGTTATTCTCCTTTCAATACTTCTGCATCTACTCGGCTATTGCACTTTCGTTTTGGCAAGGCTTCCGCATGTATCAGAGCGGTGAGGTATCGAATGTCGGAAACGTCTTTACTGTCGTCCTTTCGGTGACCATAGCCGCGACTTCTATTTCGTCGTTGGCTCCACAGATTCAGTCATTCACCAATGCTGCCTCTTCCGCCGCCGAACTGTTCACCATCATCGATAAGCCAACACTGCTAGACCCTCTGGATCCGACTGGGAAACAGCCCGCAACCTGTCACGGACAGATTGAGGTCCAAAATTTGGCATTTGCGTACCCATCCCGTCCATCCGCCCAGGTATTGCGGGACTTCACCATATCCATCCCGGCTGGCAAGACCACGGCTCTAGTCGGGTCGTCAGGCGCCGGCAAAAGCAGTCTAGTTGGACTACTTGAACGATGGTATTTGCCAAGCTCAGGAAAGATATTGCTCGATGGTGTCGAACTGGCTGAATACAATGTCAAGTGGTTAAGAAGTCGGATACGTCTTGTTCAACAAGAGCCTGTTCTGTTTCGAGGCACAGTTTTCCAGAACATTGCCAATGGGTTCGTGGATGAACAGAGGGAATTGCCTCAAGAGAAACAAATGGAGCTTGTGCGAGAAGCTTGCAAGGCGAGCAACGCCGACTTATTCATCAATGAGCTTCCGCAAGGCTATGACACCGAACTCGGCGAGCGAGCAGGAACCTTGAGTGGTGGCCAACGACAGCGAATCGCCATAGCCCGGAGTATCGTATCGAACCCAAAGATTCTCCTGCTTGACGAGGCCACAAGCGCACTGGATCCGAAAGCGGAGAAGATAGTTCAAGATGCTTTGAACCGAGTTTCGAAGAACCGGACAACTTTGGTGATTGCACACAAGCTGGCGACAGTCAAAACCGCAGATAACATTGCTGTCATCTCTCAGGGGAGGATTGTCGAACAAGGCACGCACCACGAGCTGATCGAACGCAATGGACATTATGCTGCACTCGTCCGTGCACAGGACTTGGGAGGAGATGAGAAGGAAGAGAACGACAAGATATTCAACGAGAAGAAAGCGCTTGAAAGCTCGGGAGAGAGAATTGCCCTTGAGCGGACTCACACCGATGCCCCGTCTCAAGCCGGAGATCCTGAAAAGCAGAAGAGACCAGTTGGTACTCTAGGCTATTCGCTTTTGCGATGCATTCTTATCATGTTCTATGAACAAAAGAATTTGTACTGGTGCTTTCTGCTGTCGACAATTGCTTGTTGCATTGGAGGGGCGACCTTCCCCGGACAGGCTCTTCTCTTCTCGCGACTTTTGACCGTCTTCGAACTGACGGGTCAGGAAGCACGAGACCGTGCAGATTTCTACGCTCTCATGTTCTTCGTTGTTGCTCTGGGGAATCTCGTGGCCTATTTCACTATAGGATGGACGTGCAACGTCATCGGACAAACAGTCACCCACCGCTACAGGTCCGAGATGTTCCAGCAAGTATTGCGTCAAGACATTGATTTTTTTGACATCCCCGAAAACTCTTCGGGGGCTTTGACGTCGAAACTGTCGGCGTTGCCAACTCAGCTACAGGAGTTGATCTCGGCAAACATCCTCCTTCTATTCATTGTTCTAGTCAATGTTTTGTCAAGCAGTGCTCTTGCGCTTGCCTATGGTTGGAAACTGGGCCTAGTGGTTGTTTTCGGTGCGCTTCCACCATTGATTTTGGCCGGCTACCTGCGCATTCGACTCGAGACCAAGCTGGATGCCAAAAATTCCGAGAACTTTTCGGAAAGTGCTGGTCTGGCGAGCGAGGCGGTCACATCGATCCGGACGGTTGCATCTCTGACCTTGGAAAGCCATGTTCTTCAGGAGTACTCAAGGATGCTGCGCAACGTTGTGCTGAGATCGACAAAAGCCTTGGTGTGGACGATGTTCTGGTTCTCGCTGTCGCAGTCTATCGAGTTCTTGGCCATGGCTCTTGGATTTTGGTATGGTAGTCGACTCCTAGCGTCAGGCGAGTACACCACGGGCCAATTCTATGTCATATTCGTGGGTGTCTTGTTCGCAGGCCAGGCTGCAGGTCAATTCTTTGGATATTCCACCAGCCTTACAAAGGCACAAGAAGGTGCCAACTACATCCTCTGGTTGCGGACATTGAAGCCGACCATTGCAGAAACAGACCAAAACAAGGACAATGGACCTGAAGGAGAAGGCCCTATTGATCTCGAGGACGTCGAGTTCCGCTATCGTCAACGAGAATCAGCTCGAGTGCTTCGGGGTATATCTATGTCTATCGCACCTGGGCAATTCGTGGCTTACGTCGGGGCAAGTGGTTGTGGCAAGTCCACACTGGTTGCCTTGCTGGAAAGGTTCTATGACCCAACGACCGGGCGCATCTGTCTGGAGGGTAAAAACATTGCAGAGATGTCACCACGGCTTCATCGGGCGCACATGTCGCTAGTGCAGCAGGAGCCGACACTTTACCAGGGCTCGGTCCGCGAGAATGTCTCATTGGGACTGGACTTCGAGCCATCAGAGGACGAGATCAAAGAAGCCTGCCGTAAAGCTAATGCTTTGGACTTTGTGATTTCGCTACCGGAGGGGTTTGATACTCCGTGTGGGTCTCGCGGCATGCAGTTCTCGGGCGGTCAGAGACAGAGGATCGCAATTGCCAGAGCCTTGATTCGGAATCCACATCTACTGCTGCTGGATGAAGCCACCTCGGCTTTGGATACACAATCGGAACGCCTGGTTCAGGCCGCCCTGGATGAGGCGGCCATGACTCGCACGACGATTGCAGTTGCGCATCGACTGTCCACCATTCGGAATGCAGACGTCATTTTCGTGTTTGCCAATGGGAAGATCGCCGAGATGGGGACACATTCTGAGCTGCAAAGACTCAAGGGGAGATACTATGAGATGTGTCTGGCACAGTCGCTGGATCAGGCGTGATTAGCGTTTCAACTCACCTGTATACAATACTGTTTACTGCGTACATTCGACCTCTTTCCACACTTGAACAGCACCGGCATTGATTAACTTGGTAGACTATGCTCTAATCGTTTATAAGCATCTGCCTAGACTTTCTCATGGTGGGATTGGAAAGTGCCAGCCTACGTTGGCTCAATATCTGGGCCGAGGACCTGGTACTCTAGGTTTAAGATGCCAGTATCATTCCATCATCCTTGTCCAGCCTGGACCCTGGATCTGGGTCCAAGTTGTAGGAGTATCTATCCTAGGGATTTGGATACTGTTACCTCCGTAGATCGATGGCTGATCCAAGCGACCACTCACACAACATGGGATAGATAAGAGAGTAAGCGAGCGATGTAGTAACTCCGCACTTCATCTGAATCAATCCTTCCAGACTTCCAGTGCATCATCTTCGGGCACTGTTTGTTCATCATTAAGGTACCTACCTATGCTTTGCTCAGCAATCCTCAGCTAAACGACGGGACATCATGAGTTGGGTCGGCAGCGTAAGTACTTCCCATACCTACCGATTTACTCTTTGATTTGATGTACTGTCGCCGAATCTATTCGATCCGGCGAGCGGTATCCTGTATCTCCTACGTCGTCCCTCACGGGATAGCGAGACTCAAGGAGCCCAGATATAGCATCCATTCATCCATCATTATATCTTCTCTTAGCAATCGAACACTTTCCACCCTGACCATGACTAACGTCTATGCGGCATGGTGTTATTATAGCTCCTCCTCAAGTACCACAACTGGTGGAATAACACCGACAGCATCCGCACACCCATCCTCACACAGAAGACCGCCAACCTCAAATCCAACAATGCAGATTTCAAACCGCTTCGAATCGGCATCCTCGGCGCCGCAGACATCAATTTCGTAGCCATCGTATGTCCCCTCCTCTCCTCTCCTCACCTCTCTCTCCTCTCCGAAAGGGGCTTGTCTGTAGCCAGTCGAGCAGCGGAGTCTTAACTAAACCTCATGCTTTGTTTCCCTCTCCCTGTCCTATCCTTGTCGATATATCGATGATACGACACCCTTTTCTGACGAACCTCGGGTATTGTTGAATTGTGCAGATCGACCCAGTCTCCACGCATCCCACAGCCCTCATCACCGCCATCGGCGCCCGCGACAAGTCCCGAGCTCAAGCCCAAATCGACGCGTACAAGTCTCTCCTGCCCGGCGACGTCAAAGCCCACGGCTCCTACGATGCTATTGTGTCGGATCCGGACATCGACGCCGTCTACATTCCGCTGCCCAACGGCTTACACCACAAATGGGCTTTGGCCGCGCTGCGGAACGGCAAACACGTCCTGATCGAGAAGCCCATGGCCTCCAACGCCCGTGAGGCCCGGGAAATTCGCGATGCCGCGGCCGCTGCAGGAAAAGTCGCCCTCGAGGCGTTCCATTGGCGCTTCCACCCGGCCGCTCACACGGTGAAAGCCATGGTCCTCAGCGGCGAGTATGGCCCCGTTCGCTCGGTCAACCCGGCCATGGTCCTCCCCGCCGGCATTCTGGGGCAGGACGACATCCGCTTCCAGTACTCGCTCGGAGGCGGCAGCTCGATGGATTTGACGTATGTCTACTCGGCGGCGGCGTACTTTGCCGTGCGTGATGTTGCCTCGGATGAGACGGAATTCGAAGTGCTCGACGCAGAACCACGACTCAACAAGACAGACAAACTAGTCGACGATGCGATGCGCGCGACCATCCTATTCAAGGAATCACCCGGCAACAACAGCAGCACCAGCAGCAGCGGTAGTGGGCTCGAGACCGTGACCGAAACCGAGACGAAGACTACCAACGCCGTCACCTCAGCAGACTTGTCGTTCCCCAAACTCTTCGGCCTGATCCCGCGAATGTGGGCCACCGCCATGGATGTGACGATCCACTGCGACAAGGCGGAGATCTCGTTCACGAACTTCGTGGGACCGTGGATGAACCATGCCATCGTCGTCACGCGCGTCACAAGGGATGACACGGGCAAAGTCACGAGCCGGGCCACTCGCCAATCCAAAACACAGAAATGCTATAAGGGGGGACCGCTGTGGGAACGGGAATGCGAGAACGATGGGCATGGGCATGGGGACGATACTAACGACCAAAAAGTCGTGGGAGAGGAATGGTGGACGACGTACAGGTACCAACTCGAAGGGTTTGTGAGGAAGATTCGCGAAACCGAAAGTGGTGGCGGGTACCAGTACAAAGGGCCCTTTGTGAGTCTGGATGAGAGCGTGCGGATCATGGAGATCATCGATGCTGTCTATGAGAAGGCCGGGTTGCCCGTTCGAGGACAATAAACGCCCCTGACGGGGGAGGGTTTTATATGTATGGATACTAGTATGGCTCTGGCTCTTCTTGTCGACTCGATGCTTTGCCGGCCCGACTAACTAACGTCAAAGAACAGTCCGACTTGTTCTGATCTTGTTCTCAATGCTGAAAATAATGAATGGAAGGACTTCGAGTATTTCGAAAGACAAAAGAATAAGTATTATACTTCGAGTACGCTTAAACGCAGCAAAAGGACACACATTTTCAACAGAACCACAAACCACAAACCACAACTCAAGTGACCACCATCCCAATCCAATCCAAACCAACCACCCAGGAGAATGCATCCTGCGATCCCAAAAACCAGTCAATCCAGAATGTTCATGTTTCATGCTCACCGTGAGCGTCTCATCGCCAAACCCCCCAAGAGTCTCCGCGGAGGCCAATGGCCATGCCATGCCGATCCAACATCAATACTTTCATGTCGTGCCACTTTGCCAGACTACCACGCCGTCCCCTCCTCTTGCGCCTGTCTCAACTTCTCATAGAACGCCAACGGCCACCCCTTCATCTCGTCGTCCTTGGGTAGACAACTCACACCCTCTTCCGCACTAATCTCACCTCTCGCCCTCATAGCCTCCTCCCGCCGTCGACAATACCCGACCACATTCCCAATCACACGGCCCAGCATGTCCGGACTGATCGCCACGGGATTGAGAAACGGATCACCCTCACTCAACAATTCCGCCACGGTGGGTCTAAGACTCTGCTCGCGCGTGAGACACCGCTTGAGCGTCTTGATCAGTCCAAATGGCACGACCGCGCCTCCGATGCCCGTGCCGGGGAAGGCAATCTCAACCTTGGGGTTGGGAATACTCATGATGCGCTCAAACTGTTTCGCGATATGCGCAAACGGCGGCTGCCCGTATGTCATCTGGTACAAAATGCACCCCAGACTCCACACGTCGCTCGGCTTGCCCAGCTTGAGCACCTTTGCTGCGGTGGTTGCTCCTCCTCCGTATCCACTCGCTGGGATGTGCTGCGCGACCAGACTCTCGGGACTCATGTAATTTGGCGTGCCGATCTGGTTCTCCCGATGCACATTGACAGTATCGTCCGCGATCGCATTCGCAATCCCAAAGTCAATCAGCTTCAACTGACCCTTGACCAACAAGAAATTCGCCGGCTTGAGGTCCGAGTGTACGATCCCGTACTCATGCACTGCGGCCACGCATTCGAGCATCTCTTTCCAGTAATGCCGCGTGAACGTGATATCCAACCGCGCGTTCTCCGACTTGAGCTGCTCGTTGAGCATCTTGTTGAAGTCGCTCTCGCCGAGTTCCATCATCACATTGAGCACGCCTTTGTCCTCGTTGACCTCGTAGTCGTACAGCCGAATCACGCGGTCGACGTTCTCCAAACGCTTGAGCAGGTCGATCTCTCCTTTGTACCCGGCGATAGCAGCCATATCGGCGTCTTCGAGGTTGACCCTTTTCAGCGCGAAGATCTTATAATTTTCGGCCATGATGCGGAAGACGCGCGAGGAGCCGCCGCGGCCGATGCAGTCGAGTCGCCGGTACGTCTTGCCGTTGAGCACATAGTGGACGGACTTCTTGTTACGGGAGCCAGCGTTGGAAGTGGCAGCATCGAGGATGGACATTTTCGGCGGAGGCGCGGGGGCAGGGCGGTGTGGTGTGTTGTTCGATTTGGGGGCCAGTGGTTGACGGGAGGGAGAGACATGTTCGGCTGGCTTTTGGTCTGGTTTGGGCTGGTCTTCATGGCATTCTAGGATCGCAGGGGCAGGCTTTGTTCGTCGGAACGTTGGCGGCGGCTCATTTTCTTGATCGAGTGCTGATGCAATGGATGGGAGCGGAGGGATCTTGAAGATGGGATGCCGTTGAGAACTGGAGGACTTGGAGGATCTGAAAAACATCGGAGCTTCTTGAGCGTGTGGTGTTGGCTGAATCTGATGCACTGATGCTGGTCTCGATGACGATAATTTGGGGGATTCTTGTCGTTTGAGTTGTCGTTCTGGAGACGTAACTCTTGGTGATACTCTAGTCGGCTTGATCTGCTTAGGACTGCCTTGCAGAGCGAGCATCTCATCTGGGAAGTCGGCCAAATCTGGCTCTCTCGCCCTTCTACCCATCTCTGTCTCGGGAGTATTGGCTTGTTCGTGATCCTGATTGTCCAAGGGTATCTCATCTTCTTCACTCGGTCGGCGCACCATACCTCGTCTGACTGGTCTGTTACGGAGAGCCCCTCCATGACGTCGAACTCTCATGGTACTCTGAGCTCCATTTTCATCGGGTCTTCTAGGACGTGCTACCGTCGATGGTATTGCGGCGCTTTCCTCCTCGGGGCTGCTGTGTGCTTCTTGACTGGCTGGACTATCTGGGAGACCCCCAGTCTTCGGTCCATCTCCCGCTGATGCTGGCTGAGGCTTCTCTGAATCCGTGTTTGACGGAGGTGATCGTGACAAGCGTTTACCACCACTTACGCGGACGCGCCGTACGCTCGGTGCGGGTGTCTCTGAAGCGTGAAGTGCAGCGTGAATACCAGTAGCTGACTTGTCGTGGATTTTGTACATGAAAGAACCGTCTCTGCCCAGAGTTACACCTGGCCCGGGCCTGAGTCCAGGCCTTGGCCCGGTTGTGACTCGAACCACTCGTGGGGCAGGACTGCCATCCCTCTTTAGTGAAGGACTGGAGGTCTTCAGGATCTCGAGTGGCGTAGCTCTGTTCGTCCGTATTGAAGCGCCTGTTGTCACCGCAGGCTGTACTTGTGGTCCCCAGTTCTCTTTCTCTGCTTCCAATTGTGGTTCGTCTTCGCCCAGTATAGCCTGCGCTTCGGCACTCAATTTGATCGGGGCCAGGTCTTCGTCGTCGGAGCTATCCCCATTCATGTTTCGAGGCAGTCGTGGATTGGCATCTGTCGCCATTGAGAGAGGCAGGGGTTGACCACGGTTCGCTGCGAGGCGTGTTGTTGGTCGGTATTGCGATCGACGCGGGTAGCTGGAGCTGACAGCAAGGGCTGCGGGCGAAGGAGACATGTATGCAGCCATTGCGACGGCTACCGGTGCGTATGAATATTGTCGAGTGAGCTCATTGTCCTGCAGAGTGTTTGGTGTTGAATAGAATGCTTGGATGCTTTGCGCAGGACGCGATCGCTCAATTGGCCAAAATTATTGATACGTTGAATTGACTGGTCCAAAGGGCGTTCACGGAATCGGCTAATCAAACTTCCGTTATTTTGCCTCGTCGTCACAGCAACCGATTTGTCTGTCACGTGTCTGTTCTAATGTGGTAGAAAGAGAATTTGTTACTCCGTAGCGATTGATGAGTGCTGGCAGGTCTCCCTGTGTAATGTCCCGACAGAAACTCAATCATTTCCCTTTGACAATGTCAATCCAACGCCCAGGCCAAACATGCTACGACAAACTTTTCGCTCAAAGGAATCCCATCAAACGGATGCACAATTCGAAAGCTAACCACATGCCTTGTCGGGGAGCTTCCACTCCTCTCAGTACGCGTTTTTCTTCATAGCAACAAGGTAAATCCGGCAAAAATTCCTGCCACGAGGACTCCAAGACCATAGAGCTGACCCATATTGACGATGATCCGGGTTGCAGCCGAACTTCCAGAGCTACCGGCAGCAGTAGTTGTAGCAGCGGCTCCTCCTCCAAAGCCGGTGTACACGACGCTACCGTCAGAAGCAGTCGACGCAGCTGCACCAACTGTCGTGGTGGTCGCCGGCATCGTGGAGATTGTACTTGTGTTTACTCTTGTAGGATTTGTAGCACCGCAGGGGTGGTCTTGAACACATGCTGCTGCGCAGGTATTGTCGTTTCCACAGCTTGCCTGACAGTTGGTGTTGTATTGCGTGCAAATATAATAGGGTAGGGTCTGAGAGTATTCGGAGGTGTTGGGTGAGAGGCCATTTGAACAAACACAACTGTAGCTGAGGTCTGCAACATTACAATCGTTGGCGTCTGTGGCGGCGGAGTTGGTTTGGTCGACACAAATCAAGGGGCATTCTGCTATCTGAGAGGTGCACCACACCTCTGCAAGGGGCTGTCAGTAATGGGGGTCATGCCAGAGTTGAAGTAGAGTGCTCACGTCTCGTGGATAATGGTACTGAGTTGGGATCAATTGTCTGTGTGATGGCCACCTGGGCAAATGCAGCGACAGCCGCGGTGAGGAAGAAGTACTGCATGATAGGCTGAGAGTGCTGGCAATTGAAAAGAAGTGCGTGTACGGAGTATAAGTCTGATGGTGAGAAAGCTCGACGAAGTCAAAAGAAAGAAAACGAATGGCGGCCGAGTCAGTTACACGAAGGTGTTCCCTAGGAAGAGAAGAAGGCAGTGTCTGCTTGGAGATGCACAGTATATGAGTACCACGGACAGCACAGCATAAATAGGACAAGGGTTCGGAAAAAGGGTGGAGGAGGCAGGGTGAAGACATGAGTCCGTCCGACATGCCAGTCCTCGTTTGGCGTCGACGAACGTCCAGGCGAGATTCCTTCCCGCCACTCACCGAGGGCCAGACACGCCAGACTAAGCCATATTGTGTTGAGATAGAACTCGTCTCGGATGACGGTGGCGTACTTTACAGCGGAAGAGGTTGAGTTGTCTCAGAGGTGCGACTTTTCCGTGGCTCTGGGAGGAGTCGAAATATGTCAAGCTTCATGGGCGCAGTCTTCCTCTGGCACCCTCTGGACGTGTCGGGAGCTCAATGCCCAATCGCTGAGGCGCCGAGCTCCATCGACGCGCCAATAGACCCTGGTCGATGACTGACTTGCAGATCGAGGCCCTCCGAAACTCGTCGGATTTTTGGTGACAGTTGAGATGTCGCGTCGGCACAGGCAACGTTGATGAGATGGGTGGATGGACGCGAACATGAGAAGGCAAGCAAGACGCTACACCGTGGAATGGGGTTGGACTTGTAGAATCGAAGTTTTGGTTGCTCCATGAAGCGTTTGTCGAAAGAGCAGCTCATCTCAATGATACCTAGGTAAGCACCATTGGGCGAAGTCGCTGGAAAGAGACTTAGGTAAGCTTAGCGAAGCGCTTTGCCGGAAATGGATCCGTCGATTTTCTGCCCGTCATGAGATGGCCTCGGACACACTGCTTTGACGGCCAGCCTCTCATTCATCTCTCAAAGCACATGCATCAAGCACGCATCATCAAGCACATGCATGGAGAACACTACCTCCACACCCGACACTGACCCAGGGCCAGGGCCAGATCATCAAGAGACCGCGTCCAATATCCCGGGTGCGGCTCGTCCGATCTTTTCGCCGCCACCATATTGGCATCATAGCAGAAATGCTTCATATTCAAGCCAGCTGTCTTCAGAGCGTCCACCCCCAATCATCCTGGAAGACCACACTTTGTCCCACGCCGTCAGTAGAGCCGCTCTTTGGGCAAAATCGATTGCAATCGACGACTATGTCATTGTCCATGGAACCACACCGGGCATCGGATCTTATGTTGTATGGAACTGCAAATTTCAGACGTTAGATGGTGGTCCCATGACCATTCGAAAGCGGTATTCCGAATTCGACGAGCTCAGAAGCAAATTGATCAAAGCCTTTCCGCACTCGACAAACTCATCTCTCCCACCTCTGCCGCCGAAAAGCGCAATCTACAAATTTCGACGGAAATTTCTCGAGAAAAGGCGCGAAGGTCTAGCATACTTTCTTAATTGTGTCATGCTCAATCCAGAATACGCTGGCTCGACTATTGTCAAGGACTTTATCTTCCCACCAGAAAAGTAGGCCTGAGCCCTTGGAACATGGTTTGAGGGGTTTCATTGCTCGACGAAATCTCTCGTCCACGACAAAATTGGACGATGCTCAATCAACGGGACTGCATGGACCAGCAGTCTCAACTCTTCTGGGCATCATGGCCCCAGTTCTTCAGCGACCGGTAACTGTTGCTGTTGGTGTCTTGCTTGGCCTTCTCCTCCTGAGCCAGGTGACGCTTGTTATACGCAGCCACTCTCCGCATGTGCTGCAGATCGTCCTCGTCATATTTGGATGGATCCCTTTTAGGGTTCTTCTTCAAGATCTCGATAATCTTCCTCCCGCTATGGACCTTGTCAGCAGCTGACAAGCAACAAGCGTTCCAAACCACATTTCCAGTAGTCAACATCAACGAGACAGTTGAGGACCCGATCGGCATGGGCAAGTCTAGCTCTGACTTACCTTTCATGACCGATACTTTCCCCCGAGCCATCATCCTTGGACCAGCCCGACTTCTGGGAATCATCTCCTTTCAGCCACTCTTCGAGCTCTTCAGCCGTCATGTTGACCGTGTTGTTGAAGTCTCTGTGTTTTTGTCAGAAGCGGCTTCCATGGCATACGCTGCTTCCTCACTCAATGACATCCTTATCGCTTTTGACCATGGCGACGGAAGCAGTTGTGAACTACCTTGTGAGGAACAGAGACCTGTGGTTCTGGGTTGGACAGGACGACATCCAAGAGAATTTGCCTTGAGATGACTGAAGTACACAACGCGGAGGATTGGTCCTGGTGTCACTCCGTAGAATCCAAAGCTTTGACATGATTGGTTACGTCATGACTTGCCGATGGATTTCGGGGATTTTGGTGGAGTCTGTGCGGTGGGTGTCGAGGTGTCGTGGGTGTTTGGCGAGCGCATCAGCTGTCAAAGTTACACATGGCTGCTAACGGGGTTTCGGATTTGGCGTGGTGTCAAGTCAGATGTCAGTGACGGGCAAGGCTGGGGGTTAGTTATTGCGCGTGATGGCGGTGCAAACTCATCGACTGAGTGGCCGATGGAGCGGTTTCTGCTGAAAGAATTAATTTGCAATTCATAGCACTGCATTCCTGGACTACGCGCTTCCTCCAATGCAAGGGGGATGAGTTGCGTAAGTCATGCAGGAGTCCATTCAAACGTCCCGTACAAGTACTGTGATGGTACTCCGTAGCTGCACGAACTCTCCCTGCTTTGATTCCGATCTGTGAGACTGCCATGTTTCGACTGAGACTGGTTCATGTGTCCCGAGTTTACGAACCAATCTGCACTCCGGAGTCGAGGTCAATCTTAGCAGCCGCAGAGTCCCACAACGCGTGTGGCTGTTGGGAAGTCAAAGGTACGAGTAACGCCTCCGTGGATCGCAGGGTCCAGCATTCGCAGAGATGAGGATTAGCTGGACTTTCATTGCATGGACAATGGGCTACTATCGCATTTATAGTAGCTATGGCTTGCGAAAATCCTGATCAAGTATGAAACAGCGTCGCTTATCAGCCAGGTTGCCAGGACTTTGCATCCTTGTTTTGAGACTTGTTGCTCGTCTCGAGATGTGGAGATGATGTCCGCCGCCCACCTGCGCCGGGCGAGAGTCCAGCACGAGGCCAATCCTTTTCAAGCTCAAGGGCCTGGTGGGTGCCTGAACTGCTAACCGGAACCGTCAGTATGGGCGTCGGGCAGGTTCCACGGGCTTGGGGGAATTGCAGATGATGGGCAGCATGCGGCGCTCTGGTGGTGATCGGTGGCCGATGAAACAAGTGTCATTGGCGTGGGAGAAATAAAGTAAGACCCATTAGGGCCCATCATCACCACTATGGACCTGGGATGGACCCCTATGAGATGCACCTAAATGGCTCCATCAGGGCCCCGACGCCTAAAGCCAGCTCCCGCTAAACTCACGGCGCGACACGTCTGCGACTCTCATCACATTTCCTGTTCTGCCCAAGCCCATCAATCAATCAAATCCTCACTCGGCTCCTTTGTTTCTTTACCTACGCAATTCGTTGTCATTGTGCTTTTCGCAGCCTGCTGTGCTGTACAACACGACGTCTTTCTTTTCTTGACACTCGTTCATCCTATTGCACCCCGACTTTATTCCAATTGATTTCACCCAGGGCCCTCTTTTTTATCCGCTTTCGACCCGTACCGAAGGATCCCCCTGAGTGACGGCCCTCCGCACATGCAACCTGCCTATTTGCATGCATCAAGCTGTCCGATATTCATCTTGCACAGCCTTCCGCAGATCCTCTTGCCTCAATCGACCCGTGCGACTATCAAACATCTTTTCTCCGACTAGCCAGCATACTAGTACTGTCGAACACATGAAAAGCGTCGACGACACCATCTCTCTCTAGACACTGGCGACTTCCCCCAACAAGCAATGCCGTTCTTCTCAAGGGTCTTCAAGAGCAAGGATGGGGCTGTCAAGAAGTCAACTGCGCCAGTCGCAAACGGTCATACTGACAAGAAACCTCAATGGTCGGACGCGTGGATACGAACGAGGGTTGACCCAGAGGAGGTGTCGGAGTTGCTGCATTTGTGTACTGCCGAGTTGAAGTCAAGAGGTCAGTTCTCCTTGAACACAATGACAGGCAGCCTCTGATCAGATCACAGCACTCGATGTCCCCTTCCTCCTATTACCCTTCAGGCCCTCGTCGGATCCTTCGGCGGCGAGAACGTTTGTGCGCAGCTTCTTCCTTCCACCTCAAGACCGAGAGCCGCTGCGAGGATCCATGTTGGAGAACGAGTTGCGCATGACCGAAGTTATGGTACGAAGACATTGAGGAAAACAACACACATGCGCTGACTGACGGTCCAGGTCCTTATTAGTGTCATGAAATGGTGCTGGGCTCGCTTACCTGGCGGTGTCGTGACATGGGAGGTCTACGAAGGCTTCCTTGTCGGAGAGAAAGGTGCGCTATCCTGCCTCGACTGGGTGTGTAAGTTACTGACGTGGCTAGATTCTGGCTACGCACGCGATGCCTTCAGCACCTTCATCCCTCTTGGGGTAGATTCTCCTTCTCGTGTGCTGATCATTCAAGACTATTTTGATTTACTGGCAGCCATTGCTGCGCATGGTAAAGTGAACGGTCTGGGAGGTCATAAGCTGTCCAGATACGCCGGTTGGTGGGCCTTTG
Organism: Vermiconidia calcicola; assembly: GCA_035928285.1. Classification (NCBI taxonomy): domain Eukaryota; kingdom Fungi; phylum Ascomycota; class Dothideomycetes; order Mycosphaerellales; family Extremaceae; genus Vermiconidia; species Vermiconidia calcicola. The sequence continues at coordinate 2,235,672 of JAXLQG010000001.1, read as the reverse complement.
AACACTACGATAGTGGCAAAGGCTTCGAGACTGGATACAAATCCTGGGCAAAGTAAGAGACCTGCTTTTGGCCAGCCTCACACCTTGCTAACTGAACGTAGTGCTGCTGATGCGACCTCTCACCTTTTCTTCGCTTACTTACGCTCACTATCTCCTGGTGCCGGAAAGGCGAGTGGCATTCTAAATCTCCCCAGATCCCTACAACAGCTTCTTGACTCCACAACATATCCTCCGAAAACAGCATTGTTATCCAACAGTACTACCAAGGTAGTCATGATTGTGGACGTGGTCTCGCCGACCCCTTACGCATTGCTGCGACGAGCAAAGAACTTCGAGTACAGGGACGACGACCGTGGACTGCAGCAATTTGCTAGTTATGATGACCCGGTGGAGGCGTTGACAGACGAGTGCCGTCGTGTCCTGAAAGCGATCTCGTCCGCGAACCAATCTACCATTTCTGACGCAAAGACTTCGACCAGTTTGACCGATCCCTCCTGGTCAAGGTTTCAAGACATAGGTTTTGGGAGCTCGCTTGACGATGACGAAGATGATGACGGCGGTCTTTTGGGGCGTCGGCCGGTCAACACAAGGCCCTTACGTACTGCACCCCGATCAGGAGGTTATCAAAACCTTGCCAGGCCGACGACTCCCTCATGGGCCGACTTTCTCTCCTCTGGATTCACAGACGAACATGGTAACACGGCTCCAGCACCAATCCTACTCCCTCCAGACAAGATCCTCCCACCAATCAATTCCACGATGATCAGAGGCCAGAGCTCTCAATCACACAGGAGGAATCTCGATGCACAACCTAACTTACGGCCTGGCGAGTTGGCGAGCATCATCAGGATGGCCGTCGATGACTCTTTCTGGTGGGTGTGGATCAGCAGTCTGGCACCAGAAGAACCGACATCCAGAAAAGCCGTCTTCGGCCGCTGCGCTCTGATAGAAACAGTCTTACCCGACGGACATTGGATGGTGATGGAAGAACAAGTCAAAGGCGCCGCGCCAGAACCCGCTGTTGGTGCCTATATTGCTGAGACGAAGAAATCTTTCTTGGGATTTACGACGAAGCGTGGCCGCTTGACTCGGCGCCGTTCGCAGACAAAGAAAAGCCCCCTTTCGCCTGAACCGCATTTTGAATCTCGCAGCCGAGCTACACTGGCACCTGATCAGCAGGCTAGAATCCAAGAGGCCGCGGCCGAATTAACCAGGAAGAAGGAAGCCGAGGATAGAGAGAAAGCAGCAATCCACGCTCGACGAGGTCGCGCGCAAGACACTGTCATCCCATCCATGACAAACAGTATCTTTACCATTGGACCCCTCATTAAGGATGAGGCTTCCCCGGCACTCCAATGGGCCAGCCAGTACGACAAGAAAGCCATCCGGGCTAAGTACCTGGGTGATGGGTTGGCGGGCAAAGGTTCGCGCGAATTATTGACTCTTCCTTCGAGCGGGCTTAGCAGGTCGACATCGACGCTTTCCGTGGTAAGCAAGAATAAGAATCTGCCAGCTCCACCTGGAAACGAGTCTCGCGCTGCGCTTTCGAGAAGTCATTCAGAAGAACCTGTTCCGGTAGCGCCAGCACCGCTGTCAGAGCCCACATACCCAGTAGCAGCCACGCCGCCAACCGTGGTTGAGCCGGCTCCTATCCCCTTTGAACCTGAGGTGGCGGTTGGGACTCATGCGGATGAGGAAGCAGCAGAGATACCCTTGCCACCAGCAACACCTGAGATAACAGAGGAACCAACCGCTAAGCAGGTGCAACCTCCCAAGCAGCCCACAAAATTGCGCAAATCCGTTGACCAACAAAGAAAATCACCCGAACAGAAAAAAAGGGGCAAAACTCCGAGCGGACCGCCACCAGTGCAACACAGGAGCGGCATTCGTCGATTGTTCGGTAATAAACGATCCAAGTCAAAAGAGCCGAAAGGGCGGGAACCTCTCCCGGCTTCGCCAGTGGAGGAGGAGGATCCTGCAATTGCTGCAGCAAGACGCGCACTGGAAGGTCAACCCGCCGAACTAGGTGACGGGCCTACCTCGCCACCTTTGAGCCCAGGACACTTCATTGGCCTTGCCAACGCGAAGCCTCCGAAGGCTGTGCAGAACCAGGCACCATCGACGGTTTCTATGAGCGCACCTGTGGAAACAGGATCGACCCCATATCTGCCGACCCAGCCAGAGCCTCAGCCAGAGCATCATTACGAACAACCAGTTGTGCCACCCAGGATTCACAGAGATGAAGAGTACGACCAACTTTCTCGTGTGGACACCAATGAGCGCGAACACGCAGATAGAGAGTTTTCAACCTTCGACCAAGGACCATTGCTGGATCAGCCTGCATTTATGCCTCCAGAAACTCCCACTCGAACTGAATTCGCCACACCCGCAAAAGAGATGCCCCAACCACCAATGAACATTCATGCTGCCGTGACCATGGGGCAAGAAGAGAGTTCGGAGGATGAAGATGAAAGTCCTGCCTTGACCGAACAGGTGAGCCCCACCGATCGATGGGCTCAGATTCGCAAAAATGCCGCGGACCGAGCCATAAGGCAAGAGGAGCAGACGTCGCGGAGTCGCACAGAGACTCGTACGGATGATGGCGAGACCAGTGGAGAGGAGAGTAAGTGACGGCTTGCTACTGCTTCGACGAGTGCGCTACTAATATGGTATAGCAATTGAGTCTCGAGTTGCACGAATCAAGGCTCGTGTGGCCGAACTTACTGGCAACATGGACGGTACCCGCCGTTAGACATGGACCGAGCGTGGTTCATCGACCCCCCTTACCCCATTTTGCGAGAACACGCCCTCGTACACACTGACGATGACCTTGTTTTTTTCGTTTGTGTATGGATGTTTGCAGGCAACCTAGCAAGGCGTTGGAGTTTTAGCCTTGTGATCGAGATACCACTTCCGGCCTTCTACAGGATGAATGTCCTTGTTCATCTTCCCTGTTTAATTTTGAGAGTGAGCGTTCTAGCAACATTTACGCTCGCTGCGGGACAGCGCACTAATACACCCTTCTCTTCGACGTACGGACTTTATTCTCGACTCGAGTCGAGTGTGGATACAACGGCGGGCCATTTCAAGTTGGTGGACCACCATGAACATAGACGAGCGGTGGAAGCAGGCACATGAATAAAAGTCTCTTCGTCGTGCACGAGTTGCCGAAGGTGGCAAGCAAGGGCGAGCGATGGCCACGGGGGATGTTCTGGGGGTGAACTGATGCACGAACATTGACTGGCATGGTGCCTCTCTACCCCTGTATCCTTGTAGCCTGGTGCAATGGGCGTTATTGTCATGATACCTTGCCACGGGGCGGTATGCTGGCCGGCCGATGAATTGAATTTTCTGCAACGAGCTTCCTCTGACTAAAGTGCTATAAACGCCACGAGTTGATATCGGAACCGGTAAGACAGGGGGCCAATGCTGCGCTCCAGTGCAGGCCTTAAGGTCCGTTCAAGCATAGAGCACACTGTAATTGTTAAAAAGGGAAGACGGAGGCCCGAATATGGGCGTTATAATGGGGTCAAGGCTATACAGGTTGTTGTGTTCCAATACGAACCCGCGCGGGTACATACACTTGCGGCTGTTGACTTTGGAAGGATTCGCTCAGGCTTACGCCTCCGAGCCTAAGTTCATGGTGTTGTTATCGCTGGGTCAGCGAAGCACTTCTACAGGCAAGACCAGTCAACCGTTGATTTCATGGTGCGGAGTACTGTGGGAGCATATGTCGATGAGGTTGTCTCTGAAGGTGAAGGTGAAGGGTTCTGTTGGCCACAAGTACTGGCGAGGCTGAAGCAGGAGCATAGAGCATACGGATAGAGCACGGACGAATCACGAGCGATTTTGCCCTGAGCGCTCAACAATGATACTATTTATAGACGCTGGACTGCCTTGAGGGCAAACCTGAAACACTGGCGCCGTTCGGAGCTCGGCCAGGTTCGCATCCAGCATCATGGACTCGGGATGATGATGATCATGATCCTCTCGGAGCAAACAGTTGCACCTCTAGAGACACGGCGTGGACAAAGACAAAGATTACGGCAAACGGACCATCAAGAGGATGCGCAGCTACCGGAAAAGAAGCCCAGGTACCGGCAAGTGCGCTCTGTGCCAGGCTCAGTTAGGCACCATTAGGGCTTGCAGGTAGCCTACTACCTAGGTAGGCTTAGAATTATAGGCATGTTGTCTTCGCACTCCCTCTAACGATCAGGCGTTACGTCGGTCGGCCATTGGCACCTCGAGCGCCGTCACTGCCACTGTCGTCCGTCCACCGCCCTCCTCTTTTCTATCTCTTCCTCTCTCGCTATATTTAGCAATCCTCCATCTTATCCACATCCATCTCTTGTCTGCGCATACACGCCTATACTACTACTGCACCAATCCAACTTCACTGTGCCTCATTCCAGCCACAGGCCTACTTTATCGCTGTGCTCGTTTGCAGCGCATGTATCCTTTGGTCTCCGCGCCAGCCTATATCCAGTCCCACGGTCCTCATTCACTTTGTCCCGCGACAAAGAAACCCAAGCCAGTAGAGTCCCAATTTCTTCCGTTCTTGGGCTGCGACAAAGTATCCTCCAACGTCCTCTTTGTTCGCCAATCGATTCGACATCTGTTCGAACCCAGAACGCGATTGACCTTTTTCCCGACCGCCTTCATCCTGGTTCCGAAAGCCTAGCTGCACCCTGTTTGCTGAGTACTGAAACCTCAACTGCTTGTCTCGGAGACCTCACATGCGAACTGCCTAATCTACAATGGGTCGGAGAAAGATTGAAATAAGAGCCATAAAAGATGATCGCAATCGCTCAGTGTAAGTGATCGTGCTGGCAACTACCTCCTCGTCCGGCCTCCGAAGCTGACTCGTGCCTAGGACATTTCTGAAGCGGAAAGGCGGCCTCTTCAAAAAAGCCTACGAACTTTCTGTCCTATGTTCGGTCGATGTGGCGGTCATCATCTTTGGCCATAACAAGAAGCTGTACGAGTTTTCCTCGGGTGACATCAATGAGACACTACGGAGATATCAATTTGTGAGTTGGATCGTGATTCGGTTCACCTGCGATTTTGGTTAACACGGTGATTAGTATGGCCAACCTCATGAACACAAGGGCCCCATTGACTTCAAGAACAAAGGTGGTGACGAGGACGAGGACGAGGACGACGATGAGGAACATCCGGCTCAAAACAGAGAAGAATCTCTGCCTCCTCAACATGCCATGCCACATATGCAGCATCCTCCTAACTCCTTCACTCACATCCAACAGCCCATGAACTCCGTTTCACCACCCATGCCCAATGGCATGTTTCAACCTCGACACGGTACTCCTCAGCCTCCTCATATGATTTCGAGACCTCCGTCGCAAAATATGGTGCGCCGAACAAGTTCCAACCTTGTGCCCATACAGCATCCTCACCCTACACCTCCTCCGCCGCAGAATGGATTCGCCTATGTGCCGAACCCACCTATCTATAATCCTAATGCCGCTCCAGCCATGCCGCCTCATCCATCTCCTCAGCCTCAATACCAATATCCGCAGCAACAACAGCAGCAGCAGCAGCAACCACAACCACAACCCACGCCCCCTCCCCCACAATCACACCAGCAAATGCAACAAGCGCATCAACAGTATCTACATGAACAAAGACGGCAATCACAAACGCCGCAACCTAACCTCAAACCTCCGCCTCAGCCGCAACCCCGATCATCACCTCAACCCGAATCACAAAGTCTCAGGCCTCCCGAACAAGCTAGCCCTCCACAACCGAAGCATCTATCGTCCAAGTCCAGGAGTATCTTCACTCCAATCGACGAAGGCGGGTCGGTATTGGCTCAGCACTTCTTCGGCGCACCAGATCCCAAGCCGATGAAGAAGGAAGAGCCTCAGGATATGAAAATGCCACCACGGAGCACCACTGCTCCTGCTGTACCTCGAGCTACGAGTCAGCCTGTCAGGCCACAGACAGCCGTCCCGGAATTTGCTCCACCGCAACGTTCAGACACGTCAGGGTCGAGGTCAGGCGCACGACCCAAATTGAATTTGCAAATCCCCTCTGAAGCCGAAGACAATGACTCCGCCAGCGGTTCTCCCGCACAATCCACAGACCCGTCGACAAATCCGGCTAGAAGCGGCGACCATATCGTCCTGCCTCCACCATCACCCAGCGCATCGGCTGTGATGTCCGCGGGTGCCAGCGGGCCGCCAAATCCATTCGCTCGGCCACCCCCACCGACATCCAACCAGAATCGCGAGGCGTACAATGATAACAGAAACAATATTGAGACGCCTATATCAGCCCTGCCGAGTCGATACATGAACAATGATCTGTTACCCAGTCCGAGCAATTTTTTCAGCGAATGGTACGACTCGGGACGGAATGGTGGACTGAATTCAGCGGTACTGCCGAGTCCCTTGGTGTTTCCGACACCGTCGGACGCGAGAGGTTTGAGTTTTGGAAGTCGTGATGCCACCAGCGATGCGGCTGCGAATGGCGAGAAGAGGAAGTCGAGCATGGATATGGCGGATAAGGAGGGGGATGTCAAGAAAGTCAAGACTTGATTTGGGATGCAAGGTGGTGGGAGGAAAAGTATTTCGAATCTAATTGAGAACAATGGCTTTCATCTCGAGCCATCTTGTTATTTTCTAACGACCCGTTACGACCTTGAACTATTTCGCAGATGGGTCGGTTCGACTACCACGGTTTTGTGTGGTATATTTCATCTCTCTCGCTTTTGGAAATGTTGACTGCATAGCGAATGGAGTATAGTGCGTTGATTGGAAGAGGCATACAATGCTTCAGTGAATTGTTGTTGGATCGTGCTGATCTGAGAGGAGGAATAGCAAGGGGCCTTTGGAAGAAGGAGGAGCGTTCGACGAGATGTTGAGGACTCGACTTTGGACGAGGAGGTGGAAGAGGAGGAGGAGGAGGAGGAGGAGACATACCTGCCTGGCTGCCTGCGTAGGTAGTGTTGATATGGAGCATGGCTAGAGTATTTCCTTTTAGCTGGACAAGTCAGACTCGGTTGCTTATTCACGACTCGGCTTTATGTGGCAGACTACAGTGTGCACAATAGTGAAGAGGTTACCTAGGTATAAGAAACCCTTTTCTACTTTTGAACAAACTTTTCCAACTACCTGGTACCTAGGTAGGTATCGTTTGCTCTCTGGTTTTCTTGCCTGCCTGCTATACCCATTCTCGGCTCTTTTCTTGACGTGCCGCAAGCGTGGGAAGTTGGACCTATCCCGGTATGCACCTAGTATCATGGATCCCCAGATGGTACATATATGTACCTATCCTGTGTAGGTTTATCTTTTGGACTCAAGTGTGACACACACACACCTAAGATACTGCCTAGGGTAGGTAGGTACCTAGGTAGGTAGGTCAATCAAGTGTCCTCATAACGCGCAGAGCCTCCCCAATGGCCCTAGCCAGCTCTCTCCCGTCCTCCCAGATCCGATTATGCGCGCCGTGGATCTCGACGAGCTTCACGTCGATGCCAGCCTGGCCTTCTTCTTTTGTCTGCACCTGCCCCTGCACCTGCACCTGTCCACCATGACTGAAGACATCCTTCATGATCTCGACCTGCCTCCAATCGACAAGGCCATCATCCTTTGAATGCGCCAGCACGACAACCCTCCTCCTTTTGGGGTTCTGTGGGGGTTTCAGATTCTTCTTCTTCTTCTTCTTCTTCTTCTTCGCCGTTGCCGTTGATGATGCCACCTCCTCCTCCTCCTTCTCATCATCATCATCATCGAGCCCAGTGGCAGCTCCGTTGGCCACGGTGACCCCGGCCCCGGCCCCGGCCCAACTCCGTGAGTACTCCTCGGCCGTGTACCGTGCCGGACTTGCGGCCACGTCGCCGTCGTCATCCGCGTCCATCATGCCCCTGCCAATGCCAATGCCGGCGTTCCTCGTCAAGTCGACGTACGACGGGAAACTGTCGTGCAAGGTTGGGAAGTCGTAGATGCCACTGACACCCAGGACGGCCAGCGGCGGCTCTATGGCTGGCAATGGCAATAATAACTTGGGAGGCTGCTGCTGCTGCTGCTGCGTTCGGTCATCATCCCCATGAGCCGTGGTGGTGGTGGTGGTGGTGTTGGTGGTGGTGCCGGTGCTTGTGGTGAACGACCTCGCGCTGGCAGCAGCAAGCGTGCTCAGCAACGCCATGGTCGCACCGACGCTGTGTCCGACGAGTAGGTACCGTTCACCAAAGGCGTACTTTTGCTGTAGATGCGCGATGCCCGCGAGCACGTCGTGCAGGTGGTCCGGCCACTTTGCATTGCGCAATTCGTAGGCCGGTGTTGTGTGCGGGTTTTGTGGCGATTTCTGGGGGTGCGGTGAGAGGCGGTAGTTTATCGAGGCGTAGCCGGAGATGTCGTCGATCTCGATACCGTTGTTTTCTTTCTTACCTTCTTCTTCTACTTCGTTGGTATTGGTATTGGTTTTGGTTTTGGTGCTGGCCACGATCCTTGAAAGTGCCGGGAGGAAAGATGAAGATGTCACGTTTGGGTCGCGAAAGTAGCCGCCGTGGATGTACAAGATCCAATATCCGGGCGACTCGGATTCTGATTCGGGTTCAGCCTTGAGTTTCGGTTCCGGGATATACAGGTCGTACGATTGTAAAATGTTGTCCTGCCCGTATTGATGACGAGTGACATTCTTTGCCAGAAGGTCGTCCGAGATCTTTGGACGGGTATGCGTACTCGAATGAGGGTCTTGGTCTCGGTCTAGGTCTCGTTGTCCATCAGATCTCGGAGATCTCGGGATCCCGGCAGCGGTCGTGTGCGTGGGAAAGCTGTGTGCCGCGGTGCTGGGATGCTCGGAACGCGACTGATGGTGAGTTGTATGTGCTTCCTGGTATTGCGAGGGCGACGAAGAGCTGGCAGCCGCACCATGGTGTCCTCTCCGTTGTTGCGGCTCCTTGCTCGATGACGAGAGGTATGCACCGCCCGAATATTTCTGCTGTGAGGCTTGGACCGCTGGAGGGAAAAAAAGAACATTGTCACTATTATGTATTCTGTACCCGGGATGTAATGATTTCATTTTTCAATAAGGCCACACTGAGCGGCAAACGGCCTGCAGCAGCTGTGAATACGCACGTACCTTGGTCTTGCAAGTATCTGAAGACTTTCTTCATGTTTGAGAGTTTCTGTCACCCTCACCCGTCCGTCTTGTGTATGAAGTTCCGTAAAACCACAGTGGTGGTATTAACCTCTCCCGCTTATGCTGTTCCGACACTTAACCAGGTCTCTTGTGGTGACACTCTCAAGAACTAATCGGACACTGGCAATTCATGCTTGCCTCAAATCTTCTGGGATAACATGATATACCGTGACACAGCCACGCGAATATCCCCATATAGTCAGGTTTGGACTCACGAAGATATAAGCTTAAATGGTAGGGATATACATTACCCCACCTCGTCGATGTCGCTCCCTACTTGCGATGATTACTTACTTGCTGACCATTGCATCACTTATCCGCTGATCAAGGGCTGGGGTGCATCTAAGCTGTTATTGGAGTGTGGCAAAGAATCGCTGACACAAGCGAGAAGGGCATCGATGGCAAGTGGTTTGAATCAACAGTCAGCTGAGCAATGAGATCGTAGTAGTCGTAGTGCTTCCAGCTTTCTACTACCTGACGTATCCGTACTTTGTCTGTGATCTGGTCAATACAGATGGTGTGGCCGAGAAAATCCCGTAAAGGGTTCTTCTTGTGGTGCCGTCGGTAATTCCATCACATCGTTACTCGTATCATGTAGGTGAGAAATCCCTACACTGCGACCGAAGCGCCATTTATCAACCGATCTGTCACTCCAGAATCCACCGCCTAGTCCCCAATGTTGCTGTCCTTGATTTTGGTGATGTGGTGACAGATCAAATACCGATAGTTCTGGCAAAGGGAGTGGTGTCCTGCGTTCCTTGTTTTCCTGTCCATGCCAATCTACCTCTCCCTGACCCGGCGGAAATTCTCCTATGACCGGAACTGTTCTTGCTGGAAGAGAGAACTTCACGGGACTCGTTTGCAACAATTGGAGGTCGAACTCATCCAGACCGTCTGATAAAGGCTGATGATGTCGAGCTGTTTCATTCTCGACCGCATTTTCATCCTCCCACTGCGGTGGATGTGCTCGAGCTTGAAGACCTCCTGGGCTGTTGTAATTCGTATGTAAGGGCCAGTCACCTTGTGACCAAACACCACGGATATTCTCCATATCCTGACTTTGCTGGTGAGGAAGGCATCTAGGATGCACTGACACTCTCGAAGCTTGGTCCGCCTCGGGTGAAGGCCAATAACTGGAGTGTTCTGGCCCTGTTCGAATGGCTGTACGCGCTCCAAGGTCGAAAGGATTTCCTGGGCCATGCTTTTGCCACTCAACCGAGGCCGGTTTACCATTTTTGCAGTCGTCTGGAGGGCGTCCTTGAGGATACCTCGCTTCGCACCCGGATGCCGGTGGACACATCGATTGGTCATTCCTTCGCTCGTGCAGTGACACGACACTCTGTCCGGCGTCTTGAACCTCTCCCGAATCTCCCATGGCGGTCACCTGGCGGTCAGGCTGGGGTGAGGGTAATGTTTTTGGAAGTTCCACCTGGCTGGCATTAGTCGGAGCGTCATGCTCCATCCTTTCTTCTGCCAAAGCCTTCAGCTCCTCTAGCGAGATATACAGCTTCCCCTGCTGACCAAATGTCTCAACCCCACCCAGCAGCGCGTTCGTGGCCCAGTCTTCCAAGAAGCGGTTCGTGACCGAACTCTGAGGGTATATCGAGGTAGAATCTTCTATCTGGCAGCGTTCTGGGGCTAGCGGTGAATTTCTCTTCTTCCACGTATGCGAGGACGCATCGCTATCTCGTTGTTGCGCTGCCACTTGCCTAGGTTTCCGAGATGGAGAAGTTGACCAAGACACACAAGATGTCGGAGTGTCGTTGTGAGACATCGTCGACTTGCGATGCGATGATTGGGGTCTGAAATGTTTGAGTATAGGTATCTCGGAATCATTTTGCCATGAGCACTCAGGGTCTGTCAGTCTCCAGGACCGATCGGGGCGACGGATCGGCGAGGGCGTTGGCTTGTCATGCCGTCGAAGAGGCGTCTGGTAGGCCGAGGTCATCTTTTGTTCAATATGAAGCGGCTGAGAAAAGAAACTCGAGATTTCATCCTTTGGAGGTTTGTGGCTTCGGTCTTTCGAGTTCTTGGTCTGGCGCTCGTTGGATAGCTTGGTATGATACCGCAAGCTTCTCTTCTTGAGGAAGTTCATTTCGGAAAATGATAAATCAGGTAGCCCTTGTCCTCGCATAGGTGCAGACGATTTGCCATTGGCGAACATACCCGGTCCAAGGGTCGGCTTCAAAGTGAGTCTTCCTGTACCGACATTTGGGGCCCGAAACTCGTCGTTCAACATGGTCCCTGACTTCTTGTGGTCAACCTTCTTGGATCCTCGTCTGGCCGTATGTCTTTGTAGATCCTCCTTGTACTCGTATCTGTCTGGTCTGGTCTTCCGCCTTGGTTTTCGAGCATATTTGTCGCTTGGATCTGTGATGTCGCTTCCATCTTTTGACCTTGCAGGTTGCTTTCTAAGGCCGACCGCGTCTTGGAGAGATGGTGGCGAAGGATTAACTTGCTCGTGGGATCTCTTTCTGTTCTTGTCTTCCTCAGGCCTCGCTCCTTCGATAATGTGGTATTCTCCCTCGCGATGGTTTGCTGCTCGGCTATTCCTCATCGACGGCGAATGGGGCCGAATCGGCAGGTGGCCTGTATTATAGAAACAATTCAGCACACGCTCTTCTTTATAGCTGTCTGCACACATGCCCTCGGCTTTGTTCTCTTCAGCATGTTGGTCATAATCCTTGCTGCCGTTTCCGTTCAGTATTCAACTTCGTGCTCAAGGATGATATCCTACCCTGAAGCATTTACTGCGGCATGGGTAGTGGCAAGGTCTTCCCAACTGGGAGCGGGCTCCACGACGTTCGTATCGGGTGTGTCCTGCTGGACACCCTGCAACCACCTCTTGACCAATTCCGCGGGTTCGGGAGCAGATCCTTGTGAAAACGACATGTGAGAAATGCATGAGCAGTGGATGCGAACGCGATCATAGCCGTAGCCCGACCGGAATTCTGAAGGACAGCAAAAGTATGAGGAAGGGCTAGCCATGGGAGAAAATCAAGATGCGGACGAGTTGATACTGGTGTGGATGGGCAAAGAAACACGTCTGAAGGAAGGCAAGACCTAGTACCTTCCCTCAACTTTCATCCGAAGAGGCCCCCTTGGCATAGATGGCAACGAGAAAAGTTGCGCTGATGCTGCCAACTCGGCGTCTGTTGAATTTTCAATTAAGGCATCACTGGCGTCTTGGTTCTGTCCATCACGACGAGGCTGGTACAAAAAGGAGGCCAAAATGTGGATCTGGATTAAGTACATAGTAGACAGTCAAGGCGAGCTGCAAGTCATTCCTGCAGCATGTCGGTCAAGCTTACATGCAATAGATCTTGCAGGTTCTCATGCATATCAAGGTCAAGTGGAACAGGCCACGGTACTTGTGGTCATCTAGCAAAATTCCATGGGTAGGGGAGATGAAGGAATTTGTTTCTTTCTGTTGTGGCTGGCCATTGCTGCTCGAAATGGGGACAGAGAAGGACCGATCTCGATTTCGAATGCATCAGAAGGTGGCAGCCGATGGTTGCGCAAGTGACACGGCATGGCTGACTCGTGGACTCGAGCTTGCACAATAATATTCTCCGACATGTTCGTCGATCCCGGGTCTAAAGAGGAATGGAGGGGGACAAAGGGCACATAAGCGAAGTCGGTGTAGATTTTTGCGTAGCTGTTTTCGGGTAGGTGGGTTTGAAGAGGGCCATCAGGGCTGATACGAGTTTCGCGCTATAGTACTGCAAGATGCAGAGAGCGGTAGCAACTCTGAGGACGGTGAAGATGGCGACATATTTGGAGTTGAGGATGCTGGGTGACGAGTGGTACTCGGGAAAAGAATAGAGCCAAGTTGTCGGGCTACTGAGGCTTCTGAGCTTCTCCCTTTGCTGCTTAGGCCCGGCTTTTGTCGCTGTATTAGTCTCCCTGCAGTGTGTCTTCATCGAACGAACCACCATTCGAAAGGCTTCCCTCACCACCCTTCAGATCTCCAAGCAGCCACTCAGAGCCTCAGAGGCCGCTTCCACTGCGTATCATATTCATCTCGACGCCCCAAGCCTCGGGAGCCTGCATCATACCTTCACTTCTCTCCAGCCGAATCTTCCCCTCTGACCGCTGAAATGCGGCCCGTCAGGTCCTCCACCACTTTGCCGTCACCACTCACCACTCACACCGAACCATTCTTGTTACTCCCTCATCCATCAATCCTACAGGCTGCGGTAGTTGAGTGGCCATCGTTCTGTGCAGTAGGAACTGTCTGCGTGGCCCTGGGCCCCAACTGCTAGAGGCTGTTAGGTCCTGCAAACGCTCCGACGTGAATATCCCTCTCCCAGCGGGGTGCTCTTCGCAGGATGTGCCAGTCAAGCCTCTGATAAGACCATCCACTTCGGGTCTCCAGTAACCATTTCCAAGCGAATGCGGTTCAACAACCGAATTAGGCCGTCTTGACAATGCTTTCAAGCCCCTTGCCACCAGTCACAATCTTTTCCTGCCCCAGACATCAGCTGTCCCTGCCCATTTTGAGTTTGCCTCTCGACCTGTTTCCACCGCTTCCACTTGGGCCGCGTGATACTCGATATCGATCACAACGGACATCGCTGAGAGCATCCAAACATGAGCAGAAGTCGTGGGGACGACACTACCTCATCTTCATGTCTCCACGTTGGACCTTTTCTGCACCGTGGTGGCTTCATGCTGGGTTTCTGGCCCCATTCTCGAACATGTCCTCGTACCCGATTCATAGATACCTTGTCTCCGACAATGAGGCTGACATGCCGTCCTTATCCAGAGATAAGGGAATCCGATCGTATTCTCGAGGAACAAGGTTTGTGTAGACATCCCTACCGACAGCGGTGACAGACTGCCGGTGCTCCCTGGTGATACCCTCTCGATTAGGCCCACTTTTCACCCGCTGTGCCAAATGCCTCCCGAAGGCCTTACCGTATCAGCACCCATATCGACACCACCGTTGAATGGAGCCGGCCATTCTTACATCACAGGATCATAAGGAGCCTGCAGCGGTTCACCGCATGGTAGAGAAGCAGGCTCCACACACTCATGGATCACGCTTTCGCGGGCATTTGCTGCTTCGTGCCGCCAGCAACAGTCCCTGGGACGAGGATGGATTATTTGCGTGGATGATCCTCGTCATCTAGACCGCCTTGCTGGGAGCCATCTATCTGTCAAACTTCTGGTGACCACTCTGCCTCTGTTGAGCTCGGATCCCACGTGGAAGCATTTAGTACTTTCCGGAACTTAAAAGTGATGCCGTCCTCGTCCGCCTCACTCAATGCAACGTTCTCCTGCTGGTTTCTTTCTTTCGCGTGCCCAAACTTCGAGGAATTTCGGTGTTGATGCAAGATCCTTGATTGGGGCCTAGCATGCATATGATCTAAGTGATAGATTGCATGAACCGTTGCAATTTTTCAACCAATAAAATCCTCGAGACAGGCAAAAGCCTGACTATTCTTCACCTTCACACCACTCTGGCCGCGTGCGGTGTACTCAAGAGATCACAGACCGCCGTCGAACCTTACTTTCGAGGGCGTTAATTCATCTCGACGCAGACATATCTGTCCTGCGCCTGTCAACTGCAGCATGGCGAAGCTCTTCATCGGGTACCGTGACCCAATAGACATCTCATGGAAACCTATATTGACAGTGTCGTTCGCAGGGGCCTTGCCTGGCACACAACCGACGAGACTCTGCGAGAGGGGTTTCAGCACTTCGGAAAGGTGGATGAAGCTGTATTGCCGCTGTCTGGAAGTCTCCACGTCCGGCTGCTGATGTTTTCCAGGTCGTCGTCAAAGACCGAGATACCAACCGAAGCCGCGGATTCGGGTTTGTGCGATTCGAAACCAAGGAAGAAGCCGACCTGGCGCTCGAGAAGATGAACAACACAGAGTGAGGTGGCAGACCAATGTGTCAAGGCGGCCTCATTGCTAACCTCCTGACAGGTTCGATGGTCGCTTGATTCGAGTAGACCATGCGCAAGACAACAAGGCGGGCGGCTCAGGTCGAGGTGGCGGCTTTCCTGGAAGAGGTGGATACACACCGTCACCCGTTGCGCCGGGGGCATATTCACAAATGGGAGCTCCAGCGCGAAACCCGAATCCGATGCCATATGGACGTGGTGCAACGTACGCTCCTCAGTATGGACAGTACGATCCTCGATACCAACAACCCGGCGGACCAGGTCAATACGGTGGAGGACAATCGCAAGGGCCAAACGATCCTTACGGCCCTCAAGGACCCTATCGTCGTTAGATTGCGCGCCTTTCACGGCCGGGAAATGACCATGGAGATACCCTTCGAGTTCGTCCGTCAAGTCAATTCAGAATTTGTCTAACTGGAGGTCGAGATTTTCGTAAATTTCAAATTTGTATTAAGAGCGTTGCCGTCCAGGCCAGCAAAATTTGCCGAACGATATTCTTGTAATGCGGGCTCAATCATACTTCCTTCTCGATCTCCTCTTGCTCTTCGGTACTGGTGACCTTCCTCAACGTGTCGGATGCAACAGGAGGTTGTGACATGCGGCTCGGCGGGGCCAGTGCACGGACACGCCTGGCAAGGTCGGTAATGTGTTCATCGTGGCTGTCGACGCTCAGATCTTCCAAAGCCTTCTCGAGATGCAAAAGGTATTCTCTGTTTTCACCACTTGGGCCGATGCTCCTGTTGATGGTCTCGGCGATCTCTTGAGGTCGGAGGGCTCCCAAGAATTGGGGGTTATCGGGCATGCCGATGTACACCAGGCAATGAAGATCTGATAGCCCTGTATCTGCGGGGTGGAATGGTGTATACTGGATGCTGTACCCGTTGCTGCGCGAGTGGTCAGCGATCAGAACACAAGCCCTCGACTGAAGAATGGTACATCTCGCGGATATCAAGATACTCCTTCACTTCTTTGACCTTTGACGGAATGATATGATATGCCACTCCCCAGACATGATCATCTTCGGTTTGACGTTGCTGTTACGGATTAGTGATGTGGAAACCCTGCGGTGAGACGAGTCACGGGTCATGGTCGTACAGGATCGTCAAGCGTTTCCCAAAAGGATCTTTGGATCAACGTGGCCACTCTTCCAGGAGCATCTGGAGTACCTCGATGGTCTTCACTAAGAAAGACTTCAACCCCAAGCGTGAGACCTATTCGAAAGTACTCACCTGGCCTAAGCAGCCCATTTAATTAGCCTGGTCCAATATATCCGAGCATTCTTCGATCGTCCGACCCTACCTGCCAGAATCGACGGACATAGCCTTTGATATAGCCCGGAATGCGTCGATCTATCCTCATGAACCTCGAGCACATTGCAATGTCAGTGTTTACCTAGGATCTTACCAAAGTGTGGAGGAGGCTTCCATATCAGACTCCTATCCAATGTCAGTAACCGAGTCTCCTTTCCAGATTTGCTATTGTACGTCATTGGGATGAACATACCCATAGCCAAACAGCCAGAAATCCTCAGGTTGACCAGAGGCCATGTCAACGGTTCGGAGCTCGATCTAGGGGTACGCAGTAGAGATATTGTCGTGACTAGGTGCGAGATCAAGAGATCTGAAATGCTGGGTTGTTGGACCAGAAATCCGTACCTGGGCGAAGAACTTAGAGGTCCTTTTGTACCAAGTCAATGAAAATGCATGCAAACGTGGCAGGAGAATGGCTTGCATACAAGGATCAATTAAAGCAAGGCCAGTGACGGATCGAGAATGATGAGCGCGAAAGTGCTTGCGGAAGCTCAATACGCGTAGCCGGATGCTCTAAGCAGACATTCTGAGTGGCAGTTCCAGAGTAGTAGCTGCAGGAGAAGATGCTCACGGGCTTCGTACCGTCCCCTCCACTGCAGCTGCTAGCAATTAGTTGATAACACACTTCCAGGGTCTGCAGGTCGTGGAAAGGCCTGCCGTGGCCTTCCTCAAGGCGCCGAAAAGCTTTTCACCCACTATTCCGATGCTCTTTCTTGGTGGTAGTTCGCATACCTAAGGTAGCTAGTAACGGGACAGTGCTGAGTGCAGGGACCCTCACCGTTGAACCAGGGTGCGAGCCCGCTGGAAGCTCCTGCAAATCGGATGGACGCCGGGAAAAGGGATCCGGAGAGGATCGGATTCGATCTGGTCGGAGCAAGTAGTGAAGAAACAGGCAGGTCAGTCAGTCTGTGATTCGTGAGGGATGTAACGATGACCCAGAGTTATGGTCAATAATGAACGGTTTGAGGAATAATATCAAGACAGAAAACGATTCCTACCTACACGGCGAGACGGTGATGATGGTCCAAGTGCAAGTGCATGATTCATTTCTACTTCTGTCACCGTGTCACGGCCTGCGCGTGGCAGCCTCGAGGCACAAGTCAAGCTAAGCTTGTTCCGGGTACCTTGGGCGCATATTATTCTTAGGTCTCCGTACTGCACCTGGTATCCTGCGATGACTGCGCTCTGGATTCACCACGAATACGAGCCATTGGCAAAAGAACCGTGAAGCCACCTCGTGAGACGCCATGGCTTGACGAGCTGTACATCGACAACAAGATTCTCACTGTCCTTTCCTCTCTCCGCGCACACTCCATCTCATCTCATCTCCAACCTAGTGCTTCTTCATGGCATACAACAGGGCATTCAATCCTGACGCCTTGCCTGCGTAAGTCCATTCTCTTCCAGCCGGCAGGCCATGTCTCGCTTGCTAACTTGACTATGATTGACAGACATGCAGAGCCAGAACAGGCTGCTCAAGCCCTCAGTCAGCTGCAGGGAAACCGCAATCCCTCCCCAAACACCCGTTATACAAATCAGGCACAACTCAATCCTAACGCTCCTCGTCCTCCACCGTCAGGCGACCGCCGTACCTCCCCTGCCTCCCAGTATCGACCGCCTCCTGCACAAAACCACCCCCAACAACGTCCTTCCAACAACCAGTCCTACGTCGACAATCAGTACAATCGATTACAATCCCCACCACCACAGAGCTATGGCTATGGCCGGGGCCATCGACCTCAACCCGAACCAAGACGGTCCTCGAGTGAGACGAATCACTACTCCGGCCGCACGACTGCGCCTCCTGACCCAGATTCAGCCGACCTCTTCCCTCTTTTCCGAGCAGCGAATCAGTCGGGAACGGGCTTAATGACAACTACCGAACTCGGTTCTGCCCTTGTAAATGCAGATTTTACTCCCTTTGACGGCAGCACCATCTCGTCGCTGATGCGCATGTTCACTACCTCTCCACCCAACCAACCCCAGGGCCCGACCATCACGTTCACCGAGTTTGAGAGTCTGTGGCGCTTTCTCGCCGCTTGGCGAACACTGTTTGAACGCTTTGACGAAGACGGCAGTGGCCGAATCTCCTTGGGGGAGTTTTCTAAAGCCATGACGGCGTTTGGCTACCGCTTGTCGCAGCCATTTGTCACTGTGCTGTACCATACCTTCAATGACCGGAGTCCGGTCCTGAACCAAGGAATGAGTTTTGACTTGTTCGTCCAAGCCTGCATCAGTTTAAAAAGGATGACAGATGTGTTTAAGAAATACGATGACGACCGCGATGGCTATGTCACTATGAGTTTCGAGGAGTTCTTGACCGAGATTCTCCGGCTACGAGACTGATAGGAAAGGCAAGCTAGCCACGTTATATGACGGTTTCAAGGAAACCCAGAACTCGCTCCTCCTCCCCGGGCAAGACAATTTTGGAAGGTCGAAGATCCTGAGGACCATGCTTTGAGTATTTATAAACCGGCCTCCAGGCCGTACAACTTGCTCAAGCAGTGATGGAGGACACTTTGGAAAGTGCACTGGTTCTCTTGGGCGGCTCATGTGCCTTGAATCTTGAATCTTGAGACTCATGCTTGTAGGGCAACAAGGCGGCCGCGGGTGACACCCCTCACCCCGCAAACATTCAGGTTAGACGGTGCCGCTGATTGACGACCCTCTGGTGAGAGTTCCCAGTACTTGGTTGGACTATATGGACGGATGGTGGATGATGGACGTTGTCGCGTTGACCACCAGTAATCAGCCTCGCGCATACTCCTTAGATGATGAAGGTGACTGTGGTACGTCGAGACGAGTATATCTGGCGCCGGGAAATGCTGTGAGGGATAACGTCATTTGACGGTGGTGATGCGGTGAGGCGGTTAGAAGCCGATTCCCCTCATCCCAAATGCATGGAACAACAACAGAGGCAGACTCGCAGAGCCCACTTGGACAGAGCCTAAGTTCTCACTGCCACGTGGATGTGGAATAACTACTTGTAACCAGGTCGACGATGAGCTCGAAGCGATTGCTTTCATCAGACTCGGCTCACCGACATTGCAGAGCGCGTCGAGAGTCATTCTGGGCCATCTCGATTCATACTCCCCATTAGGCAAGTCCAAAGCCGCTCGTTGCTATTCGTAGCTCCTACTCGTAGGGGGAAAGCCTGGACACGGGACATCCGTAGGGTACTTGTACGTCTTGGGTGCATCTTGCTGTGACACTTGCTCGCCTAACTTAAGGTAGGTGACCGGTTCTCTTTGGTGCCAGCCACCATTGGAAGGGGCTAGTGGGCTTGCTTTAGAGGCCGACCCCAGTTGGACGTACCACAGTTAGGTGCATCAGGCGCATAAGGGTGGAACGTGGTCTGTGGGCATGGCGAGCTTTTGGCGTGGCTTCTCAGGCACTCTGGTTGGTTACCAACCTCAATCAATGCCGCCGCTGCGCCCAAGCGAAGGAAGCCCTTCGGTTTGGTCGAAGTCTTTGCTGCGCGCTAGAAGGTTGGTCCTGCAGACAGGCACGCTCCCAGCACGCGGCAATTGTCCGCAGTTCAACCTACTACGTACTACGCCAACCACGCCTACCGAACCTACCTTGGTAAAGCACCTAAGGCGCACTGTGACCCTTGTCCCCGGCATCATCTTCTGTCCTTCTCACTGAGGATGCAGCGAAGTTGAGTTATAGATGGACGGTGATGCGAAATCACCATAAGATACGAATACATCAGTGCCTGCGAGACAGCGAGCCGATCATCATGTGATGGGCGACTTGAAGCCCGCCACCTACGACGAGGTCCCCGCTGGATGGAGATCTTTGGCAGTCAAAGTGATTGAGGTACTCGTAGCTGTTGGTTCCATCTGATGGTCCCCCAGTGCTCGTTCTGATGCGGCCGTGCCCCTCTTTGGCAGCTAGAGCGTCTGAGCCACTGAACCAGTCGATGGGAGTGGCCACCCTCGCACCCCCAGGCTCCCAGGCCCGTCTTCTGTTAGCCTAGTCCATCATTCGGTCGTCGTGTTCGTCCGATCATGGAGGATGGAAGTCTTCCACTGCTACTGCTACTACTCCTGCTGCTCGCATTACCACTACCACCTTGAATCTGCACATTTCCAAAGCCGATGAACACAACTACCGTTGCACTGGCGCCTACACTTCACCTTCTCCTCTCCCCGTTGTGACTGCTATTCACCCTTCACGATCCTACTTGCACTTTTTGGAATCCCAGATGCGCTTTCCCAGAGTGTGACCGTTCCTGCCGATGCACTCGGGTCGCTGCAGATGAGGCGCGTCTACAATGTCTTCCTTCTTCGGGAAACTAAAGAGCCAAGTATGTAACGAGACCGCTCCGCTGGCTGTCCCAGCTCTTGCTCGAAGCCTGCACCCTCCTGCCATCGCCCTGCGTCTGTTTGCCATTCAACTACTGACTGCTATCTACCCCAGAATGCACCCAGTCCGGCAGTGGGCACCTCCCCGGCCAAAAAGGACCCGAATGCGCCTGTCCCAACCCCTCTAGAGCGCATGCTCATGAATGCTGGTCCAGTTCGCCACGATGGAAGCGATAAATTCTTTGGCATGGAAAACGTGCGTTTGCCCTCCTTGTCTGAATCTCTGTCTTGCTAATGAGGACAATCCGCAGTTCGGGAATACCTGGTCAGTGCTGAAACTCACGCGATCGTTCGTGTAGCTGACCTCCGCAGCTATTGCAATTCAATCTTGCAATGTCTCTACTATTCTGTCCCTTTCCGAGAAAATGTCCTATCCTATCCTCGCCGTTCCAACCCCGAAGCCGTTGCCAAAGCCCAGGCAAATGCACCTCCTCGACAGGCCTCGAACCAGGCCAATGGAGCGGCAAAGAAACCACAAGGCCCTAGCTCGTCAAGAAACGCTGGCACTCCTCCTCAGCAACAGAAACCCGAGGACAAAGATTCGCCCGAATACAAAAAGAAACAAGCGCTGGCGGCGGGCCCCATACTCAACCTGAACTATGAGAACTCGCGGGATTATGAAATGTCAGCGACACTGTTCAGCTCTCTAAAAGACCTATTTGAAGCCGTTGTCCTGGATAAGCGACGAATGGGCGTGATCAGTCCGGTCAACTTCCTGGAGACATTGCGCCAGGATAACGAAATGTTCAGATCCGCCATGCACCAGGACGCCCATGAATTTCTCAATCTCCTGCTCAATACCGTGGTCGAAAATATCGAGGCACACGATAGAACCCTAGTCGCGCAGAAGAAGTTTCAAGACGCTCAACAGCCGGCGGACGAATCTGGTGATGTAACGAAATCTCCATCGGCCACTGTCTCCTTTCCTTCCATACTCCCAACACCAACGGCCAACACCAGCACGCGATGGCTGCGCGAATTGTTTGAGGGCACTTTAACTTCCGAAACCCGATGTTTGACATGTGAAAATGTTTCTCATCGTGATGAACCATTTTTAGACTTGTCGGTGGATCTAGAGCAACATTCATCTGTGACTGCTTGCCTTCGCAGATTTTCCGAAGAGGAAATGCTTTGTGAGCGGAACAAGTTTCATTGTGATAATTGTGGTGGTCTCCAGGAGGCCGAGAAGCGCATGAAGATTAAGAGGCTGCCGAGGATATTGGCGCTTCACCTGAAAAGATTCAAATATACCGAAGACCTACAGCGATTACAGAAGCTGTTCCACAAGGTCGTATACCCCTACCATCTCCGGCTTTTCAACACCACCGACGATGCCGAGGATCCCGACCGAATATACGAGCTATACGCTGTCGTGGTACACATTGGCGGCGGGCCCTATCATGGACATTACGTTGCAGTCATCAAAACTCAGGACCGGGGATGGCTGTTGTTTGACGATGAAATGGTGGAACCGGTCGACAAAAACTATGTTCGAAACTTCTTTGGAGATAAACCTGGACTTGCATGCGCTTATGTATTGTTTTACCAGGAGACCACTATGGAAGCGATTCGAAAAGAACAGAAAATGGAGGGCAAACGACGCGTCTCGCAGGATCTTACCAACGGGCTGGCAGTGGACACCAGACTATCGGCTGAGCTACACCGAGTCCAAACCGTCAGTCCTGGTACCGAGGGCATGCAGTATGCTACGCTTGATCATGCTATGACGGCACCCGAGTTCATGACTAACGGTCATGTTGAACCACCCAAATCACCTGCTCTTACCGCCGATAGGCCTGTTAGTCCAGTCGCGCAAAGCAAGAAAGAAAAGGCCAGGGAAGACAAGGCACGCAAGGCTGCGGAGAAAGTGGCAGAAAAGGAGCGACAGGAAGCCGAGAAACAACGCCGGAAAGAACTGGCCACCAAATTAACAGAAGCACACAAGCGGCAGGAGGCCGAGCTCAAGGCTGCCCTGGAAGCAAGCAAAGCCTCCAAAGCCCAGGAGGACAAGCGACATGACTTGGAACGGTCTGTCACGTCACCAAATGGCAGTAGCCATTCGGGCCTTGATAGGTTCAAGCGGTCCAAGAGCTTGCGCTTTGGGTCGTTGACGAAGAGAGACAAGCCACAACCCAAACCTTCGGACGAAAACCTGGCTACGTCGTCAGCTTCTGCGGAAACGGACTCACCGGACCTCGAAAAGGACAAGGATAAAGATACTCCGACCAAGGAGAAGAAAAATCGGTTCAGCATTCGCAAAAAATCGTTCGGCATGTTGTCTTGATGATTGTGATGGCCCTACGGGACCGTTTACTGGCTACGGGGTCGAAATCCCGGCGAAAAGAATTTTTGGGCCGTTTGGATGGGCTTGTTTCGACATTGACATCGACATTGCTTCCATGCACATACCTAAGGTATACAAGTGACCTAATGTCCATGATTTGTGATGATCATGATATAATGATATCGACCTACCACGAAAGAGAGTTGAATCACCGAGTACATATACAAAGGGACAGACAAGCGTCAGACTCGGATTTGGATGGGTTCTGCTTGTCGTAAATATAATTCTTGTTGCGGTTGGCATCTCTATGGAAATTTTGTGCGTCCTGAGTGCATACTTCGTATTCATCCCATCCCATCTTCCAAGGATCAATCGAACCTAGCTGTAGTACCACATGTCCGCATCCACCGCTAACGGACAGTGCACCGGGTGGCGTAGTAGTAGGCGCTCGAATCAATCCGCCAGACACTTGACTGGTAGTGCAGCTTCAATGCACCATCGTCATTCCGTATCATTCGACGGCTCAAGTGCCTAGTCCATACTCGTTCTTGACGGTGGCACGAGCAGGTGAGCTGGGAGCTGGTCCGCGACTGCCGGAAGTATCTTGGGCTCGGAGCGTTGCAACTTGGTGAACCTTCGAAGACGGGATGTGAAGTAGACTTTGCAAAGCTCGACATTTCGAATGCCATGCTGGGCCCCAAGGCGCTGGTGGCCGTCGCAAGACTACATACTGTGGTACCACGATATCTGATAGCACGGCTGGGTGAGGGTGGTGACTTTCCCCCCCCTGTCGTGTCCAGTTCAAAAATCGAATCGATGAAGAATGTCCGTTCATATCTGATGGTGGTTGTATTGGGCCGGGATCTTTCTGGCGTCCTTGCTCTGGGGTCCAGGGTGCCATGTGATTATGGGTAGTCTTTGTGGGTATAGTCCTTCGTGTAGTGGGCGTGATGTGTGACGTTGAACGTGAGCATACGGTATCTATCCCAGTACCAGCTCATAGATGATGATGGCCGTATTCACGAATATTAACGGTACTATTGGTTTTGCCAGATTGTCAGCCACGATTGTGCCATTTCTTTGCTCGGAGAACTTTTGGTTGCGAGACGACAAGACAGGACGAACCTCGACATAATGTCCTTATACTCGATATCAGATTGATGCCTTTGCTGCGAAAGCTCTCGGGATCTTGGGCGGGAGCACCAAACGCGGCACCGCCGACGGTTGGGTCGTTGAGTTGTGATTTACCCCAGCCGACTGCGAGAGACATGAGTTGTTAGTTACTTGGCTCACTTGCGGGTCCCTCTTGTGTCTTTGGTTTCGGGAAACCATGCGAGGAGGGGCGGTTATGGTGAGGAGGAAAGAATACGTACTTCGAGCGAGGAAGCGGTCTTCGGAGAGGATTGCAACGGCGTTGAGGAGGAGGCAGCTTGCTGAGAGAAAAGGTGGTGTGTTAGTTGGTGTCTTTGGGGGTATATTTGCGATCTGATAGATGGACAAGGTTGCTCACCATAGATGAAGGGGCCGAAGCCGAATAAGCTGAGCATTTTGATTGGGGATGTATGCACACTTTTGTCGTGAAGCAGAGTGACAAGGGTTGAATCGGGATGCAGGAGCAGATGCAGGTCAAATAAGGTATTGCTGGCTGAGTTAGGTAGATGTATCATGTTCTTGAAACGCAGTCATCGTCGGAGTTGAAGCCAGAATGTCGTATTGATAGTCACGGGATCCGCAGTATATCGTACGGTAAGGCTTTGGCACTGGAGCCGCACATTTGACCTTCCACGCCTTCGTACGTCCGTACTAGGCTGACCACCTACCACTCTTCACAAATGTTGTAAGACGGCATTACGATGCTGACTGCTGCTCGCTAAGGCTCGCGGAAGCTGAGGTGCTTCCTGTAACAAACCTGACCGGTAGCTAATGCTGGTGAGACGTCCTTGGGGAGTCCAAAATCGGTTACCATGCACGCCATAACACGCTCGTTGGCTCTTAGGCCAAATCCTATCGAACATCCCCTGACTTAGGCGACCCTTCTGCACCACGGGCACTCCGCTGGAGTGACTCAGATACAAGCTCCCGCGAACTCCCTCCAGCCAGTCTCAAGGCGTGCGGGAGAGGTAAGTGATCTACATAAGGATGGAAGCTGCCCAGAGATGGACCGTTCAAGCGCCTCTCAACCGAATTCCCTTTAGCAAGTCACTCCTTGCTTTACTATACTAACATTTCCATCCCATAATCATGGCCGAAAGAGTGGAAAGAGTCTCGGACCTTCCTCCTTGCAAACGACATATTACGACACACGATGCTAAGGGCAAAAGCGTTTACACCAAATCTTCACCACAGCAGTACATGCCCGTGGGAGACAGTGGGGGAATGGCTCGCTCATATGCAGTGGCTTCTATCCCAGCGACATTGACAGACGATGCAGACATAAAGGCATATCTTGGCCAAGATGCAGTCACTAGCTGGTATCAACCATCAATCGTCACACCGAACGGCGCCAATCTCTTGGTCGTGGATTTGGCACCAGGAGCAACGAGCACGATGCATCAGACAGTGTCCATTGACTTCTCAATCTGCACCATTGGCGAGATTGAACACGAGCTCGACAGCGGAGAGACCGTGCTGCTCAGGCCGGGGGTAAGACCATCTCTCTGAACGGCTTGTCAGTCATGCTGATGACCATCAGGACCATATTGTCCAACGGGGAACCAATCATCGATGGCGTAATGCCTCCCAAACAGAACCAGCTCGTTTTGTCGCCGTCACTATCTCATGCGAGCCGTTTGATGTTGCTGGCAAAATGCTGGAAGAGATGCACGTGCCTTGAGCCTGGTGAGGGCTTTGAGTCTTGGGTAGCCAGGCTCGGTTTCTAAATCATCGTTCCAATCCTCATTCGCTGCAATGCCCTGGTGTTGCGAACACGTAACCAATACATAAGCCGAATGTCGGTCCTTGAATAGGACAATACTGTGTACACTGCTCGCGTTCTTAAAGTCAATCACGTGACTGTCGTCGTCGGGCCATCCCCTTTTCCCTCCTGAACTCCGTCCAACGTTCTCAAACTTACCGACGACAAACTATTTATTGATTTTGACTGGTTTCATTGCTGCGCGAATGGCTAGAGTAGAGCTCTGGTACCTCGGAAGCTTGAGCATCGTTGCCCTTATACTTCTGCACCTAAATGTATCGCGCTATACGAAGGTCGAAGAATCCTTCAACATCCAGGCTACGCACGACATACTAAAATACGGCGTGCCAACACACAATGTTTACCTCAAGCTCAAAGCCCAGTATGACCATATGACCTTCGCTGGCGCCGTGCCGAGGACTTTCATCGGCTCTCTTGTCCTGGCTGCTTTCGCCAAACCATTTGTCTGGTATGGCCACCTCGATGGCGAGCAGCAGCAGATGCTAGGTAAGGAAATGCCCATGTTCGCCCATTGCTCATTCATACATTGACGCAGTCCAACAGTTAGAGGATTCCTAGGTCTATTCAATGGCTTGGCACTCGTCGGATATGCGTCAGGCTTGCTGCGTGCATATGGCATCGTTACCGCCATCTGGTATACGATGCTCCAAGCCAGCCAGTTTCACATTCTATACTACGCGTCGCGGACTCTACCCAACATGTTTGCATTTGGGACCAGTATGACAACCAACCCTGCTTACTTAGCCAATGTTCTATCAATCTGACGACGTGCTACAGCCACAATCGCTCTGCGCTTCCTCCTCCCAGACCCAGGATCGGCACAGCTCCAGGCCCGACGGACAAGACTGGCACTCTACCTCCTGACCCTTGCTACGATCATATTTCGCTCGGAGATCGCCTTGCTCCTTGCATCTCACTGTGCCTATCTCCTTCTGAAAGCCGGCACCTTCAACAATGCCATCTCCCTTGTGCGCGCGGTTTTCCTCCCCGCCATCCTCTCCGCGACGGTTGCCGGCCTCCTCCTGACAGTCAGCATCGACACATTCTTCTGGCAATCGAGAAGACTGCTCTGGCCCGAACTCGCCGCATTCCTTTCCAACGTCCTGCCATCGAAAGACGACGGCATCGGCGCTTCAGCCTGGGGCACATCGCCCTGGCACTGGTACTTCACGTCCGCTCTTCCACGACTCCTTCTCAACCCTTTGCTCCTACTACTACCCGTCTGGGGAGGTCTAACGACGACCTTACGATCTTCGATACTCGATCTCACCATCCCTTCCATGACCTACACGGCTCTATACTCCATCCTTCCGCACAAAGAAACGCGCTTTCTCTTCCCCGTCGTCCCGCCCATCACTGCAGCCATCGCCCTTTGCGCAGGGTACATCACCACGCGCCGCAACCGGTACATCTCGTACAAATTGACGCACTACCTTTTGGTCCTTTCCACCATGATGTCGGCTTTGCTATCGACAGGCCTGCTCCTTCCCCTCTCCGCTCTAACATACCCCGGTGGCCACGCACTGACATCCCTGCACGCGTTGTCACTCAATTACGGGCCCCGACCCAGAATATCAGTACACTTGACCAATCTCGCCCTGCAGACAGGCGTGACGCACTTCCTCGACGAGCCGTCATCGCGAATGCATGCGCGACCAGTATTCCATTTACCCGGATCGGCAGACGGCCGGAGACCAAGTCTCACATCTACACGTCCGACGCAGTGGGTGTACGACAAAACGGACAACGAGACGGAATTCCTCACGCCCAGCTTCTGGAATCAATTCGACTATGTTGTCGTCGAAGATCCCGCGCGCGTGATCGGCGCCTGGGACGTCGTGGACAAGGTTCCTGGCCTGGGAAAGCCGAGCGTTTTGCAACCTGATGTGGGTCGGGGACTGTTGGTGCTGGGACCGAAGAACCAGAGAAGAGAGGACGACGCTTTATCAAGGTTGGTTGAAGAATTGTACGGCTCTGTGGGCA
Organism: Vermiconidia calcicola; assembly: GCA_035928285.1. Lineage (NCBI taxonomy): Eukaryota > Fungi > Ascomycota > Dothideomycetes > Mycosphaerellales > Extremaceae > Vermiconidia > Vermiconidia calcicola. The sequence continues at coordinate 2,207,714 of JAXLQG010000001.1, read as the reverse complement.
AGTCGGTCTATGGAATCGTGCATGATGTGGTCAGAGAAGGTTATGGAGTGGACAAAGTGCTCGGACACGGATGGAGCTGGACTAAAGGTTGGTGGGTGCATTGGGGGTTGGAGACCAAGTTATATATCTTGAAGAGAAGTGAGAGTGGAATATCACCTTGACTAGACTTACAGCATCGAATTGCTGCACATTCGAATCATGTTTAGTATTCCGACACATACCATTGATGTCTTCAGGCTATGCTCGCAATGGATGAGATATCACCTCCCTTTTTGCAACTGGCTTATCCTGCTTTCCAAGCCCGAAACCATGTCCCCGACGACCTTGACATTGCCCTTCATGGCGTCTCCCAGGTCAGACATGCCTTTCTCTACATTCTCAACCGCCTGTCTCCACTGCTGAATCTCTTCTCTCGTTTCAGCCTGCCTCTTCTCCACAGTGTCTAGGTTGTTCTTCGCTTCAGCCGCCCCAGCATGGATCACACTGAGCGCTCTTAATCGCTCCAATACCACATGCAATAGGGGCTGGAGGTTTTGAATCGAAGGCAGAAGTTGGTACAATGCATTAATCTTGGAAGATTGCTCGTCCAGGAACAGCTGTGACTGAATCTGTAAAGACTCGTCGCCTGGCGTAGCTGCGTCAGCAGCGACGGGCTGCTGTGTTGACGAAGCATTGGAAAAGCCGCGGCGTGGACGGGTGTTGGTGTGGGACATGAGGTTGAGGTTGCGCATACGTGATTCGTGGAGCTCCGAAAGAGCCTGAAGGGCTTGTTTGCGTGACGCGGTCAGTCGGTCGGACTCGGCGATGAGGGTCTTGAGTTTGGAAGAGACAGTGTCAAGCAAGGGAATGGATTGAGTGGTTGGCGGCGCCGTAGACGATTTCGGTGTCAGAGTATTGCTGAGGACTGTTATCTGCGTCGAGAGGCTGTCGAGAGTCGGGAGAATAGATGTCTGGGAGTCGCTACTGGCAGAAGAAATGCCCAGCGCAGATTCCAGAGCAGTGAGTCTGTCTGAGAAGGCTGCCACGGCCGAGAGCGCTGATGGTGCTGCTTGCGGGACTTCCGGCTGTGTGCTCGTAGGCTGTCTTGTATCCTGCGCGGCTTTTCGTTTCGAGGAGTCCAACCTCGATAGAAATTCATCCTCAAGGGTGCCGGTGGGCTTGGATCTTGCCTTGGTGCTTAACTCGTCCAGTACTCTGCCGAGTTCCTCAACACCATCAATGCCGACAGAATCGTCTTCTTCTCCTTGTTGCTGCTCAACGGTGTCCCTGAACTCTCCATCACCATTCTTCTCTTGTTCTCGTCGCTCCAATTCGAGCCTTACTTCTTCAGCTTCTCTTTTTAATCTGGCCAGTTTCCTGCCCAAAGTCTCGTCTTCGCTACCACTCAGGTCACCCAGCTCTTCTGCGCCATTGTCGTGCCTCCTGCGACGTCTCGAGCGTGTCCGGTACGATCGGTGAGGGCCGCCAATAGTGTCCGAGAAATCGACTCCTCGGGCGTCCACGAGAGCAGGTTCAAATCTTCGTCTTGCTGAATCCCGGTCAAGAGGTTGTCTATCTAGGCCAGGGCGAGCTTCGTCATCGGAGGGGGACTCGGATATGGTGCGCAGAGTACCCGTCTGAAGCAGTCAGCGGCTATGCTTGTAGGCTGCGCATTCTTGAGAGGTTTACCCGCGCAGTGGAAACATCGTCCGCTAGTTCTGGAGTCTCATATACTTCCGGTGCAGCGTCCTATGGCGGTGTCAGCCGGGCTAATTAATTGTCTGGAAATGGTTCTGACTTACAATGTCTGGAAGCACTGCCCATTTGTTGCTGACAGCCATGGTGAGTGGTCACTATATGCTGGGCCGGATATCTGAAAACAAACACGAGTACCTACGGATACTCCGTAGCATCTACGTAGTAAACACTTTACGCGCCAAAGGTTTAGGCGGTTCGGCCCACTAAGTACGGGCTAGTGGGCCTATCAGGCCAAGGATTAGGGGCGTGGGTCGTGCCGCTTTAACCCAGACCTCTACTCACCGAGACACCAAAGACACCTCGAGAGGCGCTGCCCACGTCTAGGCGCGTCGTTTCTTAAGTGCAAAAACCCTTGTGTTGACAGTGTCCCACCGGGTCCTTGGTGATAGACCATCCTCCGAGGTACAATGGGCAATACGCCGCCTGCACGTCGCTGGTCCTTCCGATGAGCCGCCCGACTCTGAACTCGGCAAAACTAAGTCATCTACCAGGCCACGCCAACGAAGAAGCAGGAGTCATGAAGTTGAGTGTGAATCATAAATACTGAAGCTCAGTTGTCCCTACAGTGAACTTTATACCACAGCCGTAGCCTGCCTTGCTCCTTCCATCTTGAGCGCTTCTTTCTCTTGCGTCGACTGGAACGCCGCTCCATAGATATCGCGCATGATGATACGGCTCAGCTCGCCCACCGTGATGCCCGGCTCCACCTCGACCCCGTTGGAATAGTATTTCTCCATCGCCTTCTCCCCCTGCACGATCGGCTGGAGGACAGTATCCGGGTTCGCGGCCCCAAAGTACGCCATGCTCTGGCGCTCGCGGTCATGAGGGAGCCCGTCGAACGTGACTCGGTGCATGGTCGCTTTGAGCTGGCCTCCGGACCAAAAACTGAGCGCGTCGCCGAGATTGACCAGGATGCAATCCTCGATGAACGGCGCCTTGACCCACTCGTCGCCACGAGGAGACATGACCTCGAGCCCCGGCGCGCGCTGGAACAAGAGCGTGACGGATCCGGAGTCGGTGTGTTCCGCCATGCGGGAGCCCACGTCCTCGAGGTATGATTCAGGCTTCTCGTCGCGGGCAGGGTACAGGAGCATGCGCAGGCTGTTGCCGTCGCCGGCGTCCTCCTTGTGCGCGCCTGCGAAGAATTTGCGATCGGGCAACTCAAGGGCCAGGGCGAAACACTCGAGGAGTTTGATCACGAGGCCGTGGCATTGGTGTTTGAACGCTTCGACTTTGCCGGCATGCTCGTGCCAGAAGGGAGGGAGACTATCGCGGTTCTGGGGGCCCAGCAACGAGCCAGGCACGCCGCCGAACCACATGGACATCTTGTCGTCCTTGCCGCGGTCTTGGAAGCTGCCCATGTACCCGATCGAGTTGGAATTGATGGGGTATTGGGCCTTGAGAGGTTCGGGCAGAGAGAAGAAGGTCTTGGACAGGCCGAACATTTCATCAACCTCAGACGGCGGGATGGGGTGGTTCTTCAGCAGGAGGAAGCCCCATTCGCGGCAGGCCTGTGTGACTTGGTCGGCGATGCGACGTTGCGAGGATGGTGAGTCCAGGTCGGATATGTCAATGATGGGGAAGTTTGAGGACATTGTGATTAATCAGGCGTTTGACTACAACTTGGGTACTTGGTCTTGTTGTTGACGTCGGTAGTCTCTGCTATACCTTTGTAGAACAGACTTGCGGCGGATGGGGTGAATGATTCCACGTTCCATGTTGCTACTCCGTACTGATATAGATAGCCAGGGATGGTGTGTCGTACAGGGTGGAGCGGGATACTCCGCTCGTCGCAAGGGAGGGCCAGCTGATAACACCTTGCTCTCGGCCGGCGAAAACATGTGAACACTTTGGCTAGGCAGAGTGCGATGGAGATCAATCAGGACAAGTACTTTAGGGCGAAAAGCCGGTGGACATGCGTGGGACATGGAGCATGTAATCTGCCTCATTAAGGTATCGTTCGAAGATATGAGCAATAGCTCACATTGTGGTTCCCCTGATATTAGCCACGCACACTCCCCTGTTCAGTTCAGCTTGCCCGTCCTTTGTCCTTACTATCAGCATCCATATCAACAAGGAACCGCTCCCACGTCGAAATGACGTTCTGGTAGAACTCCATGTGTTGAGTCGCCATTGCTCCGAGGCTATCTTTGAACTCAACGCCCTTTATCCTCTCAAAATCGGCGACTTCGCGTACCACTTGCTCATCGAACATTTCGCTGGTTCCTTTGGCACTGTCGACTTCGCGATTCAGCTCGGCAATCTTGAGCTCCAATTTTCGCGCCCGGTCTCTGCGTGATGTCTCGTGGTCCACGCCCCTCATATCCTCGACTTTATTCCGGATGAACGTTGCTGGGTTCAGATTCGAGCCGTGATGGTATGGATTACTCGAGGCGAGAGAGTCTCGTTCTGAGGTAGCCTTCTGCAAATATTCTGTGAGACCCTCAAAGTCAAGCTGTTTCTGTTCTCGCGTCTTCAAAAGCGACTTTACCGAGTTGATGTAGGCTTCCATATCCCGCAGGCTTCCCAGGTAATTCTGGTCGGTGTGGTCTTTCAGCCCTTTCCAACCCCTCGAAGTCTCTTCCACACAACCCGCAAACGTCTGCAACTGAGCCTCGATTGATGGCTCCAGGGGGGTGAGTTTCCGCATGTTCGTGGCTAGTTCTGCATAGTCGGTTTCCAAGTCACTCTCTCTGCGTGCCACTCTCGTGATGATCTTCTCGACATGTGACAAGTCCTCGTCAAGCTTGTTTGCCCGCTCGGTTACTTCAATGAACCTCTTGTCAGGCTTGTGCACTTTGGAGAAGGCATTCAACATGGTATCTGCGACATTATCGAAAAACCCCGTTGGTGCTGCCGCATTCCCACCTTCAATTGTGTTACTTCTCGAAGGCCTCAGGCGCATTTGAGCGTTCCAGTCGGCTGTCTCGAGGAATAGGATCAGGATGGGCGCCCTTCGCAAGACGGGGTGAAGAGTGCATCTTTTGACAAAGCGGTGTAAGGACCATGCTCGCCTCTGGGTGAACTCTGTACTGAAGCGATCACCTCTTACATAGGCCATATTGTTCTTCTCGGGTAACGGAGGCACCGCGCAGGCTGGGTAATCTCGATGTAAGGTTTGTCGGAGGAAGACGAAGTCTGTGAAGCGTCTTCTGACAGAGAAGTCCGTTCTCTGAAACGTCTTGAAGTCTGTCTACGAAGAATGTCAGCGGAAATGCCGTTCGTAGGAATAGGAGACAAAGCTCACATGTGTGGTCACCAAATATGACACGTAAGCGTCTTTTGTGCCATCGTTTTCTTTTAGGGGAGCATCGACCGTGACCTCTAGTACGCCGTCGCGACCTATTCCTGCTAGATCGACGTTGTCCGCTTGATCACCGGCCTGCGGCTCACTGGACATGCTCTCACTTCTACGACCAGTTGCAGGTCTTGTCGGGAGGTTTGCTTCAAAGGCATCGGAACCTTCTTCGACTTGACCACCATCTTCCCGCTGCCAGGAAACGCTGTCAAAATCGTTGTGGTCGTCCATTTTGCTATGATCGACGTTCGCAGGCAACCCTCTTGGGGTGATGTGGTTGCGGGTCCGCGGCGGTCACCACCCAAATGGGTGAGCGGAAAGGGAAAGCGCTGGACTGGATTCCTCTTTACTATGAAAGAAAGCAATGTTAAAGCTTAATGACCCTACGATGAGCCTTCTTTGAGTGCGCGTGATTTGTGGTTTGCAGTTGTATCGCAGCTTCACGCGATCCCCCAACCACCACCATAACTGCAGGCGTAACGGAAGCGATGACGCCGGGCTTGGCGGCAAGGCTGAGAGGATCGACAAGGCTGAGGGCAGCGGCCCGACAGTCCCTTGAGGTATTCGCATTCTACAGACTCATCTAGTACGAGAACAATTTGATGAAAGCAGTGCTTCATTCCCAGGTCATGATGATTTTGCGTCTTTATATAGTTCCAGCAATTTTAAAATTCAAATTCACCTCTGAACTGATCCAAGTTCATCCCAGCGCCCACCCGCTCCGTCAAGTCTCTCCGTCCCATGCCGGTAAATGCTCTTCTCAGGGTATCGTAAAGATTCGTGCTCTCATTTTGTTGTATCATCCTCTCCAGCTCAGCATCGCCGATTCCACCACTCCCCTCAGCAGCCAAGATTTCGCGAGCTTGGTCCATGCCTTGGTCTCCCACAACGCGGTGCAGGTTCAACGCTCCGAGTAAATGTCCAGCGGCTTCAGGATAGCAACCAATATTGATACATGAGACGCCCAGGTTATACCGTGCTCGCACGAAATTGGGGTTGACTTCCAAGGCCTTGCAATATGCCGAAATAGCATCTTCTGACCGACCGGAATTCGCCAATGTTGCCCCCAGTCGGTTCCATAATAGATGGACTTGGCCTTGTCTGTTCGCAAGGCCTGTCTCTGTTGACTCGAGGGCGGCTCTGAAACAATCAACGGCCTTCTCAAAATCCTCGTTTCCGTAAAATAGCACTCCTAGGCCGACCTGTACGTCCGGGTCCATCTTTTCTCCAGAAGGTGAGAGTTGAGCCGCTTTGATGAAAAGCTTTACCACCTTCGCGTGCAAGAGTATACGGTCTGTAAACCCAACCTCGGAACTCTCCGACAGATCCTGGGGAGGATGAATGTGAGGATATTTCACAGACAGCCATCGTTCTAAGGTCCTGTAGGCTGTGCTATCATAGCCCTCATTGGTGTAGGACACGGCTAGGCTCATCAGAGCATCCAGATTATTCGGATCCAATCGTACAGCTGTTTCGAGAGCTCGAATGGCGGGTGCTTCCTTTTCGTTTTGTGCCTGGGCTGCACCAAGCAGTACCCAGGCTTCAATGTGGCCGCTTTCTTTTTGGACGGCAGCTTCGAATGCCAGTGCTGCGAGAGAGAGGTTGCCATGCGATTCGAGGATCTCTTTCCCATATTCAAACGCTGTCTTTTCTGATTCGTCCACCTCTAGATAGGGGTTCTGCGCCTCAAACATATAGTCGCCGAGCATAGGTTCGCGCTCAAAGGGGTTGTGAGTGCCCAAGCCCATCGTAGAATCGAAATTGTCCCAAGCGGCATAATCTTCACTAGAAAAGGCATTATCAAAATCGGCGGCGTCTTCGGTCATTTGTCTGGCAGAATGTTCAGCAGAAATTCCATGCCATACGGTTTCAAAATCCTCGAAATTGTCCATCGGAGCATTCACTGACCTGTCAATTTCCTCGAGCTCCTTTTCCATGGCTTGATTGGCTTGCTCCGAGAGGTTGTCATGTTGTGTCTCAAGCTCCTTGAAATGTGCTTCCCAGTTTGCGTCGTCGAGTTCCACCATTCTGCCCTTTCCTTTGTCCGTGGTCTGATCTGGCTGATGTTGCATATATTGGTTTCCATAATTCATTCCCATCCCCATGCCACCATTCATATAGCCCGACCCCATTGGCCTATAGCTCGAGGGTGTCTGAGCTATAGGGCTTGCCGTCCGAGGGCTCGGTTGCTGAAACCGTGCAAACTCTTGAGGCGAGAACGCGGCTGGTCTCTGTGGTGGGGGCAAGTGCCTGGTACTGTGAAACAGAGCCTCAAATCTTGCATGTTCACTAGGATCGATTTCTGGGGCCCAGCCGGGTGAAGGTGACCGCCGGGTCATGCTTTGTAGGTTGGGGAGGTCTTGTCGGAGTTGTTCCATTGCGAAGGGCTGTGGCAATGGGCCGGACTGATTCAGAAAGTCGTTTATCATCTGCGAGAGGGTCAGCAGTGCCCAAGCTTTGCGGGATAACGGTAGTCACCTTGTCCGATGGATTGGAAGCCATAAAGGAGCGCATGCCCTCTTCGAGACCGCCAGAACCTCGCCCAACGAGGCGGTCCCGCTGAAGGGTGTTGTCACTCTGGACATGTTTGGTGAATTGTGTAAGCGGGTTGCCTGCAGTTGAGCACTCTGCACCTCCTAGGAAAGACATGGCGACGAAGATGCTCTTGCAAAGATGAAGTTTTGGCAGAGTTAGATGGCCTTGTCGTTGCCGTCGACGGGAAAGGTGATATGGCAAGCCGAGGTAAGTCCTGGAGGGATGGGCACTCGATGGATTATTAGGTGACAGCAGCCTGCAATTCTGTGGAGAAGACGCCAAAGCCACCCTTGCCACCGACCACATTCCTGGGGGGCAAAGCGTGATTGATTATATAAGCTTGGTATCTTCTTCACGTGACGGCGATAAACTGCGCTCGGCTGTTCGACTGCTCGACTGTAGAATTCGCCAGCACCACCTCGTCAGCTCTTGTCTTCTCCCACAACACCCTGTCACTCCGTATCACAGCAAAGCCCAATCCATGAATCACTCAACCACGTAAGCTGACAACTCTTTTCGAAATCTTTCCGAATCAGTACTTTCGCCGTCCTTGTCATCCAGCAAGCGGTGGACCTTTCTCGTTTCGTGTCGACATTCAGCTTCCACAATGAGCCAGGATACAGTGATCATGGACATCCCGTCGTCAGGCCTCCTATGGATATTGGAACAAGCGGCTCAAATGAGCCTTTCGGACCGCCATCTCCAAGGTAAGCAGTTGCATAAGCCAGATCGTGTATATCAAGCATCTACGTGATGCATTCATACCTCTCCATGATGCCCGTCTCACTGTTCCGTTTCCCTGCTTTTCAACTACTTTGCAGGCATTTTCCCGGGTCAAGATGGAGGCCATCTCTTTCATCCAAATCTCTGTCCTCTTGCCTCTGACCTTTGCGTGTATTGCCGCCTCGTTCTTCATTCTACGACTGATCCTGCGGTCCCACGACTTGAAGCATATTCCTGGTCCCCTAGGAGCCAGGCTGACCGACTTCTGGCTCGCCGGAAAATACAGAAGAGGCGAGCTCTTCAAAGACATCGCCGCGGACCTGCACAAGACATATGGCCCCATCGTGCGTTATGGGCCCCGGAGAGTCATCTTCAGCGACGTGTCCGCGGTCCATGTCATCTACAACACAAGAAATAGTTTCACGAAGGTACCTCTACCATGATCATAATCCCCTCCCCTGCCATACACGCCAACCCCTAACCACTCCTCCCTTGTCAGGCCGAATCATACGAAGTGATGAACCAAATCGTCAACGGCAACCTCATCAGCAGCTGGGCCACCACCCGCGACGAGGCACGCATCTCCGCCATGAAAAAGCAATTGATATCCGCCTTCACCACGACCGCCATCCTCGACTACGAAGAGCACATCGACCACAACATCAAATTCCTCATTGCCAAACTCCAAGACTCCGACCGCCCAGAAGTCAACATCGCCAAATGGTCCATCTTCTTCGCCTTCGACACCATCTGCCGCATCGCCTTCTCCGACGACCAAGGCTTCATGGCCAAACAATCCGACCTGGGCAACACCCTCGAAGGCGCCCGCGAACGCTTCCGGCACTGGCACCTATGGGGCCCGCTCGCGCGACTCGAACGCCTCATCTTCAAGAACCGTTTCGCAACTCGCACATCCGGCACCTCTCTCCTGGGCAAACTCGCCAGCGAACGGCTCCAGACGCGTCTCGAAAAGGGCGGCCTAGGCACGCACTCCGACCTGCTGGACCGGTATCTCCAAGCCGCCGAGCGCGATCCCGCCACCTTCACCACCTCCACGATCATCGGCATCATGATCTCCACGATCCACGCCGGCGCCGAAACCACCGCCTCAACAACAAACGTGTGCCTGTACGAACTCCTGCGCAACCCACGTGCACTGTCGAACCTGCGCGCCGAAATCGACGCCGCAAACCTCTCTTCCCCACCGTCCTGGTCCGAAGTCTCCCACCTGCGCTACCTGGACGCCTGCTTCAAAGAGTCCATGCGCCTCAACCCGCTCCTGCTCAACCCTATCGAGCGCGACGTCCCTGCATCCGGGGCCGAGATTGCCGGGACATACATCCCCGGCGGGACCGTCGTGTCCGTCAACGTGCATGCCTTGACCCGCGATCCAACCGTCTACGGTAAAGACGTCGACTCGTTCCGCCCAGAGCGCTGGCTCGACACCGACGAAGCTCAACGCATGAAGATGCAGCGCGCCGACATGACCTTCTCTGCAGGCCGACGGGGTTGCATAGGCCAGCACGTCGCCTGGATCGAGATGAAGAAATTCCTGCCCGAGTTGTTGAACAAGTTCGATGTAAGTCAAGCAACCCTCGAAAAGAGCTGGCGCACTAACCAAAATGCTCACCACTAGATCGAGCTCGTCCACCCCGAGAAACCATTACAGATGCCCGTGAAACAATTGGTCCTCCTTATTGACGACTTACCCGTTAAACTGAGTCCGAGGAAACTCGAGCACTAAATCGCTACGTGGTAGTCGAGATAAGACCCCCCATCGCGGCCCATATGTGGCAGGCAGCTACTTGTACATTAGGAGGGCCAAAACCAGACTTCATTCTGGTAACATATAGGGATGAGCGCTCCTTTGTTCGTCATCTGGTTAACCGCTGAGGAAATAGACTTGCAACTCCCCAGCAGCCCTATATCAACGCGCTGGAATTCAGCTTGTCTTAGAGGTAGATCGAAATATTGGATGTTCATGAATGGAGATTATGATACACAGAGGAATTATCAGCAACACCTTGGATGCTAATCCTGCAAGAATTGACACTGTTCGTGTCCTTCCCGTCCGTTCCCATTCCTTCCCAATGTCTATACAAACACAGCTTTCGGCCAGAGAATTTAAGCTGAAGCCTGGTATCGTTGTACTCACACAGCAGACAAGACAAGGGCTCGTCCTCGATCCCAGCCTACAGACACCACCAAATACCACCATCTTCATGAAGATCCCTATGATGTACATAACGCGCCAGGTCGAGAGAATAACCGTCGCCCATCGTAGGATCCAATGGCCATATTACACCACTCGACCGGTGCCAATGTGTAGCGTTTCCGGTTCTCATGCTAAGCCCTCATATGTGCCGGTCGTCATCCCGCAGCGACCGATGAGCGGCGATTGACGACTCAGCATTGGTGGAGATATTTCTCTCCGCCACCCACTCATGCCGGACTCGTCTCTAGCACACGGTAACTATCGACCCACTCCTGGATGTCCTACTGCGGAGCGGACTCGTCGCTGGGCTCGCTGGGCTCATTCCGTGGTGCTCTGTTCGCCGAGCTAAAGGAGTAATCAACTCTCAATTTTCGACCATAAATCTCCTTCTCCGACAACAACTGCATTGCGTCCATAGCGCTCTTGACATCGATAAAGTCGGCGTGCGCAAAGCCTCTTGGTTGACCGGTGCGACGATCAATAGCAACACGGACATCAATGACATTTCTGATGCCACGGAAGAGGTTGCTGAGATCTCGGTCAGTCATTTCAAAGGACATGTTGCCGATGAAGAGAGTCTTTGAAGGAGCGTTCCTCGGCTTATCAAAGGACCGGCCGTGGCCGCGACGTTCGGGATCTGCTGGGGATGAAGGGCGGGCAGCGTATTGGACGGTGATGCGACGACCTTCAAACAACTGCATGTTGAGGCGTTCCATTGCGGTATCTGCAGCTTCTTGCGTGGAGTAGTCAATGTAGGCAAAACTAAGCAAGACCAGGTCAGCATGTAAACAATAGTCCAGGCTCTGGAGAACTAACCCTTTGCTCAAACCCCTGGAGTCGCGCACAATCTTGGCCTTTGTGACAGTGCCAAAGCGCGCGAATTCCTTCACAAGATCGTTCTCAGTGACATCAAAGAACAGGTTTCCAATGTAGAGGGTCCTCTTTCGGTCAAATAAGTTATCGGGTGCCAATTCCGAGTCGCCAGTGTTCATGGTATAGCCTGCTGAGTCCGTCTCTGCGGCGAATCGTTCGTTGGTCTCCGCAGCCGGAAGGGCCTCGTCGGTAGCTTCTGTGGCATTTGCGGTCTCCGCAATGGGAGGTGCATCGTCGCTTGGAGCAAGATTGGCCTCTGCAGCAGGCCGAGCTTCTTCCGCATCTTCGGTGATGTTTTCATTGGAGATAGCTGGCTTCTCACTTTCTGTTGTCGCCCATCTTCGTTGAGATTGGAAGGCTGGGATCGTGCTTGACCTCAGGGGAGAAGTTGTGAGGGAGGAGTATGTTCGGGAAGCAGAAACGAATGTGGTAGACCGGGACGAGAGCAGGCGCGATGCGCAGCGACGGAGGGCAAACCTGGTGAACTTGTCAGAGCCACGATGGAATGCCGAGATCAGTAGGTCAACTCACATTCTGATACAGGTGATAGAAGAAGCTTCACAAGATGAAAAGAACGAAGAAGGTGGTGAAGAGGAGCGAACTGGTGAAAGACAATGATTGAGAGAATCTGCACAAGCGAGACAAGAGACGGATTCGCAGGATTGACAACTTTTTTTGGAACTTGGGTAAATCGGGTCTAGTCTCTTGGCTGGATAATTCAGCCTTGCACATTCAGCCTCGTCAGCCTTGTATCTGCCCTTGCTGTCAATTGATTGTCAATGTCGACTGGCTCATCTCCCTTGTGCTAGCCGTATCGAACTTCTTCGCAATCAATACACATATCTGAAGTGCAAGTTCTCCTTGTCCGTCAAGTCGTCAAATGCAACTCTCTCTGCCTCCTTTTCCTCAAGATTGAGCCGATTCCTCCTTCGATTTTCGTTCATCAACAAGACATACAGCACAATGGCCAGGACAATTACCAAGGCATAACAACCAATAATACCCCCCCATAACCTCGGGTAATGTTGGCTGACAGTTTCGCTCTTGATCCAGAAGGGGCCAGAGATATTTCCAACCGTGTAGAAAACGAAGATAGCTGCAGCCATGAAGGACTTCTTCGTGTTGCCGGCCACATTCGACATGCCCATTGATACTATCAAGCTCGTCACCGGCGCAAAGAAACCGATGATCGTATATCCAGCGATCGGAGTAGCTGCGTGCTCGTACCAGGTGCTTTTCCAGATCATTGCACATCCTGCGATGACAGGCAAACAACAGGCGATCAGCATAATCAAACGGATGTTGGACACCTTGAGACTGAGATATCCGACCAGCAGGATCCCCACGAGGCAGACGCCGCCTAGTGGCATCTGCCAGAGCAATGAGTCGTAAGCTGACCAGCCAAACGTAGACACAATGAGTGGGCCGAAGCCTGACACCGCCCCATTCACCGTGTAGGCCTATTTGTATCGTTAGCACACACAAGCTGTATCAGGCACGACGGAAGCCTGAAAAACTCTTGCACATGCCAGGTCGGGAAGAGACTTACGGCGCCCATCATGATCGCAATTATCCAGACCTTGGGATCGAGGCAAGCCTCTCTGAACTGCGGCCACTTTATCTTCTGACAGCGTACACCGGTCTGACTCATGCGAAGCCGCTCAACGGCGACACGTTTCTCTTCATCTGTAAACCACCATGCCTGTGCAGGCGAGTTTGGAAAGGAGAGGAACAGGGCTCCGTACAAGACCGTCACTGCTCCGGCCATCAGATACAGGTATTGCCATTTCTTGAGATCACCGCCAGTGATATGCGCAAAGCCGTAATTGATAAGTGCCCCAATAATTGTCCATCCGCCCGTTGCCGAGTACCAAATGCATTGCCGCCAGGTCTGCTCGGCCTGCGTATAATAGCCGCTTACGATGATCATAAACGCGGTAGGCATGATACTTTCCGCAAAGCCCAAGAAGAATCTCTGGGCCCACAGACCTCTGTACGTGGTAACGCCTGCTGTTGACATCGCTATCGCACCCCACGCTATCACAGCAAGGCCTATCGTGCGACCGAGGTGAAACCTCTGGAAGAGGTATGTCAGCGGGACGACTCCGGTAAGCATACCGAAGTAGAACAGAGACGTCGCCCAGCTCAGACGGGTCGTCGAGACTTTCGGTGGAGTTGTGGTGGGATCAGTGATGACTCTCAACTTCAGGTCTGTAGACATCCCAAAGACAGTCGCACCTCCAAGAATGGCCTTCATAACAGCTGTGTCAGCAGGCTTGAACTCCCAATGACTCACCAGGTCGACCGGGGAGTCCACGCAAATCGGTGCCGCTGAAGTTGCACCCTGACTTCCCCTGTCGACACGATGGACAGCATAGTATGAGACTTACCTTGTCGTAGTAGACCAGACCGTACCCGAACCACATGAAAGGTATGATGATAAGGTCGATTTTGCGGACGAGCCGCCTCTCAACCTGCTTATCCCATGGCTGAGCAAATTCCGGCACCACCGAAGCAGCAATGTCCTTCTCGCCTGAACACAAATATTAGTCTAGTCCTATCGAGCTTCTGGTGATAAACCTACCTGGCCTCCCCATGGTGTTCGGGCTTGTCCTGTTTTTGAGAGCCTCTACCTTGTGTTGCCCGCCTAGCGAGTGAAGCTAGTCCACCAAAGCCCCAGTCGTCAGTTAGTAAGAGGCGGAACTCAAGTCACAGGTCGAGTAGTAATGCAAATACAGAGGCAAGTCGTCGACAGGAAGAAATAAAAAAAAGATGAGTAAATATAACAGCTCAAAGTATTATTAGCGCCCAAGCTCAGACCCCCACACATACGGAGTAGAATTCTCTGGGATAATTTCAACCATCACCGTGCCTCATAAAAGCGCAGGATAATAGGTAGGTCACTGTAGGTAGTACAATGACTGACTGCAATTTCTTCATCTGCTCTAACCTCAAGTAGCGGTTGGAGGTGGAGAAAAAGTCTGGGTAAAGATGGTGCCGCAAAGATGGTGTAATCTTCCTCATTGATAAGGGTCTGGAACATCCATCAGGACCAATGAGCAAAACTTTTTCTGCCGAGAATTGACTATCCCACGGGAGGCAGGATTGCTGGCGAATAGCCGCGAATATAATGATGGACAGCTGGTCAATTCATTGTCATGCACAGGCGCTGATTAGGTCAGAATGAATCAAAGTCTGTCGTCGCCATAAGTCCAAGCATACGGCCCTGGAATTTTCTTCCGACCTCCTGCCACTTTACCTGTACCCCTGCCACGAGAACCGGCCAGGGCATCGCCATGCCTAAGCCCTTCTCTCCATGGACTTCTGGTATTGATACGCGTTCTCCAAGACCAGCAGCCCATGAGACGAGCTCAGCAACCATAGAACCGAAATCAGTGACCAGACGCTCCTCTGCTGTTGAGCCAGCTTCAATGTTCAACTCGAGAAGTGCCAGGAGCAAATGCAAGATCGCGGGAAGAATGACCGGGTCATGCGCAAGAGTCGGAATGGCGTGTATCGCTAGCAGTAGCAGAAGGCTTTCGCGTGTTACAGTCGCCAATTGGAAGGCATTCGGGCCCAGGGTGGAAACGAGCACGATGAGCGTCTGGATGCTTAGCCTCACTAATGAAGCGTGCAAAAGTGTCGAATTGGCGAGGTAAGGGGAGCTGGCTCGTGAGGATAGAAGCAAAGTCAATCTCGAACAGAACGGTAGGTATATTGACTCCGAGAGTAGCTTGTGCAAATCTTTGGGAATGCGTTTGGAGCGAGCTTCGGATTTCGCAGCTTCCTTTGCTGCCACAGCCATGCGTGATGAGAACGTCCGGACTTTGAGAATGTCCGGCCCAGACAGCTTGTCGGCGGCCGAGAGAGCCATTGGCTGGAGAGTGCGATGAAATAGCGTCGTCGAGATCGTATTAACGGGTGATTGCTGTGAAGCGTAGATGGACTCGAGTCGAGGAAGGAGGCGGTTCGAGGGGAATTGTGTCGCTATCTTTTCGAGTCCATCGTCAACCCCGGCTATTTCTCTCGCACCCAAGGCCAACACGGTCAACAGTGCAGCCCGTTGAGACAGAGACAGGTCCGCCTCGAAATACACGCTGGCAGTCCACGGACCCATGGCATTGGGTTTGGAGACAAATAATGCGATCAGTGCCTCCAATCGCAGCTGTTGCAAGTCTTGCTGTGACATTCCTTCTTGCAAATTCAGGAGAGATGATGCTAAAGGCAAAAGGTTCGAGGCCAATTCGTCACCAAATCCAGCCTTTCGTCTGATCAGTGACGGTGCGGTCTCTAGCGCGAGTTTAACTGTTGACGGATCATCTGTGGCGCTGAGCAGCTTTATGAGAGAACTGATGTAGACCGGTGCAGATGGTTTGTTTCGGTTTATGAGAGTAGGGTCATCCTCAGAGTCGGAAGGATCACTGTCGGGACGTGCGTATGGACGCAACTCGGGATCGTCTTCATCATTGGAGGAATCTTCTGATGCCGAGAGCTCCTCGATGGCCATGACCTTTGCACTGTGAGCCGGAGGAGTGGCTGGCACAGGCCGCCTACGAGATGATTTTGGGGTTCTTTGTGTCGCCTCCCGCCGCTGCGCGATAGTCATCGGTTTTGCTAGATCGTCCGAAGATCCGACTTTGTCCTGGACAGTGGGCAGATCGAGCCATTGCTGAGCTTCTCCTCCCTCCATTTCCTCTACCGCAAAATCAATGACCTTGCCGGGCTTGTCGACCATTCTAGACATGGCTGTCGCAACGACCATTCCCAGAAATTGGGCACGTGGCACAGACGCGGAAAGCCGGCTGGAGACCATCCGGATAAAGGAACTAGAACTTGATATTTGCTTGATAGATTCATGGCTCAAGCGATCGAGGTGACCGATAACTATGAGTATAGTTTGAGCGATTGCTACAGTTCAGCGACACAAGTAAGCACAGGTTCTGCAGTAACGTAAAGAAAAAGCGGAATTGCACACTAATCGGACATACCCTCCTGTTGCAGGATCGGATCCTGCTGCATCTGCAGCTTGTTCCCAAAGATTTCCAAACTCTTCTCAAGGATGGCTTGTAGCTTGTCTAGAAGAAGAGTTAGGTTGTGTTCAGTAAGTGAGCGATGTATCATACCATGATCTGCCGACAAAGTGGCTGTGACAGCTCTTCGAACGCCGAGTCCAAGACCGGTGTATTCCCCATTCGTACTCGTCAACCAGTGAGTAAGGTGAGCTTGCAGAACTTGGTTATTTTGTAATAGGCCTTTGACCATAGCTGCCACGCCACCAACGGCGGGCATGCTCAAGGTCATGGTCTCTTGGTCCTCAACATTGAGGTTGTTGTGAAGGAATCTTCGTGCAAGGTCACGGAGTATTGTGTCGAAAAGCGCTCTCTGATCATACGAGGGTAGACTCTGAAGTAGCAAGTGCATCACAGTCCAGAGTGCGTGTTCACCCAGAAGCAGTGACGTATAGAGTTCGGTTACCAAAGCATCTGGATCCAGTCAGTATAGTCTCTGTCTCCCAGTCGCTGCTTGCCATACCACGATACCCAAGGCTCAAGCCACGTTTCAAGACCTGAGAAAGCATGTTGATTTGAGAACTCTCCGGACCTCCAGCTGAAGATGAGATGATGGCAGCAGTGGAGAGGTTTCTCGCAAGCCATCTCGAATACTCTGATCCGTCGCCAAGCCATAATGGTACAGCCTTCTCATCAGACTGTTGGGTGCTCGTCAAGGCCCGAGCCATGGTTGAAAGGACTTTGCTGCCTGCGAAAAGAGATGTCACTTCTTGCCAATACACCCGTCGCTGTATGTCACTGGTAAACAGCTTGTTGGTGTCGGCGAGAAAATATTTGAGCGTGCTGTTCCCAGTAAGAAGTAATGAGAGAACAGAGATCGCATCTTTGAGCAGCTGATCTGTTTTGTCCGAATTGGTGACCGACAACTGCCTTATCTGCATCAACAGCGCACCAATCCCTGACACACTCTTCATACAGCCAAGCAGCAGTTTCTTTACTTGCATTTCTTGTTTCGACAGGTTGTGGACCTTCAGGTGCAGCCACTGGTCTGGAATGGTGATAGTGACAAGAATGTTGATGATTTGCGAAGCTTTTGGGCTGGGTAGCCGCACGTTGAAGTCATGTTTGCCTTCAGTGCCATACTGAAGGTATTGCAGCACTGCAATCAAGTCTTCATTGTCAGGCTGACTTTTGAGTATCTCGCGAGCATCGTCCGGTAATGACGCCGGAGAAGTCTGTTCCAGATAAGACTTCTGAAGGAATGCTGTTGAATCATGTCGTTTGTGCTCTTTGTGGCTCGATTGAAGCGAGACTGAAGTGTGCGACGAGTCGACGGAGGGACGAAGACTGAATAGATCACTTGTTTGGTCACTATCTTCTGGGGTCAGGTCAAGGATGGTGACTTTGGATTTAGCGCTAGCCGGCATTGACAAAGAAGTGTCTTTCAGCGATAGATTCTCAAACTTGCTGATGTTGTTCTGGACCTTGCGGGTGGTCTTGACGGGTTTGATGAGGCCCTCCATGATGACAGTTGCATGTTGAACATTATCTTCAAAGAGATAAGAGAGTGGTAAATATTGAAATTGTCAAAGGAAGGAAAGCCATTCGTACCTGCAAGTGAAGGGAGGTTCCGAGCCTCGCCTTCCGCCTTGCCGCCAAGAATGACTGTATAGTCACGTGATTATAGTCAGGTGACACGAACCTGACAAGCCACCAGAGTCTGGGGAAACATCTTCTTAGTCATCACTCTTCAAGGCAATCACTCCCTCCCACCTGGTGCCCATTTACTTAACTACGTTGGTGCTTGGTTAACGACGCCGTTGTTGATTTACAAGACGCAAAAGCTGCCGCGCTATCGCTGCTTGACTTCAAAAGCTACCCTGATGCTGAATTACCGGTGACAACCGACTCAGCTAAGGGCAACATACTTCTGCCTTTCAGCACAGGCTCTCTCTCACTCCCAGCACATCACCGAAGGAAGCAAGCAGTTTCCACTATGTCTGTACCCATATCATCACTTCTGACCAATGGCTCAGCCACTCCTCCTCGCGAACGATGGTAAGCCGCCGACTATCTACTTTCATTTAGGCATCTAACACCCTCCAAGGACATACCTCGACGATGTGTTATCAACAACCTCGCCCTACGCCGGGGAAGAATTCGTCCCGGGCGACGAAACCATCAACGCCCTCGAGTCCTCACGCGTCCTGGTCATCGGTGCCGGCGGCTTAGGCTGTGAAATTCTCAAGAATCTGACTCTCTCGGGCTTCAAGGACATCCACGTCATCGACATGGACACCATCGACGTCTCCAACCTGAACCGACAATTTCTCTTCCGCCAATCTGACGTAGGCAAATCCAAAGCCGAAGTCGCCGCGTCCTTCGTCGAGCGGCGTGTCCCGGGCGTCAAAATCACCCCCTACAACGGCAAGATCCAGGACAAAGACGAGGCCTACTACATGCAGTTCAAGCTCGTGATCTGCGGGCTCGACAGCATCGAAGCGCGCCGCTGGATCAACGCCACGCTCGTCGATATGGTCGACATGGACAACCCCGAGTCCCTGAAGCCCCTGATCGACGGCGGCACAGAAGGCTTCAAGGGCCAGGCGCGTGTCATATTACCGAGTCTCACATCGTGTATCGAATGCCAATTGTCCATGCATGCGCCACGGGCTGCGGTCCCGTTGTGTACGCTCGCTACGATTCCACGACAACCGCAGCACTGCATCGAGTGGGCTCACATCATTGCGTGGGAAGAGCAGCGAAAGGACGAGACCCTCGACACAGACGACCCGGAGCATATCTCCTGGCTGTACCAGACAGCCTTGGCGCGTGCAAAGGAATTCAATATCCCCGGCGTAACTTACAGCATGACACAGGGCGTAGTGAAAAATATCATTCCAGCAATTGCATCGACGAATGCCATTATTGCGGCGGCGTGCTGCAACGAAGCGCTCAAGATCACAACGTCGTGTGCGCCGTTCCTCGAGAATTACATGATGTACACAGGCGACTCAAATGATTCGGGACTCTACACCTACACGTTTGCCGCGGAGAAGAAGGACGATTGTCCCGTGTGCGGGAACATTGCACAGAACATGGTCATCGACGCAGATATCACGCTTGAGGAGTTCCTGGCCAGTCTGGCGGAGCGGGCGGAGGCGCAGTTGAAGAAGCCGAGTATCAGGACCGAAGCGAAGACGTTATACGTGCAGGCACCGAAGAGTCTGGAGGAGCAGACGCGGCCGAATTTGAGCAAGAAAATGAACGAGCTGATCAGTGATGGTGAGGAGGTGGGTGTTTCGGACCTCGCGTTCCAGATCTCATTCAAGTTTAGACTGGCGTTCAGGAAGTGAGTATCTGTGTCTCGAAGGTAAAGACCGATAGTGCCACTGAGCCCAAAGTTCGAGGTCAAGGGGACATAGAAACCTGGACAGAGCCAGGATGTATCATAGCATAGACAACCAGCATGACACGAAAGCCAACTTAAAGAAATGTCAAGTAACACACTTTTTGATTTTGCAATCCCAGGTATCTAGTGCCAGAAGAACACCTTGCAATGCTTAGAGACGCCGTGCTCCATGCATGCATACATATCATAACCATCATGTCGCCAAAAGGGCTCATTTCTCCACCGCATCAAGAGCTCGGAGTAACCTCTTGGCCTTGTACTTAAGCACACTGACAGCGTCCACGAAGAGCATATCGCTTGGGAACTGTCCTGTGCTCTCAATATTGAAGATAAAGTGGTCTTGTACTCGGCCCAATTTGACTTTGTCCTTGAATTCATCGTGGCGCAGGCATTCGCGGGAAACTGTGTCGCGCATTGCGTCTTTCACAACCGCCTTCTCGTCGCCCTGACGTCCTCGGTAGACCGCCAGCGTAGGGTCGTCAGAATCGGCTTCTTTGGCTGTCACGCGCTCGAGTCCAATAACACCCGGCGGGAAACATTTCTGGAATTTTATGGCGTCGGCTCCTAGGATTGGCTTGGTAATTGTGATGGTTGGAAGCAGTCGGTAAGTCGCCGTTGCCACAGGGCTGAACTTGGCGTGGTCAGCACCCTTTCCCAGATGCGCATGCAAAATCATGTCCAATTCCTGACCCGGCCGCAGTTTCGCGATTAGAATGTCTGGGCTGACTGGTTCAATTGGCCCATCGGCGAACTGCTGACCCTGGAGACCTTGTTTCTCCCATGTTATATGCCGTGAGTAGACGCTGCTATTGATATATTTCTCTTCAGGTTCCGTAGCATTCTTGTCAGCGTGAGGATTGCGCTCGCATTTGACATTCAGGTTCAAGACGACCGTGTTGTAGTCTGTTCGCTCCATGCCGTCAAAACCATAGTCGGGATTGGCCTCGACGAACCACTTTAACCACTTTAAACCTTCTAGGCTGCCTTTCAACGGTATGAGGCCTAACCGATGTGCAAGGACTTCATCTGCAATCACCGAGGTGTTGTTCTGCACGTAAACCTTTTCAATGGCGAGGGTAGGGACCTCGGCGATGAGGATGCGACGGAAGGCGTTTGCTATGGCAGCGTCGACACCGATGAGGGAAAAAGTAGCCTCCAGTTTTTCATTTTGGTGGAATTGAATCTTCAGGTTCTCTGAGAATCTCTTGAGTGACCAAGAGAGATCTTCGCCCGCATGATGGTTTGGGAAGTCGGTTGAGGTGATGTTCGTGACGGTCTCGGGGTTGATGCCAACGACCTGAACGATTAGTATGGTAGATAGAATGTCAGTGATGAGTATCTTACCTTCCGCCTATCCAGGCTGTCTTGTGAGGGTTGTATGGGCGCCATGAGTCGATTGAACCGAACTTGAGAATGGCTCGGTGATGGATGGCTCTTTGCAAAAAATGATGTCGAAGCCTCTCCAAATGCGAAAAATAAAGTGGGGAGCAAGAGACTCTCCCTTGAGCCAATCAAATGACACCTGTTAAATCGCCCGCCCGGAGCTGTCGTTGACTTCATTGATTTCGAGGGTCCGCAAACACTACACTCTTGGGTTGCCTTCCATCGCAGTTGATGCTGTCGACCTTGAGGTGACAACTCGAGCACTCTCCCCGTCAGCTTCCCTCCTGGCCTTAGGCCAATTCCGACAATGGCCGCTTCGTTCGTACGAGCCGCAGGCTGGCACTCCGCCAAACGACTTTGCCTCCGACCAAGCTTTCAGACTCTCTCCCGGCAGTCGCCTCTCCTTTCTCGCACAATTTCTACGACTCCTCATCGAAGAGCGACTCATCAAGCGCCTGGTAACCCCGAGACTAGCGGCGGGCCACTTGGGACCACCATCAGCCCGACAGATTCTACCTTTACCAAACATACCCAGCAAGACTCGCTTCTAGTGAACAAAACGCCGGACGAGAATCTGGGCGATGACTATGAGTCAAGAAAGATCCGTCACTACACCGTGAACTTCGGACCACAACATCCTGCAGCACACGGTGTGTTACGTCTTATCCTGGAGCTAAATGGAGAAGAGATTATTCGAGCAGATCCTCACGTCGGACTCCTACACCGTGGCACAGAAAAGTTGATCGAATACAAGACATATCTGCAAGCTCTACCGTACTTTGACAGGTTTGACTATGTCTCGATGATGACGAATGAGCAAGTCTTTTCGCTCGCTGTCGAGAAACTCCTCAACATCGATATCCCGGAACGAGCCAAATGGATCCGTACCTTGTTTGGCGAGATTACCAGAATCTTGAATCACTTGATGTCAATCCTTTCGCATGCCATGGACGTTGGAGCGCTGACGCCCTTTTTGTGGGGTTTCGAGGAGCGAGAGAAACTTATGGTATGTATTTTTGCCCCTTTTTTTTCCAACAGTGTCCGACTGACTGGGTCTAGGAATTCTATGAGCGTGTCTCTGGTGCACGACTCCATGCTGCATATGTCCGCCCTGGTGGCGTCAAGGCAGATTTACCTCTCGGCTTGCTGGATGATATTTATGCCTGGGCGACTCAATTTGGTGACCGCATTGACGAAACCGAGGAACTTCTGACTGACAACAGAATCTGGATCGGCAGAACTAAGGGTATTGGTGTTGTGAGCGCTGCAGATGCCCTCAACTATTCATTCTCTGGTGTTATGCTTCGAGGCTCAGGTGTTCCTTGGGACATCCGAAAGAGCCAACCCTACGATGCCTACGACAAGGTCGAGTTTGACGTCCCGGTTGGGCAGAATGGTGACTGCTACGACAGATACTTGTGTCGTATGGAGGAATTCCGACAGTCGCTACGCATCATCCACCAATGCTTGAACAAAATGCCTCCTGGACCTCACAAGGTCGAGGATTACAAGATCGCACCGCCGCCCCGAGCCGCTATGAAAGAGAACATGGAAGCTCTCATCCACCACTTCTTGCTCTTCACCAAGGGCTACACCGTACCTCCGGGAGATACATACACGGCGATCGAGGCTCCTAAGGGAGAGATGGGTGTGTATCTTGTCAGTGACGGTAGCGAACGTCCGTACCGATGCAAAGTGCGAGCTCCTGGTTTTGCGCACTTGGGCTGCTTCGACCAGATCAGTCGTGGTCATCTTCTTGCTGATGCCGTCGCAATCATCGGCACTATGGATCTTGTATTTGGAGAGGTGGATAGATAGCGGCGTTGAAGATGAGCAACGGGTTCGAATTGTCTCGCCGTCGACAGTGGGCGACGATCAGATGGGTGTGAAAGATGTATGTATGATGGAGCACGTGATGGAGAAAGCCCTTATCGCTATGTCACGTGCCGTATCTGCTGTCTTGGCGTTGCCAAGATACCACGTGACCGAACTCCGCAAGTCCGGTCAGGAGGCCTCGAGGCCTGTAGGGCTATCATGACAATCAAGCACCTACCGATCCAATACCAAAGCGATGGGACTGGGGTTTTCGTAGGGAATACACATGTACATACCTACTGAGCTCGCGCATACTTGGAAAGAGGGGCATCGCCTATCACGTACCTACACATATGGTACATTGTCCTGGACATCCGTGAATAGGGAGGCAACCTACAACACCAATAGTCCTCGCTGCTGTTTATCGTCGAAACGACTCAGGACCGATTCTCGGGGACGGACTCTGCCCAGGCGGATAGTTATCGTACGTGAATCGAATCCATCACGCTACCATATAATTCACTATGCAACTATATTACTTGCATTCAGTCGCCATATCGTTGCTTGACTGTCACGAGAATCTTGTTGACTATCCTATGTATAAGGCTGAGCTTATGTAGCCTTTCGTGATCACCCTGCATCCTATCATCCTCCTCATCGTCTTCGACTATGCCATCGTCTTGGAGAGGCGCCTCTATTCCTGCCTTGTCATTGTGTTCATGCTGTACCACAGTACAGCTCATCCCCCGAGACCATGATTGCATCATAATATCCCTGTCTGCCGCAAGCTCTGCATCCACTAGTTGCCCCAGGTGCTAGGTTGCTCCTCTGCTACGCCTGTAGTGCCATACTTGAGTTTCCACCATAGTTGATATTAACTGATCTCCTCGACTGTCCTCAGGCCGTGGACATTCTTCAAAGCGCCGTGTATTTCCATTTATCAGGATAGATCCTGCTTTTTGGGCTGCGGGCTGATCTTGTCAATATACTTCCGAGCATCGGTGATGTTCAGGAAGTGGTAATGTCTCAGGTGCTGCAAAAAGTCTGCCCGGGAAATCCAATGGAAATCTGGAGAGACTTGACAGCCGGGTACATTGCAAGCCGTTTCTTTTGGCCATTCAGTGTCATGATACCTCTTGCGGTGATCTCTGAATTCCCTTGGAGTTGTGAAGTCTTTGGTGACTCCACATATCTCACTATCAGAACATGGTTTGGGAAAGCCACGGTGTACCACGCTGATCTTTTCGGCTTTGCGTTTGAGACCGTTTGCCACCGCTTGCTCATGATCTTCTTCGTCACCGAGGCTGTCCAGCGATTACACCTTGACAAGCGCTTTCGTGCTGGTCACGCCGCAGCATCGAATCAAAAGACCTTAGGCAGACCTTTTAGTGACAGACGTGAAGGAACTTCGAAGGCGCATGCCGGCTGTTCCCGGTCTCAACATCGCGTGGTAGGTCTGGGGTTGCGACGCTGATCAGATTGATCGTAGACATATAGCCTATGAAGTCCTGGATTGGAGCCGTCAGGATGCTTTGTCGCTCGAGTGGATGACAAAATGCCAGTATGGAGACATAGTCGAGGGACATCTTATGGACTGAAGCAACGGATGGCTCGTCACCGGCAACAGTATGTCGAAAAATCACGTTGCTCATTTCAGTCATCGTGGACTCCATGATCTCCCGGCTGGAAACGCTGGCATCATCTTTATTCCTTCGTGGCAGGTGGCGGCTGCGAAACTTTCGTGATGTCTCTAGTGCGGCACGCTCAGGCGACGGATCGATAAGCGTTGAATCGAGTGACTCGTTCTCCGATGACGCGACCGCAGTCGTCTTCGATAGAGAGCTTGGTTTGTCCAAGATCGACTGCTGATGAGCCAGATGATGCCTAGCGATCTCGCCCATGACCAACTCGTGGATATCTGAGTAGGTAGCCGCGTTTGCGGTTGGAACATTGCTCAAGAGGAACTTCATGGTGAACAATGCACTGCTCATTTCCGCCGACTTCGCAGGCTTGATGTGGTACCAAACGGCGAGGGATTGCTTCTACCTGGCGTCGTGGTATTTACCAAACAAGATGGCTACCTCGTGTCGGTGACTCTTGTTGATGATGCTCGGGCCTCTCTCGGACTTGTATGTACCTGACGTATAGTACAGCCGCTGACCTTGCGCATTTTTCGTCAGCTCGTCGTATGCACCGGGGGCTTGGTTGGCTTTCGTCAACGTTTTCTTCCTCCGGAAACAACCACCGAACAAGGGGGCCGACATGGCGTCTATGTCGCGCCCAGTTTACCAGCCTGGCGCCCATAGCTGGTCCCAATGGGGAGGCTAGTGTGGCAATAATGCCGCCTGCTGGCCACAGGTGTGATGAAGTCAGGGTGCTACAAAAACAAAACGTAGGCTTCGAAGAAAAGGGAAAAAGAGAGAAGGGGAACGGAGGGCAGCAGCAGAGGAATAGGACGTAATGGTGCTCCCTCGTTAAATTAAGACTTTTCCAATTCTTGACGAGCCCTGTGGCGGGCATTGCAATCATGCACATCGAGCTTGTTGGTTGTGCAGTATTTGTCG
Organism: Vermiconidia calcicola; assembly: GCA_035928285.1. Classification (NCBI taxonomy): domain Eukaryota; kingdom Fungi; phylum Ascomycota; class Dothideomycetes; order Mycosphaerellales; family Extremaceae; genus Vermiconidia; species Vermiconidia calcicola. Next base: position 2,182,150 of record JAXLQG010000001.1, on the reverse strand, counting down.
ATCTCCTTCGTGGCGATTTTGCGTTTCACGTACGGGTGTTGAGCGAACTGCGGGCCAAACGGATCATCTGCCTCGACTGAGTCATCAAGGCGGGCTGCCCAGCTGTCGCCTTTCAAACGCCCCACGTACTTGTCAGTGACTCCCTTGTCGACGGCGGTGTGGGTGTGGCTGAGGCTTCTGCGAACACCTTCGGGATTAGTCGATGACTCGAGCGAACTGATGTCGGCAGCGGCTCCTCTGCGGATATCGTGTGAGACGGGCAGCTGCAGCATGCCGGTGAGGCCCGCGGCACGGCGAAGAAAGCGGCGTTGCTGATCAACCTTGGCCGGCTTGAAGAAATCGAGACGTTCTCCCCTGGTGAGTGCAAAGAAGACAGGCCAGTCTCGATGTTTCCAGATGAATCGTTTGCTCGGACGCTGGGAGACTACTGTGATGAGGTCTTCCCACGTCTTCTGCTCAACAACACCTATGCGCAGCGCATATGCCACGAGCAGTTTCGTGATGTCGACACAGTTGTTCTCTGCATGCAATTGACCAAGCTCAACCTTCAAGGCTTTCTCCGGATCGTTCCTGGACACGAAGTAGAGCAGTCAGTACCAGCTCTTCAGAGGGAAGATTGAGTCGGCGGGGGTACTTGCTTGTGCCCTTTCCGTTAAAGAAGGGCAACCAGTATCGTGAGCTTGGGGTCTTCCTTGGAAGAGCCTCTTGCCAACTTGAGCACGATATCCTCCCATTTGAGGTATTCGACACCGGTGTAATGGGCTGACCTCTTGAAATCACCAGCCCTGGAGGCCAGTGCTGCCTGCAAGGGCCTCGCTTGCTGACTGGTAGAAGGAGGTTTGTGGTCATGGTATCCTTTGTATCAAGAGATACTCGAAGATCTATGGATGCAGAGGCAATATGTAGGCTGCCGCCTAGCCTTGGCGCGAGGGGCACCTGCCTTTAAGCCTTTGCATGACGGGAGGCAGGTGTAACAGAAGAATTACCATCTCGCATGGTATGAAATATGATATATATAGTAAGAGTCTTGATGTTGAGCTACTGTTGGAGCTGCTGCTGTGCAGATGGAGTTGATGGTAAGTTCGGTGTCCTTGCTGAGGGAGTAGGCAGATATCTATACCCCGAGATGCCCTCGAGTGGCGGCTCACTAGGCCAGCTCAGCTAGGTACCTAGGTAGTTAAGATAGCCAGGACGAACGGAACACTTGACTCACTCTCGGTGCGAAGGATGAAAGGGCTACAACGCCGAATCTGAATCATCTGTGTCAGACTGTGTGTAGCAAAGTGGAACGGTTTTAGATGCGTGTTTGCGTTGAAAATTCGAAGACATCGATGACAGCATCCCTGCTTCAAGGTCGGTCGGAGTATTCAATGAGTACCTACGAGTAGTACCTAAGGTATTTGAATATGCCAATTGAATATGCCCAGAGACAATCCCGTGATAATCAGGCGCCTACCTGACTCAATACCAATAGCCATCGGACGGGAAGTTTTGTAGGGATACACCTATACATACCTACTTATTGAGCTTGCGCATACTATGTAAACAGGAGCATCGCCTATCACATACTATGGTACATTGTCCTGAACCTCCGTGAGCAGGGAGGCAACCTACCATACAAATAGTCCTCATTGCTGTAACCTGTTTGTCGTCGATTGACACCCTAGCGCCAGGATTACACGATTCACCCATGAGACCGTAGAACATCTTCTTCTCAATCCACGTTCAAGGAGTCCGTCATCAATTCCATTCAAGCGACGTCTAACAGCTGGTTATGTGACTCGCATTATGTGCTGGAAGTGGCAGTAACTTAGCTCGTGTGTTTGATACTCGTATGCTTTTGACTCCGCAACTCAACCAAATCCTCGCATCGTCGAATGCACTGCCACGACCATGGCCCCCAACTTTTTTGCAAGACTACTTATTTCAGCTGAGCTGCTGCTTTCCTCCCCTTGACACAGCTTCTAGAGCACCGCCGACAGTATTGTTAAATCCTTCTCATTCCTCCCTCCTACCCTATCCTTCTCTCTGCCTACGAATCCGCCTTGAACCGCCTCGTCTTCCAGTCAGCCTCACGCTACCCCGCAGTCTTGCGGAATACTACAACGACCGATCAGCCTGTACGAAAGACCAGCTGGACAACTGACCCTTGTGTTCAAGTCGAACCCTCCCATCCTTGCCTTCTGGCGGGTGGTTACCTCCGTCAAGACCACTTGAAGTACAACGGAAAGGTGCGCAGGCACGTCCTAACCAGCCGTAACCATGAGCTGTAAGTCACCCTGTTCGCTACCCTAAAAGATACACCCACTTTACACGCTGAAGCCGGCAGCATTACGCTGAGACCTATTTCTTGCGTTGAGGACGTCATGCTCTGTACACACCTTCATCCTCCAGTTTCCCATGTCACCACTCAGGCTAACCTCCCGACTTCTAGTCAACTCCATGTTGAACAAGCTCCAAGGCCAGCCCGATAGCTACGACAAGAAGTCACAGTACCGCTTTGGAAAGACGCTCGGAGCAGGAACATACGGTATCGTCCGAGAAGCCGAGTGCAATGGGAAGAAATGCGCAGTCAAGATCATCCTCAAAAAGAGCGTTAAGGGCACTGAACAAATGGTCTACGATGAGTTGAGGATGTTGCAGACTCTCAGCCATCCTCACATTGTCAAATTTGTGGATTGGTTCGAGTCAAGAGTATGTTGACGTTGGCGACTTGCAAGACCAAATGGGACTGACATGACCGCGCAGGACAAGTTCTACATCGTAACCCAACTAGCCACTGGCGGCGAACTTTTCGACCGAATTTGTGATAAGGGAAAATTCACTGAAAAGGACGCTTCTCAGACCATCAGACAAGTGCTCGAAGCGGTTGACTACCTACACGGGAAGAATATTGTTCATCGAGGTGAGAAAGCACACCACTGGCCGAGTCATTCAATTCGCTGACCTGTCCAGATCTCAAGCCAGAAAACCTCCTCTACTTGACCAGAGATGCTGATTCTCAACTGGTGCTTGCCGACTTCGGAATTGCCAAAACGCTCGATGGACCCAGTGCAGTCTTGACTTCAATGGCTGGCTCATTTGGTTACGCAGCTCCGGAAGTCATGCTGAAGCAGGGTCATGGCAAAGCAGTTGACATGTGGTCTCTTGGAGTTATAACATACACTCTTCTCTGCGGTTACTCACCATTCCGATCTGAGAACCTAGCCGACCTGGTCGAGGAATGTAAGAGCGGCCGCATCATTTTCCACGAGAGATACTGGAAGGACGTCAGCAAAGATGCCAAAGAATTCATCATGAGCCTCCTTCAACCGGACCCGAAGAGGCGTGTCTCTAGTTCAGAAGCACTCAAGCACATCTGGTTGACTGGTGAGACTGCTTCGGAGCACGATCTCCTTCCAGAGATCAGATCGTACCTGGCGAAGATGAAGTTGAGGCGTGGAATCGAGCTCGTCAAATTGGCCAACCGCATTGATGCGCTCAAGGTGCAAGAGGACGAAGAACCAGGATCGCCTGACGCGAACGACATACCAGCGAATGCGCAGAACGCTGCTGGCTTGGCGGTCAAGAATCAAAGCAGAGGCGTCTCGCCCGGTCGTGGCCTCTCAACAAACGAGTCTCCCGAGAAGAGATCGATGAGTAAAGCGGCAAAGAGCGCCATTTTCCGAGAAGTCGTGCTCGCCAAGGTCAGAGAGATGAAGGACAAGGAGAAGACGGACAAATTGGTTGCAGAGGTCACCAAGGAGCACGAACGTAGGAAGAGCTGGACTGGGCAGAGATGATTTGCATCGAACCGAGTCGAATAAGCAGTGCTTTTTGATGAATGAAGCACAGAGAGGCGCGGAGAAAATTGTCGGTACAGCAGTACCATTAACGCAGTTTACGATACCCTGATTCAAGCCGGGATGCTGATGGTGCGTATGGATTGGTTTTATTCTTTACCCATGATGCGAGTTCGGATCGTGGCGAGTTATGGGATTGAAATAGGGATTGGGATCGGAATTGGGATCGATCCTTCTAGCTTTAGGCATGATGAGACCAAAATGCAGGTATGCCTAGCCTACAATGATAATCCATTACTGGAGAAAGAGTACCGCAAGACATAAAGTAACAGATACGAGCCGATGCTCAGAGCTGCCGCGCTTTACCTGTCATTGCTGGCAGGCGGGTCGTATACATCCAAAGGCTCAAAGAGCTCGATAACCGGAAAGCCCGTCCAGACGGGGTCGTAGGAGTAGCCCGTCGGCGGCGGCAGCGCCTCCTGGCCTGATGATGCTGCTCCTCCCAGCGCGTCTGGCGAGCTGTCGGCCAATAGTAGTTGTACATTATCTCGTTGCAATTGAGCATGACAGTCCTGGACCAGATCCTGCAAGGCTCTCCGAATGGTCGTCTCTTTTGTTTGCTCCGGCGCATGTTCGGGCAAGAGAGAAGTCAAGACGACGGTAAAGTAGACAATGTCCTTGAAATTGGCGCCGGGATGGGCCAGTCGCAGTTTCATCGGCTCCAAAGTGTCTTGCACGGAGTGGACCAGGCTGGATTTTGTGTATCCCGGCTGTACCCGCAAAGGTGCTGCGGTAGGTGCAGTAGCACTGATGCCGCCGTCGATCGGGGCGACAGCAGTACTCGTACCTGGCGCTTGCGAAGCAGAAGCAGAAGCAGGAGTGTCGACCGTGGAAGCGTCCGTACGGATATTACCGAGCCTTTTGATTTCGAGACAGAGTCCGAGAATGGCTTGGCCCAGTTCGTGGCGGTAGAGGTTGTGGAAGAAATCCCAGTAGCCTTCGGGTCGTGGGACGTCGATCTCCGAGTATCTAGGGTCGAAAAGGCTGAGGAAGAAGAATGAAAGTGTTAGCATCAGGTACCGCAGCAAGTGATGTGAGCAAATGGCCGAGTGGAGCGGAGTAAATGGTCAGGGTTGTACTGCCTTGGGCTACGCCTCGCCACGTAATGGGCAAAAGATTGCTCCTGCTATGCTCGCTGACACGAAAGGACTAGTAGGTGTATGGTGTGACTTACTCTTGAAAAGTGGTAATCATGAGACAAGATTGTAGGAACCCGTCAGTGCATTCCTGTTGGATGTCGTAGGCGTTGGGACTCGCAGCAAAACAGGTGTAGAGATGCATCAGAGGTCGTCGAATGCTGAAGTCCAGTTCCATTCTGGCCATCAGGCGCGGAGGCGTCTTGCTTGCTTGGTCGCCCATGTAACTGAATCGTAAAGGTGAGGGCAGGTCTGACAGCACCTTCTCGACGTCTCGAGTGTAGACCAGAAGTTCTGTGAGCTTGATGTGGCCGGTGCCGTCCATCTGTTTGCACGCCGCGAGACGGAGCGGGAAAGACTGAGACAGCACGTGTTGACAGAGTCCGTCGGTCCATTCTTCTGTGGGCCTCGATGCCGGCAGCGCTGCGATGCCGTCGTAAATCTCGTCGTCGTTGATGTTTTGTGGAGGCCGGGATGTATATGGTGGTACCGTACACGGTATCTTACATAAAATGCAGAGCATGAGATCGATCTCGACAACCGTCATCCACATGCGGCGCCGGACTTCGCCTTCGAAGACGCTGATTCCATCTAGCGTCGATGGGTCCTGGTTCAGCTTCATTATCAGAGCATCGCGAAGAATCTCCCCGCTGAGGATGAACAAATCGTCGGCTCGGCCCAAATAACTCCACTGGCAGACGAGGACAAGCATTCTTACTTGCAGGACTGGCAGCAGGTACCTTTGCCGCAGCCGTACGCTGCTAAGGAAGTTTCTCATGACTCCGAGGACGCGGGATGGGTGCAGAATGGAAGTTGAAGCACCAATCTCGCATTCTCCATGGGTCCCGACGCTGGCACCGATAGAAAGGACGCCGAAAAGAAGTGGGATGAAGCCGAAGCTGCAGGCCTGCTCCCCGGCCCCGTCCGTGAAGAGTATTTTAAGTTGCTCTCGAAAGGCAGGAGCATGCAGAATTCTGAAACAATGTTCCATATTGTCGAAATAGAGGGTTGTCAATCTCTCGCAGACGTGGAGAGGAGGAAGTTCAAGTGGTCTTTGTCCGGTGGGCACAGTCGTGACTTGTTCGTGCCATATCGTGTGGTTGTTCATTTCGACAGCATGGTGCACGGTCTTGACATCTACCCGCAGCGTTGCAAGATCGGGATCATGTGCCAATTTCGCCATGAAGGCGCACGCATCTGGAAACTAAGGTAGTCAGGTCAGCTCGCCGGTTGGTGTCAAACGGTATGAGAATTAGTCGGAACGTACTTGTGAGCTTAGATTTGCCGATACTGCTGGGATTTGGATTTGTTGCTCATGCTCTTCAGTCCTGGCCACAGGCGCTACTGATTCGCGAGCAGTCAACTCGCCGTCTGGCTCGGGAGCATGTGCAAGGAGAGCTCTTTCGAGTCTGGCCACTCTTTCCTGAAGATCTTCAACTACGCCTTTGCCCGTAGAGTGTGGGACAGGTGAATGATAGTCTTCCAAAGCTGCGGTGTCGCCGTTTCCATCTTCTGCGGCTGGTGTGTTCAAGCGTTGTCGCTTGCTCGGGTGGCCACGTAAGTAAGCGGTGTTCGGCACAGGTTCCTGTCCAGACTGGTATGTACACCTGCCTGGGCGACCGATCTTGATACATTGCTGACATGGATCAAGTCGGTCGCATTTGAGCTTCTTCCTCCTACACTCCAGGCACGATATAACTGGCCGCGGTCGCTTAGACGCGCCTGGAGCGAGAGTGCCAGACGCGTCGGACATCTCAGACTGGAGGAATAGCCAGATCCATGATAGACTATTGAGCTCTTGATCACTGACACTGCACTCCGAGAATAAGAGTCGTCTTAGATGACGATGTTGACATGGGCAGAAGTGGAGGTATCTACCTAAGGTATCTGGGTGGGTATGAGAGAACGACAACATCTGATACTGATTGATGGTCCAATCACATCACACAACCAGACCTCGGTTGGGGTGCCGTTGATTACCTAAGCACGTGCCTAAGGCATGAACATTTGACCGTCAAGGCCGTCTCAACACCCATCACAGTCACGCTACGACGCTGATGCTGACTCTTTGCAGTACAAGGGCTCAAGGCTTGCTAATATCCATTCGATATCGCCCGTGCTTCATCTTTGCTCTGTCAAAGCCAATCTATACGGAAGGTCGACAGCGCTCTCGTTTCCAAGCCTTCTCGGCTCCATCGTCTTCAACCCGGCAGAAGCATACCGCCAGCCCTGCCCTCATGGACCCGAAGCTAAAGCGTATCATCGAGTTGATCGAGTCGAAGAAGAAATCATCCCATCCCTGGAAACGACAAGAACGCCATGATCAACCATACTACACCTATTCACCCGAGACCACCTCGTGGGATGCTGTCTCTCCGTCTTCCACTCCTTCGAAGGCCATGCCATCATCTCCTCCTCCGACCAAATTCTCCATCATGTCCTGGAACATTGACTTCATGCTGCCCTTCACCTCCGAGCGCATGCTCGCCGCGCTGAACCATTTGCACTCCCTCATCACCTCCAACCCGCATCCCACCATCATCATGCTCCAAGAAATGCTTGAGTCCGACCTCCTTCTCATCCAGTCCCAGCCCTGGCTCCGCAAGCAATACAACCTTACCGACATTTCCGCCGACCACTGGGAATCCGGCCACTACGGCACGGTCACACTGATTCCAAAATCTCTCCCCATCGCGTCCGTCTTCAGGGTCCACTACGAAGCCACCGTCATGGAAAGAGACGCCTTGTTCGTCGACCTAGCCGTTGCCCCTTCTCAAACAACCATACGCATATGCAATACGCACCTCGAATCCCTGATCGCCAACCCGCCCAAACGCCCTGCTCAGCTCGCCACAGCCGCGAAATTCATGCACGACCCGACCGTCGCCGGCGCCGTGCTGGGTGGCGACCTCAACGCGATCCAGGACTTCGACCGTACTCTCCACTCTGACAACGACCTGTCCGACGCGTACCTGACTCTCGGCGGCCGGGAGGGCAGCGACGAAGGCTACACGTGGGGCCAGATGGCGCCGACCAAGCAACGACAAATGTTCGGCTGCAGTCGCATGGACAAGTTGTTCTTCTGCGGCCAGCTTCAATGCGAGAAGTTTGAACGCTTCGGCCTGGGCATCAAGGCCGAGGACAAGCATGTCCAGGAGAGCCTGGTACAGGACGAGGGCATGGAAGAAGGTTGGGTGACTGACCATCTGGTTGTGTCTGCTGAGTTTAGCATCGTCCAGACACAGGCAGAGCCCAAGATCTAATAAAATCTTCTGACTGAAAAAGTCAAGATGATGGTATACACGACTGCGGCATTGACTGCTGAGGTCTGCCGATCACGACGTTACGAGATATACGAGAGAAGCTGAAATTTCCAGGTAGTAATGGTAAGGAAACCGTTGTCAGGTTTTGGTATCTCGTCTATGTGCTCCAGAATTTTGGAAGCCCTTTTCTATGCTGTGTTACCTCCCGGTATTTGTCCCCAAACGTGTGATGCGTTATTTTCCATCATGCTCCAAACGCCGATCATGCAATGCTCTCGCTAAAAGTGCAGTGACTGACCAAGGTATCAACTCATTTCTTTCGTAACGCTGGTGCATGATCAGGCGACATGACCCTGAGCAGGGCACAAATGAAGCCCTGACCGATGCATGTGATGCTAGAACGTGTAACTTTTCGTTCGTCATCGAACCAAAGACTAACGGGCAAAGCGCTTGAGGAGGAATGACCCGAAGCGGTCCTTCAAGCGCCAGAGAGTGTAACTCGATCTCAATAGATGGTGAGATATAAGGCGCGGAGAACCTGGCCGAAAGGAGGTCGGTACGCAAGGCTTCTTGCCCAACCCAACCCTTTCTTTGGCCATGAAGATCCGCTCTCGCCTCAGTCATGAGAGCCAAAACAGCCCATAAGATGCTTCAAAAGGGTGATTGCAGGTCCAATGCACTCTGGCCCATTTGTCAATGTGTCCTATGAGAAATGCCGAGTGTATTCCGGCGGGAAACAACCTGTGCCATGCTGACTCCCGAGTCGTTTTAACCATTTAACCAAAATAACGTCTCAATGCTTCATAAATGCTGAAGATGATGGCCGAGCTCGGCGCGGACCGGAAAACAGTGATTCCACAGCCACGATAAAAGCCTTTGAGGCCTTGTTCTCGCCACAAATTCCGTCCAGTGGATGCAAATGTCATCTTCTTGACACCTACGCCTTCAGTAGCGCTAGTCTGCATTCGTGACTTGATCGTGTCGGCAGGGTAAAAGACGAAGTTGTAAGACATGCCTGCAGCAGCGCCGGCGAGCATCTGCTGCCAGACCTTGACGTCTGCGATCTGAGTAATGGAGGAATCGTACTTCTGGAAGAGCATTTTAACGCCTTCGTAAGAACCAAACCAGGCTGCCGAACCGCCGGTCTCGCGAATCAGAGTCCCTAGCTGACCATGCCAAAGGCCCAGGATGCCCTGGCTGCGGAAGATTGTGCGGATCAATTCGATTGCTCCAGGAGGCCGGTGGGGCACATAACCCAAATCTGTCGCCAAGTGCGAGGGAGGGATCGGAACTTGCATTTTACACTTGATCAACTCGATGGGAGTGAGGAGTAGAGAAGTGAATGCTCCAGAGACAGCTCCGCAGCCGAGAAGGGCTGAAAAGGGAAGTTCAACCTTGCCGTTGTTCTGGTCTCGTTGTGATCGAAGAGTGGGAGAGGTTGCTACCACCAGGTCCTGGGCGATTCGGTAGCTGAGGAACAGTGACGATGTCTCAATGGCAGCACCCAGCAAAGGGGCACTGATTCCTCGATAGAGTGAAACAAGAGGGCCTTCAGGACTTCTGAACGCTGCAGAGAATGCATCGAGTGGCCCTTGCAGTCGTGTAACTCCTGAATGATCTGACTGCGACTGTAGTCTCACTTTGACGGTGTCGAAAGGGTATTCCACAAATTTTCCCAGTATTCCTGCTGTTGACCCGAAGACAACATCTTTCAGCGCTTCTATGCTTTGACTTGGTGGTGCTGTGAACTCGGGCTGAGGTGGAGTGGCTTTGGCGGTCTTGAGGCCAGTCACGGATGGCAGCTCATCTTTGAAAGCCGCCATTCAGACCTGTTGAACTCGTCGAGGTGAACGAACTGAGGAGGAAGTGAGCGATGTCATGTGCTACCGTGTCAACATATTGTGAAGTCCCCGAGAAGGACCTCTGATGAGAGGGAATCAGAGACCTGGCGGTGGGTGGGCGGCTTGTGAATGGTTCAAAGACGCGCACCAGATGGAGGGTCATGAAAATTTTCATCTGATAAGATAATCTCCAATCGGGACCCACGTGTCCAACTTCCCGAACGTGCCAAGCATCGCGACATCGGCGGCCATCTTTTCATCGTCCGATGAGGCTTCACGTGACCATGAAAGTTGTCGTACTCCATTCCTTCAATCCTTCAACTGCTAGTTAAAAGTCCTGGGCCTTATTTGCAGCGAGAAGACACAATGTCTGTTGAAACCCCTTCCAGCGAGCCTCTGATGGCATCTACGTCTTCTTCCGTGCAGGCGCAAAAGCATGGCTTGCGAGTGAACGGTAACAATCCATCTCGTCGACCTGTTCGCAGGGACTAATCCATTCCTGCAGGGAAGAATTGGCATGCTCCTAAAAAGGCCTTTCGCCCAACTTCTGGTCAAACCTCCTACGCTAAACGAAAAGAAATGGACCAGCTCAAACAAGCCACCAAGGCACGAGAGCAGGAGATGAGAGAAGAGAAAGAGCAGGAGCGAAATCGAAGAATACAGGCTATCAAGGATCGGAGAAAGGCAAAAGAAGAGAAGGAGAGGTACGAGAAAATGGCTGAAAAGATGCACAAGAAGCTGGTAGAAAGGAGAAGGAGGAGAGAAAAGAGGAACAAGTTGTTGAAGAGTTGAAAGCCCTGTCGGATCGATCTATTTGAACACCACAGCACTCGTCCACGCATTTCCAAGTCGTGACGAGGTTCGCTGTCGCAGCCCGCCACTCAGGGCCGCCAACGACGTCCACGCCATCTCTGTTCAAGGGTCAACGGCGATGATGGCCCCTAAGACCGACGAGGATCATTCGAGAGGAATTCTTCATCGCATCGTGGTGGCAGACTCGCGGCACCGTGTTGTTAGGACCTTCAGGACGAGGTCAAAAAACGGATGGCTTGAGATTCAAATGTCTGCCCCTTAATCTTCTGCAAAGTCAAGCAACAGTACTGAATGGTCCTCTTGACACCTGGAAGCGTTGCGATATTGGCGGAGTCTGAGCTTGCAAAGCATGTTTGGGTTTCTTTCATCTCTCTGACCTTGGCGAACACCACTTCTCGAACAATGTACCCGCGATTACCATGAGATGGTATTGCCGGACAACCAAGGTCCAACCGCTGGACATATGAGGCACTCCAAACCTTTTGATGGCTGTCCGCCGCTTTGAAGATCGGGTTGGAGAATCCCATACAGAAATGATCGCAGGACCATCATGTGCTTATCTCGCGACATTTGGTGAATGGAATGTCAATCACGACATTGCCCATTTTGAGCTTGAGGCCTGAGAAGCTCATCATCAGCGATTTCAAGTAGTCTTTGTCGAGATTGAGAAGTTGCTCTCGAGTCTGCTTATCGGGTTCTTTAAGAGTCCAGGCAATACTTATATGGAAAGCATCTGACCTGTCAGTCATGGTTTGTTGGATTTTCGAAATATCCTTGTCTGATTTCCTTTGGTCGTTCTCATACAGCTCTGCAAGTCCGAATTGCCGAGCAGCTGCATTGGATGCCGATAATAGCCTGTTCAAATCGTTGTTGGAGGGTCTACTGAGCTTCAACACCAGGAAGAACCTGCTTCTCTCATAGTTTGCAACCCAATCTAGTCCAGTAGCTTGAACATTGAAAGGTTGCACGTTGCTCCGGGAAACTTCTGAAAATACGGTCTGCTGGAAAGCATCCTTTTGATCTGTCTTCAGAACAAGTGGAGCTGATAAACTGATATGGAGTGGCTGCGGTGCCCCCAAGTCAGAGCGTAGGAAGCTGTGAATGCTATCGCAGGTATTGGACCATTCTGCATGCTTTATCACTTTGTCGAGCTGTACCAGCTCTGGCAGTGAAGGATACCATTCAAGATATGCATGGGTCGGCCAATTGCCTATCGCGTGAGGCACCTGCCGGGTTCGACCAGCATGCAGAGCAGGATCGTCGCTTGCAAAAGTCCTCACATTCGTAGCATACAATGAACGGAAAGAGGCAGGCAATGGTGGAGGTCGCCCAGAGTCGAGCTTGAGCAGTCCATCGTCTTCAGCCTTCCGCTTCCGACGGTTTTGTGTGCGGCTGTTGGAATGGCCGTCGCTTTCAGAGCTCGAATCTGAATAGTCCACCAACATGCTTGTTGGTACTGGAAAACGTGGTCATGGTACCTGCCAAGAAGCGACAAGCATGTGCCCTGGATTTGGCAATGAAAAGGTTTGGCGGAGCAGGTTCAGATCCCTGGAGAATTGGGACGATCGATGACAGGAAGCGTCCTATGGCACGTCAGCATGGACCCATAACTGTATTTGTGCAGGAAGCGTACCACTGTAGTACGGAGTACAACACCCACGCCTCAATGGTGACGAAGACAATGTCTCAGTTGACTTCGGGTAAGTTATAGACGAATCTGTGCTCAATTCACAGCTCGGCTCGAAAGGTGATAGTTGTGGATGAGCAGCACAAATTAGAGGAGGGTCGGAATAATGAGACCGGGATAAGCGGAAGATATGCAAAAACAGAAGAGCCGCCCCATACACATCGACAATAATAATGGCATTAATATTGAAAAGTCCGCGCGTCAAAGAGTGCTTTGCTAAACAATAATGACGGAGCCACAAGGCCAACGATTATTGAGCTCCCAAACATCAATAATAATAGGTACTGATGGTACCATCATGTAGCTACCAGGTAGGAGGTACCTAACTGTGGTACTCGTGCGGGAGCTACAGTACAAGCTTGTAGCGATAGGACCGCCCGGCTAACCAGACTCACTAAGCACCGATAGGCGTCACTCAGGCCTATATGGTATTTCCGTGGGGTCAGTGAGTTCCACCATGACGCCAGTGCCAGAGGACCGTGATCGCTCCCGAGGTAGGGCACGGTGGGCACGGGATTCGCTTCTCTCAAAAGCCAGAGGAACGCCCTACTTCTTCCCAAATCCAGTTGAATGTACCACAGTATTCCGTAGACCGTACGCATCCAAACTCGTGTCCAGGAGGTACGCAGAATCTTACTGTCTCAATTCGTGTTCTCAAGATGGAATCCTCTGGTGACAAAGAATGGGTGAGTACCTTCATTGCCCACCCTACAGCTCATATTCAATGCGCAAAGCCTGACACTTGCTTCCTTAGGCCTCAAAGTATCTCCTAGACCCTCTGAATGCGCCCGAGCCTTCTCAGGAAGACGGTCCTGGTAACGCTTTCCGTGGCGGTCCTTCTGTTGTCCCAGCCAAGGCACCCACTCCAGGCAGAACACTCTCAGGAAGGAGGCTGTCGAAGAACAATCCTTACCGCAAAACGTCCCTGTCCGACATCAACGCAACTGAGGTGAAACGGAGTGTTTCTCTCAACAGCAATGGCAATGCCCGGAATTATCCTTCTACGCCTCCGTCTTCCTATCCCTCTCCGCCGCCATCCGCAAACACCCCGACCGGAACTTTCTCATCTCGGTCTCCACGGTCTCCTAGCCATAGACAAGAAGCATTTGGGGAGCCCACATCTGGTCGTAGAAGAGGCAGTTCTCTGACTGAACGCTTTCCTGGCGACATGTCGCACCGCCCATTGGATACATTGGCAAAACAGAAGCATATTGCGGACCGTTCCAGGCACGCCACCAAAAAGCATCATATCAAGCCGGACACGATTGATAGTCTGGACAACAGCGGTGGAGCCGCATGGCACCACGGAGGCCCTTACGACGCCACACTGTACGCCAGAAACAATACTGTAAACTCACCAGTCGCAGCCCTAGCCCAGTCGAACGCTGAAGCCTTAAAGGCGACTCCCAAGGAGAAGATCATTGACAGTGTCGTCCGTCACCGACCACTGGACGGAGTTGCGACTTACGCACCCGGAGATACCGATCGCATGGGCAATGTGTACAATTACCAGGAAGGCGACAATATGATGACCGAGGGTAGACCCGAAGGTGGAGCCTACAAGCGCTGGCCTGGTGTCCAATATCTCCCGGAAGATATCAAGGGCAAAGGAGAGCCCAGCTACAGTATTGAGAAGGCTCTCAAAGGTCACCATATCCACGACGAAAAGGTTGGAGCCGATGGGATTGAGATGGAGACGAAGAGCACCCGCAACCGGAGCTCGTCCGGCGCCCTGCCCCCCAGCAGCTGGGACGATGGCGAAGGTCAGTTGGGTCGAAGTGGTAGTTTCAAGAGGCTGAGTGGAGGTCTGAAGAAAAGGTTTGGCAGCATCAAGAAGAGATCACCCGAGTAAAGCTCTGTAGATCTACCGTGTTGAAATGGCCTGGGCAATTGGGTAGGCAAATACTTGCTTTTGTGGTTTCCTGGGTAGTTATGCGCTTCGGGTACGCACACAACAGGGAAGGTTCAGAACATATCTTGAGGTTATTCCACGATTGGCTTCGTGTGCCACGAGCGGTCTTTTCGCACTATTTATATACGTCTTTTATAGGCGCTATTATCCATGACATATCTTTCTTTCAAGCTTGATGATATGATCAACACTGTTGATACTTTGTTCGGAGACGTCGTGGCCTAAACTTAGCTGTGTCGTCCCTGATTCCATTGGAATATTCCTGGCAGCTGGGGGCAGCGCCCTGGTGGGAATTTATGGCATGGTCGTCTGGCACGTTTGTGCCGTACCTTCAGGAGGTTTTGAGGTCCTCACAGGCCCAACGCATGTGCGACACCTTTTGGGGGTCTATATCCTTAGACATCACCGCCCACTTTCTGCCGCACGCACAAAGATTTTATCCAATTGACAAAAACTCTCCCACCAGCGTATTGATAACGCTGGTGGTGAGGTAAACCCCCCGGTGGGATTTTTTTGGTCGTTGTGGAAGAAGGATAGAAGCCGGGTTCGCAGGCTCTATGTTGTCGTCGATCTCGGAGGAAGCGAAGGAAGATGACTCAACCCGGAGTTGAACTCGTGCCATCTCGCCTAGTGACAAGCCGCCTTCCAGATTGTCATAACGTAGTTAAACGGCTCGACCATCTGGTTTGACCTGACTCGTCACTAGGGGTCTTTGCGATTATACCAATTTTTGCGCCGACCACATATATATCCTTGCATTTTTGGTACGCCCAATAATGTTTCGCCAAGAAGATTCAAAGCTGTGAAGCGCTGCCCAAGTCTTCCTTCGCGTCTGGTCTATCCCAACTTTGCTTCTCCAGATGGCGGACCTGTTCCTCTATCCTCTGCACCTTGGCATGGTTCTCTCGTTTTGCGGCCTCTTGCAGCTCGAATGTCTTTCTCAACTCTTCCACCATGAAAGGCTCCATGACACTCTTCTTGCCGAGTTTGTAGTCATACACGACGACATCTTCCAGACAGCGTGCCGCCGGACGCTGGCGATTTTCCGACAAAATCAAGACATCCAGTATCAGTGATGTGGTCTTCTCGTCCGGACACGAGCGCAGCTTGTGATACACCGAGATCCTATCCGGCCAGGTCATGGGGAACTTGAAGTCCACTGTGATGCTCTTGAGAATCAATCCGATGCCGCGGTTCGTCAACATGTCCTCCCACTTCTGCCGATGCCCAGGGTCGACGTACTTTGCGAAATTGCGCATCGTATTACACCGTCCACTCTCCGCGTAGCGGACGTACATGACGTTGTTTACGTGGCCCATCGAATCTTGCTCGCCCCAGACGATGTTGTGCCGGTGCAGCCCTGCTCTTTTTGGATCGGTCAGGTACCCCTCACTACCGGCAACGATTGCGCGCCAGTCGTGGCCCAGAACACGAAGGATCCGTCCGGCCTTGTCGATCAGACTGTCGGACATGCCGAAGGTAATACATTTTCCTACGCGGGCTTTGGTATCGGAAAGCCAGCGAGAGGAGAGGGCGGTCTTGCTCTGCTCTGGAGATGGTGCGTGGGCTGAGTAGCGTCGTGGTCTGCAAAGGGTGGTGGCTGTGGTTGGGAGCGCACCGGATGCACGCCAGACGGCACGCTGGGATATCATGTTAGCAAGGCATTGAGGCACCGTTGACGACAGAGTACTTGAAGTTGTCTGATTCCCTCGAGTTGGAGAAAATAGTTCGTATCGCAGTTTCGGCTACGCGGCAGAATCTCGGCGATAGTTGGCCGACGAGGCTGAGCAAGGCTGAGCAAGGCTGAACGAGCTACCCCTTTCACGTCCTATCCATTTGATTGAGTAACGCAACAGTCAATGAGATAACGGCTAACCTCACAATAGACACCATCTTGCTTAGGAGCTGAATTCTCCTTCAAGCCCATATGTTGAAGAGTTGGTGTCCGATGCCGTACAGACAAAGCCCTGGCCCATTGGACTTCCTTGTCACATCGTTTCTTCTGTGCTTCGCCCTTCTCAACCCTCAGCAATGCCAACCACCATCGGCACATATGACAGCGCCCGTAACGAAGCTGGCCTGGTCACTCAGCAAGTACACTACTGTATCAGCAATCTCGGATGGTTGAGCCATTCTACCCAACGCCGTGACCGAGAAGTCCTCTTTCGACTCGGAACCTTCAATGTTCATCGACTGCTTCATCAATGGTGTCTCGGTGAAGCCCCTACAGACCCGAGGAGTTTAGCATGACGTCCAATCAACAAGCAAGACCTGGCCCGGCAGCAACTGGCGGACAGGAGAAGAGGCCATCTACTCACGGCGCTATGCAATTCACCCTGACACCCCTCCTACCCACCTCCTTAGCCACGCAACGCGTCAAACCAAGCGCAGCATGCTTGCTTGCTGTATATGCAGACGTCCCCCCTCGACCTTCCAGGCTCAATCCACTTCCGGCATTGACGACACTGCCGCCTGTTCTTCCATTCTTACCAATATACTTCAGTTGGGCTCGGAGACAGTTCTTCATCCCGGTGACATTGACTGCGAAGACAAAATCCCAATCTTCGTCGTCCACAGTCTCAATGGTCCCGACGTTGTGGTCCTTGGGTATTGTACCGGCCATGTTCGCGGCACCGTCGAGAGCGGAGAACTTGGCGACCGTCTCATCGATCCAGCCGTCCACATCTTCACGAGAACGGACGTCGACTTTCTTCAGTAAGATGACATCTTCAGCATTGCCAGTCCCTTTGGTATGGGAAGCTTCCTGTCCTAGTTCTGCAAGCAATGTGTCGGGAAAGCGGATGTCGCCAATCGACACTTTCGCACCGAGACGTAGAAGAGCCTTGGCGACAGCGAGGCCGATACCTGAGGCACCTCCAGAAATGGCGTAGACTTTGTCGTTGAAAGAGGAATCCATCTCGACAACGGAGTACTTGCAACCAAGCCCGCAGAACTCACGGTCAAAAAGAAGGAGAAGTTGTCCTTCTGAGCCGACTTTGGTACTGCAAAGTCTACAGGCCAGTGTTCTGGGGCCTTATGATTCACTCAAAGATGATAGGGAATTCTTGGCCGGCTGGATGGAGGAAACGTTGATGGTTTTCATATGAGGCCAACGGTGAGAGAGTGAGGAGGCAGCTCGGCAACGTGGCCATTGGACGATCGGCTGAGCAGGCCAGTAGGCAACAGGGCCGATTCTCGCCGATCTTGCGACGAATCTACTCTCGTTGGTTCCAGCTTACAGTTCCTTGCCGTATGGCCAAGTCGCTCATAACCACCGGGGTTAGCATCATCTGTGTGACTCTGCAGAAATCATGTTAAAGCACCGTGGCTCCAGGAACTATTGATTTTGGAGAGACCTAACCTCCAGTAGGGCCGGGACCAGTAACAAACCAATGCCGCTACGAAATGATGAACCTGCCGATATGCGCTCCATGACGATCTACGAGGTACAAACGTTCACGCAAGGCCGTAGGCGGCGCAACCCCTTTCTCTGCTTCCATGACTCCAGCTACAGTCCAATCTTGGTGAAGATGCCCGGGATAGGTGTTGGTCGACTTGACAGTCCATTCGTCAAGTCCTCGCAACATCATACCCCCGCTCATATGTGTATTTCTCGGCATCGTTAACATACAGCCAGTCTGGCTGCGGTAGGTCGATGGTACTCAGATCCTTGTCAAACTCCTCCCAATTTGTCTTGTGCCAACGATGCTGTGTCTCAAAGTCATGCCTTTGAGCAAGGCGAACTATTTCATTCCTAATATGGTCAGACAAAGCCATGGTGGATGCCTCATGGAACACTGACCACAACAATTCTTTTATAGGCACGGCGGCAGATGTACTGCCCGCTCTCCGCAATGATGACCAAGACATTGGACACAATGCAACTATGACGATTTGCGAGGTCGCTTTCAGTGTCCACTTAGCAGCATCTGCCCCCTGGGCGTCTGATCTATTCTTTCTCCTGCAATGCGGATCTGTCGAGCCAAGTTCCTGCTACAGGGATGCTGGTAGCTGTCCGCTTTGATTGGAGTTCTGTGGTCTTGCCTCGTCACGGCCCTCGACACTTGATCTCCAGGTAGCAATCTCCAGGTTTTGATATTTAAGGAGTTTGTTCTCGCCGTCCATCCAGGAGAGAGAGAGTTCTGCAATCCACGGAATACAGTCATTTGCCGTGTCAGCGGGTCTAGCACTGAGGCCAAGTGGAAACATTGCCAAAATGTTGTTAAAATATACTCTCAGCTCATCCGCATTCTTTGCGCTCTGTGCCAACGCCTTCACTCCTCCGAGCAACCAATCCTACGGATCTCTGTACACACCCGACCTCACTCACCCAGTGACCCAGGGTCAGACGTTCCAGGTGACCTGGGACGCCAGCAAGGGCAGTCCCGGACAGACTGTTAGCTTGGTTCTTTGCAACGGCCCCGGCACCAACTGCGTTCTACAGTCTTCAGCCATCGCCGAGAACATCACGGCCTCCTCGGAATCCTACGACTGGAACGTGCCCTGTAACCTCCCGACTGGCACCGCAAGCACCTCTACAGGCTATGGCATGTTGATAATCGTGGACGGCACAGGCCAGTTTCAATGTGAGTCTCGTTTCTGCCTGGTATCTGTTCCTGTAGACCCTGCTGATACCTGCCAAAGACTCGACTCAATTTTCAGTGCTGGAAAATCCGGCCTGCTCATGATTTCTTCGGGGAACGTCACTGTCACTACCAGTCACACCAGCACGTACGCGAGTTGTCCACACCACACAAGCACGCACGCCAATCATACGACCTCCTGGCACCTACCTCATCACCCACACCTCCTCAAAAGTACTACCTGTTAAAGCTAGAGAAAAAGATCTGGAGAGGGTACAGCTTTGAGTCTTGGTCTGGAACCTTCAGAGTTTTTCTGAGAACCTAATTCGTTGCATCGTTGTGGGCTTAAGGCCAAGTTGGAGGGTGTATGTCGTCCTCATCATATCTCATGAAATGGTCGAAATGGTCGAGGTTCTGATGTGTCTTTTGCCCATTTCTGTATGCGCTCAAAGTTCCGGCACGTATGCGTCACACTGAGGAATCCCCGATTGAACTCTACCTTGTCCGCGGGATGATCCCACTGCCATACCACTGGCGCTATGTCACTGTGACACATTATCGACTGTCGAAGCGAATTGATGCAATGGTTCAAATGCTGTGCGTCAATGTGTAATCGATGAGGGCTTTCACGGTAAGGGTGCCCGCTCTTGTAGCGGGTGTCGATTCTCTGCGCAGAGTCGTTCTTGAGCCCATAGTGAGGCTCAAGGGCCGTTCTGAGCACGTTCTGGAACTGTCTGACTATAGGTACTCAGAAAGAATCTACTCCGTATACTTCGGAATATGATTCCTCCGAGAGACCAGTATAATAATGTCATTTCGGTGTATCCACTATTGTTAACGCATTATATATACATAAGTTAGTGAGCTTATAGTGGATCCATTAAAGAACGTCCAAACTAACGACCACAAATCTTTTTCCGTTCTCCAACACCCTTATTTCGTCGGGATATTGTCCTACTTACTACTGCCACCCAGTGCCTAACACCATTCGTTGCGCAGCCGGATTTTAACCGATTCCCCACACCCTTTGTTTTGCTAATTTCCCAAGCAACTCTCCATTATACTCGACACTATGGCACCCTCAACGCGTTCTATAGAGCGCCTAAAAACCCCTCTAAGGAGAATAGAGTCTAAAGATTAGAGTACAATCCATAAAGTTAGGTTTTTTTATAATTGGCGTAATAAAAAATCTAAGGAATCTCTCTAAGCCATTACTCGTTGTTAAGACCCTCTAGTACTAAAGAGTATAGCTAGATTTTAGCTTAAATAGAAGTACCTACTCGGCGAAAGGTCTTCTAGTTAACGATATACGCGAAATTACGCTCCGCGGCTAGGGAAGCTTTCATGAATATAAAAAAAGTATATAAAATATATACTATCGCCGAGTAATTTAGTTAGAGAAGAGCTACTTAAAGTGTAGATCCGTAAACTTAATCTACTACGTATCTTAGAGCGATAAATATAACGACGACTTAAAGTACTTATAAATAACACTCGTTTATATAAGACTATCTATTATAAAGCTAACTTAACGAATAAGTAAAAGAACGCTTGTATTACTTATACTTATAGGTATCGCAATAAGATAGTGAAAAACTTTTAACGATATATTGTTTAGATAGATAAGTTCTATATTAACCTAAGTTAGCTATTCTCTTTATATATTTTACGTAAGAAAGGGACTAAGTATAATCTCCCTAATATTAAGAATAGATCTCTAAAGACTAGAGCTATATTTTATATCGCTAGTTAAATATTCTAGAATTCTAAATATAAGGAGTTAATCTTTTATAAGGACGAAGAACTAAAGGTAGTAAAGAAAGAGCTTTAATTATTCGCTAATAAACTCGTTAAGAATAAAATACCTCGAAAACTTATATAGAGAAAGATAAAGAAGTCGCGAGATAAATATCTTAAGCGCGTTACCGCCTAGGAGAAGAAGAAGAATGTATTCCTGATAGTATAGGGTAAATCTAGCTACGCTATAATCGAAGAGTACTATACTCGTAAGCTCCTACCCTTTTATATCGCTGCCCTATAACGGGGACGTCTCAATATTATTAACGACGCCGCGACGCCCTGTTTATTTCTCGTTAAGGATAAAGACCCCTTCTATAGTATTAGTGACGCGGCGCGCTAGGCGACGTCCAAGAAGAACAAACATTGGATAGATAACCTAGAGCACCCCTTAAATTCGCCCGATTTAAACGCGTTAGAGGCCTGTTGGAATATCCTAAAATAGCGCTTACGGCTAGTAAAGGGCCTGCGTTTTATATATCGTAACTAAGTTAAGGCTCACATCCAATATATCTAGAAGGCTATTACGCAGGAGGAAATTCAGGCTAGGATTCGAGGAATGCCTGAGCGATGCGAGACTCTCATAAAAATAGGTGGTAAGCGCATCAAAACGGCGTTGTGGTAATTATATCTCAATTTTCCTCGTGTATGGTAGTCTTCCGCATACGGCCGGCTAAATTCCGGCTGCGCAACGAATGGTGTCAGGCACTGGGTGACTGCGGGATATCAATATGCTGCCTATGGCGGAGCACAATATATCTCCACATTACTCTATCGCCCCTAAGTTCAACATCTGTTTCACTCCTCAACACTACCAAACTCAAAGGCTTCTCCCTCCTCCTCCCTGTCTCCTTCTTCTTCTTCCACTTCGACACCTCGCAGAAGCGGCACTGCGTGAGCAGTCTTGTCCTCTGCGCCCCCCTGGCTGCCGCTTGGCAGCCTTGTTTCGTGTTCAGGAGTGTCTGCAACGACGGCCTGACCCCTGGTCTTCAGCCTACCCCTCAGGCACTCCTCTCACACCAAATAGAGCTACCACTACTCCTGCAACTATCGACATCAAGAAAATAAGGTGGAAAATATATCTATCTGTCCTGTACTGCCAATATCCTTCCTCCACCACAAACATTGATGGCGATTGATCGATCGGCTATTTTTTCGCAAAATTGAGATATCTCATCTAGGAGGGCCCCGGGTAATTAGTACACAATTTCTCTCCTCATTAGATTTGTATGTGCGAGTTGGGAGGGAAAGAGGGAAGGGGGGCAAATTGAAACGCAAATTTGGGAACCACTTACAGCCGCATAGAGAATAATCAAGTTCGTGACAGTAAACATGGCCAAGATGCCAATGTCACGGCCACGGTCATGATAACTGATCCCGAGCGTCGCAAGGAACTCGTCACCCACGGAGAAGGCGCAGTACTGGCACATGTCTGTCGCATTCGCATTGACAATATATCCTGTGGCCTGGGCCATAAAATCGGCCATATACTCGCCACAGGTCTGGCCGGCGGGGACAGGGAAACGGCTTAACTCATCATCGTTGCAATGGACCTTGACTCCATGGAGTGCGGTCGTGGCCGCGGTCGTGATGGTGCGCGTATAAGGGTCGAGCTCATACATCCACGCACGCCAGAAGCTGGTCATGTTTGGTTTGGGGATCATGACACCACTCATGACGGTGAAGAGAACCAGAATCCAGGGGTTCAGGAGTGACGCGACGTAGAAACTGGGCGTCAGGGCTTGGATGGCGAGCGCGAGCGTGACGGCGAAGGTCTCGGTGAGCAGAATGACGACGAATTGGAAGCCTGCTGTGGAAGGCGAGCGATCCATTCCTGTTGGCAGGTAGAGGCAGACGAAGAACTGCAACCGAGGAGAAAAGGGGGTCAGTAGTGCAGAAAACTAATGGAAATGGAAATCGCAGGGACGGTACTGACCACAGTAGCCGAGAGCAGGCTGTACGGGACCTCTGCCGTCACCATCCCTGTCGTGAATGCCCACGGGCTGTACATCCGGGAGCTGTGCTCGCGGTAGAAGATGGACCGGCTGATCTCCATGCGGGGTTGCACTTGGAAGATCACCAGGACTGGGAGGACAGTGGTGCCAAATATCTAATACAGTACGTCGGTCAGAAGGAACACCGCAGTCAGGGCGAAGAGAAAGATCAAATAGCAGCTTACTGAGAAGATGCGATATTGCAGATCTGTGCGTGAGTTGCCGATATTCAGGAAGAACAGTCCCTGCCAGAGCGCCACCAGAATATGATTAATGACTCGGGTATATCCATAGGTCGGGGATCGATAGTAGGCCAGTGTCGTGCGCTTGCAAACCAGCCATGTTTGGGCCAGGAAGCTTGTGGCATATTCGGTGTCGGTATGCCCAGGGTTGCCCACACTGCCCGGGGCAGGCTTAGAAAGATCTTGGATGTCCCGTTTGATCTTGGCCGCTTGGGGCGACAGGCGCCAAATCTCGCTCCAGTCCTTGTTCCCAGCGGCAGGGGTCGAACCGGCACCGATGACATCGAGCCTGTCGTGGAGAATAGGAGTTAGTTGGAAGTGCATCAGATTCTCCCGGTGGGGAGCCCTACATCCATTCTGCCACGTTGACATCCGGGGGGCACGTCGCTCCATTCTTTCCGAAGTAGCCTCGGAGCACTTGGGCGTCCTGGCCAATTTCTCCAAAATACACCGTGTTGCCCCCGGCCTGGAGGAGCAGGAGGCGATCGAAGTTCTCGAAGAGGACCGAGTTGGGCTGATGGATCGTACAGAGGATGGCCTGACCGGCTGCGGCAAGTTTTTGTAGGAAGCGTACGACATTGAATGCACTCTGGCTATCCAGCCCCTATAGGAGAGTTCGTCAGTATTGAGCTGGCTGTAAGCTAGGGCCCCCAGCTAAGGATCGGCCCAAAGCAACATACCGAGGTTGGTTCATCCAAGAAGAGCAGCATCTCTGGTTTCGCGGCCAATTCGACTCCGATCGTCACACGCTTCCTTTCTTCCACCACGAGGCCAGTAGCTGGGCTGCCAATGACAACATCCGCGATGTCTTCCAGCTCGAGCAACTCGATCACCTTCTCGACGTATGCGTTCTTCTCCTGCAGTGGCACCTCGGGAGGCTGCCTCAGATAGGCAGAAAACCGCAGGGCTTCTCGCACAGTTGCAGTGGGCTCGTGAACGTCGAGTTGCTCGCAGTAAGCCGTGCCCCGTTGGAAGCTAATGTCCGGAACCTTTCCGTCGACAAAGAGGTCACCACTTACCACTCCCACGGATTTTCGTTGAGCCAAAACATCCAACAAGGTCGTTTTGCCGGCTCTGGATATACAGTAATGCGGTTAGCACAGGCCACCTAAATCCCATCTTCAGGGGTCTCGATGGATCATGGATGGCCAATCACTTACCCGGAAGCACCCATCAGCGCGGTCAAACGGCCGGGTTCCACAAAGCCGTCTATTCCGTTCAAGAGACGCTTCGCGCCGGCGGGAGTTTGCACATCGTACGTCAAATCCTGCCACGTCAGCGTCGACTTCGATTTGATCTCCAACTCTGCTTTGGCCTCAATCTGGCCATTGTGACGCCGGCTTTTCTTGTTCTCGGCGAGCGCCGCATTCAACGCCTTTCTTTCCTCGTCTTCTTTGATATAGAATTTGGTCGTACGCCCCCCCATGGAAAACGCGACTTTTTCTCCTGCCACCAGAGTACCAACCAGGTAGAAGGCAGCAAAGGCAAACAGAACACCAATGCCACGCCACACGTGGCCCGCATTGACTCCAAACATTGAGTACAGGTACCGGCTCCCGGTCACAGTAGATTGAGACGGCAGAGAACCTGCTACAGTACATGCTTGGTACTGGATCTCTGAGTAGCTAGGCCCGCTGCGTCATCTTAGCCACGTAGTCTCGAGCCGTGGTGTTGCTCAAACATACCTTGGGACCAGACTGTTAGGAGAGCAATCGAAGTCAACTCGTTTAAACTCATTCCCCGACACGGCGGTGAACGCATATTGGATTGGGTTCAGCCAATATGCCCTTCGCCATCTCCTGTCAACTGTCGAGGTTCCAAGTGGATGGGATTTACAGGATCACTTACCAGCGGATCCAGCCAAGCATAGATGTCCGTTTCACCTAGCTCGAGTCAGAAGGGATTCGATGGTAAGTTATCGATCTCAGCTTACGATAAATCCAGAGCAGAGGATCATGTATGGGATCAGGAATGCGGTAGCCTGCAATGCGGAGTCGAAGTCCGGGTTGACAATGACGCCAACCCGGAAAAGTAGCACAATTGTCATCATCAAGAGTAAGATGGTGAGATAAAATGTAAAGAATCCACCGGCGGTCGGTGCGAAGCCTGCGAAGAAGTACTGGATGATTGAGAAGAAGAAGATCACCGTGCCGAGAAAGAGGAGGTCGACGAGGAATTGGGCGAGCCAAAGGGCTGCTGGACGATAGAACGTGAAAGCTGGTGATAGGTTTGTGAGAGCTGGTCCGCCGCACCTTGAGGGGGGATGACTTACAGCGATGTTTGTTGACCTAGACAGGAAATAACACCAATTTAGCAACCCAGCTAATTGACCATCGGATCGAGTCCACTCACCACACCTCTGCCCGTGATTGCCTGTGGCATTTCGCTAATCGCTTGGAAGGCGCACTTGGTGCGTAGGTTAGTTGACCTGTTGAAAGGTTCAGGGGTAGCTTCGCCGCAGGCTTACCAACATGCACGCAAGGAAGAGCAAGCCAGCCTAAGGCACAGTCAACAGCGGCTCTCATCCAGGTGGCTCTGGACAACTCACCCGGCTGAAGGTGTCGTTGGAGCTGTCGGTGAATTTGTAGACCAAGGATGCAGTAATCATGGGCACAGACAGCCAGGTCCACAGAAAGGAGTACATTGGCAGTTTGGCCGACCATCGGAGTCGAGCCAACTGCTTGCAGTTTCCCCAGACTTGTTTGTGGAATGGGGCGGAGAAGACGGATGTCTTGGACGTATGCTTGCGTTTGCGCTGTGCCACTCCTCGATGGAACTCCTCCAATTGATCCAGCATTTTAGACTTCTGGTTATCCGCGATTTCTCGGTTCGACTTTTCCCACAATGGGGATTGGCGAAATGCGGTCGCCAGGCCGTCAGGAGTGGCCGGAATCGAGCCTTCATCCACTCCCGGGGCGAAGTCTCGCTCGTACTCATCTAGGTCTATAAGCACCCGCGTTTCTCGGAGGACACAGCATCACCAACCTGTGCAGCCCGTAAGGTAATCCGCCGTGGTTTGACGGGGCTTCGGGGCGAATCCTAGTCCTTCGAAATAAGCACGAGCTTCCGACGCCGGGCCGAAGTAAGCCTGGTGTCCACCATCCAAGACCAAAACCTTGTCGAACTGGCGGTATATGTTCTCGCTAGCTTGGTAGAGAGAGACGAAGGTAGTGACTCCATAGATATCAGTGATGATTCGAAGGGACTTTGCGTAGTCGAGCGCTGTAGATGCATCCAACCCGCGGGTGGTATTGTCCCAACAGCATACTGACGCGTTTGTTGTCATCATCTCCGCAATGGACACCCGCTTCCGTTCACCTCCACTAACTCCTCGGATGTAGGCGTCCCCAACCAAGGTGTCCTGGGTATGTTCGATGTTGAACATTTGCAAAAGCATTCGGGTAATTTTCCCTTTGAATTCGGCCTTGGAGAGGCCTCCCACTCTTTCCCCGGGCGTCTTCATGTCTAGCGCAAATCCCAGAGTCTTTGCACGGTTAGCGTTGAAAATTCAGAGTTAGATCGGGATCAGGCAGACCTGTTTCACTGTCAAGGTAGGCAGAAACACGTCATCTTCTTGGTTGTACACTGTTTCCCCCTGGTACTTGGTTTTGAACTCTTCAGATGGGATCCCGTTGTAATATACATCTCCCACCACCTCGGTGAACCCTGTGCGTTGGTTGGCTATTGTCTTTAGGAAGGTCGAGCAGCCAGATCCGGGCCGTCCAAGAACCAGGACCATCTCCCCGGATTTTGCTGCGCCACTAACCTTGTGGAGGATATCGAAGTTTCGCGTCGTAGGTCCTTTGAGCGACAAGAGGGCACCCTTGATGGCGGGTAAGATCCCGAACAGTCCAATAATGGCGTCCCCGAATGTCGGCAGCGGATGATGCGAGTCACTGGCACCCCGGACTGTGATGTCCCAAGATACGTCAACATGCTTATCATGGTGGCCTTCATCATTCTCTGCCTGTTTCTGATTCCGAAGATAGCCCTCCAAGTCGAAAGATCCATGCTCGTTGACCTCGCCAGCCCGGCCCGGCTGTTCCTTCTCGGTGAAGAACCGGTTTCCAGACAGTTCTTGACTGACTATTTTGAAGAGGCGTTCGGCGTTCTGAATGTCGACGTGGTGTGTTGGTTTGGGCTTTTGTATGCCCTGATGGCCCTGTTCGTTACCATCAATGGCTTGCGGCATTTCAACGAATTCTTCGTTGTGAGCAATGATTCCAAGAACGGTGACAATGGCAGATGAAGATTGGCCCAACGAGGACCTGCCTTGTAGATACGTACTTATTCTGTTTCTATTCTCTCTTCTTTTCCATCATAACACGGCATGCCAACATGTGGATCGTGGTTTCATGGTCATGCCGAATCCGAGTCTCCCACCTGATGCAGTCCGGGCGCTGTAATGGATCTACAGGGCATTCCTATCCAAGAAGTGTCCCCGGGGTAATAGAGGTCCGTCGGGAGCCGGGACAACCATGGCTGAGACTTGCCTGTTCAGTAATCCATCTATGCAATTTCTGATAGTGAAAGATCTCCAGAAGCCGCACGAGGCTGAGACTTGCCTGTTCAGTAATCCGTCTATGCAATTTCTGATAGTGAAAGATGTCCAGAAGCCACACAAGTCGTTGTACGACAATACCCTCACAAATTATGGGGCTTGGGGTTTTCTAATCAGGGCTTCCATGACCCACTGCAAGCACTCCAAGCCCTAGTAATCAAACCGCAGAACGCAGAAATGGCCCTCGACATGGGTTTGAGCTTCGGAGCTGTGGAGCGTAATCTTCGACATGTGTAATAGATGCAACTGTCACATATTGGCTCATTGACGATGACTGATCAAGACATCTTGAGTCTTATCAACCACTGTCTACAGACGGGACTTAACTTGAGTAGCCCCTGAGATGACAGCCTCACCCGCCTTGATCGTCCTGAGGGGTCGTTGGTGCCAAGACCTAAATCTTGGCACAATTTTGTGCTTCGCCCTCCATGAATGGAACATTGTCTTTCTCTGATGAAGCTGTTCACTGTTAATTCAATGAGCAGACATGGATGCTCACCTGGACTGACAATCCAGCAGCCACTACAGCGAGTGTGAGACTCTTGCGCCTCCCCTGGTCGTCCCGGGGAACAGGCTGTTCCCAGCGATGTTGGGATAGAGACCGCAAATCCGGTCCATTTGTCCCAAAGGCCATGATGGGCCCGGATCACCGGATTCTCCTGGCTGAACCTTGCTGGTCGGCACCAGGATTCGTCGCCAGCTTTTCCGTACACCTGGCAGAAAACGTGAAGTCGATGATTCGAGTATGAGTCGATCAAATCTGCCTGAACGGGTCCTGCATCCTCCATCGGAAACCCACGGCGGCCGCCAGATTCGACGAGCACTCGATATACTCGCGGGAAGCATGTATCGACGCAGCATGACAATGCTCTGATGGACGGAGTCGGAAACATTGATTGATTGCAAACAATCTAAGTCTATGGAAACATGAAATAGGCGGCATTGGTGGTTTAGCGCCAAGAGCGACTCAGGCAGCGCCACATGTACCACGTGACTGGCCAACAGCCCTGTGACTACGTGCTCGAGTATCAGAACGTCAGACATCAGGAGAGCCAGCCTGGCAGCTGCTTTTAGGCCTTAGAGGCCACGATGGTATCGGTCACGAAAAGCGACTGGCTTCTGGCTGCCATGTTGACATGCCTGGATGTCATCCACCAGTCCACCAACACCACTAAGTCGATTTAGAGGGAATACAGCGCAGAGTCGGCCGAGGCACTGGCTGCGATGCTCGCCAAAATGTCAGCCCGATTGGTATGATCAGCCAAGTATCGTGGTGGTGTTATCGGCGTCGTCAACCTGTGCGAATGAACGTTCTGAATCGCCCCCTGTTGACTCGAATATGACTTCCGCACTTCTTGCGCCCCCCGGGTTTCAAAGTTTCGACTTCTGCCGCAGCGGGCCTGCAAGTCCTGGATATGTTTGCGGAACCCGGGAATGTCGATTGGGGATGCGTGGTTCACGAAGGGCTATGCTCGGCATGTCTGGTGGCGAGCTGACCTAGTTGCGTAGGACGAACTGGAATCGTCATTTCCATCAGCACCACTTCTACCGCGGCCTGCGAGCGTGGAATAACACCTTCTGCTCCGCGGAAGACTCTGGGCTGGACAAAACGACCTGTGGAACTATGTCCCAAGACCGCTGGTCATATTTGCCTGGCGGCCAGACGGCGACAACGATGATGGCCAAACCCCAAAAATCCCCCTCTGGAAGATCTCTCTCACTCACTGGTTCTCATCCCAAGCCATATTTTCTTTCCGCCTCTCCGTCCGTTCCATATCAAAACCCTCTACAAATCTACATCAACTCGATCCCACGTCACAATCCTCTGCACTCTATAGCCCCTACTTACCACCTCCAATCCCAGTCCAGTCCCGCTGCGCATTTCTCAGACCCCAGACACCGAACGGCCGCAGCCAGACATAAAACCGGTCCACCAATTTCCTCGGTCTATGCGGTGCGGTCAAACGCCGTGGTCTGCACATTCAATACAGACGTCAGGCAAGCGCCTGGGCATTTTTGGGAAACCCACAAGACCTCCCAAGTTCATCTTTCCCCTTCCCATTTCGCATTTCGCATTCCCTGTCACGGTCTCGGCCTGCCGCCGCAGCCATTCAAGCCAACAAAAACACTTTGCAAAATATTTCCGGCTGGATTCGGGATCGGGGGACCGTCTCCTCCGGCGCCCCTGCAATTGAGATCGCATCACCCCAAGGCGGCTGGACATTCATTGCATTTCCGCTACGAGCCCTTGAAGCCAAGTTGTACGGGAAATCTTCGGGTCCTTCCCAAGAGCGCGGCGGCGGCGGTCCTTGAGATTCCCTGCTCCGAAACCAAGGCAATAAACTGGGGTGATGGGCATCTTACCAGGTAAGAGTCCGAAATTCGGCTGGTACTTACGAGTTACGACGTAGGATTCCCGCTTTAATGGCTTCTTCGGTCGGGAATACACATTTGGTTTGGCTATGACTGCGTCCCCTGGACCAGCTGACTCTTCCTCTCCTCCTCTCTTCCCTTCCCTAGCTCTCTTCCCTTCATGCTCTGGGTTCTTCCCTCCCGTTTGGTCCTCGCGTCACTAAGGTATGTTCAAGCTTCGCACCACACTGGGCTGTGTATGTCCCTTGTTCTTTTCTTTCTGGCCCCCCTTTGTCACTTCCTCTTCCCTGATCGTAGAGTGAGTGAGTGCGAGTGAACGACGGCATGCATCACTGTCCGGGTTTCCGCTTCGCTTCGCTCCGTTTGTAGGCCACCCAAACGAAAAGTATCTCGAATTTAATGCACGACACTGCGCATATGTTCGCCTGCCCCGTCTCATTCCATACACTGGAGCGTGACAACCCGGCCGTTAGTTAGTTAGCGATAGATGGGGGGTTTTTCACTGTCACAAGAAGGGTCAGAGAGAAAGGGTATAAATACTTGGGCCCGTCGGTCACTTACCGGACGAACAAGAACAAGAACCTGACCCATCAAGATTTCGTTTGGGTTCTGGTATGACTACCTAGGTACTTACTCTGGCAAGTTCTCCTCTCGAGGCTTCGTTGGAACACAGTCCCATCACATCATCGCATCGCATCGTCTTACCCCTACTGGTAGCTTGTTCGATCCAGCCCTTTGGCGAGAATGAAGCGTCAGTGTCTTGGGCTCAGCACAGCAGGCATACCATCATCGTCCAGCGCTGGCCAAGGTCGGCCGAGATCTTGTCACCAGCGTCAAACCCCCACGACGAGCAGCATGTTCAACACGGTAGCTCCCTCCACGATCAACGGCGCCATCACACATCCATATGGACGACCTACCGCAGCCGTAGCCGTATCTTCTTCTTCTTCTTCCACCGCAGGTGTTACCCAGTCAAAACCGCAGCAGCAGCAGCAGCAGCAGCAGCAAACGGAATGCCCCCGGCAACCACACCCACCACTGTCAGAAGCTCGAGAGATCGGTCAATTCTTCGTGCACAGCACCGAGCATCCCCGAGGCCATCGCTTCTTCACGCCCAAGCCCGAAGAGATCTCCTTCCTACCTCCACCGATGATCAAACGTCCCGATCTCGCGGAGACCCGACAGCTCTCCCTGCAGCGCGTGCCGCCATGTATCCTCTTCGTCCAGTTCCCATGTAAGCAGCGGTGCCGCAGCCTGGGCATTTGCATCCACTATCAATTTGTGCTCCCGTGCGGCAAGTGTCCTGATGGCTTGATCTGTCCGGCCTGCATGCGGAGCAACACCCAGCAGGTACGCCCCCTTCCCTCTTCCCGCTTCCCCTTTCTTCATTTTCCCTGGGCGAAAAAAGGTATTGACCGACTGACCCTTTTCGACTACTGTGCAGGCCATTTCAGCGAGCCGAAAGTGTCCTTTCCATCAGAACCCTTACCAGGCCAACCCTATCAACAGTCGCGTGGAGGATTTTCTGGCGACGGACTCGCAGAAGGCAGTATGTGACGAGATCCTGAGTAGGTCGTTGGCTTGTCGGTGGGAGGATACTACTCCAGCTCCTCCTGGTCCTGGCCCTGGTCCTGGTCCTGCGCAGACAGCAACAAGTCAGTGTCATGAGGGAGAGGGTGATGAAAGCTCGACCGCCGATGGGGATCATCGCTTTGCTCGAGAAAGCACGCCACGCAACCTGGGTGATGTGCAGATGATGGACAACGTCATCGAGCAAGCCAAGGAGAGCGAGAGCGAGAGCGAGAGTGTGAGCCAGGAGGACGGCGGGATCCATATGTTCGCTCCACCAAGCACTAGGACTGCGCTGCTCGTTGCCGAGCCTCATGCGCAACGATCCTCGACATCAACCGGCTTGGTGCCCGCCGCCCCGTTCGACTTGTTTGGAGGTCCTCTGGGAATGCAGGTATCGATGCCGCCGCGGCGATTGGACGGACGATGAGGAGATTGACGAATAAGGCTGAGCAGCAAGGAAGGTGTATCAGCAGGGGAGAGTCAGAAGCGATGATACCATACCTCTTGATTCAGATGGGTTCGCATCCAACTGTTTGCTCAGGAGCAATGAGAGCAATAATGGAGCAAACGTTTCAAAGCCTGAGATGGGCGGCTCGTGCTTTCAGACCAGTTGTACCATAAGAACAAGGAAACATCCAACCTTCATAGCGACAATGTTGCCGTGGCGGGTGTCTCTCCGACCCCAGACGAACAGCTTGCAGCCGGCACCACCACAGTGCCGAAACATTGTAACCAGAGACACAGTCTCGGATTCCATGAGTAAAGGCAGGACCATGAGTCCGAGCAAACTACATAATCCACACCAACCACCCTCTGGCTGTCACGAGGTGGTAGTTGTATACTGTGTTACTGTGTACATCGAGAATTGAAACTTGAAGGATCCAATCATATACTGACAGCGTCGTGGCGGCGTCGGGCAGATGGTGAATGTTCACTATCAAAGTTCTCCACAAACCCGGCCTTGACGCTGAAGCTATCCGTTTCTACGAGTAGGACCTCAAATGCAAACAGCACGCGAGCCGTAGTACAGCCAACATTGAGCTTTCAAGCACAGCGGGTTGAGAAGAGCAAGAACGTTTCCTTTCGTATAACAAGCCCCATGGTCAGTAAACGTGTCTAGCGTCCCGCGTGAAGCACGCGGCGTTTCAGTATTCATCAATGTTGTTGCCGGACCACCGACTTGTTCCCAACATGGAGCGTTGGAAACGGTAACACCAAGAAAGCTCTCACACAGGTTCATCAGTTGGGCGCCCGACGGCATAGCAGCGCCTTAGCATCGAACAACGTATGATGAGGCTGGCGCTCTACAAGATAACACCAATGTTCGAAGCCGTCAGTCACACGTTCTTGCTGGCAACAACCCGCATCACGAAACCTTTCTAGCAATTGTTTTGTTATGCCGCCCTAGCTGAGCGCCTGGTAGCAGGATCAGGCCTGAAGAAGACATGTGTCATCGTGCGGCGCCGCCGCCCCATTGACGTCGGGGTGGATAATGTCATTTTTGAAAGGCCCGAAACAATCCAAAGAGATACGCGTACTGTGAATTCACGAAGCATACCAACCCTAGCGGACATGGCTGGAAATTCGTCATGGTCCAGTCCTAGTATGGCCGCCCTCGGCACAAATTCTCAGAGAGGCCTAGCAGAGCTAACACTTTGCGCAAGGTAGCAGTCATAGTAGGGTGTGCCGTGGTGTGCCCAGTCAGGCAACGAATGGGTGTGCACTTGATGTGAGATTACATCTTTACGCAGTATTCCGACCGTGTGATTGCTGGACCTTCTGCTGGCGCCAAACGCATACGGATTTCGACACCTCAAAAGTATGAGAAGGGTCGTTGTTGGGAGGAATGCTAGCTCGTTTTTCCTGGTCAATGACGTGCTAATCGGACCATCGAAACACCCTTGAGACCAAGGGATACGGGAACTGGAGTCTCATCCTGGTCGGTGCGCTTCGGCACAAGATGAGATGGAGGGTGTGTGGGATGTAGCAAATCATAGCTCA
Source organism: Vermiconidia calcicola (assembly GCA_035928285.1). Classification (NCBI taxonomy): domain Eukaryota; kingdom Fungi; phylum Ascomycota; class Dothideomycetes; order Mycosphaerellales; family Extremaceae; genus Vermiconidia; species Vermiconidia calcicola. The sequence goes on along the minus strand of JAXLQG010000001.1, from coordinate 2,148,533 downwards.
TCGGGAAAGCCACTGACGCAGAGGGCGCCGTCCGAGCCCAGGGTCCCCTACGAGTAGGGCTGCGACGTGATTAGTCCGTGACACGTCGCAGCGATGCCAGCGTCCAGCGGCCAGTAGTTGTAGCAAGGGTCAGGTTTGGGGGAACTCGTCAGAAGTGAGACGACGACATCATCTACCACAGTACTCGTAATGGAAAGTGAGACAAAAGTAGCGAGGAATGATGGAAGACTGAGGCAATCATGACGAGAAATGATTTCTCGACTCTGAATCAAGAACAAAGAAAGTGCACCTACTGTGAGTACAACAGTAGCTCGTACAGTCGACCGTATACCCCACCAAGGGATTACTGTGATGGGTCAGAATGAGGGCAGGGTCTGCCGTAGGCCGAAGATGATGTCATGGCTGTTTGTCCACTTCTTTCATTGCACGTGAGACGATTCCCCAAACACCAACCGTACCGGACAATACCTACCTACAGAGTACAGGCATGGCAATTGTTGTTCCCTTGCTGGGCGTCTTGTAGCAATGGAAAAAATGTCATGGATGGCTGTGGGAACACATCATTCGCACACTTGTTTCTCATTCATGTAGAGAGTCCTACTCATTGCGCCGTAGTCACAAATCCTGCCCCGGCACAGCAAACTTCATACTGTCTGATCGTGCAGTTGGAAGTTCAAACCATCCCTCGCGTCAAACACAGTTTGGTATCAAAGTAAACCCACTTGAATCACAGTCCTCCCCAAACTTCCCAGTCCTCACCGCCCATGAGTAGTCTCGTTTGACTGCGAGGCTGACTCTACTCTTTCCTGGCCCGCTGCTTCGCTGCCATGAGCTCTCAGGGCTCACTATGCGGAAAAGCAGAAATCATTCATGATAGGAACCGTCATCGCTGGGTATCAAGTCGTCACAATAAACAATGTAGATAAAAAATTAGCGAATGTCGTGAATCGAATGGTGGCAATTCTGATGCCGGTGTTGATGCGGCAAGCACCTGGCTTTTTCCGTCTGCTGCCCTGTCTAGACCACCTGTTGTACACGAGCCCCACGCTGCCCCGAAGCGTGTGTACTCAAAGATGTTGTATCATCAGCAAGGAAAAACCCGCCAAAGGCACGGTCCAAGCGTGCCCGAGGATTGGCCTTTTGAGATGGCCCGAAAACTGCTTTTGAAACCGTTTTGGACAACTAGACAATTACTCCTCGTTGTCCGAGTGGCTGGTAGTCGACGTGCTGTCGCCCTTGTGCACCTTCTTGTGGCGGCGCAAGTTGGAGACGACGGAGAAATGACGACCACAGCCGTCAACATCGCAGGCGAATGGCTTCTCGCCTGTGTGACTGTACATGTGCGTTTGTAGCGAGCTCGGCCTGGTAAAACGTTTATCGCAGACCTTGCATCTGTGCTTCTTCTGGGTATTGGCCGACATCTTGGAGGAGAATTGGCCCATCATAGATTGAGGTGCAGGAGGTCCAAGCGGAGCTCCAAGCATTTGCGTCGGTCGGGGAAGTGTTCGCGACGCCGCCATTGACTCATAACCGGCGTCTGAGGCCGCAGAGCTATAATCGGTCGCAGAGTCGGCGACGGAGCCAACTGAGCTCGCATAATACGGATACCCGCGACCTGACTCATTGGAGATCGACGAGTGGCCGGAGGCGGTCTGCGGGAAACCATATGCGTCCGTTGAAGCTCTCTGACCCCGGGCCTCGTAGATGTTGCGGGGCGTCAGGTCCTGAAGGTTTTGGTGGCTGAGTGCCAGCATGCCTCTAGAAGCGTCCAGCTCACCGAAGCTCGCCGTCGCAGCGCGAGAGTGATCGACACTAGGGAGACATAGTTAGACCAGGCAAAGATCATCTTGGATGTACATTCCCACTTACTCGGACATTTTTCTGTGTTGTTGTTGTTGTTGCTGTTGTTGGGCGAGAGATTGTGCATAGCTCAAGGAAGAGTATGATGGAGCATACGACGACGATGATGTCGCCGTAGTTGCAGAAGGATAAGACTGCTCATATGTCGAGCGTGGGACGTCTTGAGGAAAACTTAGTACATCCGTCCCTGAATATCCAGTGCTAGAGTAGTCGCTACCTTGAGCCATGGAGCCAGAGACAGGTGGCATGTGTGAATATGGCATCGACATGGTAGACCTGGAATTGTCCGTCTTGGACAGAGCAGGAAAGGAGGTGTTGGACGAGCTGGTCTGGTGCGACCACGGGTCACTGAAATGCGGCGACGTATGCATGCTGGGATACACGTGGTCGTAACCCATGCTGCCGTATTGTCGAACTTGGTTGTCAATGACCATCGTCATGAGGGCGGTGTTCTGAGGGCAGATTATAATCGGGAGGTTTTGAGGTGAAGGGCCACGTTATGTGTTGACCTCGCGCAAGAACAAGGTATCGAACTGGGTACAAACAATGGGCCAGCTGTATACTGGTTCCTGGAAACGTGTAAGACGATCCAACTCTGATCGAGGGGATCGGCGAGTGTTATGTAGGATATCGTGTGGAGAGCCTGGAGCCGGCAACTGCCAATGAGAGATCCACAGACGATCGGTGATGATCTTTTGCTGGAGTCGTCAATAGCGGAATGAGCAGTGCCCCTTTGACTTTGATAGCAGACACTTGTAGCCTTTCTGCTGCGGTGATGCGCAATTCTCAAACCAGTTCGGCGAACGGCAGATCGACAGGATTGGCTGCTGTAGACAGTTTGGATAGCCAAACGGAAGCAGTTGAGTTTCAACGGTCGTGGTCAGATAAAGATCTCTGGATCTTTCTCTAGTTTTAGGGATGTGAATGGTGGTGGTGTATTGTGATTCGCTCTTTTATCTTGAGTCAATGGATGTTTCTCAGCGGTGTTCTGGCTTTCGGGCAGGAATGTTGAGTTGAAACTGTCTCTTGAAGTATGAAAGGATCAGGTCCGGTCGCGCAATGTGTGGGGAATATGAGGGTAGATAAGTTTGTTTTGAACAGTGCCGAAGCTTGCAAGACAGTGCCAGTGCTTGCGTCTGTAAAGTTACGTCGGTGGGAGTGACCCTTTGCACTGTCGAGAGCCTTGATTGACTGGCATCATCACCCTCACGACTCGGACTGCGCTTGGACTCTTGTTAATGCAGGGTACTCTTAGCTTGAGATGGCAGCTGGATGGCGTTCGTAGTGGAGAGTGTAAAGGAGAAGGTTGACTGGCAGGATACCCTGCGCCAGGCCGGAAGTCGATGATTTCGGTGGAGGCAAGCGACCAGGGCAGGGATGTGGTCAGGAGCCTGGTCGGAGTAGTCAGTAAGGCTAGCGTTGGACTGGGTGACTGGGTTTTGTGTGATGGAGGTTGGTCTGAGGGTCTCAGCATCGGAGAGGAACTTGTGAGGGACCCTGGATGAGGCTTAGGAACGGGCGACAGGGTTGCTGATTCGAGGTGGATAGATGAAGGAGTGGATTTCCACCCGTCTTGATGCCAGATTGAAAGATGGAGGCGTTTTCTTTGTTGATGGAATGGAGACTGCCGGGACGGTTAGGGTCCTTAGGGAAAGCAGAAGACGAAGGGGATGGAGCACGCAGAATTACAGCGGCACAGGCTTATTGGCACGATGACATCGGTGGGCTCTGCGGGCTCTGCGGGCTTACCTGGTAGTTTGATGGAGGGCTTGAGTGGCGGCTTGTGTCATTCGTCTCACTGCAGACGTCGGCAGCCACCCCGTTATTGCCTTTATCCACCTACGTCTGTTCTCTGAGCCGTGAGAGGTCGCTATGGGATGTCGCCAAGCAATATTCTGATTGATGGAAAGTGACCGGGCTTTCTGGAGTTGATAGTGAGGGAAGTATAGTTTCAGAGGGAGGATACTCGGAGCAAATACTGTGGTACGAGGTAGAGTACTGGAGATAATGTGGAGGGGACTATGAGGTACGACAAGGTTTCTTTCGAGCACAAGAAGGGTTGAGGGTTGTCTCTACGTGCACTGGAGTGGTTGATGCATACTCGTACCTAGGTACACAGTAGAGTCTGTCAACAGGCGGTGTGCCGTCCATCTGCATAGCGCAGATACTCGTACTGTACTGTGTAAATTGCGGGTGCGGATGAAGAATGCAGGAGCCGGAAGCGTCGCAATAAGTGGCTTGAGAAGCCTACCAATCACAGGAATTCAGAGGATAACACTCCGTATGCCCTTGCAGTGTCTTGATCGTTATACGAGTTACTACGTAGCCTCCTTCATCGTCGCTGAAATCAGGGTCCCAAACGAAGTCGCTTCGATTTTTCACTGCCTCAAAAAGGGTCCAAGGGACATACTCATACGAGAGTACGAGTTCTAAAACAGTCCAACAGTTGCTTGTTCTTCTCTTGACTTGTGAAGCAAGCTTTGAAGCCACCGGACAATTACGATTCTCCAGCAGGCCGGAGCATCTGAGCGTCCAATCGACCCCGTGCCCTCCAATTTTGTGGCTTGCAGGGGTTTCGCTTGTCCCCTGTAACTGCTGCCCTGTGCGTACTCCCTAGGCCCCTAAGAGATTAAGGCGTCAAACGCCACTGACGCTGTCGCCTTCCCCTTCGAACCTTGGGCGAACTGCCCTCTTTGCATTGACTTGCCAGCTTCAGCCATAGCCAGCCATAGCGAACACCACTAATAACCATTGACAAGCCGCTTGTCATCTCTTCTCACCTCTTTCGATAGCAGAATTCGTAATAGCCTAACCCAAAAGCTGAGATGCAGTGTCCTTAGCACCCGTACGAGCTACTCCCACAGTACACACTACACAGTACTCACTGGCTAATAGTCTCCATAAACAATTCCCTTGAAGTGTCAGTCCTCAAGACTACTCGTAGGTAGTCCGGTATGTGTGTGCCTATGTGTGTGCCGACATCCGAGCATCCCCTCTTGAGCGCCCGCTCACAACTTGATACTGTTGTACTGTGTAGACTCGCCACACTTCTTGAGAGTCAAGAATAGACATCCAGGCTGGTCTACAAAGCATGCTTGCAAGCAATATCTTGGTGTTGTCCAGATCCATGCTGATCTGTTTACCAGGTATCTTTCCGGGAACCATGGGGAAGAAAGGGTGCTGATCCCGCCCGATGCTTCGGGTTTCGGTCGCAGATACTCGTGCTGTGTAGGTAGCTTGGTAGTCACCGTTGCATTTGAAGCGATGACTTTCAAAGTGATGCGACCCTTCTGCGTACCACTCACCTTAGGGATTCATCCAGAACCTCCAGCTGCTCTTTTTGCCACCTCTAGGGATGCACCTTCCCTGCCGGTAAAATGTCCTTGTACAAGATTAGAAGCATGGACAAACAAAAGCGACCTTTCAAGTTCACCTTTAGTTTCAATCCAGAAGATACTGGGATTACTTAGCGCTGGAGCCCTCCATTATTCCCAGTACGTGTACCTTGTGACTCCGGTTACTGTGATTTGATCGCTGATCATTTGCTCGCGTACTACGAGGCACTCAGCCTCCTTTTCTGGAACACCTCCTACGGGGGTACGAGTACCCAACGAAGCACCCAGGCACTCTCCGTACAGGGGTACACAACCATTTACCAGCGACCGAAGACCCTGCAGACGATCCCCAGGGCTTCAAGGAAAAGCCGGTCTGATATCCGACGCAGGGTCTTCGATATTCTGGCCATTCTCATTAGTTGTCTTCACCTCTCTGACGTACTCAGTATTCACCAAGCCAGCCTCAAAATCTTTTAATATCTCCCGACTGAATCAACCGTGATCCAAGGCAATCAACTTCGGTCACTTCCTGCTGCGCTATGCTCATAGGATTCTGCGGCCACTCCACCAGCAACGCCATCGCCAATCTGCAAGTCCTCACTTGAAGGCAGTGGAGTCTCAATTCTGAAACGAAGCCAAAGTTGTTCGGCTCGGAAGATTCTGCTTAAGGATGCTTGCAGTGGGTTCCGTTGGCGCTCGGGTGGCGTCAAGCCCTGATCAGCAGGTGCCCTGCCTTTGCGCCAGTATCTGCCCTGCTTGAAAGTTGAGACCCGTCACAACTTCTTTCTGCAGGGCATCAACGGACAAGCACTGTGGTAGGCGGGCCACCAACCGATTTGCTTGGCTTCATGGTCCTTTTCCGCTGCTACAGAGCCGTCGACGTCATGCGGCCTCTGTTGGTGTAAGGCATCTCCCTCCTATTCGTCCGAGATATGATATGATTTCACGGTCCCATAAGGCTCGCTACTTTCAGTTTTTCCCTTTCACAGTGGCATACAGAGTATCGCAGAGCGAGTACCTCGTACGGGCTTACGAGGTACTTTGTATCAAGATCTTTGTGCAAACCCGGTACTCACGGTCGTTGATGCGCCTGAAGTGATTCAATTATGGCGGCTGCCGAAGTGACCGGACTCTGTGATCCAAGCTCTGGAGTTAGCACCCAGACTCCAAGCACTGGAGGTTCTGCCGTCTTTTGGCCTGGTCAGTGGTGAGCGTTTGCGCAAGACGGCCTAAGAGGACTGGAGCCAAGGTTCCCGGTAGCGGTGCAGTTTAGGTCGAACTAACTATTATCCCGATCTGGCAGAGTTGAATAAATGAGCACTTTCTCCGCTGGAGTTGAAATTGGCTCCATATCAGCTAGTTTCGATGGTGCCTTAGGGCTCAACGACACGACGCAGTAACTTACACAGTCCACAGTACAGCGTTGTTGGTGGCGTTTCTCGTTTGAGCTTGATGCTCTTTCCAAGATGAAGCTCAAGCTGCTTCCGGCTGTTTTGGCTTTGCCTTTGAGTTTGTCGGCTCTTGAAAGTTGATGCAACGCGGAAACTCAAGCTCAAGCCGCATACTGTGGTACGCGTACGAGTACCAGCTGTGGGAGCTGTACTTGAATCATGGGCCAAACTCACTTTCTTCCCCATTTCACTGACACGAGACTGCACGATTCGACTTACTACTAGAGATATCAGATTCCGTGCTCGTTCAGTAATGACCATGCGTTTGTCCACACCCAAAGAAGCGCAAAAGTGTTGAGAGCTATGGCCTGGCTCTGCTGCTGATTCCTGATTCCTGATTCCCCATTCCCCATTCCCGATTGAAACCCTTGCTTACGAGTAAGGCTATCGAAGGGCTTCGCTCTCATTGTGAAATTGGATGGCCGCGAAAGGACTGCGTCTTCGAAGCTTTTCCCCATTCTTTGTCCCATCAAGCCCATCGACGATCTCTGCAGATCCGGGAGCGCCACTTCAGATTAATTGTCCGGCCTTCCTCTATGCGATTATTGCGCGTATGCTCGCTCCCCTTTTGCGGTTCCCCTACTACTCACATCTACTGCACGGTGTACTGTATTCAGTAAAGCGCGGGAACTTCTGATGAGGGTCTGTGAGCTTTAATCTCGTAGGCTACGAGCTACCAGGAGTGCCTCGCTAGGACAATTTCCAATGCACAACAGACTACTGTGTTAGGCGAAATACTAGACGTTGGTAGCTCATCTGCGCACTGACCGTCAAAAGCAAAAGCACCAACGTTAACTACCTAGGTACTATTATCGTTCTTGAAACTCGCAGCAATAGATCGCAATGCTTATTTTCGCGACGACCTGCTGCCACAACATGTGCAAGTTACTTTGACTGCGTCAGATCGAAAGAAAAAAAAAGAGATTGGACATCAGTGTAAAGTCTGGCACGAGAAGATTAAAAATTTTGAGTAAGAAATGGCCTTGAACAGAACGCCCACAATCATATTCCCAGGCCCAGTACTCCGTAGTCCAAAATATAATGCGCTTAGCAATATGCTGCCGCGACGAATTCCTTCCCATGCTGCCTCTAGAGTCAAATCTTACTCCCTGGGAACCGTCCCAAACGCCACCTTGCAATTGCGAGCATGCGGCACTTTCAGCCGGCCTAACCAATATCCCAGGCATTCCCAAGCACTTGCAAAGCTGTCACTTCCAGTGAGACCAAAAAGGGTGATCACCTGAATGTCATGGCGCATGCCGCACGCCGACCCCAACCTCAAAACATTGTTCCCGAGGTGATTGACATTGATGAGCAGTCGGAGTGTTGATCGTTGACAAGGGTGAAAGGGTCAAGCTGATCTATTTGTCCAGATCAACAAGGCTCCGGCTCTGTCGGAGACCCACAACAATGGACAAGGCTGCACACGGAATTCAACATGGCACGACGAGATTCTTCTTTTCATGCCAGTAGTCTTCTGGCGCTGATGGCTTCCAGGTGTACATCTGAAAGAACGGACAGCGATGCCTATCGAATTCTCTTCAGTCGTTCGGTTTGGAAGTGTAGGCGATCGTCGAAGCGGTCGCTCTGTGGCATGGTTAGCAAGACCCAGAGTGGCAATGTCTGACACACTCACCTTTTCTGCAATATTTTGAATCAAGTGGTTCTGTTGTTCAACCTCCTCTCCTGTAGCACGCGCCAACAGGTTGAGACGCTTGGCTGCGCCGGTGAGGTCGTCAAGATTTCGATCAATTTCACCCTCCATGGCATCATCCTCACTGTCAGCCTCGAATTGGTATTTGGCTCGTTCTGCCAGGCTTTGCTTGCCTTGGGGTTGCCCCGGGGCGTCTTCCAAGCCCTTGAAGTTCTGATTCATCCGTTGTGTACTCCTGAAGGCAGCTTCACGAGTAGCCTCACGTGCTTCTCTTTCGGCATGGTGCCGGTCCATGATCTTCTCATCCCGTTGGGTCCGTCTTTGGTTTGCGGTAAAAGGATTATTGACATGCACTGCGAACATGCTTCTGTTCAACGTCTTCAATTCCTTGGTCTTGTCTTCGGCAATATTGATGTGGTTGCTTCCGATGTCAAGATTTCGGTCTGTGTTGTGCATTCTTTCGCCCTGCGCCCCAAGCCTAGCAAGAGTGTTGCGGCCCATCTCCTCAGCCTGGGCAGCAATTCGCAGAGCATTTCTGGTGGAAGCCACATCCTGCTGTTTCATGAATTTAATCTCCTGCTTGGTTGCCTGAATGTCCTCCTCCTCCTCCTCTTCAGCCGTGAGTTGGCGGTCACCGTATGCCCCATAGTTTCGATCGCCAGCTTCGTTGTCGGGGTTGTACTGATAGTCAGGCGGTCCGCCTGGCTGCGGTTGTCTCTGCTGCATACGTTGTTGGGCACCTCCAAAGAGTTCATCACGGCTGGAATCGTTCTCGAAGAGAGCAGACGAACCAAGTCCCCCGTAGCCGCCTTCCCGTGATGTCCCACTGGTTTGTTGTATGCCAGCATAGGGATTACCTCCGTTGGCAGCACCTCCATAGCCATTTTGATTGCCAAACTTGTCAGGGCCGTAGCCCCCACCACTGCCACGACCACCCCCTTGAGGAGGACCAGATTTATTATCACTATAATTGGTTGGTTGATTCCCGGCATATGGGTTTCCCCCACCGTGTGACGGTCTCTGCTGACCAGGGCCTGGTAGACCAGAGTAACTCCCTTGAGGCCCTGGACCTGGACGATAACCAGCCCTTGGATTCGAGCCAGGACGTCCCTGCTCCTGCGGAGGCAATATCCCAGCACTCATCTTTGCCTGTGTATACGGATCTGGAGGAATGGCAGGCTGCGCGTAGGGATTGTTTGAAGGAGGAGCAGGAGATTTGGACTTTGAACGGGAGCCGAACAAGGCGAGTCTGCCGGAGTCTTCATCGTTGTCGCCTTTCTTGAGACTGAATTTGCCCATTTTGAGAAGGATGTCGGAGAAACCAAGAGGAATTCAAAAATGTAGAGTATGTTTAGAACCGTTCTCCCAAGAAGACTGCTTTTGAGGCGGCAATCTTGGGAGAGTATTGAAGGATGTTGAGCTGAAACGCAGGACGTGGCTGACGGGGCGGTGCAGTGACAATGAAGCCCCTCGCCTTCTACAACGACGGCGGTCAACCGACGTTCAACCGGTCATCTCCAGGTCTTAGGTCTTGGCATCACCAACGAGACATCAAGGAACTCAACACCTGCCTACCAACTCGTCGAGTCGCCTCCGTTTGCATTGGACATCTAATGCATTGCAATAGAGATCAAATCAGGAGCTAGGGCCGATGGCCCCAATCATTGACAAAGAAGCCGAACACATCAGGACCAAAGCCAGAAAGGATCTCCTAGAATTGCTTGAAGGCGTACGAGACATGAATGATGCCTGTTGTTCCGAATGTCCTGGCTAACAGCTACCTCAGGTTCGGGGAAAGAAGAACTTGGTCATCGGAAGGGACTTGACAGGCTTGTTGAGTCTCTTTATCCAGTTTCCTACACTCAAGGACTATGGCGTAGACAAAGTCTTCGAGCTCGAAAATGGCAACACCGACTCCTCCCAGAGGAATGTCGTGTATCTTGTACACGGCGAGAAGGCTGCTTTGGTCCAAGCTGTAGCAGGTAAGCTAACGCTCTGGAATTCCATCCAACTACGGGGCTTAAAAGAGATTGCGCGGACTTCCTTCTTCACTCCTCGCTTTCAGTCTAGCTCCCAACATCAATATCTATCCAATCCTGGAAGCGGCATTTCTCGATTCATCGCACTCCTTGCTACATGTTGTTTGTGAATGAATCATGGAACGCTGACAGCCATCTCTCTACTTCAGAGCAGATCAAGAAACTTCACAGAAACGGCACGGTCGAGCATGAAATCTCCATTATCTGGGTACCAAGGAGAACGCTGGTATCCAACAAAATCCTCGAGGACGAAGGCGTACTAGGCGATGTCAATGTTTCGGAACTGCCACTCTACTTTCTGCCGCTGGAAGACGATATGTTGTCAATGGAGATGGAAGACGCTTTTCATGATCTATATCTGGTATTTGAGCCAACGTATGCGCAGTACTGACACCACCTCTAATCTCTTTCTAGAGAAATGATCCATCATCACTGTACCTTGCTTCCAAAGCTCTGATGCAAATCCAGCAACGACACGGCCTGTTTCCGCGTATCTTGGGGAAAGGTGACAATGCCCGAAAGCTGGCCAACCTGCTACTTCGCGGGCGAAAAGAACTCGATGCCGACGAAGCCGCGACACAATACACGAGCATGCCAAGTACGACCATCGAGCAACTCATCATCATCGATCGCGATGTTGACTTCGCCACCCCGCTCCTGACACAGTTGACTTACGAAGGATTAATTGACGAATTGGTGGGAATCAAGCACAATCGAGCAGAAGTCGATTCATCAATCATAGGCGCAGTCCCTCAGCAGCGACCCAACACCGGCTCCTCGTCGACATCACCACCTCCAGCAGTCCGTCAAGGTCTCAAACGCAAGATTCAACTCGACTCGTCTGACCCTCTATTCGAACAGCTGCGATCGTCCAACTTTGCCCTGATCGGGCCACATCTGAACAAAATCGCCCGCCGCCTCGAGTCCGACTACGAAGGGCGCCACAGCGCACGTGGCGTCAATGAGCTCCGGGACTTCGTGAACAAGCTCCCGGGCTTCCAGCAAGAACATCAGTCTCTTGCAGTCCACACCAATCTTGCCGATGAGATGACCAAACACACCCGGTCCGATACATTCAACCGCGAGCTCGAGATCCAACAGAACATAGCAGCAGGGACCGATCCAATCTATCAACATGACACGATAGAGGAGCTCATCGCCCGGGATGCGCCGCTCAGCACAATCCTCCGCCTTTTATGTCTAGAGTCCACCATTTCCGGCGGTCTCCGGCCCAAAGATCTCGACTCGTTTCGACGCCAAATCCTCCACGCCTATGGTTTCCAGCATCTCATCACCCTCGACGCCCTGGAAAAGATGGAACTGCTCCAACCACGCTCTTCCGCATCGGCACTCCTCCTGCCTGTCGGCGGCGGGGCAGCCCAGTCCGAGAAAGGCACCAAGACAAACTACGCGTATCTGCGCAAAGAGCTTCGGCTTATCATAGATGAGTACAACGAGCAAGACCCCGAGGACGTCGCCTATGTGTATTCAGGCTACGCTCCGCTGAGCATCAGGATCGTGCAATGCATCCTGCAGAAACAATACCTCCAAGCTCTCCACAAGTCACCATTGCCTTTGACGCCTGCCAGTACAGGCTGGACAGGATTCGAGGACATCTTGAAATCAGCAGGAGGTCCGACATTTAGTCTTGCACAGAAAGCAACAGACGAAAAGGCGGCCAAGGCCAAGGCCGCGCTCGCTGGCACAGTGGGTTGGAAGACCATCTTCGTCATGTTTCTTGGTGGTATCACATTCACGGAGATTGCGGCCCTGAGGTTCATCGGCCGGAAAATGGCCGACTCTGGACAAAGGAAGAAGATTGTGATCTGCAGCACCGGAGTCATCAGTGGAAGAAGTATAATGGACGGCGTGATTGAGAAATCGAATCTCGGCTCCGGTCTTGCTGCATGAGAGAGGAAGCTCATCGGTCAACACCTCGCTGGAGATGAAATGAGGTCTTAAGAATTCGAGAAAGACACATGAATATCGTGTTTCGCTTCCCATACTTCTCTCTGCTCCTTTGAGTGATTCCATTATTCCGAAATCTGCATGACCGCTAGATGTCCTTTCTCCCGAGAGCTCATTGTTGCCTTGAAATGGAGTAATTTTCCCCTTTCGTGACATCCATTTTACGAATATAAGTATATTCCTTCGGCACTTTGCATGCACTCGTGCACCCTTTTCATACAGTACGACAACTGAGTCCAGCTTGCCATCCCTTGGAAGAAAAGACGATAGAGTGGAATGGAGTGGAGCGGAGTGGCAGTATAGCTGGAGCGGCTATTTCGACTCTTATGTACATACTTACTTACTTTCCATAAAGGCACGACTTCAACGACAATACTAGTACCTCCCTTGCCAAAGGCTCAAACAACCGTAAAACCAAAGCCGAGAGCAAGAATGTCATTAGCATGGGAGTCTCGACATCCCTTCCACCTCACCGTCTAAGACACGTGAGAGCATACCTTACGGTACCTACCTTAGGCAAAGGTAAGGTACGGCAGTTAATTCCAAATTTCGGCCAAGAGGTCGTCGCAACGAGGGCGGTGGCTGGCCGCCAACCCACAAAGCAAAAGGGAAACCCTGAGAGAATGAAAAATCCAAAAAAAGGAGGACGAGAACAAAAACTTCTCCCACCAATTCTCCCCCAAGGGGGAGTTGAAAGGAGGGATATCAAAACCGGGCGGAACCGATTTTATGGCGCCAACACCGGACGCTTTACCAGCACCGACAGAATGACCTGAGCCCTTCCGCTCTCCAACATTAAGTCACTATGTACTTGACAGAGTCAAGTACACGTGCACTAAAGAGGTTGAATACTGGAAGAGGTGGGCCCAGGCTAAACGGAAGGAATGTTTGGATTTGGGTCCGGTGTTGAGCAGAATTCCGCGACTTTTTGTATATAAGCCTGGGTTTTTTGGAGCATTACCTGGTAGTCTTGGCAGAAGAATGTGCTGGAATTGACGGCGACAAGGCACAGCGGGTTTCGCCAAGCACATAGTGATAGAGCGGTGACAAGATAAGTAACTCGGGCGGCAGCCGAGCGATCTTGTGATAAGTTGTAGCGCGTTGGTCAGGCTGTAATGGGCAATCTGCCATGATTCGAGACGATGGAGGCCGGCATTCTCTCAAAATCGCTTGAGGTGGATGGTGTTATTCATGTATCAATTGAGTGGAAGCTTCATAAACAGATGTCAGGTCATATCATCATCGTTCCGCCACGTTTCGTCGCCAAAAGCAAGCTCGCTCAGACCTTCTCCCAAATACCACTCTCGCCACCTGCCGAGCCAGAGCCCCAGGATGGCGAAGCAGCGACACCAGCAGCTGCACTTCCTGTCGAGCTGTCCCTCTTCTGGGCGTTGTGCTCAGCAACTTGAGGGACTCTGCCAGGTCTTAGACCAATCTCCTCATCCGCACGCCTTCTGTACCCCATCATCAGGGCTATCAGACTGTTTGGCATGACCCGACCGACAATGTCGTACATTCTTGCACCACTACCCACAAAGACAACTTCGGGCCGCCGGGTCGCTGTCCACTCTACACGGCCGAAGGCTTTGAAAGTTTGTGGTGGCGCGAGCGAGTCGAATACAGCGTTGTGAAACTCACGTGCAGACGACCCACGGACGAGACTGCGCTGGCCAAGAGATTTGCGTTGTAGGGCCGCCCGCTGCGAAGAATGCCATGGCGTTAAGGCCGAAGAAGATCCCGATGGGCTTGGAGTTTGATATGCGGACGGTGTGGGTGTACTCCGGGAAGAGGCAACGGATCCCATGTCAAAGTTTCCTAACTTGAGTTCCGAGACGGTGATATTGGCATTCGCCGCTTTGACTTCACGTCTCAGAGATGACGCGAGCGCGGAGAGTGAAGCGGCCACTAGACATTCCGGGATTTGGTGAGGAGGAGCCAAAGAGTTCGGAATCGAGGGGTAGGCGATGACGATTGAAGACGGGGATTTCAGGTCTGTGCTGTGAGTTGCTAGAAGGGGGAGGAATTGTTGGATGGTCAGCACCGGTGAGACGAGCCTTGTGTTGATATTGTCGACTATATCGCTTGGTGGGAGAAGAGCAAGGGGGCCTTCGGAATAGCCCGAGCAGCCTGGAAAGATGACGATGCCAGCGAGGCTCATGTAGGTCTGGGGCCCCACGGCATGTGTAAGGTGGTCCCGTATTGGTTCGAGGTTAGGATGCACGTCGACTGCAGGATTAGGGACGGTAGAGGTGAGATCGATCCAGAGCGGGCGCAGATCCTGTTTTGCCTCTTGTTGGACAAGAGAGTCCTCTTCGGTCGAAGAAACGGTGACATACACGACGTAACCTCGTCGTTCGAGATCGAGAGCCAGAGAGCGTGTCAGGGCGTCATGGAATGTCGAGCAAGCCAGTATCACGATCTCCTTCTTTGCGCCATTGGGGAGTTTCCTTGCCCGTCTCTTTCTGGCATGCGCTTTCTTCCGTCTATGAATCAGGTATATAGTTGTTCCTGCAAAAGCAACACACACGGCAATCATGGTGCGGTTCCTTGAGATCCATGCTGTGGTCTTCTCGAGGAGGCCTTGCGGAGGCGGGGGAGGACGGGTAAAGTAAGACGAGCCATTGCCGGCCTGTCGAGGCGGTCGGAGAGAGTCGGGGATCCAGCTTGCATTGTCTATCGCATCACGGATGTCGGAGGCTATGGAGTTGGTATGTTTCTCGACGTAGTCTGCAATGCGATTGCCATAGTGCGCCATGTCCTGCGGGATGGACGCAAGCTGCGATCGAAAGATGGTCAGCAAGTGCGAGGTCCGCTCGTACGGAGGACTCACCAAGTCGAGGAATTGTTGATCGTCGCTCGTCATTGTCGAGGTCGTCAATGCCTGCAGTTCCTGTTGTTCAATTGAGCTGGAGTTGGGGCATGAATAGGTAGTGATTACCGATTCCCACGTCCTCCGCAATTCAAGTATTCAGACGTCGGCAGTCCATCCAATTGCATCCAATCGAGGGCAGCCGTTGTAATGACGACTATCACGTGATGATATGATTTCCAAAAGTTCGCCATCAGGCTGAAACGACTCTTACGCATCCCATCCATTATTACGATACTACCTCATCTCATTCACGAAGCGATCTTTCTGGCATCTTCCGGCGTACTGTGGGTTCCTGTCTTGCAGGCTTGTCTTTTCCTTGTCACTTACCTGTTTACGGGCCCTGGGTGGTAAAGGCGTTCTCTCTAGCGAAGGCGTGGTGGTTAGTCGTCACTCTCTCACACTTCAAAGGAGCGTTATTGGGAAGACAGGTAACCCTTCCGGATTGTATCTTCGCATATCCTGATCGCTCGCCAAAGTCTTTGGATATCAATCGTACATTGCTGCCTCCCTGCCACGATGACACTGACACGCCCCTCCGAGCTTGACCCCTTGGTCGACGAGTTTCAGCACCTCTCCGAGAAGTCTCGACCTCGTGATGCCCTCCAAATGCTCCAGAAGATCGCATCCATGGTCAAACCCATCATGCGCCAACGAAATTGGCGTGTCGGCGTCCTGACCGAGTTCTACCCTCATGAAGCCAACCTCCTCGGCCTGAACATCAACCGTGGCGAGAAGATCTGTCTGCGCCTCCGCTACCCAGGCGACGACTCCCAATTCCTCCCCTTCGAAAACGTGCTGGACACCATGCTCCACGAACTGTGCCACATCGTCCACGGGCCTCACGATCAGGCGTTCCATGCGCTGTGGGACAAACTCCGTGACGAGCACGAAGCCCTGCTTCGCAAGGGCTACACGGGCGAAGGCTTCCAGGGCAAAGGCAACCGTCTCGGCGGCCGCCGCATCCCCATGACCGAGATCCGACGACAAGCCCGGGCGGCCGCTGAACGGCGTCGCGATCTTACGCGAGGAAGCGGCCAACGTCTCGGTGGGCAGGGCATCATCCGCGGCCAAAACGCCCGCGAAATCATTGCAGCGGCCGCCGAGAAGCGTCTGCGTATTGAACGAGGCTGCGCCAGCGCAACCGACCACGGCGCCAAAGTCGCACAGGAAGAGGCCACCAAGAAGGACAAAGTCACAACGACGAAAGCGCAACTGGAAGACGAGAACGACGCCGCGCTTATGCAAGCCTTCATCGATCTCATTCAGGAAGAAGAGAGCCAAGCCTTCGGCAAAGACTACATTCCGCCCAGCCAGGAGAACCCAGCGGGTATGCGGGGGTTATCGTCGCCACCCGGGTTGCGCACGAGCATGCTCCCGCCCGTCGACGTGAGAGCGCTTCGTGACCAGCAGATGGAGATCGAGCGGCAGCTACACGAAAACAAGCAGCTCGAAGCACAGCAGCTAAATACTACTAAGCCATCGGCGAAGACCCCAACGCCAAAGCCACGACCCGAATACAACCACGAACACGAACCCGAACCTAAACGTGATCCTCAAGCAGAGACGTGGACCTGCGAAATCTGCACGCTCATCAACCCCCTCCAACACCTTATGTGCGGCGCCTGCGAGACAGAGCGACCTGCGTTGTACTCACAACTTGACCACACCCCTGCCACAGTATCTAACCGGAGCAGGAGCCGGCCCAAGGCCACGCCATCCTCAAGATCAAGAAACCTTGAACCGCCCAACGCGCTGCAACCACGTCTATCCTCCGCAGAGGCACTGGCAAAATTCGACTCCGAAGCTAGTGCGAAAGCACAATCAAAGCCCATGGGGTGGCTCTGTCATGGCTGTAGGAATTGGATGGAGAGTCAATGGTGGACCTGTTCGGCGTGCGGACGGATGAAGACGAGTTCTTGAGCACTCGGCCCCCGTCGGATGAGGAACTGGAGCTGGTAAGAGCTGGGAGATAACTGTCCAACTTCTCGACAGGGCGCCCTGCTTTCCTAGTGGCCAGGGCTAAGGGCAAAGTGTCTACACATGTTATGAGATATGAAAACAGACTACTACTTACGACACACGAAAATCATGATAGCAAGCGACATGCCTTCTTTCAGTACTAAGTATAACTATTGGTCATTGGTCAGGTTTCCGGGTGCAAAGAAGTTGTTCTTACCAAACTACTCAATATGTCTTGTTCTCCCGTTTCGTAACCAGTCGTGGCTGCTCAATTTCTGCAAGCAGCAGACGCCCTCGTCAATTTCACGGCGAATAGCACTATACGACCCAGCCAAGAGGAAATTTATATCTCAGAGTTGGGTAGGTGTGGCCACCAGTCACGAGTGGTACTACCGTCTACAGTTAGTTTGCCCCTTCTCTCTCCAGGGTCCACGAATAGTACTTATCAGCAATTGTCTACACAGTATGAGGTCCGCGCTCTGAAAATGAACCCTCGGGGATCAAATATTCGATAGCAAAGGCTTCAAGGGATGGCGATGTGTATAGGATTCGCTGCTACGAAGAGCTCCTTGGTATCTAGATCGTTGATTGACCGGACATAAACGAAAGACAAAGGGGGTATGTAGGCTAAGAAAAAAGGTGCATAGACTGCGGTTCTTCCATCCAACGGGACAACGAATTCTTCCATATTATGCTCAAGTCCATGCTGATCATCGCATCGGCAGACTGTTGGCACTATTAGGCTTTCGCTGTGGCTGCGCTCCCTTGTTTTCGTTTCAGGTAGCTGGTAGAGAGATGGACTCCTGTCCTCATTGCTTCTGCATTTGGCTCCACCACCGTGGTAAGCTAGGGTAGGCCGATCACATTGTCCATGTCTTCGCCGTATGCCTTGTCCATAGCATCCGAAATTGAGGTGAAAGCTTTGCTTAATCATCCTGGAAGAATCTTTTCACATTCATCGTCAGCATATGTTCGTCATTCATAGTCATCTCTTCAAGATCATGTACTTACCGCATGATGGCTTTGATGCCTCTAGAACCAAGACCATGTGGAGGATAAGCGATCCAGAGCGGATCAGCCTTCGCACCCATCTTCTCTCTGAACTCGGACTTCCTGGCAAGATTGAATTGCTTAACAATAGCATCATATGTCGCTTGCAACATCTTGACCTTGGCACCACTCATGTGGTGACCAGGCGACAAATGCGGAGCAGCTCCACCACCAAAGGTAACAGTATGCGCACCGGCATTAGCGGCAGCCGTGAGCGCATGCGTGGTGATGTATTCAATGGTTCCTGATGGGGCACCAGGGAAATCGAGAGTGTACTTGGCTTGCCACCCTTTGCGAGGGGCGAGCATAGCCAATACAGCGATACCACAAAGTTTGCCATCTTTGTCTTCGGCGATGGTGTATCTTCTATGTTTCTCATCTCGGAACAAGTCGATGTTGGAAAGATGGATTTGTGTACCCTTGCGGTTGGCGATCCATTCCTTGACTCGAGCATTAGCGCGCTCTTTGATAGTTTCCGGAACGGGTTCTTTTGGATCAAGATCGGTGATCTTTACACCGTCGTTCTGAGCTCTGCGGATCTTTCTCGCGACTTCAGGATCTGACTCGGCGCTCTTCTTGTGCGGATCAACACGTTCCTCAGCCACGCAAGAAAGTGTCTTCCAGCCTAAACGTTCACCGAGAACTTCTTCCATTTCCGGACTGATCAATAGCCAAATAGGCTTCAGATGGGTCTCCTTCTTCAGCCATTGCAGGAAAGATACGACGACGCGATAATACTGTCGAGGGTCACATAGCGGGTCTCCGGGAAGAATGGCATGATGACCCTCCGGTACGTAAGCAACTGCAGCACCGGATTCGGCATGGCGCCAGATCTTGTATCGTTCATCACCCCAGGACGTTGATGTGGCATCGCCATAGTTGGCAATGAGGTCGAACAGCTCGGGCATCTTTCGGTCTTCCACTGCAATTACTCGGCCACGGTCCTGGCGCCAGAGGGGGTTGAGAGTGTCTGCTTCTGGATGTCTGAGCTTCTCGACTTGAGGTCTTGCGGGAAATGACTTCGGGTCTCTGTGGAATAGTGAGGCGAGACGGATGTTGCCCAGCTTAAGGATGAGCATGACGATACGCTCAAGGCCCACACCACAACCTGCGTGAGGTGGTGCGCCCCATTTGAAACCTTCCATGTACTCAGCCATGTCATCAGGGTCAATACCGACGGTACGCATGTTGTCCTCGAGCAGCTGTGACTCGTGGATACGTTGGCCACCCGAGATGATCTCTTGTCCGCGGACGAACACGTCAAAAGAGTTGGTGTATCGAGGATCGTGCGCATCTGGCATGGTGTAGAAAGGTCGTGCAGACCGCGGGAACTTGTCCAAGATGTAGTAGTCTGTTTTGTACTTTTCCTTCATGAGCTCTCCGAGACGAATTTCATCTCGAGTGGACAGATCCTCCAATGCGCTGACTGGTTCTCCATCTTCATTCAACCAGCCGGAGTCCGTCAGGAGCTGGACGGCGTCTTTAAAAGGAAGTCGGGGAGTTTCTTCCAACCAAACGAGATCCTCACTAGGGAATTGCTCTTTGATGATCTCCACTTCGGTGCGGTACTTGGTATAGATACCGGAGAAGATGTTCTTGAGGACTGTGTCAATAACATCCATCATTTCGTGATAATGCTCTTCAATAGCCATCTCGAGATCGAGACCAGTGTATTCGGTCAAATGACGATGGGTGTTGGAATTCTCAGCTCTGAAGACAGCACCGATTTCATAGACTCGTTCAAAGTCCGATGCAATCGCCATCTGTTTGGCAAGTTGAGGAGACTGTGCAAGAAAAGCGGGCCGCCCAAAGTAGTTGACCTTGAAGACAGATGCACCAGATTCGGTGGCCGCACCCTGGAGTTTCGGTGAGTGGATCTCGACAAAGCGTTCTTCATCAAGAGCACTTCGGAAAAGATTTCCTACAGCAGCTTGGATGCGGAAGATGGAATGGGAGGTGGCAGTCCGTAGGTCCATGATACGGTTGGCCAGTCTGACTCGGTCAGGGATGATAGTCTGCCGGCCATCTATTTTCAGCTCCTCATCGAGAACAGGCAATTCGGCCTCTTGAACGGAGAAAGGGACTACATGTTGTCAGCAAACAGTCCAGATTTTGGCCGGACAAATACATACCTGGCTCATCACGTTTTACGATGGTGTGCAAGTCGGTAACGTGAATCTCGATAGTGTGGATAGACGCAGACTTGACAGGGATCTGAGGCTTTTGTAAAACGCCTTTGACCAACATGATGTTGCCTGTGCGCAGATGCTCGGCCCAGTGGATCATGATGGCAGAGATCTTGCCAGGCGCCTCTACAAGGACACCTTGGATTGTAGAAATTTGTTGCCTGAAGATCAAAAAGACCAACTTTGCACCCATGTTTCGCACATGGTGCAGTCTGCAGCGGAAAGTAACTTCTTTCCCGACCATATCCTCGGTGATGGTGCTGATGTCGATGCGCTCGGTTGTGAAGCGAGTCGTGGACTGCATCAAAGGCAAGTCGCCGTAGCGAGCCTTCATGTCAGCTGTCTCAGTCTTCGCAGCTTCTTCCAGTCTCTTTTTGATACGCTCTTCTGAGTCATCACGGTTTTCCAAGCTCAGTCTAGAGCGTTGTTCCCTCTTTTTCTGTTTGGCAAGGGCCCGCTTCTGGGCATTTTTGCTCAACCCATCGCTATCGAAGTCGCTAATGTCAGACTCATTATCGCTGGAGGTATAGTCCTTGTCCTTCTCGAGGTGGAGCAATTGAGCGAGAGAGCGACGGTGAGGCCCCGGGCTCGAGGAGCCTGTGGTGGGAGAAAATTCACCACTCGCCCTGGGAGAGTCGCTCCCTCTCGTAGGCAGGATCTTCTTGAGGACCGACATGGCCGCGATCACTTGGCCAACACTTCTCGGAAAGAAGCGTCTCCAGTGCTGAAGACAAGGGCTCTGTAGATAACTTGCAAGATGTCGAGTTGGAGTGTCTGGTTTTGAGGCTGCGGCCGAGTTCTTTTCTTGGATGTCAAGGTTATTGAGGAGATATCTTGATTACGTGGTTTTGGATGTCCAAATCTGGGCTTAGGGCGTTTCAGACGCAGCGACTTTCCAAGCAATCAGAACAAGTTCTGAGGCAGCGGCGCTTTGACAGACTGGTCTTGCGGTAGTAGAGGAGAGAGGGGTTGTCGGTCAGCCTGCAGTATGGCACCACGACGGAACCTTGCCGGGGAGAGGGCTGGTGGCTGGGATGCGGGCGCCCCTGCAGTGACGCCAGAAGTCGAAGGTGAAGAAAGGAGATGGTAGCCGACTGAATCAGCGGCAGATGCAGGTTCCAGTTTCAGGATACAGTTTGGGCCACAGGAAACAACAAGCAATAGACAAGGCAAAAGGGTGGAAGAGCAGGATGATCGTGGATGATGCGAGCGGGAACACCGGCATCGTATGAGGATGGAAAGTCGGAAGTCTGTGCAGGGCTTAGTCGCTTAGTCACGCTGTTGCCCCTCTTGTCAATAAAGATAAGCTTTGGTTCCCTGATCAGCCTGATGAAGAAGTGAGAAGTGTAAACCTTCCAGCACGGCTCGACGGATATCAATGGTATGAAGACCTGCCTTGTAAACAGTACTACCTAGGTAGGTAGCTCTCCAACACCGCTTGTACTTACCTGACAACAGCGATGGTCGAAGCCCACGAGGCACAACGTCGTGGTCAATTATGCTCATCTTTCGGCTCCAAAAGCACGTGAGAAAAGAACTGTGAAAGGATCCCACCTTCCGTCCAATAATAACTACTAGTAGTAGTAGATCCAGCTCATTAGTTGCCGACGTCATATCCGACATATTGAAAGCCAGGGCCACGGAGCCGGAGCTTTGGTCACGTGCTTGGTGTTGGTTGCACAGGACTGTGGTAGATGGCGAGATGGGTGGTAGAGGCATTTTTTAATGCAGAGAGATCGAAGAGAGCAGAACTGCAATACTGCGGCTAAGAGAAGATATATCAAGCACCTTACTCAGCGAGTCCTGTCAAGCCACACTCCTTCTCGCAACATAGCCCTTCTTCGATAGCCTCCACCCAACACGGACCAAGGAGAAGGAGCAAAACCATGGTACATGTCCCGGATCGTGTCATCGAGCTGGGATTATTGGATGACTGATCATTATCCTCCTGGCCAAGCATGAGACATTCGTGAAGACGCGTGTTATCTGCGTGGTCAGGGTGTCATCGAAGCTGTAACACCGCTAATAGACAACATTACAGCTCATGCAGCAAGAGATACTGGTAGTTCTACGTGCGTGAAGCCAACAGAACGTGCGGCGAAGTACCTATATTTCACTGCACCCAACCTGTACTGTGCAAGGCAGGTTGGGACTTGTAGCACTGATAAGTTGCTACAGTATGCTGTCAATGGCTTCCCCCCTGCGCCCCGGCATACGCCCGGAAGGGCCCTGCCAAGTTGCCATCATTTGCCAATCGTATGGGGGCTCTAGTTAAAGGAGATGCCCGTTCTTTGGCCGCGGGAGCCCTGCAGCAGCACCGCAGCTTCACCTGATTCGATCCAACCGTTGGCCCATATCATCCAAGCCTCGGAAACTACGCGTCATTATAGCGATCAACACGAGACGTCTCTTTCACGGAGCTGAGACCACATCGGGGATAACTATCGTCTTCCATCCTTACACACCCCGACCTCACAATACTGCGCCTTCCTTCTCCTCGCAACACAAAATCGTTTCGTTTGAATGAGCGCTTTTCATCCTGCGACGGCTGCACCTCATTCTCTGTTTTCACAATCACGCAGGTTATAGATAGAGGATGCGCAGCCCACCTCCGTCATGCCTCCAACTTCTGATCCATTGAGGAACGAAGAGTCGTCCTCCTCGACCGACGAGTCCTACGATATGACTGAAACCAAAGACTTCGCACGCTCGAAGAGCCCTCAAAGCCCCAAGAGCACCAAAGTTACCTTCAGCAACATCGCCGACTTCGAAAATGCCTCGACCATCGACCCTCCCGAGAACATGCTGGCCGATGCATTCATCCCAGAGCCCTTCAACAGCCGGCCCCGCTCCATGTCTCACCACCTGTCCAGTGCAAAGATCCCATCAAGAAGGGCACTCAAGATAAGAGCACGATTCTGGCGGTCTCTCATGACTCTAGCGATGCATTTCCACGACTTCGCTCCTCCGCGAGCCCCGAAGCCGTCCTTCAAACATAAAATCCCAACAGACACTATCCCAATCGACCTATATTTCTACCTCCCTCCACGTTACCAAGAAGTCCTCAACCGTGAGCCTGACTTTCGCTTCCCTGTTGTCATCAATTTTCACGGCGGTGGCTTCTGCTTGGGCGACGCCAGAGACGATCGGTATTGGGCAAGAGTTGTCATCGAAACCACTAACGCCATCTTCGTGAGCGTCGGCTATAGGCGTGCTCCGGAACACCCTTTCCCCATCCCCGTCGACGACTGCGTCGAGTCTATCCTCTACATTGCCGATCACGCCGCCGAGCTACACATCGACCAGACCAATATCGCCCTTTCGGGCTTTTCTGCCGGCGCAAATCTCGCCTTCTCAGCCCCCTTTCGGCTAGCACATCACCACAACGTCAATGCCATCGCAGACAACAAGTCCTCCCGACCCACCACATCCCATACACTCAGCAGCACACTGAACGGTGACTCCGACACCGAAGCCAACGATACCGAGCTTCACTACCACGAAACCCACAACTTCGTCACCCCCGTGCAGTCGACCTCCAAGCTTGTCCAACAGCGGACCGAAACACCCCTCCAAATCCGCAGTGTAGTAGCCTGGTACCCTCTCCTGGATTGGACCATGTCCCGCTCACGCAAGATCCGCGAATCTCTCAATCCCAAGAAATGCCTTCCCAAGACTTTCACCGACCTGTTCGACTTCTCCTACCTCCCACCACCCGACATGGCTGGCGACCACTGCAGCCCATATGCCTCTCCAGGTCTGGCGCAAGACCATATGATCGTCGACAGCCTTCCCCAGGACATCCAAATGTGGCTGTGCGAATGGGACATGCTCCTGCGCGAGGGGCAGATCTTCGCCGAGCGCCTCGAGAAACTCGGCAAGAGAGTCGACAGCAAACTCATCCCCCGCGTGCCCCATGCCTGGGACAAATCACCCAACCCGTTTCGAGATCAAAAGGCTATCGACTTCCTCTATACCAAGTCGGCCATGAACTTGAACAAGGTGTTCCAAAACAAGGATGGTCTAGGGCCGGGCAATTCAATGAGCTCGCTCCATCCGACTGATAGCATCATCGAAAGACAGCCCAGGAAGAGCATAGTGTTGCCGCTGTAAGCGAGATCTGACGACGACGACGACGACGACGACAAACATGCGGGCCCAAGAGCAAAAGTTTCATCTCGCCAATGTACTCTATGCGCCCCCATTTATACCTCTACCTTCCTTGCCATTTGCAGCGTTGAGCGTTGGCGCTCTGGGTTTCGCTGCGTCGTTCTTGCGCTACTGCTTTTTCTCTCTTCGACCAGCTTTACGATTGTGGGACATTCGTTCGGATTCGGCGACACAGTCAGGACGTTCTTGAAATGCAAGGAATACGTTCTTGGTTCTCAGCGTTATTGAATGAATCCGAATGGGAAATGGGCACGGGAAATGGTTTCTAACGGGATATTATATGTCCTCAGTCTTGTCATGACAACTGGCCTCTAGGTATATAGGCCAGGAAACGATACGAACGGAATGAAAAACAAGCATTTCTTCACCTGTCCCATGCTGCCCTGTATCCTGTCCGGGTTCTGCTTCTCTTGAGTCTTAATAATTATCCTTTTATCCCTATATTGGCCAGCCTACGTTCATCCTTGTGCTTTCCATTCAACTGGTGGTGGTCAAGGATTCCTGGTATCTGCCTAATCGCCTCCCGATCTTTTCCAAGCGACTTAAGTCTCGACGTATAGTGACTATTATGAGGACTCTAGCTGCCCACCCACTATCTATTTCGTCTAGCTTTTGTCGCGACGACAATCACCTCAGGCATCAATGCTGCGTGTCGACGAAGTGCAAATGTTGAAGATCACAAAGGCAAATGGGCAGAATGGAATCGCCATCGAATCATCTGATCAGAATACAACATGTCATTCATTCAACTCATCACGAGGTCCTATCATACTCAACGCTACATATGCACAGCTCATCCTCATAGTAAGCTCTATCATACAATGATGTCGCATACAATTGCCTTGTCACTCTCATAATACATACTTAGTCCATGACAACCATGAGAAGGCCCACTCCATACAGTATGCCAGCACAAGTCCCAAAGTCAGTGTTCTGGATGGACTTATGATCATTTTTCCTCAGTCTAGTATCTCTTGAAGACCGAGTGACGTGTTGGGGTCGAGATAGCTGGATAGAACGGCTTCGCGGTGGGACTCGGTGGTGTGCGTGCTCTGAGTCCAGTTTCGTTCCACAATCCAATCGCAGTGTCAGAAGCAACACCACCCGTACCCATGGTACCGGTTGGTTGAGTCCAGTTGGCAGGCCATACCAGGACGCTACCGGTATAGGAGATAGGCGGTCCCCATGTAGTGACATCCTGTGCTCCAGGGAAGGAGCTGTTACCAGATGCAGGGAAGGAACTGTTGCCAGACATCCATGGGCCGGTGGCAGACTGAGGACCACCGGTAGCAATGGCAGTGGCATTGGAATCCCACGGCATTTGGGGTCCACCAGTGTTCATGCCGTTGGTGCCGAACGGGACGACTGGGGTTGGCTGGCCATAGCTGGGTGGTGTAGAAGTCTCAGAGGATGTGTTGGTGCAGACGATCTGCTGGTACTGTTGGGCATTGATTGCCAAGAAACCTGCAATGGAATAGAACAAGTCGAGGTTGTTGCAGATTTCGGTACGGTTGTTTGTGAAGCCAGAAGCCACTTCAAGCCCATAAACAGCAGCCTGCAAGGTGGAAATGACTTGAGCACGAGTGCTGTTGAAAGAGTAGCCATTCGCAGCGATCCAGCAGAGAAGTGCCTTGACCTGATCAGGGGCGAAGGCAGACGCCAGCAACTGATATCTGACTTCCGAAGTTTGGACTTGCTGGCAGGCCAAAGTAAGGTTCATTCCAGAGTCTGCCACATTGAGTGCAAACAAGGCAGACATGATCTCGGTGAACGACTCCTGTGACGGGCCAGAAAGAAGGTTGATGTCCGGAGAGATGTCATTGCCCATAGTGGTTGCAAGATCAACCAATGCACCAGTGACCGCAGAGCCTGAACGGCGTACATTCTGTGAGAGAGCATGACCAGCCAACTCTTTTGGTTTGAGGGTCTGTGTTTGTGCCTGTTCAGTCTCTTCATAGCCACGAGCTCTTCCCCTGGTACTGGCTGTAGTTTCCGGCATGCATTCAACCTGAGTGATGGTGAGCATGGAGCTTGTGGTCTTTGCAGTGAAGGGACCCTGGTGATGTCAGTGGCATTACCAGCCTAGGACGAATGATGGATCTACCTTTGGAGTCGGGTTGTTCTGGTAGTTGGTAACGGTGCAGTAACGGCAGTCAACGACCTGAAATGTGTCAGTGAAGGAGAAACGCTCAGAGATAGGTGACAACTCACATAGAAGTACGTGGTCATTATGGCAGCATAGATTGTGGTAGTTGGACCAATTTGAGGAGCCATGTAGGGAGTGTAAGTCACTGTGCAGCCATAGGGAGTGGTTGATGATGATGGCTCTGATGCACACATGGGTATTTGGGCCATAGCAGGCAGACCGAGCACGGCCAGGAAAAGAAGCTTGAAGAGCCACATCATGCTGGGATGAAGGAACTGCTCACAGTGATAAGCTGTTGAGAGGTAGTGAGCTTCAAGAAGACGATGGCCTGCAGCTCCAGCAAGGAAGGCAAAATGATGGGCTCTCTGTCAAGCTGTGATGATGAAGGGGTATGAGAGTGATGAAGAGAAGAGGAGGAAAAAGGAAAACAGGAAGAGATGATGAGGACCGCCGTCTGACCAGAAATTGAGTCAAGTGCAAGAAGGAAGGAAGGTGTTGGGAAAGCAGTTGCTCTTTCGATTCAACCACAGCATTTGAGGAAGGCACGCCGTTAACGGCCCATCTTTGTTCAAAGCAAAAGCATCAGCATCAAGGACCGACTGTGGGAGAATTGCAGGCTCTCTGATGCTCAAACTTGTCATTGTAGTGGCTTCTTCGGCTCAACCCCCGTCGTCTCTTAGCAGAAGCGTCCCAGCAATATAATGACACCAGACTCAGCACAAGTCCCAGAAGATCATCCATGACCGTGGCGAGGATGCCGGAGCCATTTTTGTATGCATCAATACGTGAAACGAAGTTTCTTGCCGCACCAAGGCCTATGGGTTAATGGGTTCTTGATACTGTGCAAAAGAGTAAGACTCTGGAGCAAAGGTCAAGAACAGTGTCTCCATATATCACCAGGTTGTGATTCTTCAACTTTGTCGAGCTTGCACACAATGACTACTAGGTCATTGCCTCGAACGGGTATTGTTGGTATCTTCTTCCACATCTTCCCGATCCAATTATCTTTCCACGGCACTTGCACGTCCTCAGATAGTAGTGGCCCACGTGTATTTGTGCGATGCCACCGCTTTCAGCTTGGAGATATTGGTGTGCAGCAATTCCGGCCATATGATGAGGTTATAAGTTGATTTAGACGGACAGAAATGATATACAGACCACGTGACCGGTTCCTAACCTCTCAAGTCTGCAACGCACTCTAGATGCATTGAATGATTGGCCCTCCCCAAGTAGCAGCACATGTTACCCGTCGGCAAGGATTCTCTAAATGCATGCTATACGAGTACATTGCTGTCCTCGTAATGTTCGCTTCGCTTGCCGCCCAGCTCGTTTGCACCATTGGATCGTCATGAACCATCCCGGCATCAGCTCGTCAGGTCGCAACCCGAGATCATGATGCAACCAGCGTTAGCGCCCCCAACTGGAAGGGTGGGAAGGACTCAGAATTCTTTAACATTCATTCATCCATGCTTGCATCATCGTTTGCAGCTGCGTCAGTCCACTGCCACTTACTCGTACTTCACCTGTCCCCAAACCAAAGTGCGGGGCGCCAAACCGACGTCAATCCCGCCTGACGATCCGGTCGCCTATCCTTACCCAATGCTCGGAAAAGGAACCTGCGAAAAGTAGTGGTGTGCCATGCATTAGGTCATGCAGTAGCAATGAGGTGATGCAATCCAGCCTGGATTAAGCAAGCTGATAAGGAAGCATGCGCTAGGGCCGCTGCGTGCTGTTCCTGCCGAGATAAACGGGGTAGAGCGCCAACGATAGGCCGCACATCTACGAAGTTTCGTAATGGTTTGGGTTGTCCAGTTTGTAGTGCAGGTCATCGTGAAGAATGGCACCACGAGGGTGTTCAACGCGTCGTTGGGACGATCTATCATTGAGAGCTGGGGTACCTCCAGGCGAACTGCGCAATCATTTTTCGCGTTATGCGTTAGCATTCCGCTTGCGCCTGCTTGTACTCGTTGCGTGGGCTTTCGCGTCGAGGTGGGTGTCGCTGTGACTGATGGTTTCGGCCAAAGGGGACAGGGAGCGCTGTGCTGAGTCCATCATGGGAGGCTGCCTAGAGTGCACTAGGCGAGGCCCAGATTGCACTTCGATAGACATCAATCTCGAACATCTGCTGCTGTTGAGGATTGACCGCAGCGCCCCTGCAGTGCATACACAGTCTTCGTTTCGCAGAAAGAAATGACAAATTTACCCGTGAAATGTGCTGCTCGGCTGCTGCTGAGATTCCTCACTTCGGCACCAAGTGGTGGCTCCGGCTGGGCGCGCGACGCTGAGAGTCTTGGGGTCAAGTCGAGCAGTATTGCGCGGCTGCGTGAGAAACCGCTTGAGGATAAACAGGGCGCCATGCCATGTACTGTCTGGGACGGATCAAACGTGAGTCCGGCTTCGAGCACCGGCGAGAACAACGCACACAGGTAGAAAGGAAGAAGTTCTGCTGTTCTGCATTCTGTCTTGCGCGCGCAGTTTGGCGGCCAGGAGTCGGCGAGATAATATCGCAACGCTGGCTCATATCTTTGAGTGTAACCGACCATGGGTCCACTACTGAAACTGTTCCACCAGCGCATCTGGCATGAAGGAAAATCCCTCAAGCATACCGTTAAATCGATGCAGTCCAGCGGATACTGTGTACAAAGGTATACTCCCGGAATGCCACGGCAACCATAGTTGCGGCTATTCGGAGAAGTGCCGAATGTAGGAGCCATAAACAATCGTGAAACAGCCTCCGCAGAATTTTTGGGTGGGCTTGAAGTACGAACTATTCAATCCGTATAGAGGAGCTGAACCGCTATCTTGCCAGCTGTGCCGAGAAAATCCCTCGTAGACAGAGCATGTCGCATCCATGGATGTGTATAATTGTGGCGGTCTCGAGAGAACAGACCATGTTTCAACCGAAGAAGGCGAGAAGCTGGGGCGCACCGAGTTACAGGCGTGCTCCAGAAGGTCTGAGGAAGCTTCCACGGGTAGAGCTTTGGCACTGACATGCATGGTCTGCGTGCTTGTCCACTCGCTTGCTTTCCAGAGGAAACTTCCATCACAACATAACACAACAAACAAAGCAAGATGGGCCTCCTAACCTGGGGTCCACCTTGTTGATCAGACACACAAGGCTGTTCGCTACGGCCATCAGGCTGATTCAAATTGATTCAGCGTTTCAACTCACGGATTTGGCGCGGCCAATTTCAGCAAACGATTGCTGTTGTTTACATTTTGATTTTGGAACCCACTGGATTGGCCGGCTTCGGGCATGCAAGGTCTGTGGGCAGAGCCACTCACAAAACCACTATGCAGCCAACGCTTGTTCCTCGCCTGGTCTTCCGCTAGTGGAAAATTCGACGGCTTAAGCTTTGAATCAAACTGTGGGCCTTGAATTTGTTTTGAATCTCGCAAAAGCGATAACCGCTCCGGCGCCGGGCAGAACCATACGGCTTAATTTGGCAGTTTGGAGCTGCTGGGATGACCCATCACATAGTACGAGCGCTTGTACGGATGAGGCTCGAGACGAGCTGAATTTGGTGCTGCTTCCAGATGAATAATCGGGTCGACAGCACCGGATGTCTGAGGAATTTGAACATTGCCTGCTACAGGATGGTGGACGAATACATCGATGACGGCACGCTGCAGGTTCGCAGTAGGACGCTCGCGGAATCCTCTTCAGCAAATGGGCATGCTCAGCGGTGACAAGGTAGTCGACAAGTAGCCATCGTACTCGTGGCCGTTGGATCCCACCAAGCTGGGGAGGCCAGGTCGGAGCAAAAGCATCGAGCAGGGCCGATGTCAAGTTCTGGTCAAGAGCAGCCGCTTCTTGTCATGGCCGAATGGCGATACGCAAGCAGTACGATCTCGGAGCGAGGAAATCCTTCAAATGACACAACCCAGCGGTCCGAATAGCAAGCTATGCTCGTTGTAACCTAGATCAACCGGACTACCCATTCATCGCCGTCCATGTCGCTGCATCCTAAGCAGCCCCGTGGTGATGATGCGACGTATGAAGTCAGCGTGGGCCGCGGCCCATGGGCAATGGCACATTTCCAGACTGGGCCATGCGTAGCGAACGAGCTCATAGGCGTTGAGCGTCGGGAGAACATTCGGCACGAGAGTAGCTTATTAGTATGGAGGACTCGTACTCTTTGGTGAAGTCCCGAGCGATGGAGCGATGAAGCGCTGCTTCGAGGGACTTGCCCGCGAAAGTACGGTAGGGAAGCCACAATCGCTGCCAGTTCTGGCCGACGTCCAGGCTGGCGGAAGGATTATCTGAAGGACTGTAACATCACCGATATTAAGCCAGATGCAAGATGATCAAGGGCCGAGATGCCATTACTCTCGGAGGCGTCTTCTTTGCCGAGCAATCCGCGAGTTGTGACGATCAAGAATACCAGAAAACTACCAACACGATGGATAGCGAGCTGCGAGGCAGATCCCAGCTAACAGAACCGATGATTGTAAGCGAAAGAATTTTGTATGAAGCTGCGACGAAGCTTGTGGGTGGCTTTGTGCGCCGCGGTTTGAGCCTTGTACCAGTGCGTACTTGTACACAGTACACTTCACCGTCGCAGCAAAGCATAATCCACCACTATCAGAGCAATACGGAGTACGGAGATGTGGTGTCAATTCTTTTTCCGCGCAATGAGGCTATCCTCGCTTCATCTTGGGCTTAGTTTCAGAATATGATAGACTGCCTTGGTCTACGCAGTATACTCCGTACCATGGTGTGCATGGTGTCCCAAGAGTGCCCAAGGTTTTGTCTCATTCTACAGTCTGGTCTGCTGTTCCAGTTATCCATCGACAAGAAGGAAAGGCGGGACGACGCAAAAATAAATTTTTATTCCTCTGGATATCAAGACGGCCGGAAGTCTTATCGGGAGCTCACCTACTCCGTAATCGTGCTGAGTTCGCTCATCCCAAAGAAAATTGAAGAGGCGGGTATTAATGATAGCTTGGTTATTCATTATTATTGTGTCTCATCATGGTCTCTTCTGGGATGGAAACTGGACCATGATCTCAATAATAAGGATGGAGGGCAGCCCAGCTATTGCTGAGTTGAGATTTGACAGGCAGCTAGCCTAGGGTAACAGAGGGCCTACCGGAGGAAAGCCACTGGAGCCCAAAACAAAGCCTGTCGGCAGAGAATGGGGGCACGCTCGCAGGCGGGCTTCACCTTATTGGATGGAGAGACTAGGCAGTTTGGACCGCCGCCTAGCCCGGAGCGAGTGATTTAAAGCCAAGCACCCACATTGTGCACTCCACCAAAACTCTGGTTGCAGGTCCTCGATAGGTCCTCAACCCAGGCCCAAACACTTCTTTCTCCTCTTCTGCCCTTCACATCTTTCACATCTTTCTGTCCGCATCCTTGCACACCTTTAAAAGCAATTCCATCCCTGCTCCGGCATCCTTCAAGCGTCATCTACGCACAATCCACGTCTGCCACACACTGGCCGAAAATCCCACAAATCCCACCCTAGCAGACTGCACGGACCTCGCTTCTGTCTGCGTGAAAATCTTTGGCGTGGTGCGTATTTTCCGGTACAACAAACAAATCCTGATACCGTCAAATTCCTTCCGTCACAGTTCCGTCTTTTTCTTATCAAATGGCTCACGCGGCATGCTTGCTGACTTCCATCTCAAGGAAAGCTTAAGCAGCCAACCAGACCGCTGCCCCAGGGACTTGCTCGAGCTATCGCAGCTCCACGGCTGGACGGAGTGCTTGGTGGAGCCCATTTTCCTGCAAACTCTCCAGTCACGGTGACGAGATAGGTGAGCTGCCCTTCCTCTGCTTTGCTCGCCTTTGCTCGCATGTTGTGGGCAACCTTTTTCACCTTTAAAGAGGGGTCCTGCGCTGCGAGCTCAAGCTTCTCTTTTCTCTTTTCCCCTTCAGCTTGGTCTTGACGCCTGACCTTGTCGCCGTTGTCTTTTCTTCTTCTTTTGCTTTCCTTTCGGCGTACTAACCTCTCCACTCAACAGTACACCATGGCGGACCACGAAAAGGACCTTGAGAACGGCGACCCCAAGCGCGAAAGAATATCGTTCGCCGACGGATGGGATCCCGATAAGGATGAAGGCGAATATGCCAACCTGATCCGATTCATTTCAACCTACCGTGACCGCAGATTCAGCAAAGCTCCTTCCCAGGTCTCCAAGGAAGATGTCCATGATGCTACACAACCAAAGAAGCGACCCTTCTACAAGAGGTGGTTTACCCAAGCGAGCGCAGGCGACCTCTACGAAGTCCCTGAGGAATGGCTTACCACCGACATCAAGCAGGGCTTGACCGCTGCTGAGGTTGAAAACAGAAGAAGAAAGACCGGTTTCAACGAATTGACGACGGAGAAGGAGAACATGTTCTTGAAGGTATTGTGAACATTCTCGGGGTCCTGTTCGCTCGCTGACAAGATTTCAGTTCCTCGGCTACTTCAGAGGTCCTATCCTTTATGTTATGGAACTTGCTGTCTTGCTCGCTGCTGGTCTGCGTGACTGGATCGATTTCGGTGTCATTATCGGTATTCTGTTGCTCAACGCCGTCGTCGGTTGGTACCAAGAAAAGCAAGCTGCCGATGTCGTCGCCAGCTTGAAGGGTGACATTGCCATGAAGGCCGAAGTCGTTCGTGATGGTCAAGAGGTCGAAATCAAGGCCCGTGAACTCGTTCCCGGTGATATTGTAAGTTCTGTCCAGACACTTCCTTGTTCTCTCAAACTGACTTGTCTAGCTCCTTCTCGAGGAAGGTGCCGTCGTTGCTGGTGAATGCCGCTTGATCTGCTCTTACGACAACCCTGCCGGTTTCGAGGAATACAAGGAAATGATGACCGATCCCGAAGGCTATCATTCCAAGAACCACACCGACTCTGATGATGACGAGGAACACCACATTGGCACGTCCATTGTCGCAACTGATCAATCCTCCATTACCGGAGAATCCCTTGCTGTCGACAAGTACATGGGTGATATCTGCTACTACACGACCGGCTGCAAGCGAGGCAAGGGCTACGCTGTCGTCACCGAGTCCGCTCGCGGTTCCTTCGTCGGCAAGACTGCGTCTTTGGTCCAAGGTGCTACCGATTCTGGTCACTTCAAGGCTGTCATGGACTCTATCGGTACGGCTCTTCTCGTCTTGGTCGTCTTCTTCATTCTTGCCGCCTGGATTGGTGGTTTCTTCCACAACATCAAGATTGCAACTCCTGAGGACAGCTCCATCACTCTTCTCAGCTACGCACTTATCCTTCTTATCATCGGTGTCCCCGTCGGTCTGCCTGTCGTCACCACTACAACTCTGGCTGTCGGCGCCGCCTATCTCGCCAAGCAAAAGGCAATCGTCCAGAAACTGACTGCTATCGAGTCTTTGGCTGGTGTCGATGTTCTTTGCTCAGACAAGACCGGTACTTTGACTGCCAACCAGCTGACTATCCGTGAGCCATACGTGGCTGAGGGTGAAGATGTTAACTGGATGATGGCCTGCGCAGCTCTTGCGTCTTCCCACAACTTGAAGTCTCTTGATCCTATCGACAAGATCACCATTCTCACTCTCAAGAGATACCCCAAGGCTCGTGAGATCTTGCAACAAGGCTGGAAGACGGAGAAATTCACACCTTTCGACCCTGTTTCCAAGCGTATCACCACCCTCTGCACTCTTAAGGGTGAGAAATGGGCTTTCTGCAAAGGTGCACCCAAGGCCGTCCTGTCCATTGCTGAATGTGATGAGTCTACTGCTAAGCACTACCGCGACACTGCGGCTGACTTTGCTCGCCGTGGTTTCCGATCTCTCGGTGTTGCATCTAAGCGTGGTGACGAACCATGGAAGGTCATCGGCATGTTGCCCATGTTCGACCCTCCCCGTGAAGATACTGCTCACACCATCCTGGAAGCTCAAAACCTCGGTCTCAGCGTCAAGATGTTGACCGGTGATGCCATCGCCATTGCCAAAGAAACCTGCAAGCTCCTTGCTCTCGGCACCAAGGTCTACAACTCTCAGCGTCTGATTGCTGGTGGCGTCACTGGCTCTACTCAATACGATCTCGTGGAGAAGGCCGACGGTTTCGCTGAAGTCTTCCCTGAGCACAAATACCAGGTCGTCGAGATGTTGCAACAGCGTGGTCACTTGACTGCTATGACTGGTGACGGTGTCAACGATGCTCCTTCTTTGAAGAAGTCCGATTGCGGTATCGCCGTCGAAGGTGCCACCGAAGCCGCTCAAGCCGCTGCCGACATTGTCTTCTTGGCCCCCGGTCTCAGCACCATCGTTGATGCTATCAAGGTCGCCCGACAAATTTTCCAGCGTATGAAGGCTTACGTGCAATACCGTATTGCCCTTTGCTTGCACTTGGAACTTTACCTGACCACATCCATGATCATCATCAACGAAACCATCCGTACTGACTTGATTGTCTTCTTGGCCTTGTTTGCCGATCTTGCCACCATTGCTGTCGCCTACGATAACGCTCATTACGAACCCCGACCTGTCGAATGGCAACTGCCCAAGATTTGGGTCATCTCGGTCATTCTCGGTTTCCTTCTCGCTATTTCCACCTGGATTATGCGTGGATCTTTCTACTTGCCATCTGGTGGTTTGGTTCAAAACTTCGGCAACGTTCAACTTATGCTCTTCCTCCAAGTCTCACTGGTTGAGAACTGGCTCATTTTTGTCACCCGTGGTGGACAAACCTGGCCATCATGGAAGTTGGTTGGCGCCATTTTTGCTGTTGATGTTATTTCTACCCTCTTCTGTGTCTTCGGCTGGCTCCACGGCGGTCTACACGAGCTCAAGACCTTTCCCAAGGATTCTTTCCAGTCAAACAACTACAGCGTTCAGACGTCCGTCGTCACCGTTGTCGTTATCTGGTGTTACTCTATTGGTGTCACCATCGTTGTTGCCATTGTCTACTTCCTGCTCTTGAGCATCAAGTGGATCGACAACCTCGGCCGTGAATCCCGCAGCCACGCCGATACCACCATGGAGAACATCCTCTCTCACCTCAGCCGCGTTGCTATCGAGCACGAGACAGACGTCCACGGCAAGACCAAATGGGTCCTCGGCGCAAGAGGCACTGGCGAAGAGGAGGAAGAGTAGGGGAGTTGTCTCCTGGTCTCGACTCATTTCGCTGTCTGAAGGTCTCAACTTCAGACACATTTGAGTCCTCCAAAATCTCGAAGATATGTCGCCTGGATTCCGGAATGTGGAGAAGGTATTCATGGCAAGGCATATTCTTCCCCTTATGTCCTAATTTGAGAGCTTAATTCGTGCAAGCTAAAACACATGGGATGGGCGGTGGAAGAGAAGTCCGATTAGCCTTATTTCTCATGTATTAGTTTACACAGACACGAAAGTCGTCAGCATAAACAGAAATACCCAGAAAAACAGTTCCACACGAATATCATTCCGTCTTCTGTTTCTACGTGCAACGCTGCGTGACATGACTCTACTCTCTTACTGTTTACACAGCGTCTGTAGTAGGTCGTTGCTACCACATCGACATGACCATAGCTGAGCCTCATGTCCTTCAACCACCGCATCGTCGACTCATCAATGTGCCCGGGTAGAGCTCCGTAGTAGGACCAAGAAACAAATGATCGCCAGGACCATGAACTACCAAGACTTTACGCGACCATCAATACTGCCATCGCGTCCCCTACCCTGGTGTGGTGCCTGGCTAGGCTGTTTGACGGGGCTCAGACTGGTATCGCCGTATCGGACTTTCCAGGTTCTGGTCAATCGAGACTACTATGTAGCAACTTGAGCTTGCCTCGCGAGGAAACCGGAAGCTCGTCTCCTCCCTGGCAGCCCTGGTCCCTGGCCAGTCGGGATTGTAACCTGGTGTGTCTGGTCTGCTGGCGCCTCGTTCGTTTCAGTGTAAGACCTACAAGTTACTACGTAGTAAACTTAGTGCTAGTGAGTTCGGGGCAACGCCAGCCTTGTCCTGTTCCTGGTCTGTTGACTGTAGAATTCAAAAGTTCCACGTTTCCATGTTTCAGGTTGTGACTGTGACTGTGACTTCACCCTCGCGCTACGGACTTCAGCATTACTCACTCCGTATGGTACTACGTGCTTGCTGGGCTGCCATTAAGTTACTTGTATTCCAGAACATGCCTGCGCGTCAGGTCGCCATCGTCTCGCCTGGCCTCGCCTCGCCTTTGGGGGGGGGAGGGCGCCCTGAGTTCGGGACATCTACGTAGTACTACGGTGAAGTTGCCTGGCCATCACCCAGTTCGCAAGTCCTCCTCCACGTACAAGGTACGATGTGGTAACTCTACTACGTAGTACTTCCCTCGTTCGTTCGTTCGATCGGAGCCGGGCCCCGGCCAGGAAAGTTGGACGCCTGAAGGGCCAGCCTCGCGAAGCTATGCCTAGTGAGCCATATCAATATCACATCACAAATCTCCACCTCCAGCTTCAACTTCCACCTTCATGCTTCTACAACCGCACTCAAAACTCCTCAATACGGAATATCCCGTTGCATACTACTAGTATGTACATACACTAGTACATAGTCAACCTTGGGTACAACAATCCCGCACTGCACTACGGCCGCTTGTCACCACCAAATTCCAAAATAAGTAACATGTTATTTATTACACTTGTTATCACCATCACCACCACCACCACCACCAGTGCCCGCCAAAACATGCCAGAGATCTGTCACCCGGAAGAATACTGTAATCCATCATTCATTGCGCGAACCACGAAAATCGTACTGTACGTCAAGCGCTCCGAAATGGAGATGACACCCGAGGTGCGAGAAGTTAGAAGTTAGAACCAATTTTAGCCACACCATGGTGCGTGCCTCGAGCGTGCGTGGCCATCAAACTCTACCACCGTAACTTAAATCTCTGTGCGCACCCCCAGAGAATATCACCAGGCCCCAGTGCGTGCATGCCCAGTGCACTCCAGTGGCAGCCCCCGTCAATCAATTTGCCTGTCAAACGTCAAAATGTCAAATGTTATTTATTGTTTGTTGTGGGATACGCACACAGTAAGTGGTAACTGGTATGTGTGTTTCTTATGGGGGGGGCGGGGGGGCATCATGGGGCCTATACGGATCACTTGGGGCCCGGACCACACACAGTCTGATCAGGCTGGGTCTCGAACAAAGGAGCTAAGAAAAAGCTATGTCTCGAACCAAGAATTCCAAGAATTCAAAAAATAAAATTGAAAATTGGTAAACGTACGTCTGGACTCCCTCTCCGCCCTGACCGAGATGGGCTGGATCCTCGTCATCTGCCAACCAGGTAGTGACCAAGGCTCTTTGACTTGTTGATGACCTTTCACATTCTTCATCCAGTGGCACGCATTCACCTTTATAACGCATAGCATGAGAGAAAGGAGACTGTGTGGAGAGTGATGGACGAGGAGGCATGCCGCACTGCCGTCAAACGTCCGTCTTCTAGAAGGCCATACTGTAACCTGCAAGCAAAAGACCGAAACTGTGAGTATCTTGCAAAGATGGAAATTCATTGTCGAAAAATGTCATCTGGACCGCTATAAATATCCAGCACAGCAGCAGAGAGCGCTTGCAATTGGTATCTCGGTAAGAAAATGGCCAAGATCAAAAACGATGAGCCCATCTCATCCCCATTTCCATAACACCGCCGAACGAACTGATGATCGTAACTCATATAGCTGTTGTCCTTGTCGCAGCCCATCAAAATCATAACGCATGCCATACGCCACTGCAAATCTTTGGATCAGGATATCCCCAAACGAATTTCATAGCAAGTGTCATCAACCACCTAACAATACACAACAATCCTAGAGAACCAACTCCAATGTTTGATCGGATGGCATCTCCCATCTTCTATTCCATTAGCACAATTGTGTCGCGCCACATCGTACCAAAACACACCTCTCAGCCCTTGGGACGAAGTCGGGCATATCTCACTCAACCTCAGGCAATCTGTACTTGCACCTACTGTCGCAGAAGTCATGTTGACAATTCAGGCAGCTTTTGTTGAGATCCCAGCTTGATGTGCACTTGCATTGGCAGCATTTGACTATGACGTTGTGTCGCAGTAGTGTTTCCGAGTCATCACGTCGTGGACTTCCTGTGCTCCAACTAGCACCACGGTTGTCGATTGAGTCGTCAGCCTGAACCTGGTGCTGACCACTAAAGAGCATCATGTGGTCAGCCAAGGTCATCGCCGTGGGATGAGGATGATCGAAGGTAAACTGCTGCTGAAGACCACTCGAGTCGAGCATCGCAGATGAGGATGGTGAGAAGCTCATCTGCTCATCTAGCGATGATTCACTTTGCGGATACGATGACTCGGTACTGTTCGACTCTAGTCGTGGCTGATAGGTTGTGCCATCTTCTTCTTCCTCGGCTTGGACCGCGTCGAGAGTGGACTCGGCGCACTCTTCGACTCGCTTCCCCTTCGTCCTCCCCTGCCCACCGACCTCGATCCAAGTTTTGATGCTCTTCTTATCTTTCATGAAATGGTCCGAGATATGATTGAATCTTAGAGTGATTGCCTCGACGCCCTGAAGATTATGGACGATAATCTGGTCGCAGAAGCCGCACCAGAACCTTCCTTGATAGTTTCTGGCAATTTTTCGCTCCAAAGGGGCATGAGCAGTAGTCTCCACAGGGTCCGTTGCGTGAACTTGGCTCACATGACGGACATAGTAGCTTTGGTCGTGATAGAAGACTTCCTGACATTCGAGACAGCGCCAGCATTCTTGTTGTTCGTGCTGACCTTGCTCATGTCTCTTCCAGTCGTTCTTGCTTCCAAAGATCTTGTTGCATCCATCAAAAGTACAGCCAAAAGGTTTCGCATGACGCTGCATGTGCTTCTTTAGTTCACTAGCGCGAGACTTTATCTTTCCGCATTGTCGACATATGTGGTATACCTGATTTGTGGCGGGACATTTCTTGACGGCAGTATTCTCAGAATCTTCTTCCCCAGTGATAAGGCCAAGGGAAGAGCTTTCCACGCTGCCCACAGACGATCGCAAGCTGGTTCTGAAACAAAGCAGAAGTTCTTCTTCTGAGAAGGATGACCCAGCTTTGCCCGACAATGTCTTATGTTCGCTCAGGATATTTGCGACTTCATCCACAAGACGTTTGGTCAGCCTTGTAGTACTGGGTGGTCTTTCACCTTCGGGTGGGATGACGTTGACTTGAGGACACCGATAAGGCGATATTGCAGTCACCGCCTCGGCAGTTGTTCCTCCATCGGCATTCATGATGATGTCTTCTTGTTGGCCCCTCAAATCGTGCAGCATGGACGGCTGGACTTCTCGAGGAGACGGTAGCTCTGCCATCCTGTTCGTGTCCAAGAACGGGTTGGCAACGGTGTACGGGCCTCTGACCTTTGTAATCTGATCGTTCTCCCAGGCGTACTTTAGAGAATAGTCCATTTTCATGCCCGAAAATGGGTGCTGGATATCCGGCCATGTTTGATCGGGAACGGACACGATGCCAATGAAAGGGTTGCCGTGGTTGGATGCCTGTGTATCATCAACATGAAGGCTCTGATCCGCTTGCGATCGTGTCCTTGAAAATGCCGTTCTGGGCGGTACAAGGCTCTGCGTACTGATGCGAGGAGTCCGTGACTGTCGCCGGAGGTCTGAGGGATTTTCCGGGGTCGAAACACGTCGCCGTTGGATCTTGTGGCTTACAGTGCCGAGGTGTCGTGAATGAGACGGCCTCGGATTGGGATTGGATGGATCGGAGCTTTGCGTCCGTGTCATTGCATTCTCGAACGGTGAACCAGAGGTGTAGGACTGGTTGGAGTCTGTATAGTTGTATGGTGCGAGATCATGTGGCGCAGGCATAGTGGAAAAATCGATGGCCATATCGTCTGTCGCATCCTGAGATTGTGTTTCGTCTTCCGGCAGGCCTTCGGCTTGCGGCTGTTGCCTGTGATGTTCGTACCATTGCTCGGACCTGTGATGGAAGGTCAGTATTCAGCCAGGAATTGGCCAGGAGTAACGCACATCATCATGAGACGGCCTTCATCATCGCCCTTGTGCATTTTGACGAGGTGTTGTCTGAAGTTGTCCTGCCTCGGCCACATTTTTGAAGCTTTTGTACAACCCTGGGCAAAGCACTTGTAGTATTTGGTCTTTCGATTGTTCACACTGTGAACGGATTTCAAATGTCTGTCAAGGTCATTGCTGGTGGCAAATCCTTTCTTCTGGCGAGAGCATCCGGTGAAACGACATCTGTATTTCCTCTCATGTCGAGCGTTGTGTTTCCTAGACCTGTCAGAAGTTTTCTAAAGCACGCTTCAGAGACGAGTACTGACTTCATGTCCGATCTAGTCTTCCCAGTGAAGTGACACTCCTCACAGTACAGATCCGAGTTACCTTTATGGTGGTGCTCACCTTGGGAGTTTGCCCCTGGCTGAGTATTCGTTGGAGGTATTGGATCGCCGGCGTACATGGCCGGTGTAACTGTGCTTGATGAACGAGAAGACGGATATGTCCCCGCTTGCGCAGGGTCGAAAAGAGGCAGGGGATGATTTTGGCTGCCCTGTTCCATTTGTTCCTCGGTAGATTCTGTCACAGAGTCGACTTCATGGTGCGACTTTGCGCCAGTCCAGTAAGCCGAGTCTCCGAATGAGCCCTCTCCGCTGGCAGTCGAACGCGGACGTCCTCGAGTGGGGGTAGTCAGATTCTGGGGCTTGGTTGGTAAATCAGTTCGGAAGTCCTCCGGCAATGGAGAGATTCGTCCTTGAGTAGCAGCTAGATGAGTCCAAGGCGTTGTTTCTGGGCCAAGCGAGCTTGTTGGGTGACTGGTTGCACCGGGAATTTCACCGGACGGAGTCTCCACGTTCTGGTAACGAGATGGAGTAAATTCAGAGCCAGATAGACAATATTGTGTGTCGTCGTGTAGAGTATCACCAGAAGAGAAAGTCATGAAATTGGCAGAAGAAGCAGCAGGATGGTATTCAGATGGTGAGAAGGAGAACCTGGGTGAGTCATCACTGGCGAAATCCATTCCGGGTAGAGGGGACTGGAGCCCGGTCAAATCTGTGTCTGCATCGAGGGCTGTGTTGAGCGCAGCAGCTCCGCCAGCATGGGATAGAGCGATAGAGGCCTGGCAAGACGAGTCAGAGTTGGAGGGTATAGACAAGGAAAGAGGCAGTGCGAATAGCTACATTTGACCTGGCTGTTCGAAGCCTTTGAGATGCAGAGGAATACATCTCAGGTGAATCAGGGCGTTTGGATGGTAAAGTATGCCTGCCATTGTTCGATCAGCGACATGCTTTCGGACCAAATCCCAAGAAGGTGTCATTGCAGGGAAAGTGAGGCAAGTAGTCTCTTGACAGCCAGGGCTCTTACCGATCAACCGGTTTCGGAGGGGTTAAGCAAGCACGACAGTGTCAGGTGTGGTGATCGAGTAATGTCGTTAGGAGGGCAAGGTTGGCGAAGATGCCTTGCAGAAGGCGCTCGGTACTTTGGGTACTCAGCCTCTGATTAATCAGTCCTAGATATGCCTATGGCGTTGTTTCCGATGGACTAAGTCTGCGCGTGGATAAGCAGCCTGGCTTTGCCCGAAAAACGAGGCGAGGTTGGAAGCTAATTGCTGGGAGGGAAGTGAGAAAGAAGATCAGGAGCTGAACAGAAGAGACGGGTTGATGTCGAGGATTGAGGTTGAGAATAGGGTTGGGTTGGGTTGGGTTGAAAACATTGGGGCTGTGTAGACGAGAGAGGACTCACGATGATTTTGTGCCTGACCGAGCATCAAGTCCGCCGTCGGCTCTCAGCGGACGGGGATTTTGGCTGGTAGGGTCATTTTCTGTTCGAAAAAGACCAGGAGCACCAGTTGGACAAGTTCCTGAGACGAATAGTGGACGTTTGGGCGAGCGTGGGATGGACGAGGGCACAATTGTGATGAAGAAGTGGTGATGGTGGTCAAACCGGTGAAGCAGGCAGGGCAGGACTTGGGGATTGCACAGCAGTTGGTTGGGTCAAGGTTGGGTTGGCTCGTCACGAGGTTGACTGTCACGACTGTCCATCCTCCACTAAACACTCCCCTACTGCGCACTTTACGAGTATCGCCGGCGTAATGACTGCAAGTTTGCCTGGCCTAATCGATTCTTGGTTTAGCGTTGTTGCCTGATACGGTTCGAGAACAGCATTACCAGTAAACTTACGAGCATCTCAGTGCATTTCTTGTCCATCCCGTTTCTAACAGATGTATTGATCAGTACATTCTGATACCGACTTGTATGCA
This sequence comes from Vermiconidia calcicola, assembly GCA_035928285.1. Taxonomy (NCBI): domain Eukaryota; kingdom Fungi; phylum Ascomycota; class Dothideomycetes; order Mycosphaerellales; family Extremaceae; genus Vermiconidia; species Vermiconidia calcicola. Next base: position 2,105,667 of record JAXLQG010000001.1, on the reverse strand, counting down.
CAGAACTTCTGTAGCCTGTAGGTAGGTGCCTGGCCTGGTCTGGGTACCTGACTTCAAAGTTCCCGTCCTTTTCGTCCTGCACCTGGAACTCCCTAAGAGCTTGCGAAATGGAATCACAGGTTGCAATTCGGAATCTCAAATCATCTGTGCATTCGGTGTAAATGTCAACTATTCGTGATACCTGCCAAAATGGTTGATCAACCCACATACGGTTGGGTGTCTGCTGCTGTCGAACACCACGCCCACCACCTATCGCTGCTTACAATGTACCTGCACAGGAATATAGATCACGTGACAGGTGTCGGCTTCGCAAGGCTCCCACACAGCCTTGGCCTCGCCAGGCCTGCCGCATATACATAGTAGTCACCGTGTTTGGCCGCAGCCCAAGTTTGGCATAAGTATTCGAAAAACAGGCTTTGCACTCAGATTTCTGCTTCCATTCTGTGCACAATCGAACTTCGCGTCAACACCCTGAACTTTCTTCCCCAAAAGTACATGGGAATTCCCAGCAGGAGAGGCCCAACAGTCAACGCGAGCTCAACCATGCCTACCGTAAGCAAACCTTTCCTCGCGACCAATGGTGGAACCCAATAAGCCATCACAAACCCACACGTATTCTTGATGACTGTTGCGCATACCATAATCTCTCCAGAAATGGGCTTGTAGCAGTCTACCGCATACGCAATTGCGATTGGAGCGACCGACGTCACCGAGAGGCCTGCTAAGCCGAAGCCAAAAGTAAGGATGAATGGCCAGGAATATTGACGTTCGTAGGCTATGCTCCCGACGACAATTCCGATTGTTGTAAGAATGCCATACGGAATGAGGGCTGGCAGACGCATCTCTGCTTCGCGAACGCCTCCGTTGCGAAGCGTGAGTCGGTGAGCCGTCCAGTCTGATAGTGGGCCGGCCGTGAGCATACCAAGCAAACCGCCAACGACGAAGGCAAAGTTGCTGTAGCCGACAGCACCTTCGGAGAAGTGGTAAGGTGGGCTTGAAAGAACGGAGGATTCCGTGAGATTATAGAATAGGACGACGTTGGCCGGGCCGGCAACGTTGAGGCCTGCCCAGAGGATTATGGGGAAGAAGAAAACGTGCAGAGGTGAGAAAAGATCGCGGACCAAGAAGGATTTCCAGCGACTGTCGGGTCGTTGGATGATCGCAAATTGACGGCGGGATGGACGGCCTTTCCTTGCAACGGAGAATCCAGGCTCGGGGTCACGCTTCGCTTTCAAGGATGTTTCCGTTTCGATATCCCCCTTTCCCTCAATGTGTTCACCGGTACAGGTATCCTGTGTAGCCTTGCCGGAGTTCGGAATGTCTTCTGTTCTTGTTGTCTCGGTGACTGCCACCTCGGACGGCGCAGCCGTTGGCACGACAGCATCGCGATGGTATTTGGTTTCGGGAGAAAGGGCGAGTAATCCAATGAGGCAAAATACAGTCAAACCCAATGAGAGCCAGAAGAAGCTTCGCCAGCCGTGTCTATGGCGGTCGCAATGAGTCAGTCCAGAGTGATCCAGTTTTCCGTGTATCGTCACTAATGGTTTTCTCTTTCCAAACGCACCTTTCTGCAATATTTCCAGAGATGACAGGCCCGATGAAAAGTCCCATAAAATAGGCAGAACTGGCACATGAGTCAGCTAACAAAGATATCCATACCGACATAACTGCTGAACTTACAAGTAAACCCCCATCCAAAACCCTCTCTCGTGGAGGAAGAACATATCAGTAACCATTTTTACCATGATTGTTTCTGTCGTTCCCCCTGCAATTCCAACAAGAGCACGAGCAGCAAGGAAACTGGCGTGGGAAGTAGCAAGTGCGCCCCATAGATTCGACACACAGATAATGACACCAAAGATAAGCAAAGCGGCCCGGCGGCCCAGTATGTTCGAGAACGGAATGATCAAGAAATTCGAGTAACCGTTCGCGATGACGACCACACCAGTCAATAGGTTCAGCTGGGTTTGATTCAGATGGAATTCTTCGGCAAGTAGAGGGAACATTGGGGCGATTGAGATGTTGGCCTCCACTGTTATGAATGTAAAGATGAATTGGATCGAGATAACCATATCTAAGACAGATAGCAAGTCAGTCAGCGACTTCGGTTCCCTCTTCCTTCATATAGGCAGGCTCGAAGTCAAACTTGCATTTCCAGGCTGGCGACCAATTCAAAGGGTCGTGGGGGTTATCGGATGGACGAGGAACAAGGCTGGTCAAAAGGTTAGCCTTGTTATCAGCAAAGAACAGGAAGCCTCTGACATTTCTCTGGAACTCAACTTACACATAATCATTTTCGTTATGAGCCAAATGCATGTCCCCCCCACGACGCATTACTTCTGTCCCCGGTAGCAGCTCCTCGGGTCGCGCATGCGCGGAGTCTGGATTCATGAGTGCTGCTCTGCCCTTGCGCGCGAACAAGATGTTAGAAAAACGGCAATGAAGGGTCGGCTACTCGTTTCAAAGAGAAGTGTATATCGCCGAAGGAACTGATTCTGTTTGAACTTATAGGATTCAGGGCCGAGATCAAGGTGGTGGTTGAGATTCTGAGCGGATCGCATAGGTAAGTTGCAAGCATTATTCCAGCGTTCTTGGCCAGTCGGACCTGGTTCCGATATACTCTCGGAACTACACCGAGGCGTCGTTGGCTCTGTATTCGGATAGCGCCTTGATCCGTCGTTCCTTTTGGACGAATACTAGTAATGGGATACTCTGCTCTCAGCAACCGGACCGTAGTGTCTTTGTAAGAAGGCAGGGTCAGGTCCGCGAGGGAGGATTTGGGTCCTTCTCGCGTCCGAATACGAGTGTCGTCAGTCACAAACAAGGCCCGTCGAGCAAGGAAAACTGCTCAATGGACGCATATCCTGCCGTTGGAGGCCTAGCATCTAACGTGAATGTAGGTATTCTAGCATCAATTCATAACAACAATAAGAGATCTTGCATGCACACCTGACGCAAGAGTAGCTTCTGGCGAACGGCAGCTACAGCAGGTCAGGTGTTTCAATCCGATGTAAATGTCAGCCACATAGTCCCTACCAACGTCTCGGAACGGAGCCAGACTGCCAGTGGTAAATGTAGCAAATAGGAATGCAATGAGACAGGAATATACACCCGCAAAGAACCGTTTGGGGTCTATTAAGGAGCACTATAATGTCAAGTTGACAAGGTCACCACAGCGCGATATGTGTCCAGTCATTCTAACCAATGCAGTCAAGGAAGCAGAAAAACTCTCAAAAGCCCTCCTGCCACTAGTTCTCGATTGTCCCAGTCATGGCCAGAGTGCAGCTTGACAAGATTCATCGCATATCTTGAAGTTAACATCTGAGGCATAGGATGCGGCTGCATTAACATCGAGCCGTATGGAACAGATGGCCAATTCCTTTAGAGATCTTCATGGATATGAGGTAGACCCTGTCTTTCCCGGACAGTCTCGCCGTAGAACCAGAGATAAATGAGAGGTAGCAATGCCACTGCATTAATGGCGCCGAGGACTGGGAAGGAGACGGAGTATCCAGCTTCCTCACCAAAAGGGACGGCATAGAAGCCAATGGTAAAGGCAAATACTGCGGAGGGCCGAATCAGCATGTCCGATCATCCTAACGAGGGGGGTTTGGAACCGGGACCTACTCGACTTGTACAAATTGATCACGACTCCGACCTCGGCCGCCTGAGGTTTGTAGCAGTCCGTCGCGTAAGTATAGACCATCGTGGCCCCCACCTGCAATCCGAAGCTCGCAAGTCCCATGTTCATGGCGAGTGCCACCCACGGCCGGTGGTTGTCCACGCAGACGCCGTACCCGATCAGACCCGCGACCAGCGTGAAGCAGCCGGGGAGCAAAACCAGGCGCACTTCCGGCTTGCGGTAGCCGTTGTGTCTTCTGGCATAGGCGTTGATGATCAGGTCGCTGACCCACCCGGCACTGGCCTCTCCGATCATGCATCCAATGGTCTGTGGGAGACCCATGAGAAGTCCCGTCTGGGCCACGTTGAAGTGGTAGAGCTTTCTGGCCAGGTGCGACCCCGTCACGGCGAAAAGGGTGCTCCCATACGTGTTGGCCGTCATCCAGTAGATGGCCGGGAGGGACACGGCCCAGAACCGGATCATCCGGTAGGGTTGGAGGAAATGTCCCGGATGGATTGGCCGGTTCAGGATCTTCCCACGGGGCACCAGCCTCGATACGAACGAGGAATCGTTCCACGCGGTGTGCTCGGTGCGCGAATACAGCGTTTCGGGAAAGGTGAAGGCCAGACACACGAGGAATGCGACCTGGGCGATCCCGGGAATGTATAGACACCAGCGCCAGGAGAGGTTCAGGGCGATATATCCGCCGATAATCGGGGCCAGGTGAGGTCCATTGTTGACGCAGAGGGTATAGATCCCCAGGTACCGGCCCCGTTCGCCCTGCGGAAAGATGTCGCAAATGGTCGCGGCCCCCAATCCCAGTGGGATGCTGGAGCCGATCCCGTAAAAGACGCGCCCCGTGAGGACGCCACCATACGTGGTCGCCGCACCCGACCCGAACTGGCACACTGCTGCGATTGCCGTGAAGATGAGATACAAGACCCGCCGCCCGTAGACGTTGGAGAAGGGAACCACGCACATGGGGAAAAGCCCCATGAAGAGGATGACCACGGTGGTGCAGTACGACGCCTGCTCGACGGTGATGTCCAAATCCTGGGCCATGACCACGAAGGCCGGATTGATGAGCGAGGCTCCCATCTGATTCACGAACCCGAGTCCCGAGACGAGGACGGCGATATAGACTTTGACCCAGTATGGCCAGTTCAGAGGGTCGTCCTGGGAATCTGCGGGTTGTGCCTGAGCCTCGCAAAGAGTCCCATTTCCACCAAGCTCGAGTCTCTGCGACTCGAGGTGAGGGTCTTCCTTGACAACCTCGATGCGCTGATTGTCTTCCTCCTTGCTATCCATGGTCAGATACAAAGGAGACCAAATATGATTGCTGGTTACGTTTCCCTGTGGGTGAAATGTAATACTGGCAGCCTGGCAGGTGAAGAAGCTGCAAGATGCGACTTAGGCAGGCTTGGGGATGCATCGAGGATCAGTCTGTTCGGACAGAGTCTCATATAAGAGCCTGCGCGACAGGACGATTCGCGAGCCTGGACGGATCCGACAGCTGGGAGACACAAAACCCGTTCAAGAGGTTTCTCGTGTGCCGACACCAATCGGAGGGCCATCCAGTGAGCTTACCTAGGTAGGTAACTTAGTGGGCAGATCCGAGGTTGAAATTGCATTCGGAACCCCTCCGAGCCTTGGAAAGATTTGTACCCCATGGGGACTGTACCTGGTAGATTAGACTTGGCTCCATCTTGTACCCGAGATTCCCTTTCTCTTCCCACTGTCCGTTTTAATCACCAACAGTTTTTCTTCCGAAGCCGACAGGAAAGTCCTCCGGTCTGCGTCTCGATGAGTTCGACCCCAACACACGACGAGGCTGCATGCCAACCACCTAGGTCGAAGAGGGTGAAGGTGGTGACCGCTTGCGATCCGTGTCGCAGTCGAAAGGTGAGTGAAGTCATGACCTTCGGGTTGCGCAGCGGCCCAGCAGGTTGACGGTTCTTCGTGTGACACCGCCGGGCCTCCTCTCCGTGCTAACGGGGAAACTCTGTGATTTCTAGGTGAAATGCGACGGAGTTCCACCAGGTACTGCTCCCTGAACGATTCCCACGGCCCTTGGTGTCCCATCCCAGGCGCTCTTGCCCTGCGCCGGGCTTGACATTCTTGCTCCCCGGGTTGTAGAAGGAAATCTTACGATCCGTTCCCCCCTACAACCCCACGCTCCCCGGATTCTCTTGAGGTGTACAGTCAGGATGTGGACCGTGTATTCACCGAGGCTAATTGCAGAGGATAGTATGCGCGCCCTGCCGTAGAAAGCATGGATCCTCGGCCAACTGCTCCTGGGACACAGGATCTTCGCACGGTAACTCGCACGCCTCGGTGCACTATGTGCGCCGCCTGGAAGACCGAATTCGCTATCTGGAGCAACAGTCCCTGCCGCCGCAGGTTGATCTGAGGATGAGTAACATGGATCAGGGAGAGTCGTTGCATACGTCGGACAGCGGCCGGATTCGATCGCCCAACATTCCCCCCGTCACCGAGCTGGGCGCGGAGCATCGCCCTGCGACCTTGCCACCATCGTCGGTGGACGAGCAACCACGCTCGACCAGGGGAGGGCCGGACTCGGACGACCGTAGTCAAGGCGGCGTCACGCTCGCCATGATCGGGGCCCGGACATACGAGTCCCACAGCCAGGAGTTCAATGACAGCTCCAGCGCGGGCAGCTTCATCCAATACGTGCGGAGGGTCGTGGAGCAGAAGATCGCAGGCACGTCCGCCCACACTCGCGCCGTACTCATAACCCTCGGCCAAGACAATCAGCCCTTGATGGTGCCCGACGAGGGCATAGACCACAGTCACGCCGATTACGCCTTGCCCACCCGCAAGAGGGCGGACAACCTGGTCGCCGCGTATTGGCAGTACGTCCACACGCTGTATCCGATCCTGGGCCGGCGGCTGACTCAAGCCGACTATGAGAGTCTGTGGAGGGGCGACGGCCCCTCGGGCCACGAGCGGTCCTTCTTGTGCCTCCTCAACATCATGTTCGCTCTGTCCAGCCAGATCACGCTGACGACGCCGCCCCGAGAGCGGCAAGGGCTAGCCGCCGTTTTCTACGGCCGCGCAAAGAAGCTCCTCGACCTGGAGACCACGACCTCGGTGCGCCACGTCCAGATTTTGCTGCTGTTCGGGCTGTACCTCCAGAGCACCAACGAGCCACACCAGTGCTGGATCTTTGTCGGTCTGGCCGTTAGGACCGCCCAGAGCCTAGAACTTCATCGGCCCGAGACGAGCCAGAGGCTGTCGGACACGAACGCCCGAAACCTGCTGCGCCGAGTGTGGCACGGCTGCGTCCTTATGGACCGCGTACTCGCCATGACATACGGTCGTCCTTCTATGATCGGCCACAGGATCGCCGTCTCCGTGCCGCATCCCGTCGCAATCGAGGACGAGTACCTTCGCCCCGACCCAGGGACGGCTGACGTCTTTCCTCCCGGAGAGAAGCCGACCCGGATCGATTTCTTCATCTACTCTTTGACCCTGTACGATATCTTATACGACATCCTGGTGAACTTGTATTCGTCCGAGACCCAGCACGTCCAGTCGCTCGAGGATGTCTACGACCGTTACTTTGAGGCGTCCACGCCCCCCGGCATCCAACTGACAGTTTTGGACGTGGATCGGAAATTGGTCGAATGGAAAAAGAGGCTCCCCAGCTATCTTCAGATAGGCCTGGATCAGAACAGCCACCATCATATTGCGCTTCTTCATCGACAAGCCGCGATTCTGCATCAAAGGTAAGAGCTCCCTCTGTCGAGCTTCCTCACATGCCTCCCGCTCACTTCGGATGGCTTTGGTCCCAGGTATCTCCATGTCCGCCTTCTCTCTCTCCGTCCAGTGCTTTCGGCATTTATCGCCATGGATGCCTACGAAAGAGAACCTCACCCGTCGCTACAAGCCGTGTTGTCCCGTCGAATCATCTTCCAGTGTTCGGTCGTATGTGTCAAAGTTGCACAGGAAGCGATCGAAGTCGTGCACAAACGGCTCACAGAGGATGCAGGAGCCATGGGTGATCTGGCCGCATGGTGGTACAATATACTGTTTCTCTACGCGTCGGCCACCGTGCTGATCGCCGCCCGCCTCAGCCCTTTCATACTTGCAGAGCTCTCGGAAGCTGCCATTTTCGACTCGTGGAGGCAGGCGATAGAAGCACTTGACCATTATAGCGTTTTTGGCCCTCCTATTCAACGCTTGGCCACCACGCTGCGTCTGCTCTTCGACACCGTGCCCCGACAATTTTCCCGGCTCCGACAGCAGACAGGGGAGAACGGAGCCCGGACACCCAGGGCCGGGTTAGTGGAAAACATGGCACCTGCGATGATGCACGACGAACGGGACAGTAGAGTCTCGGGCTCCAGGCTCCCTAGTCCCCCTCCTCTGGAATCCAACTGGCCAGAAAGCCTTCTTTTCGCGACCGACGAACTCTTTGGGACAAACACCCAGTTCGATCTGAATGACATGTCGTGGCTCACAACGGCGCCTTTCGAGATGTAATCTGTGGACCCCTTGTATATCCGGAGACTGTCATGGTTCTGTACAAACTATCGTTCGGCTGGATGGAAAGGACATCTGCCCTAAAACACCAGGAATGAATGCTCAATCTTGATTGAAAGCTATGTCGCTCAGCGGTGTATGTCAAATCGTGATAATACCTAGGTACCAGGTAGATAATTCCTCTCCTAGTCCTCTGTCAGGCGAGGCAGGATCTCGACTCGCCAAGAATCAAGCACGTGACTCGCATCGCGCACTTCTATCCAACGAGCCAACTGCGCCGATGCAACCCTTTTACATACCAGGTAGGTAGTCCTTCGTACCTAGGTACTTGTTATTTCCATCAATTGCACTGTTGAGGTTGCGGCCTATCCAGTTCCTGATATCCTCCTTCCCTTCTTCAGCTCACAAGTCGGACGGCTTCATATATCTGGGTCTCCGCTCGGTGAAGATCTCCTTGTCTGGGGGAAACAGGTCGAGGCTAGGGAGTGGAAGGGGGAATCATGTTAGCCTGAGTACAACCTAAGCCCCTCGATCCCGGGAGGAATTTGGTCGTAGTGATCAACTGCCAGTTCGGTTTCTCACATACCCTCCGCTTACGAGTGACGAACGGACCATCCATTTCGACCCGCCATGATGCATGGGGACCGTCCAAAGAGTACAACCGCAGCGTCCGCAAAAATGCTTCTCCTTCACATGCCCACTCTGCGTCTCCTCAACAGTCCATATCCTGATCGCGTGGTCGGGATCGTGTACGGACACCTCGTCGGCGTTGCAGCCCAATACCTACAGCACGTCCTTTTGTCAAAGAATGATCAACCACCACCGAGGATCTTCCTCGTGTCCCGTGCGCTCAATGTGCTTGGGACAACACAGTCATCGCCTTGGGCGACAAGCAGAGTCTCGGAAGTCCGGAAGTCAAGGGAAAGAGAGCAACGTACAATCTGGCACGGCCCGCCGGCGCCCTTCTGACAATCCAGGCAGTAGCATTGGAGAACCTTGTAGGGCTGCTTGAATTGGAATGTCACGGCCCCGCATAGACATGAGCCTTGATGCAGCTGCAACGGCGACGGCTCACCCATAGCGTATTCCAAGTACTTGTCACTGACTGGATGTTTGGTAGGAGGATAGATAGGGAGAACGAGGGATCCAAACCCAGCTCCCAGCGCCCCGACAGGGGAGACTTTATATCACTCGGCCATGCCGACAGCGGATCTCTCACGCCTCAGGTAAAATAGCGACCGGGAACGGACCTCTTTCCGATTTTCTCCCTTATCGCCCATGCGACGTCCTCCTCCTTCCCCCTCCTTTCTACTTCGACCACACGCCCATGGAGATCCTAACTAGCCGTACAACAAGGCAGGCCAAATCAACTAAATGGGCAGCTCACTTGGGTGAGAATTATGTGACGCAGAGGAACTTGCTCCGGAGCCCGTTATCCTGGTCGGTCAAGCGGGCTGCCTGACACATTCGAGATGACATCTTTTGGGGCGAGGCTGCAGCCTATACAATCCTGTCGCAGTGACTGTGACTTTCTAGCTAGTGCAGACGTCGCCGCGTCGCATATCTCAGATTGCCTCGTTACTCCCTTTTCCACACCATCGAGCCGTGTTCGAAGACCATCCGATTCTTGATGGATCCCAGGTGTTGGATCTTCACCTCCACCACATCGCCATCCCTCAACCATTTCGGCGGGCTCATGCCCAGCGCCACACCTGCCGGAGTCCCCGTCATGATGATGGTGCCTTTCTCCAAGGTCGTACCTTGGCTGCAGAAACTTACAATGTCCTTAACCCCGAACACGAGGTCGTCGGTATTGGCGTCCTGTCGCACCTCGCCGTTAACGAACGTTTGCAGACGCAAATGATCTGCGGCCCCAATCACCGCCGGGGAGACAAGCATCGGGCCTATAGGGCAGAATTTGTCGAAGCCCTTGGAAAAACACCACTGCGGGACATTACCGGCGAAAGCAGGGTCTCGTTGCCAGGTTCGCGCACTAATATCGTTCCCTACGGTATACCCCACGACATAGTCCAAGGCCTCTTCCCTGGAGATGTTCTTGCCGGTTTGTCCGATGAAAATACACTATAGGGAATGGCGGCCACAGCCAACGAGTCAGCAAAGGTGCAGAGCCCAATCAGTATCCGTGAAGACACGCGCGGCGGAATGGAATGGACTGGACGGGAGATTATGTGCCGTGGGCTTACCAGTTCACCCTCGTAGTCCAATTGGTCCTGCTGTGCGATTGGGTGGATGGGGATGTCATCGTTCCAGCCGGCAATGCACGGCGAGCCCTTGACGAAGATGGAAGGATACGGTGGAGGGGTTCGGCCCGCCTCTCGAACTGTGAACGGACGGCGGTCAATAACATTGCGCCATGGATTGTCGCGGGCTCTGCAAACCTACTGTGTTTCATGTAGTTGAGCCCAATGCACTTGACAATGGGGACTTCTGCCGGCGTCAGAGGTCCGATGAGCTCGGCAACACGCGCTTTGGAGCCCGTAGGTCGCAGATTGGGAATGTCGGCGCCCTGCAAGATGTCTGCCTCCAGCGTGCGCGACCAGAGCTTCTCCGTCAATTCCTCGGCAGCATCGATGATCGGGTCGCCGAAGTGCACCTCGCCCTCCAGGGTCTTGAAGCGGATAAGTCGTTTCCAAGCCATCACGATAGGCTCGAACAAACAATATATGCCTGGTCACTCTAGGAAGGAATCAGCAGTTGGGAGTAAGAAGTGCCTGTGCGTGCCTGGTCGACGGCTTTTGTCCTTTGTTCTGGTCCGGGGGTCAACAATGTCCTCGACGCACAAGCCAGATTTTGTTGCGACAACAGACTGAGCACTTGGGGATCTCCTTCAGAAGGCCACAAAGACGGCCGGAACCTCTTCCGAGCGGTCATACGGAAACATCCGAAAACTCCTCCCGACAGGCCCTCGTCGAGTCGGACATGGTCCTGTGAGACCCCTCTGAGGAGATTACGTGGAGTGGAATGAAGAGTCACACGCAACAAATATTGGGTGTGTGTGTGTGCGTTTGGGTGCGTAAGCCGACTTTAAGGATGGGTCACGCTGATTTCTCCTCGCATATGACTTATTTTGACCTCAACTTCATCTTGTGCATTGCCCCTTGTTGTTACCCCGGGAGCTTTAAACGTTCTTGGATCCCGAATTCACCATGGCAACCATAGAGGATATGCCGGTGCAGAAAGATGAGCAGACGCGGCTCCTTGAGAGTCTTCGCGCCAAAAATCTGGCCCCGTTGTGGACCGTGATGGACGCCCTGGTGAGCCAGTTTCCTGCTCCCAAATCTACCCCGACCGTGTGGGAATACGACGAGATCCGACCGGACCTGATCAAAGCTGGACAAGTGGTCGACGAGGAGGAAGCCGAGCGCCGAGTTCTAATGCTGGTCAATCCATCTATGAGTGGGTACTTCTACGATCCGAAGTTTGTGGGTGACCGGAGACTGATGTCGGGGTGAGCAGAGGCACCATACACGACGGACACGTTATACGCGGGGCTGCAACTGGTCAATCCGGGGGAAACGGCCCCAGCTCACAAACACGTCGCCTTTGCTCTGCGGTACATCATCGAAGGGAAGCGAGGCTTCACCGCAGTGGAGGGCGAGAAGATGTACATGGAGAAGGGTGATATGATCCTCACCCCGTCCTGGAACTGGCACGACCACGGCCACGAGGGAGAAGGCCCTATGATCTGGCTGGATGGCCTAGATCTACCGCTCTTCCAGGCCCTCCCCACCAATTTCGCAGAGCAGTATCACGAGAAAAGATATCCGAGCAAGTAAGTCTTGCGGTGTTGTCACGTCCTAAGGACGAAGCAAATGAAGAGCAGTGAGACTAGGACTATTGACTCCTCTCCCCCAAGACCAAAATCAGGACATGCTCTGACCGTGTTGAAAAAACAAATCAGGGTCGTGGACTCCAACAAGTCTCTCCGTTTCCCCTGGGCCCCCGTCAAGGCGGCGCTCGATGCCGCGCCTTCGCCTCACGCCATGTACCACTACAAGAAGCCTGACGGGAGTGAGGTCTCATACACACTAAACGCGCAGGCAGAAAGAATCACGGCTGGATCCTCGTCCCCCGTCCGACGCGACACATGTTCTTATGTGTTTCATTGTGCGAGCGGCCAGGGATCGACGAGGATTTTGACAGCGAGTGGCACTGAAACATGTCTCGAATGGAAAGCTAACGACACCTTTGCTATCCCTGCCTGGTCGAGAATTACTCATACAGTCACCGGCACCGAGAATGCCTATCTGTTCGCCTTCTCGGACAAACCATTGCTCCAGAGCCTAGGGATGTACCGGAGAGAGTGATGCGAAATCCCCAAGCGCCCGGGTCCTGTCCCGTCACGTCCTATCACAGGAAACTGGGAAGGACGCGTGGGACCCGGATCTGTGCTAACAGCAGCAGCAGCAGGAGGAGGAGGAAGAAGAAGAGGAGGAGGAGGAGGAGGAGGAAGATAATGATGAAGAAGAGGAGGAATAGGGGCCTGTTTAGACATCGCCTCCCTGGGCCGTGTTAGCCTCATAGGCGATGGATGTTTATTTATGTCTGTTTCCAGCCGTGGTTGGTGATTTTGACCTGGCAATCATTCTACCTGTGACATGACTAGATGTTCTACCCTTCTCCGATCCAAAGCTATGAACACCGTAGATTCAGGCTGAGTCGTGTGTACCTAAAATTCAAAGCCAAGCTGTCGTTTTGAATGTATGTCGAAGTATATTACTAGTATTCCACAGGAATGCATCTGTCAGAAGGGGAGGCATTTAAGGGGTGATGGTGGCTAAGTCACTCCATTTCGAAGAATGAAAACAACAACTGCCGACCTATAACTTAGAAGGGAGGAAAGTCCCCTGTAAAGCGCGAATATCATTCTAAACACTCAGGGATCGCCCAGACCACTCAGTGCTAAGTTACATGCCCACCAGCCACGGCCAGTAGGAGTACATTAGTACTAACTGAAGTCACTCTAAGCTGGGTTGCTCCAACGAATGCTAAGATCTGTTGATGCCCTGATTCCCGGCCTGTACATATCTTTCCACTGATGCTTGAATGACCCTGTTCCTTTGCCTGTTCAACAGTGGCGGTTGAGGAGAAAAGCTTCAAGTTTCTTTTCGGATCGCCCGAACGATATATTTCTGCCGCCATTGTGCAATGTAGATAGATACTAGAGGCGAATAGTAGATACCCATTTCAGATGAAGTTCTCTACAGTGACGGCTTGAAATTCCAAGTCCAAGTAAACATTTGCCTCAGCAAAGGCATCATAACCCCACAGCCAGGGTTGGAACGCTGTATTCGCATCTATCAGTGTTCCGACAAGCCGACCGAAAAAGGGATGGGATCAGGGACGGCGGGGGCAGCACTCACCAGGGTCCGACCACTGGTTCAGATTCTTCTTTTGGGCATGTGCGGCTGTGGCTGCGGCTGCGGCTGCATCTGTCTTGTCGTCGACAACCTGAGCGCCCATGATCGAGTCTCGTTCCTCTTGGTCTTCGCCGTCGGGAAGATGCCAGATGTCGCCGTTGGCATGGGAGCCCTTGGTCACGAGCTCGCAGCGTCGTTTGCGCAGTTTCTCGTACGCCTTGGCCGCACGAGGCAAGTCTTCCATGTCCCGGCACCGGTCTAGGCACTCGCCCAGCACGGCTCCGTCTTCGACGGCCATGGCGGCCCCGGCGGCGAGGTACGGCAACGTCGCGTGCGCAGCGTCGCCGAGGAGGACCACCCGTCCGCTGGCGCTGACCCAGGTAGGGAGCGGCTCTAGCTCTGCCAGCTTCCACTTCAGACAGCTCTCGACGTGGGAGAGGAGCTTGCGGAGGACCGGGTCGAAGTGGCGGTACTGTAGGCGCAGATCTTCGATGTCCCCTACTTCGGACCACGACGCTATGGGCGCCTGGCCCGGGTGGGACATGACCAGGTTGAACAGCTGGCCCTTGCGAATGGGATAGACCATGAGGTGGCGCCGATAGCCGATCCAGCAGTTGGCATTCTTGTCCCTCAGCAACGCGGCGAGTTCGGGATCCGCGAGCATCACGTCGGCGGGGATGGTGGCGCGATAGGCGCAATTGGCCGAGGACACGGCCTCGATCTCCTCGTCCGGGATGACGGCGCGGCGCACCTTCGACTTGATGCCGTCGGCGCCGATGATCAGATCGGCTTTCACCACCTCGCCTCCTTTCAGGTGCACCGACGGGCTCTGCTCGTCCACGAGCTCCACGTGGCACCCTAGGCGCACTTCCACTCCGGCCTCCACGGCCGCGTCGAACAAGATCCGTTGAAAATCGGCCCGGTGGATGAGCCAGTACCTAGAACCGAGTTTAGCGAACGGACGGACGCTCACTTGGTGTATATAGAAGAATTTCGACTGTCGCGTGGCTTGCTGGTGCACGGGGAGGGGCCTACTCACGGATGTCCATAGACTTGAGTGTTTCGGGGATGCAGGGGCGTTCTGGCAATGACCTCGCTATTGGCATAGCGCTTCAACTGGATGCTCTCAGGCCAGGTAACTGCCTCCAACAGCTTGTCTGTCAGTCCGTACGCGTCAAGGACTCGCGAGCTGTTGGGAGGAATCTGGATGCCGGCCCCAACTTCATTCAGGGCTCGACTTGACTCTAAGACGGTGACGGTGTGGCCTTTCTTCGCCAGGCATATCGCAACCCCGAGGCCACCGAGGCCTGCCCCGCAAACAACCACATTGACACGGTAATTTCGAGCAGAGGGCATTGTGTGTGCGTGTTTGTATTCTTGTGATAATTCGAAGGGTAATGGGGCTTGGTCTGGTCTGAGTGATTCATCCAGGATATAGCCTCGAGAAGCGGATATTTCTAGTAGCCCGGCTTTCACGGACTGTGTGGGCATTGACGATTTCGAAAAGAATGGCCCGCTCCGATTCTTCCCTCTTTTTGATCGTGCGTGCTACCATACACAGTGAGCCCTCTTGGTTCGAACAAAAAATGTCTGGACGCTCGGAACCATCTTGCAGCCTGCGTGCGCGGAGTAGATCCGAAAAGGAGAGGAGATCTCGAGCATCTAACAAGATTGATCCCATGCCTGATGCTGTAAGGGGCTTAGTCCACGAACAACTTGACCAAAGTCTCCCAGAGATCTTTTCGGAGCGACGCGACGTCGGAGGGGTTCCGTTCACCACCAGTGCGGTCTCCGTGATGCCTCCCTTCCGAGGAAAGCCTAGTTGAGACAGTCATGACGGGGCCCAGCGTCTGAATATGCGAGTCTGAGGGCCCCCCACGACGTTGCTCCAGGTCGGCATCTACTACGGAGGCTGTCGCTGGCGAAGCATGATCTTGGTATGCCACTAGGAAAAGTATCGGTGATCGATATAGGGCGCGAGGAGAAGTGTCGAGAGAAGGAAGTAAAGTGCCAAGACACCGGAGAACGTCGTCGTCAAAGGACTGGAGAGGTTGGAGTTTCAGCATGGCCACTGTCAATCATAGCACACTATCTAGACTGGACACGCTTAGGCTTGGGAGTCCTTCTCAAGCTGCATTAACGTAGAGACTGCAGTTTTCTACCTCGCGAAGCCAGAGGTCCCATGATCGACGACTGGCCAAACTAGCCATCCTTCCGGTAGCTTCTACCTCTTTCTCGCTGAGATATTTGATTGCTCTGTTGGCGGCAGGCTCTGCAGCCCGTGTGGTGAGTGCCGTGGTTTGAATCGCCGAGTTCTTCTGTGTGTAGACGGCCCTCATGACACAGACCTCAATGCTCTCTGCAAGCACTGTGAAACCGTGGCCTCTCATCAGGACGACCGCATGCGTGGGCGTATCGGCACTTACAGCCCCATCAGCGAAGGCCGCGGCCAGAGAGCTTCCCAAATGAGTGTTGCGGACTAGTAAGTCACTCGGGTCGTCTGGTTGCTGGGCATCTGAAATATCCCATACTGGCGTCTGTGTCCCCAGGAAGCCGGCCATATGATAACAAGGTCGCATAGGTACGCCGCTGAAGGTATAAGGGACAACGGCTTCCGAATGGCTATGTATGACACTCTGAACACCTGGATAGCGTCTGTAACATTCACTGTGAATGCAGCGTTCCAAGAATCCGGCTGGCGCATCCCGTTGGACAGGTTGTGCAGTTTCGACGTCGTACTCGACCAAATCGTCCACAGAGGATATCGTTCCCGGGGCGGCATTTCGAGACATCACAAAGACTTCTGGTCTGAAAGGGTGGCGAAACGAGAGATGGCCGAAAGCATCCAGCACATTGTGGTAGTGAAGAATGTGACTTCCAGCGATAAAGTCATGATATAACTTCTTCAGGATGTCTCGTTGACTAGATTGCGGCTCCGACATGGTTGACTTTGAATTCCAAGGACCGAAAAGAAACCAATTCAGTCGTGAGCTGGCGGGTCATTCTTTGTCCAAGATAAATCAATTCTTGATTTCCCAGGCTGAACGGACTCTTAAAGGCCACCATTTCTGACGGAAGCTGCCGCCGAAGCATCCGATCTCCTTCGGTCGTTCGGAGCGGGCATCCCCAAACCAAGATTGCAATTCGGAATCTCAAATCATATGTGTATTCGTAAATGTCAATCATTCATCTTCACCATGGCGACATATACGAGGTCGCATAGTCTGGGTATTATCTGTACAGTCGTAAATACGAAACGTGATCAAGCGATAACCTCCTCATCAAGAAATCGTCCCTTCGACTTGAAATAGTACCGAAATGTTCCACCACCCTCTTCTTCACCTGGGGCGCGCCTGGCCCAGAAATCGCCTCACTTGACCCCCATGGCCAAAGTTTATCGCTCCGGATCATCGTTCTGTGGAGAAATGCATGTTCGCCGCCCCTTGTCCATTCCCTGGGACACCATATCCGTAGTCTTGATCCATGGCGTCGAGTCCAAGCCCTGTTCTACCGCTCATTGCAATTGGTGACTGGTTCGAAGGCCCATGCACCATTGATGGGCCATATTGTGGCAGATAGCCCGGCATAGACGGCGCGTTGGTATACATTGATTGCATTGGTGCCTGGCTGTAGTCGCCACCTGCTGATCCAAAAGCTGGATTGCCATAGCTTGATGCAATGGGTTGCGACCGAGGCATTGCAATCTGACCCTGAGGAGACAGGTTGTATTCTTGCGGTCCTGACATGCCGCTCGATGGCATATACTCCGCACCGCCCATGTATCCACGAGCAGGGTGCGGAAAGACCCCTGCAACATCGTACGTACCACCAAGGGTTTGGCCTTGCGTCGCGGCTGGCATTGTATGCGGGCTGTAGTAGCCCTGCTCGTAGTTGAACCCCCCGTTGTGCATGCGACTCTGCATCGACACTGGCGATTGTCCTGCCGAGGAAGTCTGATAGGCTGAAGTTGCGCTTGTAGGGTACGGCGATAGATTGCTCAGATCGACGGTGCCTACAGTTGCTGGGAATGTTGCAAGCGATGACGGCATCGCTAGTGGCTGCTCAACGGGACTGATGATTGTATCGGCTGACACTTGACGCATGCTTACCAGCTCCAGGACAGGCATGGCGATCTGTTCCATGTGCTTGCCCATGTGCACCGAGAGCTTCTTGAAAGTCGAGCAGACGTTTCCGCAGAACCGGCATTGTTCGTCCCTAGCCTTGCTCTGAGTCTCGGAATGGCACGACTTGACCAAATGCCAGACTTCGTGGTCCTCTTGCTCAGCCTGCCACGCCGTAGGGTTGGCGGGCTTCATTTTGCTGCTACCAGAGCCTCGCCCTTTGATCTTCGGTTCCGGCATCTTGTGCTCTCTCACGAGGTGCTGTACGAAATTGTCCTTGCGATAACATACGTGAACACATTCGCCGACGCTACATTTCCACCACTCCAGATGACGGTGCCGTTCGTTCTCATGGCGTACCCAGTCGGCTTTTCGTTTGAAGGATTTCGATTCCGGACAATTGGGAAAGGTGCAAGAGAATGGCTGAATATCTTCGTGCACATGTTTGGTCCAATCCGATGGCTTCTGAAATTTCTTCACTTTGAAGCAGAGCGAGCATTCGAATTCTGCAGGAAGCCGCTTGACTGGCGGCAGAGGGATGCCGGCAGGAAACAAAGCAGGTGTAACAACACCATCAGCAATCCCGGATTCATCGATGTCGTTATCAGTGGGGTTGTTGATTTGAAATTGAGTCAAAGTCGACTCGGGGTCTTTGCTACTCGGACGAGGCGCCAACAACGCGGCCTCGCCACCAAGTTCAAAGCAGAATTTCCCCGAGGTGCATTTCTTGGTTACCTGGACAGAGCGAGTATGCTTGATCTTGGATTCAACCAGCTTTTTATATCTCCGGATTTGTTCTTGGCCAATGCGGTCAATCATGTATGGCTCAAGTCTCGGGTTCAATTTGCGAGCATGGTCTTTGAATCCCTCGACCGTGGGCACGATGTCCTCGGCGCGTATGGTCAGGTCCATTCGGATCGCAACCTCGTCCGTCTGGTCGTCTTCATCATCATCCGCTTGAGCATCTTCGTTGTCAATGACCTGAGCAGCTATTATCGATTCCCGTTCGTACATGGGAGATGCCAGCGTCGGAACGGGCGGACCCCCATGTCTTGTCATCAGTTCAGCTAATCCTGGATTAGAAGACTTTGCCTGCTTGGACACATCACTCTTGCTGCGTTGCTTCTTCAAAGACGTTCGAGAAGGTTTCGGCTGCTCGGTTTCTTGCTTTCCCGTGCTGCCCCGCCCAACAGCGCTAAGTTGGCCAGTCATCCTCATGAGAGCACTGCCAGTGTCCAACGGTGGTGACATTGGCTTGCTGAAGCTCGGCATTCTCTGAGCGGGTCTTACAGTACCAACAGAGCTCCGATGCGTATGGGTTTTGGTTGCGGAACCATTAGGGGTTGATTCTTCAGCCTTGATGTTGCTGCTACTACGCCGAGGCAACAAACCTCGAGCCTTGTTTAGGATACTACTACCGCGTTCGCGACCTCGTTTTGAAAGGGAGAGATGTCGTACCTGGCTCCCTTCCACGATGGAGCTGATCTCGCTTTCGCTGAGTCGTCGTCGCGTTCCCCAAGTAGCAGCCCTTGATGCAGTCTCCCATTTAGCCGCCTCTTGGTTGAATTTGTAAGCGGCGGCATTTGATGTGTCTGGTTGATCTTTCGCATTACTGACCGGACCTCGGATAGCGTCTTGCCAAGGGCCTCGCCGATAGAATTGATGGGGAAGAGGTTCCTGCTGTTCAGGTGCAATTTCGTCCTCCAAAGTTGGGAATGCGGTGTTGTCGGATGATTCTCGAGCTTCGAGAGCTTTAGGGGACATACGAGGCGAGCCAGCCTGGTGATAGTCGTTGACGACTTGCTCAGTGTGCTCACCTGCCACGGACGATGTTATCGTTTCGTCGTCAAAATACTCATCATCACTCTCAACCTCAACAAGTACGCCAGGCCCCGGTATATTCTTGTCCGAGTACACGGGGCCAACAGCATCAAATCGCGCCCCAGTGGTGTGAGCACGGCGCCTGCTACCTTGGGGCAGATGGCGGGAGACTGGCTCAACGGACTCATCTCCAGCCTCGCTGCCAGCATCGCTTGTTGCGAGCCATGTTTGCACCTCAGCATTCTTCTCTTCCAACTGCCGCTGTTCTTCGAGGTCCTTGACCGAAAGTATCACATCATTCGTTCTTTTGTGAGGCTCTAGGCCGATTCTTTGCAAAAAGCCGGTGTCATTGGCGTCAGGCGGCATCAGATAGGGGATGGCGTCTACATTTATGATCTCGGAAGTTGCACCGTTCCCACCATCTGATTCGTCGTCTGAGCTTGCACTCTCACGGCTGCGCTTGCTGGAACTCTGGACGTTGTTTGCTTGGATCGGGTGCTCGGGGCCGGCGGCTTCATAGCTCGACACCATCACGACAGGGCTCGGGACGCGCATGCCCGACGTGGTTCGCTGCCAATTGTCCACTTTGTTACTTGGAGACGGCGTGCGGTGCGGGTTGGTGTCCACTCTGAGAGTCTGAGAACCTGACCCCTTGTGATTATCGACTGACATGGAAGAATGTTTCATGTTCTGATTTGAAGCTTGGTTAAGGGTCTCACTGGCCATCAACGGCTGGAAAAAAGGAGGTGCAGTGGTGTTCAACGACTGGCCACTTAGCTCTTCACCCGGAGCAGACTTTGTGAGCTGCCCATCTGCAGCCTGGAAAATGCTATGAGTTCCAAACGATTGAGAAACACCCTGGGTGGGATCGTAAGGGACAGCGGAGTAAGGATCGAGGATATGTAGTCCAGCGGGATCATGGGCGAGGAACTGTTGCTCCCAAATAAATTCCTGGGGCGTCGTTTCTTCACTTAGATGATTTTCGGAGGAGCCCTCTGTCGAGAAGAAATCATCGAGGGACGAGTCGTGATGAGAGGTGTCTTCTTGGAAATTGTAGATGTCTGCTGGTGGCTGGAAAGAAGCTGGACTCGTGGCCGTGGGCAGATTTGACGACTGGTCTAGATATCGATAATTGTCGTCACTGTCGTAACGCGGCGGTTCTTGTAGGATTTGCGCCGGGTTTGATGTCACGCTCAGGTTGCGGTGGTGACCATAAGTCTGGGGAATAATGAATGGAGCTCCGGATTGACTCTGTGCATGCCGCCCTCGAAGCACTGCTGCTGTGGAGTGTGAAGGAGAGTGCTGTCCAGGTCTTGGAAGGGTTGGGAGATGCGATGTCGCTGGAGACATTTTTGCCGGATATTACGACAGGAGATGTTGGAGTGAATGTACCCTCCTATGTTCGTGTGCTCGGCAGGAACAATTCAGTTGGGGCCAAATTATCAAGGCGTCGGGGCATGGCCTGCTCATGCTTCGCCTGTAGAGAGGCTGTGTAGTCTGCTAAAGTAGGCAAGTAAAGGGCGGTTCGCATAAGGTCGCGGGACGGGTTCAAAACGTGTTCTGCTCTGCTCTGCTCTGCTCTTGAAACAGGCAAAGATGAGCCGCAGCAAATCCCTTGTGATGTCAAGTTGGTGGAGACTTATCAGGAACCAACGGCCACGAGATGTCAGAGGATATCAATAGAGACGTCAACCGAGGAGGTCAATAACGCTAGAAGGAATGAGGAACAGTCGAGAAGGACTGGGGCATCTGTGGCACCAGCCAGTTGTGTCGAGTTGAACAGGCCGGGAGGTTTGTGACTGGCCGCAATGTGAGGAACAGGGCGCAGAGGCTTTAGCAGCAGCAAAGGTGGATAGGGCAATGGTGATGCAGGACGTAGGGCTGATCTCGGGCTGATTCGACATGAATCAAGGTCCTGATATCGAAGAAGATGCTTCCCTTCTGGCGTTGAGGACAGGGGGAGGGGGAGGACAGCCTGATAAGTTGGCCAAACCAACAGACTACAGTCGGGAGATGGCGCAGATTTCGAATGAGGATTCAAGAGGGCGATAGCACGGGATTCCGGCACTGATACTTTGAGCGGGAAAGGAAGATGTTCGTGATCGTGGCGGAGGGATAGATGGTTTCTTGGTCGCACGCGGAGCAGCAGCAGGTGAGCGAGATGAGATGGAGTTGCTGGTGTCGAGTGGGACACAGCCGCCGCAGTTCGGTTAAGAAACAGCGCTCGTTGGATGATTTCACCTCAGCTCCTCCACTAAGGCTTGATGGGGAAAACAAGCTGCAGGGATGCTCCAGGCTGTCTGCGGGCGCTGCAAGCTTAAAAGCCACCCATACCTTAGCTATGACCTAATTCCCCCGGGAGAGACGCTAAGTAGATCTAAGTACCTGACCTTAGCAACGATGAACCTCTGGAGCACCACTGCTATTCATAGCTCTTTCTTAACCGGTGAGTGGTGGTCACGCAGCTCAAGAATCGCTACCACCACGACGGTCGAGATGAACTGCTAACGATACTAGCATATCTTATCCTTGCGACCGTCGCGATGATGCAAGGAGTGAAGTTTGAAAGGCGCGAACTCACAATGCGGACACTTTGAAACATAAGACCTTCTTTGACGCTGGAGGTTGACGCTGCACAGCCCCGAATCAGCCTCACCAGCCTTACAGCGGAAGCGATCCAGCACAGCCTGTCCATTTCCCGTTTGACCTGCATCGGGGACTGGCGAGGCCCAAATACTCCGTACTCCCGGCATGTTGAGTCTGATTAGCCGCGGCGGAATCGTGGCAGACTCGATGCGATCCACCGATCCTTCTTCCATCCAATTGTCTGCGATTCGTATAGACTGCATTCCGAAAGGATCACGAAACTCGAAACAAAAGAACAATAAACTTCCATGCTCCATAATCTACATAGTACATGTCACAATGTTCTCTCGTGATGTCGCTTGCTCATCTCCCCATCACACTCTTGGCTTGTTGCCGGCTCTAGTGAAGAGTCGTGACGTAGAACTGTCCCCTGGAGCAAGACATGCGATCCCAAACTCGGGCTGTATGTTTCCACAGCATTCTCCTTACCAAAGCCCAGCTCGTCCATCAGTCCTTCCCGGGTAACATGTGGTCTCACCCACAATATGACATCGGTAGGGCTGCCGCTTCTTCCTGTAGCATGCGCCACAGGCATACTCGAACGGACCGAGTCCAGCTCGAGACGGGCTCTGCGCCAGATCTGTACCGCTGCTTTGGCCACCAAGCGGACACCGTACAACAGCGCTGAATTATATTCTACGACAGTGGCACCCATGGCAGCCGGGATGGCTTGAATAATCTCCATGGTGACAGACGCTGCAGTGGCAGCGGCAGCTTTGCGACCGTATGCACTGGCATAAACGGCCTGCATCGTGAGACTTCTCCAGATCGCTTCTCGCCGCAGACTCTTCCGCCTTATCATCCAAGCCACGATCGCCAGGCTCTTGCCCAATCCGAGCCGCTCTAGAGCGCCGTATTCGGAAATGAATAGGAATGGTTCAAATATGCGTCTCTGGAGAACCATCCATATTCGACTTTGCACAACAAGGCTTCGCAGGTCTTGTGCAGCTGAGGCGCTGCCCTCGACACCCAAGATGCCAATCTCCTTACATTGCGCTCTGAATTCATGTGCGTCAGCTGGATATATGTTGACACAATGTTTCGCAAGCTCCTCTACCAGTGACGCCAGTTGTTCGAAAGCTTGTACACTGAAGCCAACGGTCAGCGCCTTGTGTTTTGACCAGGCCTGGCAGATTGAAAACATGGCGTATGTTCATGTCAAGCCAGAAGACACTCACAAGAACTGGTCTCCCTTGCCCCGGGTCTTGTGCGCATTGATCTGACCGAGACTTTGCAGAATCCGATCCATCCTTTCGCTTTCTCTCTGCCATTCAGCTTGTTTGCTTCTCAAACTGAGCATCGACTCCGCAAGTTCAGCATGATGTTTGTTAGCAGCTCCGTGATCTGCTTTGAGGACATCATGTGCGTCTCTCTCGGCAGTAAGCTCAGCTTCCACGCCTCTATGGGCATCGCGTTCTTTGTCAAGCTCGCGTCTCAGTTCTTCCATGGCGGCTTGGGCAGCGTCTAGCTCAATTTGCAGCTGCGTTTCGCAACGCTCGAATGTTGCCGTCAATTTTGATCGCTCTTCATGAGCCGCTTTCTGAAATTGCTCGATCTCTTTCTGATGAGAAGCATTGACTGCATCAACTTCTGCCCGGCGTTCCGTGGTAATCCCTGCTAGTCTCTCCACGGACAGACGAATCTCGTGCTTGTGCTGCTCTGCCTTCTCTTCACTTGCCCGCTCTGCATCTCCCAGCTCTTTTCTGCGACGATCTAGTGCATCGTCTAAATCTTTACTTTTCGCAGCCACCGAATTTTCAAGCTCCGAAATGACCGATCGTGCAGAATCAAGCTCCTTCTTCTGCTGCGTGTGCTTTGTGATCATTCCAGCCAGGTCGAGTTGAATCTTCGAAAGGTTGGCTTTCTGCTCATTGAGTGCTTTATTGTGGTTGTCTTCCTGCTCTGCGAGCCGTTTTCCTTGCTCATCCTTCAAGTTTTCAACCAATCTTTGGTGCTGAGTATGGTTGCTCGCGGCCTTATTCTTCAAGTTCTCAACCTCAGCTTCTAGTTCTTGCTTTTGCGTCTTCAACTCCTCATAGGAAGCCTTTTCAGCCTCCAGCTCCATGTTCATAGACTCGCTCTTAGTCTGCAAGGCGGCAACTTCCTCCTTCAATCCATTCAGAACCGCAATTCTTTCGGCCTGTTCACTTGAATGGCTTTTGAGCCTGAGGTTCTCAGTTGCTTGCTCTCCTATGATTCTCTCGTACTCCTCCTTTGTGACGATCAATTCGATGCGCATCTTGTTCATCGCCTCCTCGTGCTGGGTCTCAGCTTGCTTGACAAGATGATCCTTTTCGCTCAAAAGTCCCTGGCTTTCTTGGTAATAGTGCAACAGACGATTAATATCGGGAAGCACACTAGACACCTTTTCTAGTAGCATCTTACGCTCGTCTTCCGTCCCAGGTGGACCAGATCTTACAATTGCTTCTGGCAGGACGAACGACGCGGTAGTAGAAGCGAAAGGCGGTGGATAGAAGGCATATTGATAAGGTGAATTGCTCATCAGAGTCGGGTAAGGATATGGGTATGCGTTTGGTTGTGAGGGCGGACGACTGGTACGAGGATAAAAGGTGGGTGACTGCGGCGGTGATGCCAGTGGAGTGCGCGCCTTGGAGCCCATGGCCACTGTTTCCGGGGGAGGGCTGGAGTTGAAAAGTACTGGACTTTCCGGCTCCTTAGCATCTGCCAAGCTTATAAAAGGTATTGAGGCTTTTGGAGCGGGCGCAACCAGAGGACCCTGTGGTGGTGGCGACGTTATTGTAGTTGTCTCCGCAGATCTCGGGTCCTCCAACGAAAGTTCAGGAGCAACGGGATCGGATACAGGGAAGGCACCTGGAGGGACAGGCTCAGAATGGATAGCTGGTGATGTCGCCACGTTTCGGGAGGCTGTTGGAGGGACAGGCGTGGGTATCGTGGGAGAAGCGGGTATTAGATGTGTGGCTATAGATTCCTCGAACTCTTCGGTGACCGTTGGCTGCATCGAGAGAGGAGGACGCGAGGAGGGTGGCTGAGCTGGCTCTATGCTACTTTTCTCGTTTTCGATTGATGTTGGGCTAGTCACAGGTGGCAGCTGTCCGGTGCCCTCCGGAGAGGCACTGGATGGTCGAAGGCTGACATCCGAGGAATTCGTGATTATCGGCTTTTCTTGGACGAGCATTTCTGGAGGGTTGGTCTTCTCATCCTCGAGAACAGAGACTATGTTCCTGCTGGACCTCGCAGGTCCTGAGGAGTGTCTTGCTGTGCTCAAAAGCGGATCCGACTGCCTAGAATCATGGGTACGTGGTCGGTAAATGTAGGTGGCGGGCGAAGTCGGCCTGCTGTTTCTTGGGACAGACACCTCGTCAAGAGTCCTCGACAGGGTCTTTGACAGCCTCAAAGAAGCTGAGCTGGATGCTCTGCTACCTGAATGTCGCTCGGAGTTTTCGCCCAAGCTACCGCGGCGACCCCTAGGTTTGGCGCTTGTCTGATATGTTGTTGTCGACATTGCGCTGGCAATCCAAAGGTCAATGGCTCTATTTGTCAATGTAAGATGTGTTCTGATGCAATAAAGAAAGCAAGAGAAATTATGCGCAAAACGGGGTAGCAAAGAAGAACAATTTCTCGAGGGTTTATGCTATAGTACACATTAGTGTTACAGCTCAGGGGTAAGGTAGTTGTAAGAAGAACGGAGGCTTCTGCAAGAGGAGAAAAAGACTGCGCATGAACTATAAGCCCTGAAATTGAGAAGGCCACAGCCAGAGGCAAAAGAACAGTCACATTGGGCATGATGTTGTGGATGTCTATCAGTAGACTGGTTTTGGCGAAGCATGGCGAGAGCTTTGCTGCCCAACGAAAGCCCTATCACGGCCGTGCCCGGGACGGTCTTGACA
This sequence comes from Vermiconidia calcicola, assembly GCA_035928285.1. NCBI lineage: Eukaryota > Fungi > Ascomycota > Dothideomycetes > Mycosphaerellales > Extremaceae > Vermiconidia > Vermiconidia calcicola. The sequence continues at coordinate 2,079,701 of JAXLQG010000001.1, read as the reverse complement.
AACGCCGCTGAGTCTGCCCGGAACACCTCAACAATTGCATAAACCACGTTCATGATGATCTGCGTGTGCCAGGGAAGATGGTAGTACATCATTTCAGGGCCAGTTTCGTGGCGGTCGGTGATTGGTTTGTAGCGAGCTCGAGAAGAATATCGTAAAGGATATGATGATGTCCTTTCAAGGAGGATAAGAATTCGCATTGGACTAAAATGGCTTAGCTCCTTGGCATTCATTGGGGGACTTCACCTTCAACGTCAGTGCCGGACATTCCTACCTGCGCCCATCGAAGAACTTGCCTGCAGCTCATACCACCATGTCTTTTGTCTCAAGAGGGGCGAGGGCTGCAGCTCGTCCCTTGCAACGCTCATTACAGCACCAATCACGCAGACATGCCGGACATGAAGCTGGCCACGGTCACGGCCACGGTCATGAAGGAGCACGAGAGAGCGCCATGCACGTCGAAGCTGGGTCGGGCACCGAGTCGCTAAGCGTAGGTCGAGATCAAGGCCAGGAATGGCTTCACTGACTAATGTTTGGCATAGCGAGGCTTCTATATCAGTCTAGCACTCATACCTTTGACGTACCTCGTTTATTCGATCGCAAGTTCCACTGGCGACAACGCTGTCTCACGCATGGTGAAGAGTTATGAAGACAACAAGAGAGCCGACGAGACGAAAAACGTCATACACACAACAATGCTGGAACAGGCTGCGTCGGATCGCCAGTTGTTTAGTTCAAATGCCCGAGATGAGAGCGGCCCAAGCCTCAGAAATCCAGAGTAAGACTCCCCGACTTTGCCACTAATATTGGCTTGGAATTCAGACGCTGATGTTCATGTTTTCAGGTTCTTCAACTTCGGTTCGCCGTGGAACATCTCAGCTGGCAGAGGCACAGCAGACCTCTCTGCGCTCACCAAATTCTATCAAGATGAGAAGGAAGGGGCCGAACAACAAAGAATAGAGAGACTGAAGAGAAATAATGGTCGTTCGGTATACGACTAGACGAGCAGTTATGCCGAAGCGTTGCAATTGCAGATTGTACATATGATCAATTTGATAAAATGAGAAAGAAACAACTATGATGGTCAGAACATCGCCATTCGCTTGCCCTATTTTCAAGCTGGCTTCCGTGGTGCAGCCTTTTCTGAGTAGAGCCTCTGGCATTCCAGCCTCGACAAGATCTGGATGATGATGTTTTTGGAGATTGTTATCACCTCGTGACGTGTTTCCGGGCGTTGATTGCGTGTCAATACTTCATATCTCATGCATAGCGTAGGGTATGCTCCAGGTACGGGGGGAGCGACCTGCAAGCCCTCGTCTGTACATCGATGCCGTTAATCTCCCTCGCTTCAGTTGTTCAGAGCTTAGGCAGCTCTTCCGGTTCTCCAATGAGGGTAAGAAATGCGTCATGCACCTCCTCAGTGAGATCGCTGGCTTGCAGACTTCTCTGCCGCTTCGCAAAAGCGCGGCGCGAGCACTCTCTCGTGATAGCACTGCCTCCAAATGCAACAACCAAGAGCGTCTCCTCTCGACTCATTTTCTCGGGGCCGACGTCCCACAACCCCTCATGGTAGAGTTCTCGCCATCCAAGGAAGGTACCCAATGACCCAGTCAGAGTATCACCTTGACCACCAGATCGCTTCAGACCACCCTGGAAATCCGAGATCGTGGTGTCGACACCCTGAGAAATGTAGTCCACCGCACCCTTCTGAATGATGCACACGCCACCCAAGGCTTTGGACAGATTCTGACACGCTTTTGAAGGATCGCTGTTGTCCTCGCCCGCACCTACTGCATTCGCAAGTCGGCCAAATTCAACGACGTTGGGTGTGAGAATGCATTCCTTGTGCCCCTTGACAAGATCTGGGTCTGTCTGCACAAGCCATAGAGCGTCCGCATCCAAAACCATTGGTATAGGCGGATCATGGTTTCGTGCTGCCGTTATCACAGCTTTTACCTGCTTCTGCGTGATGATGTCTCTTCCCAGTCCAGGCCCGATGACGAGCACATGCAGACGTGGCAGCATTTCGAGGATTGGCTTGGCCAGTTCTTCACCAGTCGGCTCCTTCTCTTTCTGTGCCTGGGATATCGAAGCAGTAGATCTGAGGATTGGGGATACCATGAGGTTGGGTGAATAAGACTTGATGGTCTGGGCCGCAGAGGGTTCGCAAAAGACGTAGGATAGATCACAACCCAGTCGTGCCGACGCCATAGCCGAGAAGTACGGCGCTCCCGTATAGTCGGCGCTGCCACCGATGACAGCAACTCGGCCTAGCTGTCCTTTGTGGAATTTCGCCAGCATGGGAGGCACGAGTTTGCGGACCTTGCCCAACATGGCGCGCGAGGCTGCGGACATGTTGATCTCGTTGGAGGAGTCTGGACTCATTGAATTTTTTGAATGAATCTTGCGGATAGTAAAGGTTCTATGAAGCTAAAGTATAAGCGAGGCAATCAATGAGGTCTGGGAGCTTGAGCAGGACGAGGAGCAGGTCCGAGAAGCATGTTCTTCGTGGGTCTGCCAGAGTGATGTCAGAGGCAGATCTGGTCGCGTCACAATGCAGACGGCGGAGTTGATCGAGCTATCCTGAAAAGCCTGGACAACATCAATTGGTGGACTTGCGAGCCGAAGTCGGATCTTTATCAGTACGAGAAGCCTGCTCCAGGAAAGGGACGGCGGCTTGCTACATCTCAATAACAATTGCGTTGTGTACACAGTAATATATTTTCTGGATGGCGTTGAGCCTGCAAGCTGAAACGTGCTTCGGGTGAAGCTTCCGCCGATCCACACATTTAGGGAACCCCATAATCTGGCTACCGCTCAAAAAGCAACACTGCCTTATGAATTAGAAGTATCAAGTGGTATGGACACAGCTTAGTAGGTACGTAAATCGTTGCTGACTTGCTGCCGTTGCCCATGCGATGTGAAATTGACAGCCAAAAGGCCTGGACCTTTTACGCAAGCTCGGCATAATATCCAGCAAGGCTGACAATCTGGTCTTCAAAGCTCTTGAACCTGATGCCAAAGACTTCCTCGGTCTTGCTCGCGTCGAATGCCATTGCAATCGACTTGCTAGAGCCACCGAGTGGAAAGATACCCTGCTCCACCTCCTTGGGAAAGTGCTGCTTGACAATGTCGACGGCGTCATCCCACTCAACTGGCGCTTGTCCGACATAGTTGACGCCGAAATTTTGGTTGCCTTTGATCTCAGACTTCAGGGATGCGATATGGACAAAAGCAACATCGTCCACATGGCACGTGAATGCCGGTGTTCCACCAGGGTTCTGCATACCCAGAATAGGAACCATGGCCAAGCTGTTAGAACCGGCGTTGACGGCTTCGCGAGTCGTCGCAAGCTCATTCTTTCCAATGACAAACGTCGGCATGATGTTGATGATGTCAAAGTTGGGCTTCTCTCGGGCAATGAAATCTCTCGTACGGTTGTACGCCAATTTCTTGCTTGCACTATACGCCGCAAAAGTGTTGTCAAATGGTCCTTGAGGATCTGGCTCGACGTTGTCCGCGGTAAAGGTTTTCGCTTCAGAAGGGGAAACAGCTGCCACAGAAGAGGTAATAACAACTTTCTTGATAGATGGCTCCTTGAGTGCAGAGTAGAGAATACTCAAGGTGCCACGGATAGCCGGTTGGATGATGTTCGCCTCGTTGTCATCAGTAGGCTCAGCTAGGGGGGAAGCCAGATGCACAATGTGGTCGACACCCTTGACTGCTGAGTCGAAGGCACCTTCCTTCTCAATATTGGGGACGGTGACGAAGGTAAGTTGATTCAGATATGGCTGCGTGGACTTGGCCGCCTTGACGTCTGCAGCTTTGGCTTCTGAGCGGACGGCAGCCCGGACATGGTAGCCCTGAGAGAGTGCCTCGATGAGCGTGCGATAGCCAATGTGCCCGGTGCTTCCCGTCAGAAGAACAAGGTCGCCAGCCATGTTGATGGTATTAAGGAAGATGTAAAGCTCTGAAATTCGATGGAAACGGGCTTAGCTGATTGATGTGTGCTATAAGGCTTGAATCGAAAAATGGAGCGCGAGATCAAGGAAGAGACGCTGGGTCTAATATACTCATGAACAAAGCATAACTTCACCTTTTCGTGACAACCTCGCTTGTTCTCTCTAGGAATTTGCACCATTTCAACCCCGACGTCTCTGCGAAACGTTCATGTTCCGGCCGAGAGGAATCGAAGCTGACCAATGTGCTCATGTTCCCAGCAGAAAAGGGTCGAACAGGCAACACTTTCTCTGCCGTGGTTATTCAATTCGTGTTTACTGAACTGTTACTCATCAGTCAGTTCTCGTTATGTGCATGAAGGCTGGTTAATTTTAAAGTCTTGGCAGCAGCTGCAAACCTCGAGCCTTTTTCAGTGGACGGCAAGGCGGATTACATACGTGTTCACTAATCACAAAATACACCGCAAGTACCTGATCGAGTAGCTGCCTCGCTACCTTGAGTCTGGTGAAGGTGACATTGACAACTTTTCTATGTAGCGCACTGGTTAGAGCTCAAACTGGTTTGAAGGCCACACACCATGCTTGACCCGGCCGAGATAGACAGGCTGAAGCAGTTCCACACCGCGCATTTCCCCAGCCAGCCAGTGCCGAAGTTCAGCAACACTTCGGGGCAGCAAGAAGCAGCCATATCTCAGCCACCTCCCCAAAAAGCTGATGATGAATTGGGACACTATGAGGATGGAGTGAAAAGAACTTTGACAGACGAGCAGATCAGGATGTTCCGGCATTCTGAAATTCAGCGCTTAGTCAGCGAAAGACGCGCTGCGAAGGAGGCGGAAGAAAAGCAGCAAAACCGCCAGCAAGCTGACTACAGCCGCACCAGACTCCGTCAAAAAGCACGTGGCCACTTCGATGATCAACCAGAAGAGAAGCAAAAGAATGTCGATACGTTGATGTATGATGATCAGCCAGAGCATGAAACGAATGCTGAACCAACGCCGAGGACTTTCCATTGGCCAAAACTGGGTGAAGCTTGAGAAAGACTGTCGTATCTTGCCAGGGACTCATGATACTCTACAATCGCTCGAAGCCTCGACGGTCGCCTCTTAGTTTCGTGGAGATGCCGGCATGCAGGGCTCAAGGGCGAGAAAATTTGACTGAAAACGTAAGCACAAATTTTGTCTATCCATCCTTTCCTATGATGAGTTCTTGTATCATCCTTAGTCCGAAGTGGAGCTGGCAGCAGCCTCGAGCTCGCTCTGACGATTGCTTCGCCTACGACCTCCCATTGTGTGGAATTTTATCTTCTCTCTGAAACCATGATATCCCCGGATCTTTGTCACGAGAACAGATTGAAGGGATGCTGACTAATCGACCTTGCAGCTCATCAAGCAGATTTCACCCGCTCTGTCACGACTGCACCTTTGTCGAGCAAAAGCTCGCCGGAAGTAAGGACAACTTGTTTCTGGTTCATATCCTTCCGGGCCGTGCTTGTTTCCGCCGACCCGTCACCTTCATCGGGTGTCGGCTCTTTTGCTTCATGGGCTCCGGTCGACTTATCACAATCGATGTCGATATCAACTGCCACCGTGTCTGTATGGTCCGGCTGCGACTTCGACTCCGATAGATGGAAGTTCTGCACAAGATGTTGATTATGGGCAGCATTATCATCTTCATATAGGCCGGCCCTTTCCTGGTCGGCCGGATGTCCCTCGATATTGAGGTCTGCCTCGCTCCTTCCCGAATCCGAACATGCTGCTTGCCATGGATCAGTGAAAGAAATGGTCCGGCGGAATGTATTCGAGGTTACCATTTGACCATCGCTCTTGATTCTCATTGTTCGGCCTCTCGAGACTGTTGGGATCGTGAGTTGCGGAGGCCATGCCCACATCTGAGCTGTCTTCAGTCATGATCGCTTCCCAAGAAGCGGTGTCCTCACTGAAGCACGCTCACTTCGACTGCTGTACAATGATCCAGCTGCTGCTAATGCCCTACTTATGTCTCAAAATGTTACCAATCTCCTCCTCCATCCTCCCCCTTCAGTTGGAGCATCCCACAGGCTTGGACAACGTGGCAGTCTCTGTTGGGACCCACTCCGAGAACAACCACCTCACCGCTCTATGCAAGGTCAGAGATGAAGCATTGGATCTCCCCATTCGTGTCATCACTGCAGAAAGGCCAAAGTCATTCGGGTCTCGAAAATTGAGATTAGAAGAACGCTACTGCATACGCAAAATAGGAGGTGCCGTGCCCCCAGCCTATAAGACTCGCTAGTTCTGGCAAGATCCAGCCCTAATCATGCAAAAAGACCTGCCCAACCCCCTCTCAAAGCTGTCATCAAACAGTTGTGCCCCTAACTGCGGCAGAAGTCGCAGCATTCTAGAATCCCCAGGATCCAGGGCAATCTAACGGGCGAAGAGTGGACGCGGAACGGATCACAACAAAGCACAAATGACCAGAGGTCGTCGGGTCGACTTAGGCCACTTTATTTCTCAGAGTCGTATCGCGGCACGACGGAATGTCTTAGTACCCCAAGCGAGGCAGATACCACAGGCCATCAGAGCCTTTCCTTTCTGTGGAAACACCTTGCCGGCTTACAGCCTTACGGACCTAAACGCAACAACGACCTTATGAGTAACGGTTAATGCTAAGTATGGCGAAACCCAGCCCCAGCAAAGCCGCTCATCTTGCAAGGCACGAGCAAGATCGGAAACCCGTGGTACGGAGGCTTGCTGGCGGTTCATCAGCTTGAACGTGCTGCTGCCCTTGCCTTTGGAAACGCCGGCATCAGGCATGGTTCGTTCAAGGCTATTCGGTCATTGAACGCCACACGTTTCAAGTCTGGCAGATTTCTTCACCCTTTCCGGCCCCTTCAACTGTTGATAGAGGTCGGCGTCATGCAGGTCATTCGGGTTGGGTGGCGCAATGATGAGGTGGCCGAGAAGCGGTCGCAGCGCTCTTAGCGCCCACCAGGCAGAACTCCCATCGTCTAAGGCTCAGCCAAGAAGAACATCTCGAATTTTGTGTGGTCATGCGTCAACAAGAAGCAGCCAAGATAATCGGTAATTTCCAGTCTAGTCACCCATACGTCTGGAGGACTCAGGAAACTCTGGACCGGTGTCTTAGAAGCGTTTGGAAGGCTCTTTTCCAAAGTGTCGACGTGACCTGGGCTTCAACCGGTGAAGAATCCATGTCGGTCTTCCACACACTAGGCCCGCACAGGAGGTCACAATGGCCTTAAATCTGTGCTCCACGGCTTGTACCTGTGCGGATTTACCATTGCCGAAACATGAGACCAGCCACGAGAATGAAGAGGGTGCCCTGGGTCCAAGTACAGCCCGTCCTGTCCACCTACATCGACAATCAACCCCCTGTAATCCTCGATGCCTTGCATCCGGGTGGGACTCTCCATCAGCCTATGGACGACCAAAGGTTAAAATTATGGCCGATAATGGCTGTGAAGCGTATGCCTGCCGTCACCCTCTCGCTTGTGGGATTGGCCCGGTCTGGTGTATTCGAAGTCTACGTATGAGTGTTGTATGAGACTCGCACTGCTTGTTTGGGCTTGTCAGGGCGCTAGAAGATTGACACCAGCCCCTTGTTCATGCTTTCGAGCAGGAGGTTACCTCAGTTTGTCGGAAATGTTGACCTGACTTCCGGACATCGGATTGACCCTGTCCATGCCTTTTCTAGCTTGCTTCTGCGTTGCACAGATGGTCCGGAAGAAGCAATATTCGCATTACCCCGGCACTTCGACAGGGGAATACGACCTGCACACCGTCGCAGCTTTTCATCACACAGTCACATCCCCAGGCTGTGATAACGGAGTTCTATGGACCGACGTGACCGCACGCAAGGGGGTGCCCGATGCTTTTAAGGGCGGACGATAGGTCCAGCTGTGCAGCTGTTTCGTGCGATTGGGCTGTGCATGACTGTTACCTCGCTTCGGCGGTCAGGACTGCTTGCGACGGGCCTTTTTCAGGCGCTGAATCGGATTCTGATCTTGATGCCTTGGGGCGGGTTGCTAGGTACTGGGCAACAATCTTGAACTACTTTCCGCATCTATGGACCAATCTTTCACCGACCTCCATGCCAGATAATATTTGCCCGGCCTGACCTCTCGCACCTCCCTGATCGCAGACTCCGCTTCCGATGCCTTGGTCACTCCTCTGAGCCATTTTGGCTGAGCTAGCTACATTCTACACGTCTTCGTAAGTAGGGACAGTAAGTACTGCTTAAGTTTTTCCCTGACGTTTGGAAAGGTCACAATCGGGCTTTATATAGAGGCTGAGCAGCGAGCTCTAACTCTTTGACCTACATGTCTAATGCACGGGTTCTACTCTCACAGAACAACATCAAGGAATCAGGACATGAAGATTGTAGAAAAATACACATGGCTGACGGGAAAGCGAGTTCAATGAGGCTCAAGAACGAAGCACAATGTACACAAAGTGCTCGAAGCATGAGTTTTCCGCCCTCAAAACTTTGGTATTCCTTCCTATGGGCATCTAACGTAGGTATATCCTCCGAACACGATAGGAACAAAAGAACCCATCCTGCCTGAAGCACTCTGAAGAAGTCTTCTCACAAAACAAAAGCAAGCCCATACGATCTAGATACCTAGGGGTGCCAGCAATTGAACACTACCTCATCAGCCCGAACCCTTCGAACCCCAGTCCAAAACTACCAGGTACCCCAAGAAGTAGTATGCACAACAGGGAAGGAGCAAAATACGAAAAAAAAGCAGCCGGAAGGCTCACCATCACGCGGAATCGAACCGCGAGCTACCGTGTTCTACAGCCTGCTAGTAGATGTATACTAGTTCAACCATGAGAGACGGTAATGTTATCCGTTACACCATGATGGTACAAACGAGGCAAGCCCTGCATCCATTTGACTTATCTCGCTTGTGTTAAGCAGAATTTGGGAACTTTCGTATATAACAACCGAAATCCACCTTCACTTCACTGCCAAACCGAGAGTCAAGTGACCATGATGGATAGGTACTGGGCAATCTTCCTACAAATGGGCACTACAGGAAGGCTCAATGTTCACCTCATCTCATAGAGCACGTCTTACTATGCTACACAGCAGCCTGCATATACAACACTGACAGCTGCGAGATGTTGATGAGAAGGACAGGCCGATATCCCCCCTTGAACATTTCTGGTGTACATTCACCTTCGTTTATCGAGCCGCATTCACTCATGAGTCACGAGACAGGATGAATTTCAGTCCGGTCCCTGCAAATACGCGAGCCATACGCCTACCCTCCTTCCTCGTGCGTTGTCGGGATTCTTCGTTGTCCGTGTCGACGATGATCAAGCTGCGTCTGTGATGCAGGCATCTAAAAGAGAAGGAATATGAGATGTCACCGACGAAGAGGAACGCAAGGCTAGGGCCACAGACACAAGATCGGGGTTGTTCCGTGAACCTTTCCAAAAGCATATCCTATTCCCTCGCCATCTAATATCAAAGATCGAAGTGTCGCCAACATCTAAGCTACCTTTTTCAGCGATCAAGAAAGACAACACCTGCGTTCTCCGGATGCCTCATGCTCACGGTCACTCTGGTCATGGTGTCATACATGACATCAATCAAGGCTTGCTTGGCCTGTTCTTCGGTCTTCATCTTCCCCTCAATCACCAAAGGCTTGAGCCGGTACGAGCGAAGTAACATGGCGATCACCGCCACGAATTCAACCTGACTGAACTTCTTCCCCGGGCATACTCTAGGTCCAACAGCCCAGGGTATGTACGCGGCACCGGGCGGTGGCGGAGCGAGGGTTTCCTTTCCAGTCTCCGGATCGAGCATGATCCATCTCTGAGGCTTCCATTCGAGGCTGTCTGGGCCCCACCACCGGGGATCGCTGTGGAGGCCATATAAGTTGGTCATAACATACGTGCCCGCTGGGACGACAATGTCACGGTCTCCTGTACAGAGAACTTGCGACTCTCCAGCTGGCCAACGTGCATTGTTGGCAATGGGTCCAAAAATACGAAGTGTTTCATGCTAAAATCATTTGGTCAATGTCATGCCATACTAATGTCGAACGCAACTCACCATCACAGCCATACATCTGACAAGCGAAGGGAAAACAGTTTCGTAATCGAGATCCTGCACAGCCTTGTCCTGAAGTACCGAGTCGATTTCCTCTCCAACCCAGTCCTGCACCTCATTATTCGCAGCCAGAAATGGGAAAGTGTACGTCAAGGCGTTTGAAGTCGTCTCAAAACCTGCGAGGTTGAACAAGAAAAGATTCCCGTACATTTCGTCATCTGTTAGGTGCGTGGGCTTCGCGCGAGCCCCGAGTCCGGGCTTCTTCGCTTCACGCTTCGCTGCCTCATCTGCTTCGACCAAGGCACTCACGATATCGGCGTTTTGTCCACCACCTCCGCCTTGAGTGGTTGCTCGGTTGTAAGCCACAATCTCCCTGAGATACAAGCCGAAGTCTTGCACAGTGTCTTTGAGGTCTTGAATGTAAGTCGGCATCAGGAACTTTGGAAGTCGAACATTCCTGAACACTACTACCCTGAACATGTTCATGAGCAAGAACATCAGTGCATCAGGAAAGCTCTTGATGTGGCCTGGTGGCGTGTCACGCAATCCACTCGAAAAATCGTGGATCTGACCGAAGCCTGCGCCGGAGAGAACATGGAGTGCTATCAGCACCATATCTTTGCGGACGTCAAGCATCGTGGCGCGTCTGCTCGACTGTTCGTGTCGCCCGTCCAGCCACTGCTGAGCCTGCCTCAGTGATTCTTCCCAGACAAGCTTGTAGTTCTGCTCGCGGAATGCAGGATTGACTATCCTTCTCTGGCGTTGCCAGTCTTCTCCACTGCTCGCGCTGTTAGCACCCGAAAAGCCTACTTCAACACCCTTCCAGCAACACTGTTTACAGTCTCTCGGTGAAATGACTTACTTGTCGGCAATGAGGTTGTCGCCTAGAGCTGTAAATATCTCATATACGGGCTCTGGTTTGGTCCAGTTTTTATAGTGCGACTGTACTTCCAGGCTGGCTTGGGGGTCGTTGAGCATTATATAGTTGGCTCGGGGCGAGACGACGACGTAGACGTCGCCGTACTTTTGATGCGGAAGATGCCGTTGACGCTGGGCAAACGAAAAGAGACTGATTTCGTACCACCAGGAAAATGGGAAATTTCTGATCCATCTGAATCTATCGGCGAACAACCCCCAGACGGTATCATGCCAGGAGACGGGCGTGATTACGATGGGGATGCCCAGTTTGCGTGCTTTGAGGTAATTGCGCAGGAGTCCCCAAGATCGAAAGGCTGTCAAAACAACGAGTGGAAGAACAATGAGGGTCGTCCAGAATGCCATGTTGACCATTCCGTCAAGCGTGCGAGAAGACAAGATCGCGAGACTTGGAAGAGTGTAGGACAATGTATTGCCTTTGGCTCAGAATCGCGCGTACTATGTAGTTCTCCAGCTCTGCTGCCTGATTCCAATGAACACGAGGCTGTCGGAAATTGATGGGAGGCCTGAAGCGAGGGCACCTCGTATCTCGTATTTTCTGCTTGTTCTAAACAAGAGGACACCTACCAATGCCGGTATAGACTGCTTGTTGACAGAGATCGTTGGTGGGTGGGGGGCTGGATGCATCGTGTGGGAAGTGAAAGGATCATGTACAGCGCAATGGGTCTTTGGGCGGAAGTCACATCATGCTCATATATTTCGGTGGTTCTGTTGATATTATTTCTATCATCAGAGACCCATCCACGCGGTCTTCGCAATACAGTCCACCCCTGGTTTTCTCTTGCTCTGCCTGATCAGACCCAGGTGCCGCAATTCGGCGAGGGAGCGGTAGAACAAAGCTAGAAGCTTTCGCTCGTTGGCTTCGTCGATGCCTTCACCTTCACCTTCGCTTCCCTCTCGGTCCTTCTCGTCGTTCCTACCTGCACCACCTCGCATCTCGCTTTCAAGCACCGTCGGAGCGATCGTGTCACGAAACGCGTCCCAGAGATCCCTGACATTGATGATCGACCCGGCCTCGTTGAGCATACTGAGCAGAAGACTGGTCGTAGGGAGAGTTGACTTGTCGAGGATGACGCCGCCTTCTGGCACGCAGCAGTCGCAACCTAGATAGTCTGAAGGCCGGGTCAGGGCGCGTTCAAGAGCGTAGCGAGCTCGCGGATGAACGATTGCGGAGAGTGGGGATTGGAGGTTGAAGGTATAGGACTCGGACATGAAACTTGTCCATGGCGAAGGAGATGAGCTTGTTGTTGAGAAATGGGTGGTTTTTGAGGTGAGGTATCGGGTTAGGAGGTCTAGAAAGGATTCGGTGATCTGGGAGATGTTAGGCGTGGTATCGTCAGAATTGAGTGCCTCTTGTATGGTGGCGAGGGTCAGCATTTCTTGATCAGAGCCGTCGCTCTGAGGAGACGGCATGAAGGAGTTGAGATCCTCCAGCTCTTCTGATATGCCCCTAAGGAGGACATGAAAGTCGTCGACACTGAGCATCTCCTTAAGGGCTGTTTCTGTAGCTTCGAAAATGTCCGACTGGGTCAGGTCAGGTAAAGAGGTGAGAAGTTGACTCTGAGCTTCCAGAGGCGCGATGGCCGCGGGACCGAGAAGCTGCTGGTAAATCCCTCGTAATGTACAGATCGCTAATAAGCTGGACCGTATGCGCTCCTGACCTGAGCGAACAGCTTCGAGGACCTCTTTCTCGAGCTCTGCGTCTGAGGTAAGTAGATCGCGGGAATGTTGCCTCTGCGTTTTGGTGCCTTTTGCGAGGGATTCGCAATGCGATCGGAAACCAACAGTGTTGCGTATCGCCTGAGCGGTGGACGAATCATGGGAGAGATTGAGCACGGTGTCGGGGATAGCCAGCAATGATAGCGGATTGGCAAAGAAATGAGACATGAAAACATATTTGATGGCGCGCATGAATGTCTCCACCGTAGTGCCTTGCTCTTGCGCCAGTTCTGCGAGGACAGTAATTGTAGAAGGTCCCAGGAAGAGATCGGCATCAGGGCCTTGGACAGCTGAGTAAACATCAAAGAGGGGATCTTGTCGTCCTTCAGCTTGGAATGGTTGGAAGACTCGGGCATCGAGAAAAGAGATTATTGACCTGGGAAGTCTCGACTCCAACAGTGCTATTGTCGTAGATATCCCAGTCAAGAGAACGAAGGGTATTCGGTCGGCCCAGGAGCTGATTATCGAGATCAACTCGCAGAGGATGCCGGTATCGAACGCCTCGGCGTCAGGGAGAGACACCAGCACTCTCGATACACCCTTTTTGTCGGCATAGCGTTGGAGCAATTCCAGGTCGAAATTCATTGGGATCATGGCTTTATTGGCAGCGAGGAAATTTGTGTACTCCTCCGGTCCTGCTTTTTGGGACAGTGCCAGTCTGATGACATTCTTCAATGCAATTTGGATGTTGGGAGCCTGGCTAGGTTGGAGTTGGATGAGTATCTCTTCTAAGCGCGTCGAATGTCGCTGCTCCCAGTCTTGAACAAGGTCTCTTTCGGCGTCCCTGCCTGGGGTCGAGACCAGTAGTGCTGCCTTGATTCTGCCATTTGGCCTGTCCTGCTGTTCGGCGCGCACATAATCCAGAATGTTGTCCACGAAGCTCTCATCCACTTTGTTTATTACAGCATCGATTTTGTCCTGTTGTCGTGTCCATGTTGCCGCGAACAATTGCTGTCGCCGTCGGATGGCCTCGGCAGGCTCTTGACCTCCAAACAGACTGGGCCATGCGTCTCCTCCCTCTACGGTCCTCTCTTGATTTCTGGTACTTGAGTTCTCGAGCTTTCGTCTTTTCTTCGGTCGCTGGTCTATGACTTCTTCGTGGTCGGTTTGGGCTGGTTTGAAGATGTAGCACCCCTGTTTCCGGTCAGTGCATGCGGGCGAGGAAGATGCTTATGACTGACTGTGTGCGCATTGTCGTCAACATAGACATCTTCTGCATCCATATGTTTTTTTGGTATCGGCGTGAGACGGCGATGAGTAGTGCCTTGCATAGGCCGAGATGGTCGACGCGGTCTGTTAATTGAGTCGCGTTCTCCGCAGTAGAAGGACCGTGAAGGACCTCACGTGCCGCTCACCTAGCGCCCGCCGCTTTTACCACCGAGCCACCACTCACCTCGTCAACCCCCCTCTCACCTCTGGCTCGCGTTCACCCTCCCTCATCCTCATCCTCGCCGACCGAAATCTGCGAAAAGAGCCTGCATGATCTCAAGCTTACAAAGCTTGCCTTGTTCAGTCGCTTCAGTCAGAAGGAGGGTGGTGAAGCAGAAAGACTGGTCGAGTCTAGCAGGATGCGCCCAACTCAAATATGTCCACTGCGCCCTACTCAGGCAAAGTCGGGCGCCTCTAGTCCGCCTCAGGGTGCTCGAAATCAGTGAGAGCTGTACTGCCTTGCATTGATTTTCTCAATGCGAGTACCTTTGGCGATGGCGAAGAGGCAACCATACTACCGAACAGGCGACCACCTTACCGAAAAATGGCTAGTTCGAGCAATATGAGCGCCTTGAAACTGTGTACACAATATCATTCGCTCCACTACTGCCAGCACACTCCTTTCATGGCGCCATAAGCAACGCCTTCACAGAGGCACGGTGCCTATTGCTAAATCTTCTTGTTGGCCAAACGGCTTCGAGAACCTGGATTTGCGAACAGCTAGCGGGTCTGGCGCATGTGGCCCAATACCCATATAGAAGGGCGGGTGCCCGACATAGGTCTCAGCATTCGTCCTGCCTCTTCCAACGACCGTCATGAGCACCTTGAAGAGGGCCTCTTTAGGCCAAGGAGCCACAATTGGTGGTCTCTATGATGCACGGCGAGATGTTTTCCTTTCCGGGTCTCTTGTCGATGGAGACATCCCAGAAGACGCAGTCACTCATGTCACAGTTGATCAATCCAAGACCTCGGTTGGCGAAAATGCCTCTCTCAAACAAAAGTTGGAGAAGCTGGAAATGAACAATGAGTTGAGAGCAAGCTTCCTGGCGGGAATGGTTAAGCCACAAGGTGCAGCCAAGTACCTCTCTCAGAAACGTGATGCCCTTCCAACAGTTCATCGTGCGCTCTATCACACTGTCACGACAAAGCAGGAAACCTTGAACTTTTCAAGTACCAGCTTGAAGTCATTGTTGGATTTTTCCAGCCTCTCAGAGGGCGCTGCAACCCATGTCATCACCGGAATCACCTGGGGAGGAAGAATTATCGTGGCAGCTAGTCACCCTTTACAGCCTGGCAGCGAGAAAGACGACTATGAGTTGAGAATGGATGAACTCTTCCACGAATTCGACAAGACGTCACATTCCGACTCCAAAGCAAGCAATCCGTTTGAAAATCTTGATGAAGATGACCTCAACGTCAAGGTTTACTCGGATTTCCCGGATTTTGACGATGACCCTCCTAGTGCTCTCAAGCTCGCCTTCAGAGAAGCTAAGGGGCTTCGCAAACGTATCGAGTCGATTTCGGATGGAAAGGGTAAGCCGCTCGTCTATACCCTTCTTCCTATTGGCTTTCTTGTGACACTTGGTGCTGTCGGCCTTGACGATACCACCGTTGGTCAGCTGAGCGGCGAATGCTTGGAGAAATACGTGACCCTGCTCGACGATCTCGGATTGGTCCAGCAGTCATTGACGGCGTATCACAGAACCCTCAAGTCACACTCCTCGGTCGTGCGAGCTGAGCATATGACCGAGGTTC
The DNA here is from genome assembly GCA_035928285.1 of Vermiconidia calcicola. Classification (NCBI taxonomy): domain Eukaryota; kingdom Fungi; phylum Ascomycota; class Dothideomycetes; order Mycosphaerellales; family Extremaceae; genus Vermiconidia; species Vermiconidia calcicola. The sequence goes on along the minus strand of JAXLQG010000001.1, from coordinate 2,064,066 downwards.
AAGATAAGGTGCAGTTGTTGCAGACGGAGGAAGCAAAACTGAGATCGGACTATGCTCATATGCTTCCCAGCGTCAGAAGCGACCAAGGTTTCAGCTACAAAGTGTCGCAATTACTCGACGACGTTCTGCTAGGAGATGCAGCACCAAAAGCTCTTCTGCAGGTGACAGATGAGTACGCAGGAAAATTAGAATTCATATCAATGGCTGTGAATCGAGGCGCCAAATATCTGTCTGTCGACGGTCCGGCGATGCAAAACATCTGCAGACATGTTCCTCAACGAGGCACGTCGTATGTCTTCTTCTTCAGTAATGCAGTGATGAGCAAGGATGAAAAGTGGGAAGAGTATGTGGATCTTTGGCAAAAGATTCTTGCAGAAATACAAATAGAGCAGTCAGTGCTCCTTGCTGACTGTTGTTCGCATGATGATCCGCTTGAGCGAGTCTTGCTACAAGTCTACTGCGATGGAGAACTGAAAACGAAGGACTTACTCGACGACAGGAAGATTCTCGCAGACAAGCACATGCTGAGATTTGCGAAGGATGACGTGGAGAAAGTCAACAACATGCCGTCGCACAGGCGGGCTGTGGTCATTCCATGCCCCTGCTCGAATTGCGACCCACAGACAAAATACGAGTGGACTTGCTTCAATTGCCATGTGGCCATGGAGTATAGTCCTGCTGACGGCTACTTTTACTGCGAATGTGGTAAGATTCCACCTGTTGCTGTGGGATTTAACTGCCAGCGACCACAACCTGGCGTTTATCGCAAGCATCCGCCAGGCATGTTGAAAAGACTGCTCCAAAGTCTTCCACCGCCTCCGGAAGTCAACATCCTCATACTGGGCGAGACTGGTGTTGGCAAAAGCACTTTCATCAATGCTTTCGTCAATTATCTTACTTTCTCAACTCTCGACGAGGGACTGGAGGCATCGAGACTCAATTGGGTGATTCCATGCTCCTTTACTACCCAAGTCACGGACCGAAGCACTGGACAACTCATCTCAAAAAATGTCAAGATTGGGTCAGATAAGGACGAGCGCGACGGCTCGAAGGGCTCCTCTGCCACGCAACAGGCAACAGTCTATCCTATCTACATCGGCGGGACACTGGTCCGTCTAATTGACACCCCAGGCATCGGAGACACTCGCGGCCAGGATCAAGACAGAGAAAACTTGGCCAACGTTCTCTCTGTTCTCCGTAACTATCCTGACCTGCATGGGATTCTCATCCTTCTCAAGCCCAACAACGCTCGGCTGAATGTCATGTTCCGCTTTTGTGTGAAGGAATTGTTGAGCAGCCTGCACCGAAGTGCAGCAGAAAACATAGTGTTTGGTTTCACCAACACCCGCGGTTCGGACTACAAGCCTGGAGACACATTCACCCCACTACAGGCATTGCTATCAGAGTACAAGGATGTCATACCCGGCCTGTATGACTACAATGTGTACTGCTTCGACTCCGAGAGCTTCCGTTACCTCGCGGCACAGAAGGCAGGTATTCACATGGGGACCATCGAGGACTATCGACGCAGCTGGGACCAGTCTACTAAAGAGGCTGATAGGCTGATGGCCTATTTTCGAACGCTGGCGCCGCATCACACTCAGAGAACGTTGAGCCTGAATGAAACGAGGCATCTCATCGCGCAATTGACTCAACCAATGCAGCAGATTTCTCGAGCAATAACGGACAGCATCGCCGCAAACGAGAAGCAAGCACTAGATCTAGCTGACACACAGCTGAGTGGCAAAGCTCTCAGGGCTAAGCTCCACATCCAGAAAGTTGTTGTAAAGGCAACAAAGCTGAGTCAGCCGAAGACGGTATGTTCCAATGAGAAATGCGTAACCCCGGTAAGAGACGAAAGCGCCGGAGGCACAGTTTTGCTTCGAAAGCACCTCTGTAAGTTGGCACATCTGTCTTTGTTGACACCGAGAATCATATAATCCAGAATGCTAACATTCGCTTCAAAGGCCATAATCCCTGTTGTCTCACAAACGTTCCTGTGGGAAGAGTCGGAACCCCGGAGCTGGTGAATTGTGCTGCCTTCTACCAAACAACGACCTGCGTGGTGTGCAAGCACGTATGGCAGGAGCACGAGCACATCATGGTCGAGTACTCGTCCAATTCCGAGACGACCACCGATCCACTGGTGCAAACGGAATTGAATGAAAATGGCAATCTTGTGACCGCCAAGCAAGCCCAGATCCAAGCGCTCCAGAGGCAGATCGCCGAACTTCGAAGCGAACACCAGTTCATCCAAGAAGCGGCCGCCAAGTTCAGCGTCTACATGAAGAAAAATTCCATTACGCACTACAACGATGCCACGATTGAGTACATGGATCACCTGATCAAAGACGAGAGTCGAAAGTTCGCAGCGGTGAGAGCCGAGCGCGCCTAGACAGGCTCGAACGCGACAAGGCGCAATATCAGACTTATGTCGATGCCATGGAGGCAGGGAACAAGACAAGTCGGAAGAGTACGGCCGGCGCCCTCGACGAGCGAGGAGTCGCCTTGCTGGTGCAACAGTTGTACAACCTGAAGCACTACGGTCGTATGCTCAAAGATCTGGCGAACGTTGTTGGAAAAGCTTACGCAGCGAATTTTCGAGAAAGACCGTACCGCATCCAGGGGAGACGTTTCTGGATGGACACGGGCCGAGGGACAAGCGACCGGAGCCCTGTGCTTCGGATCCCGAAGCGTCCGAATCGTCAGAGCCCGCGGGTGGATTTGGACGACGACCCTGCTGAAGGCAGCTCGAGTGGCATGGGCATGAAAATGGTGACGACCAGGCTGAGAAAGAGGCCCCCCACGGCGCCGCAGGAAGCGAGCGACATGGGCGGGTTTTTTCAATCTTCACAGATGCCTGGGATGTCGCAGCCTGACGCCCAGGAGAAAGCGGCTCCCCCTGTCAAAAGTATCTCGGACTGGTTGGATGACGAACCTGCTCTGCAGGACGATGGCTCCATGGACGAGAAACCGGCGCGTTCTGGTGCACTCGGTAGGTTCGCATCGTTGTCGGTTTCGAAGCCGCCCCCTTACCGAGCTTACAATGAAGATTCGGATATCTCGCCGCCAAGGGGTGTGGTTGACGCTGGCGCAGTTCCAAAACGGACACTTTGGAAGCGGCTTAAGGATAAGGCACACTCCGTACGGAGACACAGAACCTAGGAAGCTCCGGATTGGGCTTCGGATATATAATATCACTCTTACTTTAAAGCCTAGTGATTTCTTTGTGATGAAATGGAAGGAGATTACCTAGTTACCTTGTACCATTTGCCAAACCTACGGCTCACTAGGCTGTGTTCCGGAGCTGGAGCCGTTATACTTGTACTCTGTAAATCTTCTCCGCATTTTTCTAGATGCGTTGCGGCGAAACATTTCACTCGCCGAACTTTTTTCTTTCCTACACAGTCTTCATAAACATTCGTTGAACATCATCCATCATAACTAGCAGAAACCGAACATATTCATGCGCAGCATCTGTCAGCTGTCAAGGAGATGGCACCAACAGTTCTACCTGTCTCCCAGCTTCGCCGGACACCAGAATTGCCTACAATTCCTCCAGCCTATCCGTCATTATAGGCAACCACCTCGATCCCGCCCTCCACGCCCTCAACAAACCCAGCGTCCTCTGCCGGCTCGGCCTGCCGGACAAGTCAAGGTCAACGAATATGAACAACGTGGCAATGATGCCTCTACAAGGGTACCTGTCCGCGATTACATGGAGTTGGAAGGCCAACAAGTTCGGTCGGAGTTGGAGCAATTGGACCGGGAACTGGCCGTCATGAAAGAGGGACCGTTTGGACCCAACAGCGAGTTCATGCGTGCATTCCCGCCCGATGAAAGAGAAGCACTCTTGAAGGCTTTGGAAGAGGAAGGAGTCATGCCCCCGGAGACCGACGATCTTATCAGCGATGTAGAACTCGAAGAACTAGCGAAGGGTGAGGAAGGGACGAAACGGCAGACAGAGTCCAAGTCTTCAATGAAGGTCACTCTGAGCATTCCGGCCACAGACAAAATATACGTCAAGCGGTTCAACAAGGCCCTGCAGGAAGCCGAGAAGGCTGAGGCTGACGACAAGGCATATTTTGCTCTGTGGAAATGGTATCTCAGGTGTCAGCAGCATGTGTCGAGGTTTGCCGTCATTCTTCCCGAGGATGTCTGGCATTTCCTGTGGAAAACTCAAAGCACCAAGTACTACAGGCCCAAGCACCTTCAAATGCTGGCCAAGGACATGATGAAGGTGGAGGTTCCACTTGAGGATAAGGAATGGGTGCAATACATCGATGCTCTTCAAGCCCTTGGAGATATTGCTTCCGCGGCACAGACTTGGGAGGCACAGAAAAGCCGACTTGGAACCAAGGACGACCTTGCGGAGACATTCTGGATGACGGGTATCCGAATTTATGTTGATCTCGGAAAGCCTCAAAAGGCTCAAAACCTTGCATTCGAATGTTATAATCACACCACAATGGTCGACCCCGAGGTTCTGGTCATGGTCATATCGGCTTGGGCAAAAAGTCAGAGTGGGTTTGCACCAACCAAAACCTGGTGGTGCTACCTGGAGCTCCGTCGGATACTGGAAGAGAAAGAAGAAGACCACCAGAAAATATTGGATTTGCTCGGCCGAATCAGTAGCACGTTGCTCGAAGCTGGCCGTGTAGATCTTGCACTTGCAGTCTTCAAAGACATGTATCTGTTCAAGTACAAGAACGCCAGTGACTCTTGGAACTTTTTTCAGGACATGGTTAAAACTCTACAGGACTCACAGCCGCCCGGCGAGGACATCATTAACAAGGTCGGCCTCGCTTCCTTTGTCTTTCTTCCACGACATTATCAGAACAAATTCTTCTTTGGATCGTGGCTGAAATGGCTCCTTGGAGAAGGTAGAGTTGAGGATGCTTCGCTCGTGGTTGAGCTCATGTATGAGCGCGGTGTCCGACCAGATGCTGGGCACGTCAACGGCCTGATAGCGGCCTACCTACGTGAGGGATCGCCCAAAGCCCGCCAGACCGCCGAAAGTACTGCTTGGGCCATGATACAGGCTCGAATTGATATGGTCCAGAAGCGACTTGCACAGCAAACTGAAGAAAGTCCAACGCCTTCCACTGCACGACCGCTCGAAACAAGGCGAGTGCCATCCTTTCTGCGCCGAGGGGCACCACCTGCAACGATCGAGACATTTTCGATCTTGCTACAATACTACACACGCCGGTCGGATTTGGCTAAAGCCGGTGAGCTCACCGATGTATTGGTTGGTTCGGCAGATATCAAGCCAAATTCATTCATCATGAACCACTGGCTATATGCGTCGCTGCGATCCGGGCAAGCGCATGAGGTGTGGAGTAAATACTTGACGTTGACACAGACGATCCAACCGGACCTCGAAACCTTCGCGGCACTCTGGGATACGGCGAAGGCTTGTTATGCCTCTGGTGCTACAGGCGACGACAAAGGTTTTCCTGATGCACGAACCGTATTCTCCGAGATGCTGGGATGGATGAACGCAATTAGCCCAAAGAAGAGGGAGGCCGTCCAGGCCGATTTCTCTCCTGAACTATACGAACAGATCGTTCGCTGTTTCTGCCTTGCTTCTGACCCCAAAGGCACTCTTTGTGCACTATACGGTTTGCGCGAGTCCTTCGGTATACTGCCACATGAAGAAGCCATGCGCTTGATCATCATCTCAGTTGCGCGCGCGTTCAGTTCAGATTTCGCTGGACCGCCACAACCTCGAGACAGGAGACTTCGAGCACTGAGAAAGACACAGTATCAGAGTGCTTTGAACACTCTGACCAACATTTTCGTGACGATGATGGACAGGAAAATGACTGAAGCAGACGTTGATCCCGAGCAGCTTCGGGACGTTGAGAGTCGGCCAGCTCAGGAGTTCAGGCTGGACGTGCTAGCATCATTTCTCTGCATGGTGATCGAACGAAGAATGGACGCGGGCAGCAATCTCTCCGAAGAGATATCGCAGGTGGCCCAAGAATTGAACACCTCTGTGCCACTGGATGTCCTGAACCGTCGTGACTGGCCCAGTGCATTGTGATGGTATTGTAATATAGCAAAGCAGAGTTGGAAAAGATGTCAGTGGGGGTGAACGCCATACCTAGGTAGTGTTCGAATGGCTGTATAGCATCTGTATCATAGAAGCACATGAATGCAATAGTTCGCTCCGCCTCCGTTGGTACACGCCCAGATGCAAGTTTTTTTCGCAGTGCGAACACGGCTAACTATGCGCGCTCATTAAAAAATCCCCTGTCATAGAAAATGCAGTCTTCTGTTGATACAGTATCAGAATCGCTATCATTTCTTCCCCTTCTTTTTCTTGCTCTTGCCACCACCACCGCCGCCGGCGCCGGTGACAGTGGGTACTTCCACAGCAGGAGACTCGACAATAACACCGTCTTCATCACTACTTGCAGCGGCCTTGATCGTCTTTTCCGGGACTGGCTGCGTTTCTACGGCTTGTGCTTGTGTCTGTGTCTGTGTCTGTGTCTTTCCCTGACCTCCTTGCCTGCTCACGGAGCTCACGCTTCCTTCGCCCTCCAATTCCCGCCTGGCCGTTTCTCTCTGCGCATCCCATCGTTCCTTCTCCGCCGGCAGCGACGCCTTGACAACATCCAGCTTGTCCCTCAGCATCTTGTTGTTGACCATCTCATTCGCACTCTGGAAGATGTGGTTCCCCCACTGCGGCGCGAGCGCGTTGGCCTCGTTCATGACATCTTTGATTTCGATCTCGAGTTCCTGCTCCGCGCGCGTGAGGCGCTGGAAGATCTCGTCGCCCACGACGCCGCGCTGGAGAAGTTGGGCGAGCGGCTGTTTCCGCGTGCGCACTTCCATGACGCGCTGGACGTCCTCGACGGCGCGCGCAAGCAGGGCCGCGCGCAGCACGCTGTCGGGCACCTTGACCCCGCCGCCGCCGCCGCCGTTCGAGTCCGAGTCGGACATGTGCAGTAGAGACAGATAGATGTTCCGGGCGGCGTGGGCGGAGAAGTAGGGTGCCAGACGCAGTTTGGAGTTGATCTGGCGTTGGCGGTAGAGGTGGGAGAATGTCGCCATGCTGCCGATCAGGATGCCTAGGTAGGCTATCGGGCCCAGGAGCGAGAGGAACTGCATCTTGGTCTCTCGTCTCGCCCAGGAAAGAAGGATTTGTCGTGGGATGGAATTTAGGTTGTGCTCATCGGCCTCCCCGCGGTGTGTGGAATCTCCCAGATGAGTTAAGAGTCTGACCGGTCAATTCAATTTGAACTCGGGGGAGTTGCAGTCATGCGAGGGCGCGCCCCAGTCGAGATGCTCGCCAGAGGTAATGCAGAAAGATGAGGGAGCGTCGAAACGGGGGAATTCTGATGTCGGAGTTGGTGAAAGAAAGTCGTGGCATGCGGGAAAGCTGAAGAGGACACGATGGTACAAAAAAGCCATAGAAAGGGTGTTGCGCCAGATCGCTTATCGTTATCGGACGCTAGTTCCTACTAAGTTAAGCCTGTCATTCTTAAAGCAGCCGGAATGCCGCTCGAGGCTGCGATGCCTCCGGGTCAAAGTCATCGAGACCTATCAGTCACTAGGTAGGTTAGGTATGGAGTACATCATGTGTAGTTATTCGAAGCTGTCAATGCTCATATGTCCTTCGGGTCCTCTACACATGTTTACAATGTCAAGTAAAATGCCAATCATCAAGGTACATTTACACATTGTATCACAATCACAATCCTGAAAGACCCAAGCCCTCAGTAAACCCTAGAAGTCTGGTCTAGCCATTTCTATCATGACTTGTGATTCCCTGCACGATCCAGTATTGCCCTTGATGCGAATCGTGCTCTTACTGTACACATCCCTCCAGCCCCTCATTGGTAATGGAAATTTTACTGTGTCTTCCCCCAGCTCCCCGACGATGCCATCTCCTGTCCTGCCTTGGCCATATCATCCAGAACCCAGTTGAACGCCCTGGTAAGGTCTTCCAGCACCTTCCCACGATCCCACTCCCCACGCGTCTGCCACAGCTCGTCCATCAACACTGAATTAACCTGCTCCAACTGCTCGATCGACAGCTTACTGGTCTTGTCCGTGACCTCGGCGTGGAAGCTGTCCAAACTTCGCTCTTCCACCTGCACCAAGTTCGGGCGGGTATGCTGACTGTTGGCAGTCGGCGCGATCATGGGCGAGCTGGACGGGTTCAGCAATTCTTGCATGTCCGCAGGCCCATTCGACCTCGACAATCGCCGCCCTTCGCGGTCCGCAGCATCAAACGCCGGGACAGGCGGTTGGGAAGAGGTTTCCTGACCTTGGCCTTGCGAAGATGAAGGCCGGGCGTGGCCAGCACCAGTGCTGGTACCAGACAAAGGATCTACCAGATCTTGCGAGGCAGCCATATTTCCTGCATTGACGACAATTAGCCAACACGGTTCGGAAGAGTCCCTCGTATCAGGGGAACGAGGATGGCGAGCAGGATTGGGCCTGGGATGGGAAGAAGGGCTTGTAGAAGACTTGCGCGTACCTTGGGTCGAAGGGATCTGACTACCTCCTGCAGATCGCCTCTCTTCTAGCAGAAAAAGATTCGGGCCTGAATCTTGCTGGTTGTTCTGGTCCATGTCGCCCGATGACGTCTTCTTCTCAGTCGGTGTTTCAGTGGTGCTTGCGTCGTTCTGAAGATCTGCGGGGTGACTACCCTGCGGCATAGGCGTGAACGGTCCTGTTTGCGAGCGCGGAGCAGACATGCCAGACTCCTTGAGCAAGTGCTGCGACGGGGCTGTCCACGAATGAAGGGGTCTCGGCTGTGCCGATTCACGATTGCCAAAGGAAGCAGTTGTGTGGGTCTTTTGCGTATCGTTGGCTTTGTCATTCGATGTAGGAAGCGACTCGACGCCGCCCATGGGCGTGTCGCCTTCCACGTCTTCTTGATAGCCATTGGAAGGGGCCCCGTTCGTCAAATCAGACTGAGCAAGATCGTCGTGGCTCGGGTGTATGCCATTTGTAACCACGGAAGCAGACTCGACACCATCGCCAGTAGTTGGAGCGAGACGCTGGACGAAATCACGACGTCGCTGCATTGGCTCACCCAGAAGGACTGGTCCAGTGGAATCTGTGGTCGTTGACGGTCCTGACGCATTGCCATGCGGCACGTTTGACATTACCTGTGGTGGAGGCATGTCTCTGCTTTGCTCGTTCGCGGCTTTCGCCTTCTCCAAGACCTCTTTTTCTCTGGCAAGTTCTCGCTCATAGACACGTTCGCATTCGGCGTTCAAGGCTGGTTCGCCCATCTCGATGGCGGCAATATCGACCTCAACATTGGCCACCAGCTCATTTGCCTTCAGCAATCTGTCCTCATCACCAATCGTCTTTGCGTCTTTGGCCAAGCGCTTGATGTCTGCGAGGAAATCCTTCGGCCGCTTGTAGTACCCATTGCTCAGACGCTTCTCGACCGTCACAGAATCAAGATTGTAGTAAAAGTTGTTGTTCCCCTGATCGACCAGACCTAACACACCGTGAGCGTCTTTTCCGATTTCGAATGGTCTGTAGGACGCGTGAGCCAGAACTTCCGCCTGTAGGTCGGAAGTGACTGTCTGTGGGTCAGCTTCATCGTAGAGATAACGAATCTGGCCTTCGTCGATAACTCCAGTCCGGAATTTCTTGTACTTGGTTCGAATTTGATCCATGATAGGCTGTAAACGAAGCTTGAGCATGTTGAGCGTGAGTCGATCCTTCTTCTTTTGTGCTTTCAGCTCCTCTTTAGTCATTGACGGCGGCCGTGTTTCCACCTCAGGCGGTGCTACTTGCAGTCTCTCAAGTTCGCGCTTTTTGCGATTTGTAGGATCGGGAAACTCATCAGGCGCTGTTCGTATGTAATCCTTGAGGCCTCGGAAGAATTCGTAGCGTTCATTGCGGTCAGGAGCTTTCAACTCAAACTGGTTCTTCAACGAGTATCCAAACAGTACACGTCGCATGTCTTCATCGATTTCGTCAGGGTTGCCTTCTGTGAAGCCAAGCAGCAATACTGGATCAGTGGGCTTGATGGATCTCAACATGCCCAAGAAGAGCGCGTGCACAGTCTCACCAACCCTATCCCACCATTGTTGCACATTGGGAATGTATATGACACTCGGCTTGTGCATCTTGACCTCTGAAAACAGCCTTGTAAGCGTTGACTCGGCCGAGCTCGTATTGTCGCTCAACAAAGTAGGGAGATCAAATGCTTGCACGTGAATACCCTCAAAGTGATTGAGCAGAGCAGCGGCGAGGTATTGCTGGCCCATGCCTACTTTGCCTCGTATGAGAAGACGTGGACGAAAGACTCTGGAGGTTTCAAATGCTTGCTGCATCTTCTCTCTCCCGAAACTCTGTCCATCAGCAGCGTCTTCATACTGAGCTTCTTCAAGTGCAGTCAGCCGCTTCTTCTGTGGCAGGGCGTCGGCTAGAATCTTCTGCACAGCATCAAGCTGGTTTCGCAGCAACGACGCAACACTAGGTGGTAATGGAGAAGCTCCGGATGAGGCTGATCGTTCTGAAGATGGCGTCATCTTCTTGACGGAAATCATAAAGTCTTTGGGCGTCACCTCGATCGTCTTGGGGTCGATGAGCAGCTTCTCTGTAGAGCTGTAGATTTGCGGATAGCGCCTCTGTACAGCATTCAAAGCAGCTTCTGTGCACAACGCCCGCAAATCGGCTCCGCCATACCCCTTTGTCATCTCAGCTAGCTCCTTCTTGATGGGCTCCGGCAGTGGAGGATCCCAACCTTTGGTGTGGATGTCGATGATGGCCTTTCTAGCATCGGTGTTGGGCAGAGGGAAGTAGAACTCTCGATCGAATCGACCAGGCCTTCTCAAAGCAGGGTCGATTGAATCAGGTCGGTTAGTTGCACCGATGACGATGACTTGCCCTCTTCCATCCATGCCATCCATCAAGGCCAGCAGAGTAGAAACGATCGAAGCATGGATTTGTTCTTGCTTACTCGACCGGACAGGAGCCAGACCGTCGATTTCGTCGAAGAAGATGATACTAGGTTGGTTTTTCCGAGCCTCTTCAAAGAGCAGACGTAGTTGTCTCTCGGCTTCACCAACCCATTTACTCAAGGCATCTGCACCTTTTCGCATGTAAAAGGTGACTTTTCGGCCTTGCGAGCTAACACTCGTCGCTAGGGCTCGAGCGAGAAGCGTCTTACCCGTTCCCGGAGGACCATGGAACAAGACACCGCGAGGCGGAGTGATTTTGAAGCGCATGAAGATCTCTGGGTAAAGCAAAGGCAAAGCGACCATCTCTTTCAGCTGGTCGATGTGGCCCTGCAGGCCACCGACACTGTCAAAATTGACATTCTGATCGACCCCAAGTGGGTCCGCATCTGCCAGAGCCTGCTTGTCTTTAAGCTTGCCCAAGTTGGCAGGAGTTCCACCAGCAGCTTGTGCAGGGTCTGCGTTATGGGTCTGGGGAAACAAGTTGAAAGCACCTGCAGTCGTAGGAGTCATTCCTACTGTGCCGCCCACAGCTTTCGGTCGCTTCATGACTTCGTCGTCACTAGAGTCTGAGTCAACATCACCTTGGGCTCGGGAAGGGCCACCTCCAAGAACTGGTGCAGCACCACCACCTCCACCGAATGGGCCATACGTGTTGAAAAGGCTTCTTTGCCAGCCACCACCTCCTGTTCTGCGAGGTCGTTGTGAAGGGGATGGCGCAGGTTCTTCCTCATCTTCAATAGGTGCCAGGTTTCGCAGCAGGTCATAGTTGGGTTTCTTGACACCTCGTCGTTGGCGCGGTTCGAAGACGACCTCCTCTCTTTCACGTCGTTTCTTCTTCTCATCTCGCTTGAGCTCCTCAACCTCCGCAGCAAGCTCGTCAGGGTCGCTGGCTTCAGATCTCTGGCGAGAGACTGCTTTGCTTCGAAGTCGTGTCGATCTCCGGCCGTTGTTACTGCTATCGTACTCATCCTGCTTTCGAGGGGATGCTTCTGAGACGTCACCGGTGCTGGACATATCCTCCTGAGCAGCTTGTTCTCCTTCTGGATCGAAATCGCTGCTTTCGTCTTGCGCTTTCCTCCGACGACTTCGAGAAGCAGCCTGGTTTGTTCCGCTTCTCAAGCCGCGGCCACGGAGGCGTTTTGGCGATTGCTCTGGTTCAAACCCAGGCGACTCTGCCTGCCGCTTTGCAGCGCCACGGGTCAATCGCCCTCGTGGGGCAACAACATCATCGTCGTCCCCATCCTCTGCCTCGTCCTCGCCAGGCGCATCTTCTTGGGTGGCAGGGGCTTGTTCGGCCGCAAAGTCACCGTCGCCGTCACTTTCGGCTTCGGCGTGTTCGAAGAGGTCTGAGAGCAATTTTGGCGGCGCAGGGTCGGCTTCCTCTTCCGCAGCCTGCGGGTCACTCTCAAGCAGTTCGTGTTGCGAGGCTTTAATTTCAAGTTCCCCTTCACCCGCAACTTCGGCTTCCTCTTCTTTGGCCATGGATTGCGATTCTTCGTCGATTGTGCTCTTTGATGGATATTTAATGCTTTTCCCACCTCTTGTTGCTCGCGGAGGCAAATCGTCAGGATCTCGTGAACCGGCTCGCACAACCTCGGCGTGATGACCCGAGTCAGTCAAAGCGACAAGAGGGTCCTCTGGATCGTGAGACAAGCGACTGCTTCTCCTCCTAGGCAGCTCAGGTGCTTGTGCTGAAGAACTGGAAGGATGTTTCGCGCCGTAGCTCCCGCGTCTCGAGGTACGGGTCGCCCGCGGAGTATTGCCGGTTTTAAGCGTGATAATGAGCTTTTTGGAGGGCTTCGCTGGTGGTGGGGTCAGAGGCTCGATTGACGGCGACTTGGACAACTCGTCCTCAGACTCGTCGGATATTTCGTATGTCACTGTCTTCTTCGCGGTCTTCCGCACGGGCCTGCCTTTCTCATTTGTCTCTACCTCCTCATCTTCCGATCCTTCTTCATCGAAAGATTCCTCGTTGGACGATACTTGTTCATCATCGCTATCAATCTCCGAACCTTGGTACCCACGTCTCTGCTTCTTGCGCGCTGGGGGGCCACTTCGTCTGGGCTTGGAAGTACGGGCTTTTGATGGCCCGGAAGCATGATCATCGTAATCATCATCGTTAGGATCTTCGGCTTGAACAAGCTCTTCAAGACTGCGCTTGTTTGCGTTGCGATAGCTCGGCATGTTGAAGAAGTCGATCGGATGTGGAATGTCGGTTGGGGAGAGATACACGAGGTAATCGGTCACTTAGGGCCTCGAAAGCATCACTGAGAGAGCTTTTGGCATATCATTTCTGTGTGCAGCATTGGTCTGAATGGAACGGGAACGGTTCGAAGCTGCTAACCAATAGTGAATGGTCTCGAACGAGTTGGTGACGGCGCGTCTCGCCGGGGAAATCGGTGGTTGTGAGTCGAACGGGGGACCAGAGTTCGGCGGTGCTCAGTGGATCACGATGCACGATATCAAGAGAGATGATGCACAACTTAGTCCAGTGACTCGAGCACAGGAAGTGATGATCTGTTGATGGTGATTCAGTCACCTTTGAAAGGACTTGGGGGGCGGGCGTGTGTCTGAATCTCTCTCAAGGCGCAGCCGCAGCGCCAAGACGAGATACAACCCCACTTTTTAACGACCACCACCAATGAAATCAAATCAAGCTGCAGACTCCGACAGGCAACAGATTCAATCTCGAGCAGCACTTTTAAAGGATTAAATATCAATACATCTCAACAACCACCATGTCGATTGTTTTGCGTCTCAATTATGTGCGGACTTGCTGTCGGAGTCACACGCGACAATGCTTTTTGGACTTGTAGAACTTCAAGACATCAATACAGGCCAAACCACTGACTCAAAGAATTGTAGAAACGTTGGACTTGCAAAGATGATGCCACGAAGATCGACCCCAGATCTCGGTTGAGCCTTGCCAGAACCTTATCGTCGGCGCAGGGAGGAGCCCGCCCTAACGCAATGTACTTTTGATAATCACGTGACATTCATCGTCGACGACGCGAAGAGTCTGGCTGAGAGGGACAAGCGAATCATTCTAGCACTTCCCTGTCTTCCTCAAAATCAGACGTTTAGTGTACAATGCTATGCTATGATCGCTAATTGGTTGTTGCTTCGTACTAATGATCCTGCCTTCCAGTCTACAATGCCATCACTCTTCATGCTCCCCATAGCTGTCGTCCTCAGCTTCGTCGGGTGTGTCAACCACATCCTCCTCCCCTTCAGTATGCCCGTCGTCCTGCCAGAATACCGACGCCTGCCGGGTAAGTTCTTTGAGAATGCTACTGTGTCTACGCGCAGTCCGCTCCATGTACTCCTCGTCATGCATACCATCTGCTGTTTGCGAGCCGGCATTTGATTGTCTTCTCGCGCGAAGAAGCGCTTCTTCGGCCTGTTGTTCATGGACAGGATTGGGGACGCGTTGGCCATCGTCAATAGGTCCACCTCTCCGCAGCCCTTCTAGAATGACCCTTTCTACTTTCATACGATTGGAGATGAATCTGACTTTGGGCCAGCAGCTGCGTTGGCCGACCTGGATCATGCGATCGAGCCGTTGCGGACTCGGATCGCTGAGGATATTCCAGAAGTCACTAGCCGTAGACTTTGGCCAGATGGTGACGGTGCCGGAAAAGCGTTGCAGCCATATTTCGCTCCAGTCCTGGCCCAGCGGTCTCGGCAGCAACTCGAGATGTCGCAGGATCTTGAGATATTTCTGCAGATCGAGCTTGACCGAGGTTTCAATGGTCGACCCGAGAAAGCCTCCCCGCCAACCCCGGCCCTTACGATGGGTGACTGGTCTGCCAGGGGACCCTCTTGGAGAGAAGAAAAACAGATTGATGTGGGGATTGACTTGGGACACAATGGAGAAGTTGACGTTGAAGTGGAGATTGAGGGCTTTCAGAGGAATGTCGGTACGCAAACTGCCGTCTTTCCATTTGTTGCCGAACGAGTAGGGTACCAACGTGCCGTCTCGCGTCTTGCGCATGAGCACGATGGGATTGAGAATGCCAGGCACTGCGGCCGAAGCAAGCACAGCGGACCAGATAACGCAATCTGGACTTGTTATGTGGTTGTTCAGAATGGTTGGCGAGTGAGGGTCGGAGGGGACACACGAAACGTTCAAGATACGGCCCGTCCTCTCAAATGCCTCTTTGAAAGTCAGCGACCCGCGGCAAAACCAGCTGCATTGCTTCGCCCAATCAACAGAATCGAATCGAGCACCGGTGCGCCACCACCGGCGAACCCATGTCGTGAAGCCTTCATGGCAAGCTCGGATGCGGTATGCGAGTGCTGGCACCAATAGTTTTTTCAACTCTTCATCCGTTCTGGTCGCCACCAATGCCGCTACAAGAGCGCCGCCAGAAGTACCAGTGATAATTTCAGGGAGCTCTCCTGCATCTAGAAGCGCCTTGATGATGCCGAAGTGGTAATAACTCAAAGTCGCCCCGCCCGAAAGGCACAAAGCCGTGCGTCCATAGTTGAGCTCCAGATGCCGGAAGAAGACAGCTTTGTCCTGGTCGGTCATACGATCACAATCGAGCACCACTTTCAAGCTCTTCTCCACTTGGTCAATAAAGGACTGAATCAGGACCTTGGTACCGAGGTACGTCTCGCTGTATAGGCGAGGGTTCTCGATGCCCACGAAATTGTTCTTGACGCAACTTTCAACTAGAGACTTGAGCTCATCCAAGGCAGTGAGCCCACCAATCCCGTCTCGCCCTTTGTCAGTTTCAGCTTCGGCCTTCTGTCGAAGCTCAATCAATTGAGCTGTGACCTTTTTGACCGTTTGGTGGTTGTAATAGGAGTACTGTTCGTGCTGCTTCCATTCCTCGTTGCCCAAATATTCGTCGAGTTGCTGGGCAGCAGTTTGCCACTCCTCGTAACTGTTCGCGTTCTGCAGCTGTCGTCGGAGGGTTTCTCGTCGGCCAGTCCAAGTAAACAGGTGTTCGTAGGCATAGATGTAGAACCGCGTAAAGTTGTACACGATGAACAGAAACACAATCCAGCCGCAGACGATGAAGAGCAGAGGATAGTACAACAACGTGTACACAAAACCCTCCCTCGTTTCGTCCTTGGATCTTCTACCCTGCGCTTTGCGTCGGATTCGATTTCTCTTCACTCTCTGCCGGATGGGACCCCAGTCGTTGAGCGCCGTTACGGGTTCTGTAGTAGGCGCTGTCAGGGCATTTGCAAATGCCGCGAGGTCCGCGCGGTCGATAAAATCATTGTCGAAGTCAGGTAGGGCATATGGGTCATATGATCCATTGTCAGCCGCCCGTGGGTGCTCCTTGTAACCATTCATGACAATCAGAACGTCATGCTCGAATGCGAAGTCGATCGGACAAAGTTTGACGGACTGCAAAATTCATTCTTCATCCAAATAGAATTTCAAGCGGCGTGGTGGAATGCTAAGCTACAGACGCAATGATGGGGAATGACATCGATGGTCCCAGCATCGAATGTCGAAGTCACCCTCGTCACCAAGAACTTGGCACTGCGCCACTCCGTGAAACGCCACTACCTAGGTACCTTGTAACATCAAGCCACATTCCTCCCCAGCCGAAACAACCCCGGACTCCAGGATGCTTCTCACTGCTTCTTCTGCTTCTTCTGCTTCTGCTTCTGCTTCCTCTGGGCACCCAGCTGGGTGGCTTCTGTTGCATGACCATGTCGTAGACTTGCTCCTCTGTGCCCCTCCATCATCTCTGTCGATTCAGTCTTTCGCCAAACTCGAGGCTCCAACGATGTTCGTCCTTCAAACCAGCTTCAAATATAGCCTGTTCATCTGTCATCGACGTGACGCACGGAGTTTTGCGGAAGAAGGTGTTCTGCGAGCAGCCCGGCTAGGTACATGTCGATTCGGTCCCCATTTTCATTACAGTTCTGAGACCCAGAGGTGCCAGAGACAAAATACCCTGCGATCTTGACCACCCCACCAGTTGCTCGACGAGGAGCTTACAAGAGTGCAGTACGGAGTAGGGATTTACAGATCTTCGCGCGTCGTGGAGATGATCGTGACCTGCATGAATACAGTGAGACTGCTCATTTGTCAAGACCTTCGCACAGAGCACTACTTTTTGCTATGCTGATACTGTGGGGGTTAACTTTGCTTGATGCCGCATCGGATCTTAGAGCGATGCAGTCTGATGCGAAGCGTGCAACTTCAATCCCACCGAACTCCTGCACCTAACCTCTGCACCTAAGCCTGACATACATACCTAGCATCAAACGAGCTCGGAGCTCTGACGAGTCAAACTTGCCCCATGGGGCGGGGCTCTTTTCCAGGTTGTCCGAACAATCACCAGAGCAATATGGAGTTATTCGAAGGGCGAAACCATGGCACTCGTATGCCGGACACCGTTTGCACTGAAGATCTTTCACAATATGAAACACGAAGATCTCTGTCGGAGCCTGGTAGTCATTGCATTTCCGTGGACAACGCTCTGGACGGCGCAGTCACACCGCTTCCTACGTGGGTTGACTGCCGAAAGATGGCCGGGTTTCATCAAAGGGTCTCGGTGATGAGGATGAGTTTACGAGCATGTGAAAATACGTCGGGGTTTATACTCGTAGTTAGCTTGCTCGGCCGTCCTAGTCGCTACTTCCAGAGTGGTTGGCTGCTTGCTGCTCTTCGTTTGCCATGAGACTATCCTCGAGCGCATAGATGGGTTACGAGTAGCAGCTCTACTTCTGCCTCATCGGCAGAGCTGTACACACTACTGCTCACCATGTATGACGGGAGCAAACACCTCGAGCTAACTCCGGCAGCAGCTAAAGAACAATATCACGCAAGCCCCAGTGGTCGGAGCGTTCGCCATGACTGAAGAGCTTTCGGGTAGCATGGATCGCCCTCGAGCAGCCAATGCCTAGGCTGGGTGCTAGGTAGACAACACACCTCGATGCGGTGATCTTTCTGTAACACAACAGTAGGCTGGGATGCCGTACTGTGCTCGGACTTGCTATCCGCCAGCGTAAAGCTGGGGAATGTTGGCTGTGCACAATTTCTCGTCCAGGTGCTCACCCTGGAGAGTTCCCCAATGCTTGCAGATATCAGCAGCTTTATCCGTATATCATAAGGCTCTTCAGCAGTGAATGGTTCGTGATTTCTGCCCACAAGCAGCGGAGCAACCCCATCTCCACCAAAAGTAGAAGATTCAGCACAATACGTTGAAAGTCGGCCTGATCATGACCATTCAACGGTCATGCGGTCGGTTGGTCATGCAGCTAATTTGCCCACCGCGTAAAGCGGCCAAATGGGCTGGTACTACAGTACTACGCATACGTCTTTCCTCTTTGGCGGATCTTGCACACCCGATCCACAGCTGACGATATACTCGCGAATGGTGAAACGATTGCGGCGTGTCCGTGCGGCGTAGAAGTACTGTGAGCGTTGTGTCAACAACTGGTCGAGACCGACGTGCTCTCAGGGTGGCCTTGAGAAAAGAGTAGCGGTCAAAAGCCTGGCCAGTTAATCGACTCAGCACAGACTTTCGGACGTTGACATTAGCGCCATCTGTCAAGCGCTCGATCTTTACGACCTATCGTATTGCAATGGACACGCAAGAAATGAAGTAGATTGAGAACATTTGCAATACACGAGCAGTAGGCAGCGTGATGTTGGAATGCGACATTGCGGACATTCGGCTTGTCTGGTCGACTCGTCCGTCGTTGGTCCAGGATGCAACAGCAAGATAGCCATGATTGCTTGAGTTGATGCTGCAATCTTGCTGTCTAAGGCGTGGTTGGTCTTCGCAACTTGCACTCGCAGTGTTGGGTCCTCAATATCTGTCGGCTCGCACGCGACGAGAGTGGTTCATCAAAGTATTGGAGTGACCTAAAAGAGAGAGCTGCTGATTTGACTGACTGTTCGAATGAGCAATTGTTAGTGTAGGATGTCCATTTTCTGAAGATTCAGGGTGCATGAGAGCGCACTACCCGTATGCAAGATGACCACACCGGGGAGGCGAGCTCGTCCATTGGATATACAATTTGTTGATGGCGTGAGTCATGCTTAAAATGCAGACTGCTAGGCTCGTGAATTTGACAAGTGATCTTGGAGAGCACAGACTTGACGAGCCTGCGAGGCCCGCTTTGCTCGCTAGAGGAGGGGCATGAGGCATGAGGCATTGAGGGGCATATCGGCGCCTCTGTTTTGCAAAGAATTGTGGTTTTTGGAGGTCATCAAGCAGCAGTGGGTGGCAGCACTACTATCAATCTGATGATACGGAGTATCGAGCCACCAAGGGCCGAGCCAGCCATCTACGGCTCGGTCAGTCTCGTCAGGATCGTGTGATGACTCTGACAGCTGAATGGCAATTGACGAACCCATAGACGTATTGAGCCTTGACGGTCCAAATGGTGTGCAGACGCGCGAAAGAGGGTGTGAAGCCCTCGGATTTCTGACGGCTAGAATGCAAAAGGGTCAGAGCGTTTGATTGGAAGGTGGCGAGTGTCCCTTGTCATCGCCGTCGAACCCGTCTAGCAAAGCGCAGAAGATTGTGTAGTAGTGATGTAGAACTCGGTTTGTGAGGCAGGTAGTCGTTCTCGTAGAGACTGGACGCTCAACGACGATCCTGATAACTCGTCGGTGTGTTTGGCATAGGGATCCCGGACTTCCTAACTCCTTCGACTATAGCATCAAAGTATGTCTGTCATTGTCAGGTGCCGGTGATGGAAGAGTGGATAGCTGGGCTATCAGTGGCGCTTCTTGGGTTTGGTGTTTAGCAGCGAACCATGGCGATGGCGCTATCAGAAGCAACTCGAGGTGGTGTTTTTATGACCCGGTAGGATACCCTTCCCTTATGCTTCCCGCCGCCCTCCAATCTAACTTGATAGCAAAACTCTGCACGCTCCAACCCGCTGCCAGGGCTAATAATACTGCATACTGCCTACACCCTTCGCCGTTGCTGCTACACCTTCCACCCCTCCATCTCGCCCTTGCGCTGATTGCTATACACACCCTCTTCTCCAATATACCCTTTCAGGTGCCTGGGGCTTACCACAGTGCTGACGGTCACGCTACCGCCTATTGTTGTCACGCAGCCTCTTTTGCTTACACGGCAGCTGGAGCCGTCCTGGGCCTGATCATTCATATACACAGCATTCTACTTAATCTCCCGGGTGGGTTATTGTCTTATTACCCGTGGAACACGCAAGAAGAAAATCTACAACATCGGACACGCGTTCTCGACGACTACGAGCCTCAGTCAGCCTGGTGGCCGTTCGCCTCGCAGTGCAGGCAGATTTTGCACCCTACCGATGCCATCATGCCCTCTTTACACAGTCTTGGTATGTGCCGGCGCTGCCAGACACGCCAATTGACCCCTGCCTAACCATGCGAGCAGGCTTCGGATCGCGCAAACTGATCTCTCACACTCCTTACCGATAAACGTATCTGTTCCAACTTCCTCGAGTTCTGTGTCTGGCACCTCTGCCTGGCACGCTGAGGTTCGCCCAAGCAGGAGATGGAACACCAGCAAAACGAGGATGGACACCACTTCATTCGCGTGAGTACTACAATCTACACGTCCCCCTGCAAATGTCAATCACAGAGGGCGAAGAAATGTGCACGGGCGTGTCGTTCCAGAATCAGGAATTCTCGAGTATTTGACTAATTCAAGACTTGATGCATAGTCCCTGGCACAGTTCATCCGCCAACATGAGAAGGCTCTTGCAAACAGCTTGCAAATGTCTGTCCACAGACGGCAGTCCTCCCTGAATCTTAAATCCTCTACCGCTTCGGGTGTCACCTCTGGTTCCTCTTCCACGAGCCCGAACACCTCCTCGGGCGCCTTGGCTGCAGCGTTCTCCTTTGCCGGGCTGAACTTCAGATCTCACGCAGCAAAAGCGGCTTTGCTGACATTGACGCCGCATCACCTTTTCTATCTCCTGTCTCGAATGGAAGAGTTGGACATACTCGTGGGACCCATGAATATCCGCCTGGAAAACCTCAACACGGATCCTTCGCCTTCGAATTACGTGTCCTTCCTCCAGTCACACCAGCCAGCGAAAGGCCGCAGCGACAAAGACTCGGTTCACTCCGTGTCCAGCATGCGTAGTGTCATGTCCGGGATGAGTACATTCTGGTCGTCAATAGGACTGGGAGGCAGCACGTCTAAAAGTGAAAAGGCGAAGGCACTCGAGCAGGCGGATGTGACGTACCTGTATTCCGCGTTCACCAAACTCCCTTCGCTGCGTTTGACCACCGATCATCGCGCGAGGCTTATCAAGGGGTATGAGGAGTTTCCCTTCGATACTGCTGTCCCTCTCTTTGCATTCAAGAACCTTCAACAGCTGGATATAGTCGATCTTGACTTCCGCCAGTTTTATGGCTGGGATCGGCTGGCTGAGCAGTTGACTCTGTTGACTGTCAAACGAGCCAACCTTGAGGATCCTGCAGAGCTTCTGACTAACATTGTCCTAGACGACGCTGAAAAGCGTCGAAGGCGCTCAACAAAGGGTGGCCGGGGCTCACCAACTCCGACCAATTCTTGGACGGTCCCTTCTACTCCACGAGTAGGATATGCACAGTCACATTCAGATCCAGGTTCACCTGCAGAGGGCAGCCTTGAACACGATGATCATGCTGAGTTCATGTCCAAGGACAAGCACATGTCGGGAAGTGCCTCCCCAAAACGACCCAGCCCACCACGGCCAGCCAGCTCATATAGGCATGTCCGTTCCTATTCTTCCAAGGTGAAAAGGTCCGGATCGGGCAGTTCGATCTCGAGCGAGTACTCGGTCCAGCCGCATCGTAGCGACAGTTCTTCCAGCTTGCTTAGCTTGAACGTCCTTCCTCCAGCGAAATGGCAGAGACTGAAGTACTTGTCTCTCGCAGACAATTCCTTGACCACCATATCAGCGAGGAGTCTTGGTCCGGTAGCAGGCACACTTCGCTCTTTAAATCTCTCATCGAACCTGTTCACCGAGATTCCAGACAGTCTCGCCTCGCTGACTAGACTTGTCTCCCTTGATTTGTCAAACTGTATGATCAGGTCTCTTCAATCACTGGCGAGATACCCTCTCCCAGCAGTATTGACAGTCAATCTGAAAGCGAATCGTCTCCGATCTCTCGCGGGTATCGAGAAGCTTCTTTCACTGGAACAACTGAACATTCAAGATAATCAGCTCTCGGATCCCATGGAAATGGCAAGGCTCACATGCATTCCTAACTTAAAGCGTATCTGGGTCAAGCGGAACCCATTCACCAAAACCCACTCTGATTACCGGGTACTTGCTTTCAATTTGTTCAGGAAGACACCTGGTTACGTGGACGATATTGTGATCGATGAGGCTGGCCCTGGCTATTCTGAACGGAAGCAACTGGTGGAACGAGTTCCGGAGGTGGAGAGGCAGGTTGCACCGCCGTCAATACGAATTGCTGAATCACCCTTGATCTTTCAACCTGCGGAGCAGACACAGCTGAGTCCGAGCCAGCAAACGGAAGCTACAATTAATACGACACGCCGCAAACGGGTTCCTAGAAGGCGCATTGTTGATCTGGCAAAGGACGAAAACTTCGCACGCGTGCCAGACGAGGACATTGCGGCTACCATAATCGAAGACCCCCCTACTGTTGACCAGAGACCTCAACCAGTTGCCCGAGATTCGCCAGTACCAGCCTCAACGCAAGGAGACCCTACAGATGAAGATATGTACGATGGATCAACTCAAGCTGCGTCCCTCGGTTCCAGCCATCAAGCCAACCAAGAGGATGATTACCGAGCCAAAGTCGAAGCCTTGCGACAGGAATTCGGCAGCAATTGGCTCAGTGTCCTGGGAGACCAGAACTGGCACAACAGCCATCACCTGGAAGTGACTCAGGGACAACCATTAGGGCATCACCCCCTACACCGTCCCGGTCATCCAGTCATTGTCAGCGGCGGCCGAACTCTGGGCTGAGTGTCGCAACGAGTGTCGGTCGTCTGCTTTGTCGCCTTTGCATTTTGCGCTTTCTAGACGCAACGGAGTTTTCACGACCGAAGTCTTATACCCATTCGTTTGTGAGGTTACTGCGAGACCACGGAGGCATTGCGCAGGATTAATGGTCTGGGTATGATATCTGCTTTTGATGCGGCCCTGTTGCAAAGATTTATGTTTAATGCATAGCGATGGTGATCTGATTGAGTTGGTTATTTGATCCCGCTTTATTGCATTGCTTGATACATCAGACATGAAGCATGAGTGTATGAAATGATGGGCGAGCGCGGAAGAAACTCCTTTCTTCGATGATATAATTTGTTTGGCGTACATGGGAGAATATAGACCCCTTCCTCTTAACATTTCCCAACTATTGGCTTCAATGACAGTCCTAGCCGGTCGGCCGCTCCACCTTGGGAGTCCCGGGCTCAACGAACACCAGTAACAAGTTCTGACACGCGCTCCATAGGGGAGATTCAGAGTCAGGGGTAAGGATGAACGCGCTATCATATAAGGACAGTACATAGTACAGAGTTTGCCCGGGTGCTGAATATCGTCCATCAGTTGAGGATAGGTTTCCCAGGGATTCTCGGCATCAAGAATACCTTAGGGTCGGTCACATCCGACTCATTGAATTGGCGACAGCGAGCAGTGAAATTCGCTGGGCATGGGATTGGTATGGGCGCAACGCGATGGCGCCAGCGGGAACTGTCGCGATTAGGTAGTCTACATTCCTCTGGCGGCTGGGGGTGGCCCCGTCGCCGCCACAACATCAGCACTGGCGAGCAGAGGCCCTTCGGTTCTCGGATTCCATGAAAGATCTCACGTTAGCGAACTGGGTGTGAAGGTGACGACAAGGCTGATGCTGACTCAATTGGACGGATGAGACATACACAGTAATTGTCGCGGTGGGACAGGAGAGGACGGAGTACTGTGCACAGTGGTAAAGAAAAAAGTGTCAGGCATCGGTAGAGGAGCATCAGACCTAAGTTGGATTTTATTTTGGTGGCAGAAAAAGGCCCCTCCTCATTGTCTTCAAGTTGCGTCTCCTCCTCCTCTGCTCCTCTGCTCCTCTGCTCCTCTTTGTCGCCAGCGCCAAGACCAACACCGCCTGCCAGGATTGAAAATAGCAAATCCGCCATCCTCATCCCGCGGTTCAACACTGCTCTACGGTTCCAATTTCACGTTGCTCGTACCCAAGACCATCTGCACTGCGGCATCACTACCCTGTCGACGAGCCTGGCTTCATAGTTGATTAGAGAAGCAGTCATCCTGCCGCTTCAACCGCCCTCCTGCGCCGCAGACCACCCCCCTCAGCCTGTCTGTTCCACACGCTCCCGAGACGCGATAACAACACTCTAGCCGGGACCAAGTCGCCATTTCGCGCACATCCCTTCGTCGAGCCTCAAGTCCCTGTAGGACCTTCTCGCTGAGCCGTCTACAGGCTACCTCAGAGGACCTAACCCTTACTTGGTACGTTTCGTCTTGACAAGCCTGTAACTTGCGTCAGCTTCCCCTCCTTGATGTTGAAATTTTATCCGAAATCGATCCTAATTGTCTTCCAACAGACCACTGCGCTTCTCGCAAGATCCTACGCTCATCGATTTCTCGTTCCTCACCCCTCCCGACCGTATCTGGTCGGCGCCCTCCTTCTTCCACCCTGCCCCGCCCGCGGCGATAGCACCATGGCAGACCAGCATGAGGTGGATCTAGATTCTGTCATTGACCGACTCCTCGAAGTCAGAGGAAGCAGACCCGGAAAACAAGTGCAACTGCTGGAAACCGAGATTCGGTACTTGTGCACAAAGGCTCGGGAAATCTTCATCTCCCAGCCTATACTGCTTGAATTGGAAGCCCCAATCAAGGTACGGGTCTCGCGGATCCGATGTTAAACTCATAGAAGGACATCGCACTGACTTTACCCTCCTAGATTTGTGGCGATATTCACGGTCAATATTACGATCTCCTCCGATTGTTCGAATACGGCGGATTCCCCCCAGAAGCGAACTACCTGTTCCTAGGCGACTATGTGGATCGTGGTAAACAGTCCCTGGAGACCATCTGTTTGCTCCTTGCATACAAGATCAAATACCCCGAGAATTTCTTCGTCCTGCGAGGGAATCACGAATGTGCCTCGATCAATCGTATCTATGGCTTCTACGATGAATGCAAACGACGATACAACATCAAGCTGTGGAAGACATTTACTGATTGTTTCAACTGCTTGCCCATCGCCGCAATCATCGATGAGAAGATCTTCACTATGCATGGAGGATTGAGCCCAGATCTGAACTCAATGGAACAAATACGCCGCGTCATGCGCCCAACAGATGTAAGCCAATGGTTCCTTTCAGGTTACACAAAGATGGCCCATACAACATTACGCTATCTATGCCGATCATACCCATTACCCCAACTTTAACGCATACTGACAAGACACAGATCCCTGACTGCGGTCTTCTCTGTGACTTGCTCTGGTCAGATCCAGACAAGGATATCACTGGCTGGAGCGAGAACGATCGTGGAGTCTCCTTCACATTCGGGCCCGATGTTGTCTCGAGATTCCTGCAAAAGCATGACATGGACTTGATCTGCCGTGCCCATCAGGTAGTCGAAGATGGGTACGAATTCTTCTCCAAACGGCAACTGGTTACGCTGTTCAGCGCGCCTAATTACTGTGGCGAATTCGATAACGCTGGAGCCATGATGAGCGTCGATGAGAGCCTATTGTGCTCGTTCCAGGTACGGCCTGGTCACTGACCTGTGAATCGTTTTCGCTGACTTATCTGTACCAGATTCTCAAGCCAGCCGAAAAGAAACAAAAGTATGTCTATGGCTCAAAGAGCTCAAGCAGGCCCACTACTCCGCCCCGCAAGGCCAAAACCTAGTCTCCCGGCTTGGGCTGATTCGATATCGTGATAGCAGGTTTGGAAGAAGATAGGATCGCCTTCTACCTTCCCCGACGAAACGGTAACCGTTGTCTTTTCCCCCGGTTCGGAAGCACGCGACAGAACACCCACCTTTCCCTGGACCTCAATTTTGACCCGTAGACGAACTTCGCCAGCTCTAGCCTCATCACCCCCATACGTTGACAAATTCCTCTGACCCAAGTGGGCTTCTTGGCGACATGTTACTCAATGAACAATATCAACAGGAATATATGTACCCGCAAACCGATGTCGTTTCAAGGCAATCAAGCCAGGGTCGAGCCGATACCGAATGGGACTTCTCGTGTTTTCAACCTTCAGATGGCAAATGGGTGGCGGGACTTTGTGCGATCCATAGCTGTGGGACGGGAGACGCGGCACTGCTTTTTTGGCCATGGTGGTACTAATTCAACTGCAAACCTCCTTTTCGCTGTGTTAAAGAAGTGTGAGAAAACGAAAGAGAACGAGATGAGAGAGATGATGCGAGCGGCCAGGTGTCGGTGTGCACCAATCTCCAATTCTCCTGTAACATGCAAGATGGTTTTTTTCATGCTTGACGAGTCATCAGACTTTGACGACGGACGCATGCGCGATTCATTCAGCACAGCAATGCCCAGAGAGATATGACTATGTCGAGTTGTCAAGAATAGTAGAGATGCATTCACGCACTATCCTGATGATCATGAAATTCTTTCTTTCTTTCTTTCTTTCTCGGGTATCTTGACACCGGTCTGCCCGTAGCGGATTGACATCTTCTCGTCATGCTTCGTATATCGCCACGTACATGTACTGTCTGAGCATTGCAGTACCTTCTCACTGACTCGGCAAAACACTGCCCCAACCATCTCATGTTTTCCGGATCATTTTGATGAAGACTGAATTAAGATTTCCCGAAGGGCAGACTGCTCTGTTCTGTCTCTCCCATGTCCAAATTGGAATCCACATTCTGTGTGTAGGGTCATATATACCTAGGTAGTAATAGTAGAGACTACCTATGAAGTTTTGGTACGGTCAGTAGGATTTGAAGTGAACAGCACTCTTGCTAGTCGTCGTCGTCGTCGTCCAACAAACGGCTCTCCCACCGTCTCACCGTCAAACCGATGGCCCTTGGACAATGATTTAGCTTATCATACCCGGGAACGAATGAATGGTCACTAGGAACTGGGCAGTACGCTGATGTGGTTCTATAATAACTTCAAGTTGATCGGCGAATGCAAGCCATGCTTGTTACTGCTGCTACTGCTGCTTCTGGGGCTTGAACAGGGGGGTTGTCGTGGACAGATTGACACAGTTGCAGCGAAAGACTGATCTGGAAATCTGCAATCAAGTACGGATACCAGGATTTCAAGTGAAGTAAACAAGGTAACAGGGTGCTTGTAAAGGTAATGTACCGAAGAGGATAAGACAGTCATCAAGTGGCCAGCCAGCAAAAAAAGACCGAAAATGAAATCTCAATTCTCTGCACCAAGCTTCAAGAAGCTGTGAAGACGAGCTTCTAATGTGAATTCATGATCTGACATTTACTTGGTCTCCAACGTGGGATGTCTCGCCTGGTGGTAGAGAAGCTGACTTTTCCCCCATGGTATATGGCCCATTTCAGGCTCGTGCAAACGTAATCGAGAGTCTTGGCTGGCTTGATCGTAGTATTGATGTTCGAAGGTGTGTTCCCTTGATATTGACGAGATGAGAGGCTGAGAGGCTGAACTTGGGCCCCAATGCAGCCGTCTTATGTGCAAGGCTTACACATACTGCGCCAGCCATCTGATGCCCTCGCCGTAACCTGCGATAATTCTTGTGTCAGTCATGCCCTTACACCATATATCCATATGAATTCTTAACATGTGCTTCAACGACTCACCTTGCCTCATGACAACACTGCACATAAATACTTCGATTGGTCTAATTCCCTCCAACGGCACCCGACCCTTTCCGGTAGTCTGATACAGGCCCAGCTGATGTCTCAATTCGTCTTCCGACACGGCATCAGGATGATCGATTTTGTTCCCGAGAATCAGGAAGGGAGTCTTTCCGAGGTCTTCCATGGCGAGAAGGGCGTCGAGTTCGGCTTTGGCTTCTGGGAGACGTTCGTGGTCCTTGGCGTCCACAAGGAAGACGATGCCAGAGACTTCGGGGAAATAATCACGCCAGAGGCGGCGGGCTGTAGAAAGAACGAGTGTGAGAAAAGAAATTTCGTGTTGCGGATGGATAAGTCTGTGCGGGTGTTCGTACCTTGTTGATGACCACCGAGATCGAAAGTCGTAAATCTGTTGTTGCCAATTGCTAGTTCTTCGGAGGCTGTCATAGAACAAATTAGAAATGCTGGCACGGAGACGACCCGTAACGGAGGGACATACTAGGATGTAATGTAGGTTGCAGAATTGCCACACGGTCATTCTAGTAAGCCCAGCATCATCATTAGCCTCTTGTTCGTTGTCCTTATGTGTCGATGTGCCTCTCTTGGGGGTCTGTATCCGCCAGACCTTCTTCTGCGCTCAAATCTAGGGATTCGACCATACCTTCAACATGTGTAGTAACGTCGTCTTGCCCGCATTATCCAATCCGAGGAAGAGGAGTTTGGCATGTTTGTTGAGAAGGCCTAGGGAGGCGAGAATATCGTAAACTGCGCAACAAGCATGTCAGCATCCGTACCCATGCACAAGAGCATTAGCATCACATACACCAGTTGATGATCCACATGATGCGGTCAGTGTGAAGTGCAGTTTCGGAATGAAAAAAAGAAGCAAAGGCCTCGGTGACGCAAAAGCTGGAGGCTGGTGATGAAAAGGCCAACGACAAAGTGCTCGAAAGTTGTTTGTTTAGCTGGAGGCGATGAGTAACGGGCCAGATGTCATGTCACGATCTTGGGCCACCTTGGAAGACCTATGGACGATTTCCGAAGCCGTCAACCGCATCGGGACAAAGAGTGCCAAGCGGCGAGATCGGCACGTGACCTTGATCGTCGAAGGCGGCGGCAGCCATCGAAGCCATGCTCAACACAGAACGGTGGGCACCTTCTATATCTGGACTCTGGTTTACGAACACCTCTTGGAGCTGAATTGGATGGAAAGGCGGTAGGGAAGCACACACGAATCAAGGATAGAAGGTCTGATGTTGATTGTTCAATTTGTGCATTCAGGCTCATCAATCGAGTCGTTTGCTCGAGAATAGCGCTGTATCCGAGGACCATGCTGATGGTCATGTGTATCTACAATGCCAATTGCATCAAGACGCCACTGCTATGCTATAAAAAAAGAGAATGCCTGCTCAACAGAATAGTGCCGAGCCACAGCGAACGACGGACTTCGGAAGGTCCATCTCTGGTGAAAGGTCATCATGCCCCGGCATAGAAAGGCATACCAAGACAGTGCAAGGGGGCCCCAAAATGGCGCCCACCGGTAGAAGTCGTACAAATAAAATCGACATAAGTGCAGAAGGCGGCTCAATGGCCATGCTTTGGTGGTAGCAAGACCTCAAAGGGAAATCACCAGCTGCGTCTGTTGGCCCATGCCGTAACCCCTCATGCGTTCGGCACACTCAAGACCAAGCTCCCTCATCCTTTCGGCACCACGGCCACGGAGAGGTTTTCTTTCTGCTTGCTCCCTGGCTGCCTTACGACAGTGTTGACGCCAAAATTTCTCCTTTCGTTTCTGACGTTTCTTCTCCAGACCGATGACAATGTCGACAGGTCCACGAACATGCATGTCGGCACGAGGAGGTTCCTCCATAGAAGGTGTGACTGCCCCCGAAGCAATGTTGGAGATGGATGTACTTCCAATCTTGAAATTCTTGAAGAATGGATTAGGCGTGTCCGGGAGAGATGCGGTCCGTACCATATTGGGACGTTGAGCAAGCCCCCTCATATTGGCTTGAGGAGTCTTGACGCCTGTGGGCGAGCCTCGAGGTGACCTTAATCGAGCTGGTGGAGGTGGAGACCTCAGTCTCGTTGGAGAATGCCCGAAGAGCTTTCTTGGAGGAGGTGAGCGTGCCACGTGCTTCGGGGCCGGTGACCGATGTATCGCTCGACGAGCAGGATGAACGATTCGAGGAGCGTGGTCTTGCGGCGATGGCATGGATACTTTTGGACGTCCACGCAGGTCCTCCAGGGCTCCAAATTGTTCTGTTAGCCAGCGGGGCCCATCAGAACTATGCTGCGACTCTTCGACATCATCCACCTCGTCTTCCTCCTCCTCGGGATCAGTCGTGGGGAAGCTGGGGTCAATGTCTTGTGGAATGGGAACATGCTTTTCACGCTTCCTCAATTCCCGACAAGAGATATATGCTGCTTCCAGAGGACGGTCTTCGTCAAGAGTACCGCAGACGAAATCAGTGCTATCTGGTAGCTCGGGCGTTCCGGGTCTCATCTTGGAGATTCTGTGGGCATTACCACGACGGTTCTCAAGTTGTCTCCTCATTGAGAGAATGGCTGGAATTCCGGTACGACGGTCAGACTCGATTGAGCTTGCATCAGAGTGACGGCGCGAGCTGAAATGGGTCATGTGCATATTGTCAATGCTTGTTGCCCGCGTGGTGGTTCTGGAGGGTGCCCAGAAGTTGTAGTCCGAGCCGGCATCACTTTCATCGTCGGAGCTTGCAAACCCGCCCTCATCGTCAGACTCATTTCCGCCATCTGACTCCTCGTCGGACGGAGCAAAGTCGTCAACATGAGCATCTTTGGACTCCTGCTCTTCCTCCAATTCTTCCTGTTCGCGTTCCTCCTCTTCTGCCTCCTCTTCAGCTTCTTTGCCAATTTGGCGGATTTCATTTTCCTTCCTCATGCAATCATCGAGCGTGAGCTTTCTTTGGTGTTGACTAGGCCTATCAATCCAAGCGTCGGTTTCATCGTGTGAGCTACCGAACTCGTGAAAAGTCGGCTGGCGGGAGGGCGGGCCGGGCTTGGTTCGGCGAGCAGGACTCTGCTTTGCGGTCTCGACCGATCGCCCAGTGAGGTCAACGGAGTCCACACTCGGTTTGCGCCTTGATGGAGGTGCCGGTGATAATTGGCGAGAAGACTTCTGCTCGACGCGCAGTTTGGACGCTGGAGGGTTATTCTCGTTGGAACTTGTCCGGGTTGGGCACGCAAAGGTGAGCATGCATTTTCGCTTGGGCACTTCTGGTTCAGCAACGGGCTTTTTTAGCGCCGACACATCGTCCTTGCTCTTCTCAGATTCAGTCCCGCCACAAGCAAACATAATACATCGCTTTCGGCCAAGGGTTTTCTCAACAGCAGCTTCGCCGAGATCGGCCACGCTTGGCTTGTCGTCCTTCGTGATGGGGGCAATGACTACTTTCGAAGGAGATGATCTCTTGCCGCTCAGCAGCTGTGCGAAGCGACCAGGAAGAGGGGGTGGGCTCGGAGTAGCTGAGCGTGAGGGGCTGGTAATGTCGGCATCACTTGTCAATTCGGCAGTAGACGCGGTACTATGGGAGGAGGCCGTCGAAAGACCGCGACTGGCAGATGAGGTTGGAGAGTGTTCGTCGTGCTTCGACTCGCCCCTGATAGCTCGAGTCAAAAGGGACTCGCGGCGAGGATTCGAAGGGGCCGTGGCTCGGTTGTACACGGGGTGCCGTTGTGGCTGTTCTCTGAGAGGTCCAAGACGATTATCCGGGGGTTCGTCCGCTTCTGAATTGATCTCCTCTTCGGCGAGAGCAACAGTGGGAGCGGTTGACAGATTGAACATCTTCAATAAGCTCTGCATGGCTGAACTTCCTCTTCGATCATCTGTGTGATGTTTTTGATGGTGTGCCATTTGGACTGGAAAGGAAAGAAAGGTATAATAAGGACTCGAAGGAAATCGTAAACGCTGTAGCAGAGTCCTTCAGGCAGGGAAATTAACACGAAGTCCGGCGAAGACTTCTGTGTTGGTGAGTACGGTTGGCCCAAGGGACCGCCGTTGTTATAAATTGGGTTCCGACATGATTTCTAAGGTTGAAACTGACGGACTCGGCTGAGCAGCGACCACACCGCAGCAAGGAAAACGAGGAGAGGAGAGTAGGCGACCAAAGTTCGTGTGGTCGCCAAAAGAGTCGGGCTGTGTGAGGTGGCGTTCTAATATGCGGACTGCGACGGCGTCAGGAACCGTAAGGTGTACTAAACAACGCTCCCAAGACTAGGACCGGCAAATATATTGATTCAGACAGGAGATCGCTTACGCGAATGCAGCTGAAACGGAGAGAAGGTAGTAGATGCAAGGAGCAGTAGGAGAGAGGAGGAAGCAGGAGGATGGCGTGGTGTGGTGTGGTAGGTTGAAGGGTTGCAGAGGAGAGATCGGGGGGTGGTGGCTGTTTTGATGAGGGAAAAAGTGCGGGCAACCGCGAGAAAAGATTTGGAGATTTGTGAGCAGCCGGCAGTGCCTGTGAGAGCGAGAGAGGGAGGGAGAGGCGGCCAGTAGAAATTGACTGTGTAAGCAGGGTTTTGGACCTTGGACACTGTCGGTGGAATGACTTTGACTGACGAGAGAAAACAGGATTTTCTTGTGTGTGGTGGGTTCTGAAGCTTCTCTTCTAGGGGCATGGCCGACTTTTAGCAGTCACGGGAGTCTCTTGTGAAGGCAAAAACCTTTTCACTCTTAATTATTTCTCCTTGTCAGACAGTGGCATTTACACAGTCCATGTGGCCGCTCCCAAGGTTCGCTTTAGGTGGTGAAGTGCCTGGCACGCTACTCGTAGGTGATCTTATGGGTCTGCCAACTGCCAACACGGCTCCCTGCACTAACTAGGTCTCAAATGGCAGCCCGCAAAGAGGCTTTGGCGGTGATCATTATTGCTCCCAGCGTCAGCGTCAGAGGCGCCTGAACTACTACTACTACTACTAGCACCTTCCTCTCGATGTAATTAGCTTGACCATCAACCGATGCGCCCATGATGGCCCCTAGACTTTAGCGCTCTAAAAACAACAATCCACCGATCAAGCCTGCGCTGTTCTCACGGATCTAGTCAGACTGAGAGACCAAAATTACAATTGGGTGCCAGTGCCATCTATGCCGGCTTTCCATCGGTGAACACAAACCATGCTGGAAATTATCTCCAGGCAAGGACACCTCATGTATCGCTGAACTACCGTACCCTTACATCTTCAGTCTCCAGAGGCAAACCAACTATGAAACGGTCTGACAAACAAAATCTAACTTAATTACGAATGATACTCCTCAGCCTTTGAGCTGCATGGCCCCCGTTGTTTCCCTTGTCCTGTCCTAAATTTGTATCTAGCATTGATTGTTGTCCGAATCTCAAAGCTCCGCCGATCCTGTCAACAAAGATGTCCACGTTTCACCAGCATCTTGATTCAACGATGTACCGGTAACCGTGCCAGGCAACGTGCCGGTCTTCTGTTGCTGATCAGGGGTTTCGCAACCGTTACCATGGGTCAGACAATGACATTGACATCTTAGAAGTCATCAACCAACATCAGACCTTCGTGGCTGTGTCAACAGTTCTCCAGCAAGCATACCTAGGTAGGTTCGGGAGGGCGGCAACTATCGACCTCAATGTACGAGGAATGACCTCTGTCTTGCGAATCCTGAATATGCACCCAACATCAACCTCCCCCCGGAGTTGTATTACGTCGTCGAATACTATGGTGCCTTAGCCTCCGTGTCGACCCGTTCGTCAAGCCGCCTTCTCTAATCATCCAATTGTCGAGAAGCAACTGCCTTTCCCCAGCCAATATAGTCGTCAGGAGATTCATCAGCCCATACGATCCCCGAGCCTGCGTAATGCCCAAGACTTGACGCGACTCCGGACGACAATACCTGTTCTCTTTGTGTCAAGAGAACAAGCCTGAAAATGTGACCCTTGTACCTGGCTCGGGGCGGTAAACACCTGTGAACTGGCATACAAGCGTCATACTGTCCACACCATGCATGACACTGGATCCCATGTGTCTTTTCATGTGTCTTTTCTATACTGCGATACCACTCTCCAAGCCCTGAAAGAAGCTTGTACACAGTACTATAGGAAGCTTGAGCTGTGAGTGGAAGATGACGTCGATGATTCCGGACTCCAATTACTAAATCACTTATGGAGACCACGATTACTCTCAAGCCTCGAGAACACCTTAATCGAGGCCAGTGCGCCAGGTGCCCTTTTTCCTCGCGTCATGACCGGCTGACCACCATCCATCTAGATACCGTACAGCTGTTCCTGCACGGGCCGCGCGGTGCAGGCACGCCGGCTGTATACGAGGTCGAGATGCTCAGTCGGAGCAACCCTGACGGCAAATGTGACAAAAGCATTTCCCCATCGATAAAGTCATGCTGCACTTGACCCTGGATGCTGTGCATGGTGCATGCATACTATCTCAGCTTTGGCGAGCCCACAAGCCAATTTGCACGCGCTATCTCGAAACGCGCCCAAAGTCTGACCCAAGGATAAGTTCAATAGCTCTCCACAACACCACGAGAATCCACAGCGGCCCGTGTCTCGAGATGTCAAAGCATTTCGAGGTCCATGCTGGAACGCTGGAAATGGCGGTCAACAGAGTCAGTGCTCGGACTCGCAGTTCTTCTAGAAATTCTGTTGTTTCTGGACTCCCGTTCTTCGGCCAGAGTGAACGCTCGGGCAGCTGACACCATGAAGCTTCTGCTACGAATACACTATATTGGAGCTTCAAGCGGTTGCATGCTCGAAGCAGCTTGGGTAGTGGCATCGGCTATGTACGAGTACAAGCAGCTGCTGGCCCTTTCCTTGTGCGGAGGTATGCAAGAATGGAGGTTGCATCCACCCTTCTGCTTGGACGAGGTGTGGTATTTCTTTCTTGCATCCAGCACGCCAGTTACCAGTATGATGGCGATGCATGGTGGGTTCTGGACCTCGCAAAAAGACCGTGAATGGGTGGTCTAAGAGCAACGGCCCATGTGGTCCAGCTCCACGGCAAGTCGAGATTTACTATGAGGCATTTTTCGAAAGCCAATCATAGGCTCCGGAAAATCCAAGTCTAATGCACCGCTTCATGCATCAGTCCTTACCTAAACTTCTCCCCACGCTTGATACTCGTACTCGCACCAACTTGTGACTTGTGACTTGTAAAGGCCTTTTCCCCTTTCTGCCAAAACCTCCGGAGGTCTTGTTCTACCGCGAGTCATGTTCTTTGTAATGCAATCGCAAATCGTGCATCTCAAGTTTGATGCGACTTGTCATGCAGACAATTGCCGACGACTGTGCAGCAAACGCTTTCCCAGAGCAGGATGACCGTATCGGGCTGATGGTTTGCCGTTTTCAGAGTTGGCCGCGGAATTTCGTCCACCAACATGGCCGTATAGCTACCAAACAAAAGGCCAATGCCTGCCTCTACTATGTACAACTTGAAGCCAAGCGTGCATATAGGCACTCGGCCATACTGGGAAGGTATCCGACCCCTCAGCGGTACGTACATACCACAGTACGGTGCAATTCCATGCTTCTCTCGTGTGGGCGCGTATCCCACTGCCTTACTTACGGCCCACCGCATCGGACTCTAGTCTTACCCCATGACCTGAAATGTCATGCCGGT
This sequence comes from Vermiconidia calcicola, assembly GCA_035928285.1. Taxonomy (NCBI): domain Eukaryota; kingdom Fungi; phylum Ascomycota; class Dothideomycetes; order Mycosphaerellales; family Extremaceae; genus Vermiconidia; species Vermiconidia calcicola. Next base: position 2,028,778 of record JAXLQG010000001.1, on the reverse strand, counting down.
CGCTGTTTCAGGGTCGGGAGCGAGCCGAGTCTCCTGGTTGGGGTCCAGCTGATCTCCTTCTCATTCATGCGTGCTGTGTAGACGTGCCTCACATTACGACCCCGTCTCTCACCGTATCTTCTCCTAAAGTTCGCATACAGAAGGGAAGACATGCGCGGACGCGTACCGACGCCTTTAGCTTGGATCAAACTGCAATCATATGGTTCACCTCTAGGATGTGATTTTCATCGTAGTGTGAGGGTTTGGAAATGGGGTCCAAACGTCGTTTTCGGTTGACGGGCTCCATCACTTTGTATCAGATTCAGGAGCTGCAGATCTTGCGCACAAGCGAAAGGAAGAGTGACCTTGGATCTACAAGTAAGTACATAGTACCCGACACACCCGACAGTACTCCGTGTTGTCGTGTCCTGTGTACTTAACTGTGAGCTTCGAGGCTGGGCATACCAATAGATCCATCTTGTCATCTCCGTTGTAGAGAGGTTGCGTGTCGTCCTCCCCGTCTTCATGTGCTCATCTACCAGTGAACGTAAGTACAGCCAAGAGCGCTGCTGTCTCTGCCCAGCAACGGCCGACCCCTTTGCTCCCGGCTGTACCACAGGGACGTCTGATCTTGCTATGGTAGGTCCTACCACAATCTTCAACCGTGAAAACATCAGATAGCACGCATCTTTGCAGGTGGGTTTCATTCATCAACGCGAAATTGTCAAATTGCCTTGGCGCCGTGAACCGAGGCCGAGAGTCTTGGAATTGACAGCTCTCAGGCTATCAAATCTCGACGAGGAGCAAAACAACGAGGCTGCCTTGGAGCCTTGGCTTGAGGACCTTCTTTGCACCTCCAGAGTCGTCGTCATTCTGGTTGTAATCGTTTTACGCATATTTCCTCTATGTTCAAGACTTCTTTGACAAATGCGTCACCGTTTGTAGCCACCTTCGACTTCGTGCCCATTTGCGCTGGTCTTGCCCACTAATCAATGCCTCGTCAAGCACCCTAACACAGACATCCGGTGATGCACTTTCTGTGAACCCTTTTGAGCACTTCACATCTCAGCCTCATCAGCCACCTCGAGGAGGCATATGGTTACGTCCGTACTGGCTTGATTCCTTCCATCTCCTCCGCCATGTCATCAACAACCGCCGTTGCACAAACTCAACTCTCCGGAGCCGATGAGGAACCCACCATCGAGCCAGATCTGTATCGGTACATTACATCTCTCAACGAATCACCAGCCTGTTACACCCGCTTCTTTGACGCCCTGCTGATCCAAAGAGATTCTCGGTCTCAGTTTTTCTACGATCTCAAAACGTTCCGCGAACAACCAATCATTATCAGCCTCCTTGAACCTGGGACCAAAGAAGGCTATCAGGCCTGCACACGGAACTTCGTAGGCTCGCGCTTCGCCCATCCTTGGTGCCGGATCAACAGCGATTTCCAGTCTGGATGGACCCGGTCCACCTGGGTCGGTAGGACCAAAAAGGCGAGCAAGGACGGCAAGAGAGAAGAAGAGCGTCTTCATCGTCTTCTTGTACCCATTTGGATTGCATTTCGGAGACGAATGTTTCCTGACAAGGAGGTGTTGGAAAAATGGATTGCAGGGGACGATGAGCGGCAAAGAAAAAGGGCCGCGGAGAAGCAGGCCGAGGCCCGGAGCAGAGCTGAATCACAGAACTCGCCTACTGGAGTTGAAAATGATACGACGCCCCCGTCAACGACTACATACCCCGAACTCGGATTCAGGTTAGCTGACAACAAGCCATCATCGGAGCGACCAACGGACTCTGCACCACCAGCGTCTGGAGCAGTCACTGCCTCACAGGTGTTCCTTGGAGCTGCTATCAGTGGATTTGTGATGAGTGACAAACGAGTCATGAAATATGTAAAGAGAAAGTTCAAAAACAAATGAATGCGAGCTCTGGTGGTAATAGAGCAATGAGCGCACAGAAATGGATCTCATAACATATCCAATCCAGCAATTCCACCGAGCATGGCTTGTCTTGTGCTGTAGTGATGGGTCTACAGACCGAGACCAAGTTTGGAATTCACACTCAACTGCTACGGCGTGCATCTAGGACTCTCAGCTTATGGAGAAATAGATGCTTCTGCGGGATGCAAGCTCTAAAGCATATCACTCCTGATATTTTGCTTGTTTACAGCGAGTGCAGCTTGGCCCGTTTCCAGGCACACCCTTGCTTCCCACGAAATCGATTTCCGAGAACCAGCTTTGCTGCATGAAACACGGCGTGGGCCATTTCTGCGATATAGCCTGATCTCTTTTCGCGAAACCCATCAATCTCAGGGGAGGCTGCCCTGGCATCTCACCACGATGGTGCAGCACACAGCTGAACATTATTTCTTTCTTCCCTGCTACTGCACTACACTGCACTGAGCGCTTACTTGCAGTCCTCACACCCGTCCTTTCCTTGGCTGTTACCCTTTCCACCATCGATCTGCTGATTTGCAGCACCACTAGCCCCCTCTTCAGTATTTCTCGACGACTGCTCCTCGTTCTTCAGATCCGGTTCCTTTGCCTTCTTCAGGCTTCGATCAATATGCCCCAGATCTCGACCGGGCTCGATAATGTTCCTCACACGGTTCTTGAGTTCTTTCGTCTCAGGAAACCCACCCTCCGTTTTGCGGTCCCATATCATCGTCTCTGTCACGCTTCCCGTGGCTTGCTTCTGTGGGTCTGGAGTTGGATCAGTTGTCGACGGTGCGGATGTCGATGTCGAAGGTGTTGTGTTTGCAGCGTGTGTCATAGTAACCGTGAATATCCCGCCCGTCACAGGGATCAAGGCGATTTCCCCGATGGACGTGCTGAACGTTTGAAGAAGTTCTTGGGCGTACTGTGGCTTGAGTCAGACATTTCCTGACTATGCGGCTGGCTGTAGGCCCGTAAGCTTGAATGCTTGCACCTCCAAAAGGGAGTGAAGACCATTGGAATGTCAAACTTGCATATTTGTCGAAGTATTAATAGGTCTCTCGAGGTCTTTCAACCCATTTTTTCCAAGCCAACATGGCTATCTCGATGGGATACAATGACAGCATTCAATGGGCTATGCAAGAAGGACAAACCAACTCACATAGGCAGCACGTAGATTCCATTTACATTGTGTGCAGAATTTGATAGCTATTCGAGGGACACTGACGGTCGACAGTGCCTGACTCGTCGTTGTATCCTCTGTCTGGGTGGCCATTTTCCTCCACTTGAGGAGAAATCCTGTCTTGCTCTTTTAGAAGATGCCGGTTATTTCGAATCCGAAGTAGCCAGCCCCTGATGCTATTCTCTGGTGCTGGTAACGAATGTGGCGACACGTCTGTTCTTTCAGCGATCAGCTGCCTGGTGAAAATGGCGTTATGATGAACGTACTCTGCAAGTCGTTACTTGGGTACCTTAGTCAAGATCAATCTGTACGGATCTACAGTGTCCAGCTAGAGCTTCTACTCGTATCAATCGAAGGCTCTATCGAGCACTTGCGTTACGTTGGAGGTCATCACCAGCCTATGATGTCTAAACAAACGGTAGCTAAATGGCACTCGGAGAATTTGGTAAAGGGCCGCCCCAATCGACGCCCGCGGCTTGCTGGAGAGGCGCCCACAAACAGATTCCCCCTGCTCCACTAAGAATGGGCACCACTGACAAGATGTGCTGTTAATTTATTCCATAAGGTCGATGTGCGATCCTGTTTGCCATAAGGAGTCTACACCCATGGCTTCAGTGAGGCTGCCACGATTAGTAGAGGATGGGAGTCGTTTCCCAACAGAGGTACAGTTTCTACATGGATCAGTTCGTGCCGTTACTTTCGCAAGCTTCAATGCTTCATCGCAGGATAGCCGTGGTACCCCAGCACTCTGAGTTATTCAGAAGCGCCTGCGGCAGTTAACGGCATAGATTGACTACCCATGGATCGATCAGAAATGCGCAGTCCCAAACAGAGATTGGTATGGGAATGTTCTGGATTTTGAATTCTGAATTTTGGGCTACACTATCATCCCTAGGCCCTGTCTGCGGGTGCTATCGAAAGTGAATGGGAATGAGGAGCCGGCTAGTTGTCAACTGAGCACAAGCACAGCATAGTGTTGTCTCTGACATGAAAACCTTTCGCTGTTGAGATGGCCAACAAACGCCGTATGCGCCGAATGCTTTTTGAATCACGCTTCCTGTCCATCAATAATCTCTTCATCTTCTTCTCGGACTCCATTAGACTTGCATTACATGACTGAACAACAACCGTCACTTCCTCCACTCTGTGGGTTGTAAGGATCTTCTTTTCGGTCGACGTGTCCCCAGACAGAAGGCACCATGTAATCTCGCGTTTGATTACAGTAGTTGATCAGACTATATTTCAATCATCAGTCAGTGGATCTGCGCCTCTGACAAATTGTCAGAACATACCTCATTGATGCTTCTGCGACTTTGACACGAGGCCTTTCAAGATCTTCCTTCAGCCTTGAGTTGAGTTCTTGAAGCCGTCGGAGCTTAAGATCTGCCATGCTTTGTTTCTTCGTTTTGGCATCGCCCCCATCCCGCACCGCATATGCTGCTGGCATGTTGGGTTACCGCAAGGAAAGAGTTCGTAGCGTTCGTAGAGGAAGGAGTGGTAATCGAGGATGTTGGCAACTTGGAATTCACGGTCGTATGTTGCAACCGGAGGGAGATTACCGACTCGGCGGAGGAGTGGGGGAGGAATGACTGCTTGACGTCTTGCGCGTGCCTTGTCTCCGGCGTAGCAAGCTTTGTAAGTCTTAGCGACAGAGTGTTTGTAGTAGTAGTAAGGTGCGAGCTTGAGCTGGTCAGGGTGAATGCCCAGATAGATCAACTCTTTCTTGTCTGTTCGATTTTGGTTAGCGAGGAGACGGTTGCAGTCGAACACAATTGGAAATCAGGGGAGCGAGGCCGGGACTTAGTCGTACATGGATCCATACTGAAGGGGTCGGATTGGGCTGGCAATCACGGTTATGACGCTAACGATGTTTGTATTAGCGTGACAACGTGACATTAAATGAGAGTGAACTGGGAAAACCTCGGGAATACATTTATTATTGTATCACGTGCCAGGTTGTGCACTCACTAAACCCGATTCACCGTGAATCCGTTGCCAGTCCGCCAAGACACCACAAACTGCACCCAACTCCGTAGAGCCCTACGACAGCAAAGTGGCCATCAACGGACAATCATTGTCACTGCATCTCTAGGACAGGCCATAATCAGAGTCTCGAGAGGTCATCTAATCGATCATCTCTCGTATCTCTGGCCTCACGCATCCGACTGTCAAGATGCCTCCACCACCTCATATCCGGCCTGAGAACGTGCTCAGAGTGAGTCGATGATTCCTTCAATCCCACATCAAGTCTGTTTGCGCACTATGACTGACGAACGTTCTTTCAGCGAGCACAAGAGCTCATTGCCGTTGACCAAACACAAGCCGCGCTCAATGTCCTTCACGAACATGTCACCTCAAAGCGATCCCGAAACAGCCCCATTGCCTCCTTGGAGCCGGTGTTGCTCCTTTTCGTCGAGTTATGTGTCGATTTGCGAAAAGGGAAAGCTGCAAAGGATGGACTGTACCAGTACAAGAACATCGCGCAAAACACCAATGTCGGAACGATTGAGGTATGACTATGATGGAAAATTTTGGGTGAATGCATGCTGACGCAATTTGTAGTTGGTCTTGAAGAAATTCATCGAGCTCGCTGAACAAAAAGTACAAGACGCGCAGGCGAAGGCCGATCAGGTTCAGTCCAGCCTTGAGAATACCGCAACTTCTACAAATCTCAACATTGGAGATGATCTCGAGGCCACCGAAACTCCTGAAACTATCCTCCTCGCCACTGTATCTGGTGAGCAGTCTAAAGATCGGACAGACCGCGCCATTGTCACGCCATGGCTCAAGTTCTTGTGGGAGACATATCGCACTGTCTTGGAAATCTTGAAGAACAATGCTCGCTTGGAAGTCATGTACCAGAGTACCGCTCATCAAGCCTTCGATTTTTGCCTCAAATACACCCGAAAGACGGAATTCCGCCGTCTTTGCGAACTCCTTCGAAATCACGTCCAAAATGCGGCAAAATACTCCTCGCAGATGCACGCCATCAACCTCAACGAGCCCGATACTCTGCAGCGTCATCTCGAAACACGTTTCCGGCAATTGAACGTAGCGGATGAACTCGAATTATGGCAAGAGGCCTTCCGAAGTGTCGAGGACATCCACATGCTGTTGACCTTGTCCAAGCGGCCTGCGAAGAATCTCATGATGGCAAACTACTATGAGAAGCTCACCAAGATCTTCCTTGTCAGCGACAACTTTCTCTTCCATGCTGCTGCCTGGAACAAGTACTTCAACCTCCTCCGACAATCCCACACAGCGATGGCCTCAGGGCACGCTGCCAAGCGCGACAATCCTGTTGTCACCGATGAGTCCTTGACAAAGGCTGCTTCTTTTGTCCTGCTCTCTGCTCTTGCGATCCCGGTCATTAGCACTTCACGCTCACGCGGCGCTCTTGTCGATGTGGATGAGGTACGAAAGAACAAGAACAACAGATTGACAAATCTTCTTAGCATGCCTTTTGCTCCAACAAGAGCTGCTCTCTTCAAAGATGCCCTGAATAAGGGCTTACTCAAGAGAGTCCGGCCAGAGATCAGAGACCTCTATAATATCCTAGAGGTTGATTTCCACCCCTTGTCAATCTGCAAGAAGATCTCCCCCATCCTCTCGAAGATTGGCGCTGATCCCGAGATGGAGAAATATGTCCTTCCTTTGCAACAAGTCATCCTTACCCGACTTTTCCAACAACTTTCCCAGGTGTACGAGTCCGTAGAGTTGAGCTTCGTCACTCAGCTCGCTCAATTTCCTGCGCCATTCGAAGTCACCCCTGCCATGATTGAGAAGTTCATTATGAATGGTTGCAAGAAGGGCGACTTGTCGATTCGTCTTGACCATGTCTCTGGTATTCTAGCATTCGACTCTGACGTCTTCTCTTCCGCAAAGGCACTACACGCCGGCAGCGCGGCTGGATCCGCAGAAAGTGAGACTGGGTCAGTCCAGCGACTGCAGAACACCCCTGCTGAGATCGCTCGATCGCAACTGACCCGTCTTGCGAAGACGTTGCACATCACGTGCATGTATGTCGATCCATCATACAACCAAGCTCGTCTGGCTGCGCGGGAAACTGCCCTGGCTCGTGCCGAGGCTGGCGCACAAGAAGAGCATGAAGCGACCCTGGAGAGACGCGTCATCATTGAAAAGAGGAAAGAAGAGGCCTCCGAGGCCTTCTCGAAGAAGCAGCGAGAAGAAGAAACCCGGCGCCGAATCCGCGCACAGCAGCAGGCCGAGGCAGAAGCACAGCGACTTCGCGAAGAGACGAAGGCACGTGAGCTCAAGCGCGTTAAGGACGAGCAGGCTCGCATTCGTCGACAAGAAATCGAGAAGCAGTTGCAAGAGCTCAAGACCGGTATGGATATTGACCTCGAAGGTGTCGACATCGACAATCTGGACTCGAACCGAATCCGAATGATGAAGCTGGAGCAGCTGGAGCAGAAGAAAACTGATAAGGACAAGAAGGTTGCGATTACTGCCAAGCGGATTGACCATATTGAGCGTGCATTCCGGCGCGAAGAACTCAAATATGGAGCTCAAGACTATGAGAAGCAGCGGGAAGAGGACATCAAGATTTACGAGCAGACCAAAGAAGAGACTTTGAAGGAAGCTCAAGAAAAGCACAAACAAGGCTTGGCATTGAAGCATCGTCTTACTCGGCTCGTCAAGCACTACGACTCGTTCAAGGGTCAGATCACCGAGCGTCGTTCTGCCGAATTCGAAAGACTGCGTAAGAAGGCCGAGCGCGAGTTTGAGGAAGAGAAGCGGAAACGTGTCAGGGCGGTCCAGGAGAGGAAGATCCAAGAGCGCGAGGAGCAAGAAGAAGAAGAGCGCCGCATCCGCGAGGAAGAAGAGCGCAGAGAGCGTGAAGAAGAGGAGAAGGCAAAGGTCGAAGAAGAGAAGAAGAAACTTGCTGCCGAACGACGAGCCAAACTTGAGGCTGACCGCACGGAGCGTGAAGAAGCTGCACGCAAACAAATGCAACGAGAGGAAGAAGCTGCCGCCAGGAGAGCGGCGCGCAAAGGTCCTGAAGCCGAAAAACCTGCGCCTTTCTCTCGTCCACGAGAAGCTGCTCCCACGGACACACCAACAGAGTCGCAAGAAGCTCGCGTTGCTCCTCCTAGACTCGCCCTTGCAGGCAAGGCCGGTCCCACCTGGCGTGAGCGAGAAGCAGCCAAGGCAGCAGCCGCGGCCGCTGGTGGTCAAGCACCTGCTGAATCTGCCCAAGCGCCAACTCCGGAACCTGCCCCAGCTCAACCAGCCCGAGGCGGCTATGTGGCTCCTCATTTGCGTCGAGGCGGTGCTCCCCCCAGCGGCGAACAGCCACCCGCGCGCGATCTCCCTATGCGCGGTTCATCATCCTCGCCCGCCAATGGGCCACCCGAGCGCAAGTTTGTCCCTTCATTTATGAGAGAAGGAGGACGCAGTATGTCCCGAGACGACGCTGGATCTCCTGCACCTGCGAACAGCGAAGAATCTCCTGCCAACGCGCCACGGAAGCCGGCGACTGGTGGAAGGTACGTGCCTCCGAGCATGCGAAACCGCGGGTAAATGCTGGGCCTGGTCAGGGGGCCGGGGAATGTAGCTCAGGATCTTTCCCTTCCTTGCAGCAAACGATCATGTGTATTTTAGTCTCTCACAAAAGAATTTTGCGCTGTCCTTAGTATCAAATTGCCAATGGCATAGCGGAGCACGATGGGCGCATGTCCAAGTCAATAGAATGAATGGGTCATTAAGACAAAGCTTTCCTTGCTCGCTTTTCTACGGAAAAGTCCTTTATCGTGTCTCAATCCTCGGTATGCCCAGGCAGGCACTGGCAGGATTGCCCACAGATCCCAGAACTCGTCAGTAGCCATGGACAGCTTCAAGATTGGCCTATCCTAGTGGTCTAATGTCCCATATAGCCGTGTGCATCATACAGTAATCTCCAACACGACTCTCCCGACGCCGGTGTCTTTCGTCTCCAGCAGAGTCGTACTCTTCGCCCCGTGCCTTCCAATCTCTCTCAGAAAATCATCGACCCCTCCCCCAACGCCAAAGTACACTTTCTTCGCAGCGACCCAAGCCTTCGCCATCCCCCTGGGGTATCGCCGGAGGAGGTTAACCAGGGTATGGGCAAAGACCTCGATCGATGCTGGAGAGTATATCGTCTCCGAGGCAAGGATCAGCAGGCTCTCGTCCGAGGGGACGTCCGCGTCCGCGTCCGCGTCACCCCTGGGGGGCGGGGGGCCCGGGACAAGGTCGAGAAACGAATCGCCCCAGCCTCCGGATATGAAGTCGAACGATATATTCCGTGATCGTAGGTCCCGGACGGTATCGGCGACGAAAGTCTCGCCGCCGAGCTCTTCAATATCGAGGTCGCCTTCTTCTTCTTGTTCTTGTTGTTCCTCGTTGGGAGAAGCGCTCGTGGACTGCTCTGACGACTCTCGCATCTGGTGATGATGATAATAATAATAATTCAGCAACACATTCGGCGCCGTGCATAATTTCAGGACGTCTTCGTTGTAGTCGCAGAGCGTAAATCGGAGACTTCCCCCCCTGCTTCTGCCTTGTTGCTGTTGCTGCTGTTGCTGCTGTTGTTGTTTTTGATGCTTGGTCATACTTGTCGATGCCGAAAATGAGGCTTGGAGGAGTGCTAGACTGGGCACCGCGCTGCCGGCACCTAGTTCGAGGACGTGCCAATTTTTGGTTGTGGTGAAGTCGACGAGGTCCGTGACAACGAGGGAGGCCAGATCCAGAGAGCACTCCCACGTTTTGAAGCCGCCTTCGTAGATGCCCGAGGTTAGATCGCCGTTTTCTAGGCCGGAAAGGAGAGTGTCCGCGTCGTCGTCCGCTTCGGCCATGAGTTGCGCCCGGATATCGAACAGCGAGCGCCGTTGGATGGCGGCTGGAGTGCTAGGAGTCGTTTTGGTTTGAGCCTCTTCATGAGACGATGATCTTTCCCGGTCGGCTTTTGGCGATGATGGCCTGGCGGAGGGGACTGGGAGGGTGTTGTATGAGATCTGAGAGGGGAGCGACGATAGCTAAAAAAGAAAGGGATTTTGTCAGAAGCAGCCGACAATGAGGTTGATGAGGGTGGCCAACACAAGAGCAGAGGTTTTCCCGGATTGGCACAACGGGCCTTGATGTGGGCTGTTGATAACCCTGTGCAAAAGGGGGCTTGGGCGTCGAACTCTTCCACAACACCCTGCACAGCGGTAACAGGGCAGAGCACGAGTGTCTCGCAGGAGCAAGAAAGGGTGGAACCTACCAGTTCTTCGAGAGAATGCCTCTGCGGCGGCAACGTCGCGCTGTGTTTACTTTCCAAATCCTGATCGGAAATCGTGTAGTCGGAGATTTGCCCTACAAGAGCATCATCTTGTTCCTCGTGGTTTTGTTCGTCATCTTCGATATCGTCGCCATTGAAGCCGAAAGTAAACGACATCACAAAACAAGTTCAAGGCTTTCCCGACTTGAGCAAAGCAAAACAGTTTCTCAACTAGAGCTGGAAGTAGGCCACCCTAGGTAAATGAGACGGCTTGGAAGGCGAGGTATGATAATTTGTGGTTTGGAAATGTGGTGTAAGTAGATACAGGCAAAGTTTGCCCAGCCAACTCGTAATCGATAGGGGGGCATCAATGTACATGACTAAGCGAGGCTGAGATCGTTTTTCGTTCACCGACGAGAACGTCTTCCTATATCTTTTACGAAGGTCAGAGATCTATTCGAGCCGTGACTTTATTGAGGCACCGTCAGTGAAATGTGAGACTACATAGCCCCTCACTTCCAGTGGTAGCGCAAGCATGGTCGAGTATCAGGCCTGAGAATGTTCGCTCGAGAAGACCTAAAGAAGAATCTATTCAGTAGTCTGGGTGGCTAGCCACCTGTCAACATCATTGTTTACGTCAGTACACAATTTGACACGAAGATTTCGTCTATCTCAGCCAGATAACATGGCCGCTATGCCAGTATCCACACCGACAAGGTCTGAGAAGAGGTCCAAATTCGTGTCCGTCCAGTAGTGAGGCATATTCATATCAAACACGGTGAAAGGGTCGTCCGCAGACATTGTTGTGGTGCCCATCGCATCAGTGGCCAGCACAGGTCCATCTAGCCCAGCCGCATCCTGCATGGGTATTCCGGACTCAAGCTGTGCTCGCAGTTGAGAAGCAGCATCCAGCGGCTGCTGTTGAGAGGACAGAGTCGACAAGATAACCGGTCCATACTCAGGGCTGAACTGTGCCAGCGTCATGCAGATCTGTACCAGTTTCACCAACGTCCTCCTAATCCGTTTCGAAGACCTTGTGCCTTCTCCGAACCGCTGCAACGTGTCTGCAGCACTTCGAAGCCGACTAATCATCTCGATGACCTTGTCACAATCGACCGAGGGTGCTGATGTGATGGTAGCTCCACCTTGGCTCCATTTGTTGACAGTGGTCATCTCCAGTAAGGTGCAGGCGAAGATGACGAGTGCGGCATTGAAGGCTAGGGCAGCAGCGGATCAGCCACGTAGAACTCGAACCAGAACAAGCAAAAACAAAAGCACCAAGACTTACTGTAGTAAGTGGAAAACCACCAAGCTCCGAGCATCGTGGGCGGTTTACTCGTCTTGTGTACAATTTGTACAATTTCCATGGCTGACTGTCCGCAGATCTTCAGGCTTTTTCCCGCAAGGTCCTGGAAATAAGGGTCTTCTTCATCCGATTGCACTCCAATGGATCTGTAGCACGCTCTCTTTCGCAGGAATGCACTAAGGACAGGCCTGTGAAGCAATATACGCGTGTTGAGATACCTCAGGGTGATGATCACACTCAGTCTGTCAAACACCGGATCCCATGTGGATGCCGAGACCGAATCTGGATCGAGAGTGTCCCAGGGTCTCCTTTGGAGCTGAGGAAACAGGTTTCTCTTCCAGGCTGATAATCTTTGCTCAAGAGAGAGCGTTCGTTCAAGCATAGTGGGAATGGGAAGGTTGGGATCGGAGTCAACATTGGAGCCGTAGAGTTGCGTGATAATATCACCCAAGATGTAGTAGAGTTGTCTACATCGTGTCAGCAGCTGCTGCCAGCGTTCAGGTTGTTGGGCTTACATTGTAGCGATGTAAAAGCAGACTGTATCCGGGGGATCAAGGCGCTCGTTCGGGGCCGACATTGACCCCGTCGTTGTCATGACAAGTTTCTCGAGTTTCTGGTTGATTGGAAGATCCAGTTTTACGTATTCGTTCGGAATGGTCGGCGGTCGACCAAAAGTCATGCACAAAGTCCTGCGGATGATTAGAGCCCAAGTTTTATGTCGTAGGCTAGATGACCGACCTATCCAGAACGAAGCAAGCGAACCACACCCGCTTGCGGACCTCAGCTTCGAGTAACGAACAATCTGCCGCTGCTGCTTCTGAATGCAAACCTAGCTGGAGGGCTGCTCGGACTGCAAGGCCGTGCAGATTCCAAGCTTGGTCAGACCTCTGTGTGCCTTGCCGGTACTGGGCCATCAAGAGCAGACATTGAACTGGAAGCGGTTAGTGACCGGTTTGCAAGTCTAGAAGCAGCCACTCGATCAGGACAGAAAGTTGGCATATTATGCGCCCAGATGAGAGCGCAGTAGGCTCATGATGCGTACGTACCCGTCTCAAGGCTGGCGGACTTCATCTCAATCTCGGACGCCAAAGCCTGTGCCCGCTCGATGAAGATTTCCGACTCGGCAGCATTTTGCTCTGCTGTCTGGTCCGGCCTGGCACTGAGATATGTCGCAAACGCGAATATCACGTTGAGGAGGCAAAGCCAGGACCTGCTGACTGCCGTATATCGATTTCGCCTAACTGCCACGAACGTCCCGAGGACGCCTGTTTCATGGACGTATGGAAACAGCATTCCAGTATCCAAGAAGAATAGTTTTATCAAGTGAAGGGCTCTTTTTTCCGGAGGTAAAGACCGGATGTTGATACCATGTCGTGCAAACGGGCTAGTTTCCGGGGGCAGAGTCGTGACCGGAGAGACCGCCCTGGAGACGATCGCCTGGCTTAACCCATTCTCTGCATGTCTGGACTGTCCTATGGCTTTCAGTGAGGCCGAAGTAGCGTCCGATATTTCGCGCAGAAGCGCTATGTTTGAGGATGGACCATAGAACCTTGACCCCTTCTCTTCCGGGTCGGTTATGGCGGCCATACCATCCACCGAGTCGTCTCCCGCATCCTGTCGATCCCCAGAGGCATCATCGTCAAGGATTGCAACATCTTCTCCGTCGCTCGGAGCATGTGGAGGCTGCTGGGTGCCGGCACGTTGTCGCACTCCAAGTTCAACGCCGTGGCCGGATTGTTCGGACTCTTCTGGTGACTGTTCTTTCTGCTGCACAAGCCGTCGTAAAGTGTCTTCGATCGCGCTGAGGCGCTCATCATACCCTGATGATCCCTGGGAGGGCTTCGTGTTACCTGCAGCTGGTTGTTGGTAGACGCACTCGAAACCGAGCTCCACACAGAGACTGCAGGAGGGCTTAGACCCATTGCAGCGAGATTTCCGGTTCCTGCAGGAGGTGCACGCCAGCGCAATCCGACGTCGTTTGTAAGATGGCGGCGGCGAGGTCGACTCATGCAGGTCGCTCTGTGAGACGGGCTGGGTCTGAGCTGCCGGCATGCTAACTAACTGTCTTTGAGCTGCTGAGATTCTGCTGGTCGTATGATACGTCACGTGTCGGTATCCATTCTCCGGATCTCAATACTCAATGTGGGAAGCAAGGCGTGACAACAAGGGTATATCGGGGCGGCAGGGCTGACAACAATATAGAAATGGTAGAGCAGTCCGGTTCACTCATTGAAGAGCCTTCGGAGAGCCGGGCCAAGGTTGAAATTAGGCACGTGCTTTCGTCTCGCAGATGGCGACTGCAATGAATGCTGCCCGGTCCAGACCGTAGAGGTCTGCCCAGTAGCAAGGAGGAAGTGACCAAAGTCCAAGCTTACCTAGGTGGAAGTGGTGGAGGTGGAAGTGTCTGAAGCAGGTGGCCGGGGAAGCGTCGGGATCTCTTGCGGCCAAGTGCAATATTGCCCCGCCTCCTTGTTCGGCATAGAGAAGTCGACGCCTTTGATTGACATTCCTCACGATTTTCAGGACAAGAAAGATCTTTTGGAGAGTAACAGTCAAGATGAAAGTGCCCTGGACAAGGTTGATCCGCTTCACCACTGCTGATGGCCGTGTACTGCGCGGCGAGCCAATTTTGCCGAGCGAAGACTTTGATCTTGGTAAGGTGACCGAGGCCGACCAGTTGAAAGCAAAGGTTATTGTTGGTGATGATCCATTCGACACCACCGGCAAAACTATTGTGAGCGATGAGGTTGCCACGGTAAAGAAGTTGCTGGGCCCCTTAGCAAAGGAGGAGGTGCCAATTCTGCGATGCGTGGGTCTCAATTATGCGAAGCATAGTAAGTCGAGGAGCCCTGGTCCCTGGCCCTTGGCCCTATCCCGTTCATGCGAAGAATGCAATCATCATGGGATATTCTGCTGATCGGTGTGAAGTCAAGGAAGCCGGACGGCAACCACCACCGTTCCCTTTCATCTTCTTCAAGCCCAACACGACGGTTACCGACCACGTTGCTTCGGTCACGATACCGAAGATCGCACAGGATGATCAAGCTGACTATGAGGGAGAACTCGTAAGTACTTCTTGAGGTCGAAAAGCCTCTACTGATAACTCCTTCAGTGTATGGTCATCGGCCGCGACGCAAAGGACGTCTCCAAGGAGGACGCCCTCGATTACGTGGCAGCCTACACTGCTGGGAACGATGTATCGTCTCGCAAACTCCAACGTAATCCGGACCTGGCTGGGCGTATTCCACAATGGGGTTTCTCTAAGGGCTTCGATACCTTTGCGCCATTGGGTCCTTGTCTCGTATCCTCGGATCTGATTGGTGATCCTGCCAAGTTGCATCTGAAGACTATCATCGACGGAGAGACCAGGCAGGACGAGAGTGTCGCAGACTTGCTTTTCGATTGCGCCTACTTGATATCGTACTTGAGCCAAGGCACGACGTTACAAAAGGGAAGCGTCATCATGACGGGGACCCCAGGGGGTAAGTACTTGCAATGTGACCTCCAGCTAACTATGAGCCCTTTCAAGAGGCGCTCCTTACGATGAACGGCTGATGGCTGACTGGTGGTACGCAGGTGTCGGATCAAGCTTCAATAAGTATTTGGTGCCCGGGACGACGATGGAGGTTGAGATATCCAAGATCGGCACTCTGAGGAACACGGTGGAATTTGCCTAGATTTTGCATCGAGGGACACGAACATAAGTTCCAACAAGACGGATAGATCAAGAAAGCCATTCGAGATGCAGGAATACAGATGCCTCAAAAAACACATAGAAAGTTCATGACAGTCGCGACTTCCCTTCCCTAGGCTCACCTACGAGTACGCAGGCGGCTTAGGTAGCTCACGACCCTTGTCAATGTCCAGGAGTGTTAACTTCGTATTCGGCTGCAAATAAGTCATTTTTAGTCCCTTGATAAGTCTATTGCATGGCTCATTGCCAGACGCCATCGACTGCGAGATTTGGACAGATGACCTGCCTCACTACAGGCCTGGGATACTCGTGAATAGTACTCTTCGACTTGCCCAAGAAGAAAGGTACACGATCAATCTACTGACGTGCTCAGACGCAAACAGACAGGGGCGCAAGCCAGGAAACGGGTCGCCCGACCCTCGACGCCCCTCGACGCCACACCCACACGGTGCTGTGCCACAATACAAGCGCCACAGAGCTTGGCGAGCTTGGCTGTGTCTTGACTGCGCAGGCTCGTTTTTCAGCCGCATCACTTGACAACAACGCAGCCGCCATCACAGGTGGTTCAATGATGCTCTGATCCTATCTGCCGCACAGATGTGCTTCTTTGAGTCGCGACATCAACTTGAACGATGCGCCTTCTGAAATTGGGCAGCCATGGTGAGATCAGCCTGACCAAGGACTTCGGCCACGATGCACCACGCTACGCTACGCAATGCTCTCGCATACTTGGAACGAGAATATCGATGACGAGGTTACCTTCAGCGATATAGAGAACTGATCTGGCACGAACAAGGCTGGTTATGCAAAATTTCAGTGTTGTGGTGAACACGCTAAGAAAGACGGCTTGGAGTATCTCTGGGTTGGCACATGCTGCATCAACAAAGCTGTACACCGCTTCCAGATAAAATGCAATAGAGCTCAGCCGACATGCTCATCCTTTTCCGTGCACAGGAGAAGCGGTGGGACAGAGTGCTTCATCTGGTGGTTGACTCATTTGGTGGTATGGGGGCCTAGTTCATGGCGTCTAGAAGCTGCAGTCGGGTTGCTGCCACGTCGCACTCTTCGCATCTACCGGACTCATGTCATCTGCCTTTCGCTGCGTGGATTGCGTTTCGCAAACTTGAGGTATGCACGATAAGTCTGCCTTGCCGTGACACCTCCACCTTGATTGGCTGGTGCCCTGTAACTGTTTCAGGCTGGTGAGGCTCTGCCTCGTACTTGAAGTTTGGCCCTCAACAGGTCTTCAGGTCTTGGGGGGGGGGGGCTAAGACTTGCATGCCCGTGGTGGTAAGTTGTTCAACTTTGTGACTCAGGTATTCCCAACGCTTTCCCCTATCCAATGGCTCTCTCTGGGAGGTGCCACATAGGAGAATCGTAGCAGAGAGAGCCCTCCCGCCGAAGTATGTCTCTCAAGAGGCTTAGAATGCTATACGGGTATAAGTACTTCTCTCTCTCTCTCACTTCTCTAGGTCCAAAGTACCCAACGCCCATACACTTCTATCCAAGTACAACTATATTTCTCATAATGCCCTTCAACTTCACAGAATACCAGCGCAAGGTTGCGTGCATGGACAACAACGAGCTTAGGAAGAGCAAGGAACATTACAATCGCGACGCCTACCGCGGTGGAGCTGGTTGCGTTGCATCTGCCATCCTCCTCGTTCCTACCTTAGGGATATCCTCAATTGGGTGGGCGAGCAGCACCGCAATGACAATGAACGCCAGCGTAAAGGTGCACATCATCAACGAGGAGATGAGATCTCGCGCTGCTTATGCCCCCACGCGCAAGCGCGACGTCGCGGTTGGCATCACCACGTCGGCTATAGCAACGGGAGCAGGGTGCGGCATTGCACATGGTGTCGGTGATCTCATGGTTGGATCAGCCTTCGCTTTTTCACATCCTCATGGCGTGGAACCGCTACGGCACCTAACTGGGTTCGCTTATGACCGGCACGTGGACCGGGTCTGTGAACAGGGAGCTAAAAAACTCATCAGATGATCCGAACCTGAGCCCAGGCGTGTACCTGTATGAGAAGGTAAGCGAACCCCGTCGTGCCCGTCATGTCTGATTTGAAGCTAATGTTGATAGATGTCAGGAAGCTCGAAATGCTTTGGAATCCTTCATGGAGATACTGTTGGACCCCTGTTCATAATATTCCTTCATATTGTCCTCCTGGCCTACGCCGATGCACATGGTTTGCTTTGCTGGTCCCCTCAGATCCAGCTGGTGCTGGATACTCGATATCCCATCCAACACCTACGTGAAAACACTTAGTAGTACTCAATGACCATTCACCGAAGAGGACTTCTTTCCAGCAAAAGCCTTCTTAACCTCCCATTCTGCATCATAGCCATAAGTCCAGCGCTGCGTGGTCGGGTCACTCCATTGATTTGGACTTGTGACGAACTCACGTCCTTCGACTTCAGGCCTCATCGCCTCATCTCGAGCCTGCTGTAATGGGCCGTCCGCAAAATGCCACAACTTGCCATTGATCAGACTGGCTTCCTGCATCTTGTCGGCCCGATCTTTGCGAACGGCCTCCCAAACGCGCAAGGCCCGCGGCAAGTCCGACCTGTCTCCGACTTGATGAAGGGCTTCGGCAAGGGCAGCTCCGTCTTCCACCGCCATTGCCGCACCTTGACTCATGTAAGGAACCATGGCGTGTGCCGCGTCCCCCATTATGAGGAGCTTGCCAGACGTCGATACCCATCTCGTTAGAGGCGAGCCGCTCATAAGAGGCCATTTCATCGTCGTGTCAATCATATCGATAATCTTGGTGAGTGTAGGGTCCCAGCTTTTGAACTCCTCACGCATGCCAGACAAGATCTTCTCAGGAGTCTGTGAGCTCCAGGTACTTGGATCCGAACGGTCTGGATGTGACAAAACCATATTGAATGACTTTCCGCCGGCGATCATGTAGGTCATGACATGCCTCAGATCTCCGATCCTAGGTTGCGAAAGCATCAGCATTGCCGGAAAGGACTCTCAAGTGGATTCGGAGCATAGTACTAACCATAGGTTCAGGTTGGGTTTGGCACACACTTCTGCAGTTTCCGGATACGCTTTCATCTTCTCGACATCGACAGTGGCTCGATAGGCTGCAAAGCCGGTTTTTCTGGGTGCCTGGTCAACACCACCCAGCACCTTCGTCCTGGCGTATGATTTCACGCCTTTAGCGGTCAGCTGGCGTACGGTACGTAGGGGATATTGCAGCTCGACCCACTCACCATCAGATGCAATAATCAAGTCTGCGGAATAGGATTCTCCATTTTCGAGCATTATCGAGGGCGCATCCTCGTCATAGTCAAGGACTTTGGAGTTGATCTTGACCGCAATGCCCAATTGCAAGGCCAACTGATACATGGCGTCGTGGAAGTGAGCGCGGTGTACGACGTAATAAGGGGCATCGAATTCTCTCTCGAATTGCGGAATGAGCTTGGTGAGTCCAATTGTTTTGCCGTCTTCCCATCTCCGGAAGGCAATGTTGCCTGGCTTGACTATCTTGCCCTCGAGGAAGGGCTCGAGTCCCCATTTGATGAGTAACCGAGTCGAGTTGGACGGGATCTGTATGCCAGCTCCGACCTACCGCCCCATCACATCTTAGCCATGGCGGGTCGTTACATTCATTGGGCAAGGGCAATCTCTCACCTCACCAAGTGCCGGTGCTTGCTCGAAGACGGTGACCTTATGGCCTCTCCTAGCCAGAGCAATAGCAGCAGCAAGGCCTCCAAGACCAGCGCCGACGATGATGATGTCGAGCTTTAACCTCGACAAGTCTTCGCCGTTTACCGATGACGAGGCTCGCATTGCTTTCTGCCGTTTCTCCTCTTCTTTCTGCAACTTTACGAGAAAGTCCAGACTGCCTGTGGGATAGGAAGCGGACTGTACATACGTAAGCTTGATGACAGGTCTTCCCCAACGACAGCAACCTACCTCTGGTATATGAATGAAGTCCTCCTCCATGGCATTCAAGCCGTTGGACAATTGGGGCATATTTGTTGGCTTGGGTCCTTCTTGTTGCTAGTTGATAACCTCAAATTGAGTCCCTCTTAACGTTTAGGTACGGCGACAATGGTGCTTTGTAAAGCAATCGACCGGCGGACATCGGTGATGCACTGCTGAAAGCCAAACACGATCTGAACCGATATTAACCCATTCTGAACTCCCATTACTTAGTGCCGGAGGTCCAAGTCCGTCACGTCCGGTCATAGAATTGTTGAATGCATTCGTTTGGGAAACGTCGCGGGGCTGGGTTTGGTCTGTCTATCTGCCGTCGGGTGTGCGTCGGGAACACTACCCCCTCGCCACCTCGAACGCCTCCTCTTTGGTGTTGATCCGAGGATGAGATCCGGACATGTGGGTTATCATGGCTTACCTTATTTAGGGCTCACTTCATCGCATGGTCGTGATGCATTCTCATCGACGAAAAGAGGTACTTCTGGAAATCATCTTCAAGCACTGAAACTCAAGATATATACTCGACCGAGACAGAGAGACATCATCATGGCCACCACCACTACCATTCAGACAACTACTACTACACAGATGAGCGGCGCGAAGGATTCTGCACAAGAACTCGTCGACAATGCTCTCAAGGTGAACACGAAACCGCTCTGGACGCAGATGGCCAAGTTGAACCCACCGGAACCGAATCCCACGTGCGTCCCATACATCTGGCGATACGACGAAGTCAGACCGACCCTTCTACGGTCAGGGGAGATAATCACCGAGCAGCAAGCCGAAAGACGGGTGCTGATGCTGGTCAATCCTGCCAGAGGTACATTGCCACCACCACCAGCCGTGCACTTGATAGCTAACAGCATGAGTTCAGATGCCCCATACACCACTGACACACTGTACGCCGGACTCCAGCTGGTGATGCCCAACGAGACCGCCAAGGCACATCGACACACTGCCTTCGCCATGCGCTTCATCATCGAGGGTCAAGGCGGCTTTACTGCCGTCCACGGTCGACGCATCTCCATGCAGCGAGGCGATGTCATTCTCACTCCGACCTGGAACTGGCACGACCACGGCAAGGACGGCTCGGGCCCGATGATCTGGCTCGATGGTCTCGATCTGCCCAATTTCAGACATTTCCCAGTCCACTTCGTCGAGCATTATCAACAGCCCAGATACCCTGCGGATGACGTCGACTCCAATGAGTCACCCATCGTCTTCCCCTGGAAGGTGATGCAACAGAGACTGGACGAGAAGAAGGCTGACACTGACTGGGCATCGGAAGATTACTTGAAGAAAGATGGACGACCTGGTATGCATGACCTCTCTCAACCATGCCCAGCTGACCTTGACCAAAATGGCTGACTCTTTCTTTCTTGCTGGTTCCACAGTCTCGAAAATCCTAGGTGGTTCTGCCGAGCGTCTGAATGCGGGATGTTCGTCTCCAGCTGTTCGTGAGACCGCTTCGTCAGTCTACCATGTCGTGACGGGCACGGGATACAGCGAGATCCACGGCCAACGTATCCAGTGGAAGCAGGGTGATACCTTCTGCGTCCCTGCCTGGAACAAGTATCGACACACAGCTGAGGGAGACGAGACGGTGTATCTGTACAGATTCCACGACAAGCCGATGCTGACATCGCTCGGCTTCTACAGGGTCGAGGGCTGTGATGAAGAGAGCTTGGTGTCTGATTAAACATCTCAAGTAAGGGGACGTGAACAGTAAAGTCCTGCTGCGAATCGGATAACATATGCTTCTTCCCAGCCCTGCAAGGACAAGACGAGCTTGTAGAATTGAAACCAAAGAGCCCCGCCTGTTGTGGCAGACATAGCTACCGCGTCAGATTAGTACTTTTTCAGGTTGGCTTCAGGCTCCGGAGTATGGATTAATATCACCTATATGATCATGTAAATGCCGTCGTTGTTGTCGAGTCCAAAATAACAATTTGCCTTGTAATTCCAACGCCTCTGTGATTGTGTCTCTTCGCTATGCAAACCCCACCAACACCAATGCTAAAATCTCAGGAGGGATACCAAAGTCAGAACCTCTGATACAGATGGTGATGACTACTTCCGCTTGTTGGCCATGGCAAGCAGTCTCTTTCTTCGCTCTTCCTTTTCTCTCTTCAGACTATTTTCGAGAGCCAGTTCCCGGGCATCCTCTTCCTTTGCAGCTCTCAGCGCTTTGGTCTCTTCTTCGTCCACCTCAAATGCTCCTGCCTCCATGTCAGATGAGACGTCAGACGCATAGTCTTCTTCCTCATCCACTCCGTCGCTGCCGTCGTCCGAGTTGTCTTCCTCGTCCGTGGCGAGATACTCATCGTGTTTGTTCCGCTTGCGCTGAGCCTGCTTTTGTGATCTGCTTGAAGTGAGACCCATTGTACCCTTGTAAGATGCGGCGGGAGCATGAAGAGGTGGCCGCGGCGCCTTGGCGACTCGAGGTTGATCGCCTTTCTTCGCGGGACTAACGCTGCGGGACATGTCGCGTTTTGTCATGAGCGGACGTTCACCAGGTTTTGCCTTTGCAGCTTTCGCCTTCTCTTCTTCCTGACGTCTTCTCTCAGCCACCTTGGACACTTTCTCTCTATTGGTTGCCTGATGCTTGATCATGCCCACCTGACTCTGCACTCTCGCCTCCTGCGCTTGTTTGGCTCTGGCCATGATGTCGGCATAAGAGCCCTTCGCCGGAAGTTTTGCAGTGGCATTAGTCGGTGTCCCAGGGGGCGTAGAGCCAGCCTTGGTAGCGCTGATAGCAGCGTCGATTTTCGATCTGGACACCGGGCCTGCTTTTTCATTGGATGCTTTTGGCGCATTGAGAGGAGGGGCAGCTGGACGTCTGACGACACTACTGGTCAAGCCAGGTACGGGGTTCGGTCTGATGTGCTTGCCAGCCAGTTTTGTAGAATCATCTTCAGCTTTCCGCTTCACACCGTTCAGTGGCGAAGGGGCAGCTGGGAAACCAGGCCGCGACCCAGGCCTTCCATCAAGGGGAGGCCGTTGTGAATTCGTACTGGTCGGTCGCACTAGAGGCTTCGGCGGCGCTGGAGCCTTTTCGCTGCCAATAGAATTGACAATGTCGCCCAGGAAGCTCATCTTGAGCGCGGAGAATTGGGCTATAGTCTGTGGAGGCTATCAAGAAGACGTTATGTTAAGAAGATGTTGCAAGAAGATATGCATATTTGCTTGGCTCGCGTGGCAGTTCGGCCAAATGAAATATAGGAGAATCAAACGAAAATGAAGGAGCTTTACAGGCAGTGCATGGCAAGAGCAGCAAAAGACAAACAGGAAAGATTGAAAGTGAAAGAACGATCGGAAGCCATGAACTGCCCCCCCGCAATCGCCGCGAGCAATGAAATGGTTTGCACATAAGGGGTTTAGTGTAACCTCGGACTCGGCCAACTTGCCCCGATAAATTTCCCAAAATTCAGTGTGCGCACAACCTCCATCGCATTTGCTAGTCCCTCAGTGTCCCTCTCTCAATCACGAACATCTTCAGAACTTGACGTGCCAGTCTCCGCCCAATTCGCGGTTAAATCGATTGTCTCTCCTGTTCGACCTTCTTCAAAACCAGTATGTGACCGAGAGCGCCAGGCCACACGACCCTTGCTAATATCTGTCGCAGCCAAAACCATCCAAAATGAAGCACCTCGCAGCTTATCTCCTCCTCGGCCTTGCCGGCAACAGCGACCCATCAGCGGACGACATCAAGGGCGTTCTTTCCTCCGTTGGCATTGACGCCGATGATGAGCGCCTCGACAAGCTGATCGAAGAGTTGAAGGGCAAGGACATCAACGAGGTATGACCGACTGGCACTACGATTCCTGAGGATAGAAATTAACAGCATGCAGTTGATCTCCGAAGGTTCTTCCAAACTCGCGTCTGTCCCATCTGGTGGCGCCGGTGGTGCTGCCCCTGCTGCTGGCGGTGCCCCCGCTGCTGGTGGTGCTGCTGCAGCCGAGGAAGAGAAGCCTGCCGAGAAGGAAGAAGAGAAGGAGGAGTCTGATGAGGATATGGGCTTCGGTCTGTTCGACTAAGCGATCGCTTTTGCAGACCGTCAACTCGAGATCAACTCTCTGTCTGATGCACTACGGGCGAAACGTGATGGACCACTTATGACTGCTGAAGAAGGGGATGCTGCGGATGGATTCAATTCCATCTGCAAGGAGAATGAGCCCAGAGTCTAGAGTCTAGTCGCGCAAATTTTGATACCCAAACTACGGTTATCAAAGACAATATCAAACCGAATTGCCATCACAATATCGTTCTTCCACATCCATAGGTGTTTCTGTATGTCGATTGCATTTCAACTGGGGAGCCGGAAGAGGGCCTTGTGCGTTCCAATACCATCACATGAAGCCAGTTTGGGAACTACGGGATTCAGGTGTCTCTCACTGTAAAAGACTTTGCCATATTATCCCAGTCACTCCCAGTCTACCTACCATTACCGGCACCTGGCCTGCAGCGTGAATTAGATGCCAAGATTTAGATCACGTGGATATAGTGGACACCCACAATCCGAATTTACGCAGGCACGCCAAGGCTCTCAGAGAACTGAATCTCAACGGAGGCACTGTAAACCGTCGACACTGACCGACCACCAACTGCACCATCATCCACCTCCTCGTTTTTCGACAGTCACCTCGAAGAGCGAACGCGCAGTCCAACCGCAATTATGGCTGACACCGAATACGTATGTCTTCAAAACCCAACATGCAGCGACGCATCACACTAACTGATTCGACTTCAGAACGCCGAGGAGGCCGCTGAGCTCAAGAAGAGAAGAACATTCCGAAAGTTTTCATACAGAGGCGTTGATCTCGATCAGTACGTTTCGGCCACATCGATTGTGGCAATGGACACGAATTGACCTTGAAAATCTGCAGACTGCTCGATATCCCATCCAACGAACTCATCAACATCCTCCATGCTCGCGCCCGCCGTCGATTCAACCGAGGCCTCAAGCGCCGCCCGATGGGTCTGATCAAGAAATTGCGCAAGGCCAAGCAGGAGGCAAAGCCCAACGAGAAGCCCGACCTCGTCAAGACACACCTTCGAAACATGATCATTGTGCCAGAGATGATTGGCAGCGTTATCGGTGTCTACAGCGGCAAGGAATTCAACCAGGTCGAAGTCAAGCCTGAGATGGTCGGTCACTATCTTGGTGAATTCTCCATCTCATACAAGCCCGTCAAGCACGGTAGACCCGGTATTGGTGCCACCCACTCTTCGCGGTTTATTCCATTGAAGTAGAGGGAAGAAGAGACAATCGGTGGAGGGTGTTGTTGTTGTATGTGGCCATTTTGCAAGGTTGCAGGCACAGGAACGGCATCATACGGTTGCACGATGCATGAGATTCGGGTTCATGGGCGCTACTCACGAGGCTAAAATGCAATGGACCTAGAATGCGGCCATGACTATCTGCTGAGGACAGTTGGAAGCTGTAAACCAAAATCAATATTCAGCCACGACGCTATGCTGAGTGCTCACTTCCCGCGGTGCAAGTTGACCCTGATCCCATCGATGTACACCCAGAAATACCTCCGGCCTTGCCCAGCCCGAGGCCTCAAACCGCCTCGCAATGTGTACTCCTATGCCCATGTCAAAAAGTCGTCCCTGCTACAGTGAAGCCAGATGTTGTACATTCCCGTCCTATCCAGGAATCACTCATCTGCAACTGGTGCACTTTCGAGATCTTCTCCCGAACGATGACTGCCATGCTCCGAAGCCGCGTCCTGATCATCCTCCCGGCCCTCGTCAGAAAGACCCAACAGCCCATTCAAATCGCCCTCGACCTCGCTCACGCCATGCATAGGCCGGACATCCAACATGCTATCTCCCCGCTGCAGGATGTTCTCTCTTCTCAAAGGCGCACCACGCTCCGCGACGACGATGGCCTCACGATGTCTCCGCCGTAGATGTTCCTCTTCTTGACTCCGTTCCACCGACCGCTGCCTTGTAACCGCCGGCACCGTCTCCTCCCACACCGTAACATCATCGTCCCTGATGACCTGAAAACGCCCAGCCGTAGCCTCGCCGCCTATCATGGCCACATCGTTGTCAATGTCACTAGCATCATCGATGTGATCCCACCGCTCGGCAATCCAGCCCGACTGCCACGAGTCCGGATCCACATTCTCCCTGTAACTGCTCGCCTGCAGGCCCGCCTCGCGCATCTGTTTCCGGCCCAACGGATGGTGCACGACCTGGAAGATGATGCCGGCCATGAGATGGTCGTCCGTCTTCCAGGCCATGCGCTCAAACAGCCGCGCCACGTCCGACCGTTTGAAATTATACCCCTGGTTCTCCGGCAGCGCACAGGGAAACGGATACCTGGCCAGCCACTTGGTGACCAGGCCGGCCTTGAGCGCCGCGCTGATCGCTGGCTCCTCGCCCACTCTGACGACGTTCCTGGCCGGCTCTTCGGTGAGCATGTAATTCAAAATGACGAGGAGTGACTCCTCCTGCGCAGGACGAGTGACCGGCAGGATCGGCGACGGCGGAAGTAGTCCCCTCTTTTGTTGTTCGTGTCCTCCATGGTCTGCGTGCATTGGTAGGACGTTGACCAGCGCCCGCACGGTCGCCTTGATGCGTTTGGCGATATTGAAGTCTGTACCCAGGTTCTGATACCTGTCGCTGAGACTCTGGTGCCGCAGCATCATCAATAGTCCGTTGATGGCATTGTCGCGCCGCTCGTAGTCCCTACTGGTGAGGTCGCGGAGTAATAAGTCCTTAGCACGGGAGTGGATGGTCCTGCTTGTGACGATTTTGACCGCAGAGTTGCGGAGTTCGTAGCTATAGCCGTCCGCCAGCGTATGCAGCGTGTCTATTCTCAGCGAATTCTCCGAGTCTTTTTGCAGGCGATTGCGTGGCGGTGGTGGTTCAGGTTTTGGTGCCCGGGCAGCATCTTTGACCTGTTGTAGAAGACTGGGGATGGAGTAGCACGCTGTACCGAGACCCACGATGAGGACCACGGCCAAGAACCCATTAGACGAGAAGAACGGCATGATTGGGAACGCATAGTAGTATTCTTTGGTGTTTGATGAAGACCTAAGTTGATGGTGGTTGTGGAAGAAATCAGGCTGAAGCCTCGACCAAACCTGTTTGGCGAGGCTGAACGAGGCTGAGCACAGCTGTGACTACCAGGTAATTTCACACTGATCACAATTACAGAATGGAATCCCTTGTAAGCAATGAATGTATACAAAGATCTTTGATGGTGAATACTAGTAAGATGATAACTGTTCCGTGCTTCAATCATGATCCTCTTCGGTCAAGCCAGGACACCCTTCCATCTCTTTGTCCGGGTACTGAAACTTGCACCAGAAGCAGTAATGCCACCTCTCCCGCAGATAGGCCACCAACTTTGTCAGTTTCTCCGGTACCTCTAGCGCTTCAAACTCATTGAGCTCCTCATCTTCCTCGTCGAGATCTACATCGACCTCTTCAGTCTCAGCCTTCTTTCCCAGTGCCATTCTATCTTCTTCCTCTTCATCGGGGTCATTATAGTCTGGACGCCTTGACAACGACTGATGCAGATCGTATCTCATCCTCCGATCTCGCTCGTTGATAGCTCTCTGCTTGACGAGATTCCGCCACAGGACATTGACACTCTTGAGGGGCTTCGTTCTCCGTCGCCTCACACCGTCGGCGGTTTCGGTTTCGGTCTCTTGAGCCTCTTGATCTTCCTCTTCCTCCTCAAGCCTCTCGCAGACCTTCATCGCCCCCCACATCTGCCCTTCCATCTTCTTCTCCTCTCGCTCTTTCTGCTGTCGTTCTCTGAAGTCGCCAGTCTCGACCTTGCGCTTCTTCTCAACCTCGGCCTGCGCCTCCATCTCTTCGCGGAATTTGCGCTTCTTCTCTGCATCCGCGCCCACGCCGCTCCTCGTGTCCTTCATCTCAAGTCCCAGAGGCTCGAGTAATCTGTCATCTTTGTCTGCGCTTGCTCCACCAGGCCTGGAAACACCCAACGCTGTTCCAGGCTTGTACCCGAGTGCCGCCATCATTTTGAAACCTTTACTGCTGGTGTCCAACGTGGTAGAGTTCAGCGCGGCCTCTCTTTTCTTGCGCTCTTCTTCTGCCAATTCTGCCTTCGACTTTGGCCGTGCTTTGATCTCGGCCTCTCTGGCGAGTCGCTTCTTTCGTTGTGTGAGGGTTTCGGGCTTTTTGGAGGCATCTGGATCTTCGAAGGTCATGTTCATGTAGTCATCATCCTCATTTCCAGCAGCACCTATACCCTCCATAGTCGAAGCCATATTTGGCACGGTGCAAAAGAGGGGTACGAGATCGACAATGCTCGGCAAAATTATATGAGTTGGTGGACCTCTAATGGACTTCAGCAATGAGGTTTTCGAGGTATTGTTTTGGTAACCGAAAATGGAAAGCAATTGCAGGACGAAGTGTTCAAACAGTCCTTACCGTCACTAGGATAGCATGATATCAAGGGGACAAATCCTTCTCTCTCTTCACAGGATTGTCCCTATCTTTCGGATTATTGTCAACAGGTTACTTGTTGGGGGAAAACATCACTACCAGTAACGAAGGAATAAGGATGTTGGGAAGCACTCCTCGATAGCCTGTAAGGCCCGCATGTCGGCAGCAAGCAAGCCAAGAACCGGCCCCCGAGAGACCTTGATTATCTGATGGTCATATGTCTAATAACCTTAAATTATGGTCAAAATTCATGCACATAATGTCGCTGGTAATTAGATGTAAGTTTTCGTGAGCGAACCTGCAATAAATCTTTGCAGGATGCTAACGACTGAACAACAGCCTGTGACGCAGTCGGTTTAGCGTGTCGTTCTTATATTGTATGCTTGCATGCAACTATGCCTCTATGAGTTATGCGAAAGTCGCGAGTTCAAGTCTCGCCAGGATCAACTTTCTTTTTGCGCCCTGAGAATCTTGTATGGGACCAACCTGAGGAGGGTTCATGAGTTTGTTTGGGCCTATATAGAAAACAATGTATCTTGAGGTGTGTTGGATGAGAAGTACTAGTAGTAGTCATAGCATATGGAGTCCGTTTCGGACCGAAGGGTGAGGCTTGTATTGGTGGCATCATTTCCTTTTGCTTCTTCATTTCGTCCTTTTTTAGACGAGTGTATCTACCCTCGACATGGCGAATGTACCATTTCTGTACACGTTTTCATATGCTCCGAAGGGTATCACAGAGGGGTGACAGACGTAGCATAGTAGTAGATAAACTTCTCTAGAAGCGACCCTGTCTCTTTCTCTTCTCCCTCTCATACTCCTTCTTCTCTCGACCTTCTTCTCCCTGGATTTCAGCAACAAGCCGCTTGAACTTCTTGTCATAGGCAACATCCTTCTCCTTCTTCTCGCGAAGCTGTTCTCTTGCCATGAAGTTAGCATCCTTCCGCAGCTCACGCATGGCTCCCTTGCGTTCCTTCTTGTGCTCAGCCTTGAGTTTCGCGAGGTCGGCGCGTTGCCTGTCCGGATCATAGTGGCGGTCTGGGTTGTAGTTCTCGATGAAGGCTGGGATGGAAGTTTTGATCGCCAGAGGTCTGTGGTTATGAAGCAAGAGAGGCCGGCGCGACTCGATGGACGCCTTTTGAAGACTCTGCAAAGTTTCCAATGTGTTCGAGGCAAGAGCCACCGACGTCTTGGGGAGCTTGCCGCGGTGTGAGATTATGTGGCTGATGGTTTGTATGAGAGGGGACACGAGTTCTGGGAAAGCTGATTTCTGCTTCCACAACTCGGCGGCCTGGGTGAACAGCCGAATGAAACTGTTGAGAAGGGCCAGTGATTTGGCAGCATCATCTTGTCCGTCTGCGTCGATGACGAGCTGTTTGAAGGACAATTTACCCGGAGCTTCTGCGGCCGACTTCGTCCGCAATGACTTTTGTGGTAGCCTGAGGGGAATATTGAGCGGCTGCCCGTCTTTGTCTGCATCAGGTAATGAAGCTGGGGCAAGGATGGCCAATGCATCAACAACATAGGCGATCACTTCTGGAACGTATCGCTTCGCCAGCCGCTGATACAGGAGCGCCAGTGAACAGCAGTATGCACCAACTCCCAGATCGTGCAGAGATTGTGGTGAGCTCTGCCCAAGGTAACGGCCGAGTGTGAGCATCGCCGGCGTCACGACCGCATGGAAGTGATCGGACGTCGGAAAGATAGTCGAAACACCCGTCAAGATGACCAGGTCGCCAGGAGAGAGTTTGAGAGGGCGCTCCTCAGCTATACTTTCAAGGTGTCTTCGGAAAGCATCTCCAACTGCTTGCGGTGAGGCTTTGGCCATCGAATGAAGATGCCGCAGCAGACTTTCCAGCACCGAGAAGGGCACGTCACTGTTGTTGTCCGCAAGGTATGCCACATGTTGCGTCAAGACAACCGCAAACACGTCGAGCTTTTCCTGGTTACCTTGTGCAAGGCCCTTGTGGTACAACGCACGGATCCTCTGAATGATGGTCGGCAGATCTGTGAATTTGGTGTCCTTCACCAGAGCCAACAATTCTTCATGTGTCTGTGGGCAGGAGAAGGTGTAAGCAAGATTGTCGCTCACCAAGGCTTTGTTTGCTGATTTGGCGTGCAGTGCCTTCGATCCTGGGGGCAAGACCAGGCCATTTATAAAGTCGTCGTCCCCATCATCTTCCGCCTCGTCCTCGGATTCGGACTCCTCAAGCCCCTGCTCGCTGGCCACCTCCGCTTCAGAATCAGAGGCTATCAGATCATCTTCAAGCATGAATTCGTCTTCATCCTCGACGTCCAATTCTCTGCTTGGAGCGGCCTCCGGTGCAGCGAGTCCAAAAGGCTCGGCATCGTCTTCCTCGAAATCTAAATCCTCGTCTGGGCCGAGTTCAGCATCTTCATCATCGTCTGAGCTCTCGGCTTCCCCCTTCATTCTGCGCATGCGTTTTCTCTCTAATTCTTCAAGTCTTGCAGCTTCTTCGGCAGCCTTTTCTTCTTCTGTCTTCGTCCTCACACTTGGCTTGGACCGGGATTCCAGTTTCAAAGCCCTGAGATTGGCCTCGTACTCCTTCTCTGCGTCCTGCCTGCTCTTGCCGGCCAACATTGCAGCTCGGGCAGGATCCATGTGGGGGTCGGCCTCCGTGACTGGCGGTGAAGGTAGTTGCTTTTCGGGTGGTTTGTGGTCTCGAAGAGCTTCATAAAACTCCGACATTCCTTTATTCAGCTCCGCTCGCAAGTCATCGTCATCAGCTTTTGCGGCTTGTCGCTCGGCTTTGTAGAACTTCGACTTTGCGATGACCTCCTTCATCACTTCGTTCTTCGATTTTCTCCGCTGGGGCAATTCATCGCCTTCTTCAACGCCTTCTTCAACTTGTGTATCCGCAGAGTCTTCAAGGCGCAGCTTCTTCCGTGGTCTGTCATTCTGCCCCTCAAATTCTGCGGCGTCGTCATCTGAGGCCGCGACATCACGCTCATCAAAGTCGTCTTGTGCTTGACCCCCGAAGTCGAGCGACCTCCCGCCGTGCGTGAGTGCCATCTCTTCCTCGCTGTCATCCTCTAGATTAAACATTGATGTTTTCCTCAACTTCCGTTCGTTTTGACGAGCGAACCGCTCGGCGGCTCGTTGCTCAGGTGTCATGGTAGGATCATTTTCACCGAATCGACGGTCCAGCAACCCTCCAACTTTGTTCCGACTCTGCATCTCTTTCAACAATGTCTCTCGACGTCGCTCTTCGCCTAGACCACGTGTCACACCGGGTCGACCCAATGAAGGTTGTGCTTTCCTTCCACTTGCGACCTCAAATTTGTCTTTCCGAGCCGGTGCCTTGACCTCGAAAGGGTTGAAGCGCTCTCGAATGCTCTCCAGGGCGGCATTGCGCTGGTTGCGTTTCTGGGCATCTTTTGATGTGGCCTTTCTTTGTTTCTTGGACTTTTGAGGGCCGAGGACACCGTGATCGCGTAAGGAGGCCTTCAACTGTTTGAGCTGCGAGGGCGCCATGTTGGGCGGCTGTTAGATAAAATCGATCTCGAATGCGTCAAGCCTCAACCTCGGACAAAAAAATGTTGCAGTTGCAGTTTCTCTGCCAAGATTTCATCCTTATCGCCGATAAGGCTTGTCCGCGGGCGCCGGCAAGGCTGGCTCCAGGCTGGATACAAGATCACTGGTATCCCGGGTCATTAACTTGGACTTTATTGCACTGTGGCCCTTTTGTTCTTACTTCGTTTACGGTTAGGGATGTAGGAAGCAGTTTGGGCCTGCATTTCGAGGCGCATATGCGATCAGAAAATACCAACGGGAATTGCACGGCGTTAAGAAGGACTACGGAACAGTGTCGAATCAAACCTGTGAAAATAAAGATGTGGATCCCGACTTCGAGAGTATCACCCGAGGAAGACTAGCGTGCAATTCTCGACTGATCAGTAACAAGGTTCACGCAAGATTCTACTCGCATCGGATGTGCGCATCATGGCTTACTGGTGCTTGCTTCAGTACTGCCGATTCGTTACGGCGTTAAGCCCTGCCTAGAAGCGCCATTGTTGATGTTATCTCCCTTCCTTCAAGGTGTATAAAAGTGTCAAGTCTGCGGGGGAATAGGTCTCTTCTCCATCCAATATATTTTCAGCTTAACATATCGACAAATACTTCAAAGCTCGCCCACTTCCCTTCTTGATTTGTGCCAGGACCATCAGAATCAGAATCAGGATGTCATTTCTGTGGTCTCAACTGATCGTCAGGCTCCCGTACCCAACCGCCTCCTTCGCCGGTCAGACTGTCATTGTAACCGGCTCGAATACGGGACTGGGCAAAGAGGCAGCCCGCCACTTCGCTCGCCTAGGAGCCTCAAAGGTCATTCTAGCCGTCCGCAACACCAAGGCCGGCGACGCCGCAAAGAAAGACATCGAGGCCACAACCAAGTGCGATGCCTCAGTCATCGAGGTCTGGCCCCTCGACCTATCCTCATACGACTCGGTCAAAGCCTTCGCGAGCCGCGCTTCATCAGATCTTCCTCGCATCGACGTCCTTGTCGAGAACGCAGGCATAGCGACTCAGCAGTTCGACTTCGCCGAGGGCCACGAACGCACCATCACAGTCAACGTCATATCGACCTTCCTCCTCGCCCTGCTCCTCCTGCCCAAACTCCGATCCACGGCCAAGGAGTTCAAGACCACGCCCCACCTGACCATCGTGTCGAGTGAAGTCCACGGCTGGACCAAGTTCCCCGAATGGAAAGAGCCAAATACTTTCACCGCGCTCGACGACAAAGCCAAGACCAACTTCGATGAGCGGTACCCGACGAGCAAACTGCTCGAAGTGCTCGTGGTCAGGGAGATCGCGCCCAAAATGGCCGATTCAGGCGTCGTGCTGAACTACCTCAACCCAGGACTGTGCCACTCCGAACTCGCCCGTGAAGCAGGATGGGGCCTGTGGATCATGAAGCTCCTGTTGGCCCGTTCGACGGAGGTGGGCAGTCGGACTCTGGTGGCTGCTGCCGTGGCAGGGCCGGGATCGCATGGTAAGTACATGACCGATGCGGTCGTCGACGACAGCCATCTGTCGCCGTTTGTAAGGAGCGACGATGGAAAGGCTGCTGAGAAGAAAGTCTGGACCGAGTTGAGTGAGATCCTGGAGACTGTTCAACCTGGTGTCACCAAGAACATTTGATGGTGTGCAGCGAAGTGTTAGTCTGGTATCCGGAACCTCACGGTGGCGCTACGGATGGCATGAATATGTTTCTGTTATTCTTTCCAATGGCATAGGTTTTTGTTTCTCCTGTGGTTTCCAAGATCAATACCTTATGTCTCATTTGTTGGCGCGTATACTGTGATATTCATTCTGTGGAACAAATGAGCAGTTGTGGATCAGGCACGCATAGCGGAGATGAACGGCCTTACGCTGCCATGACCCCATATCGCTACGAGAACAGTCGAAAGGCGCGTTCCGCCTGTACAGAAATTTCCGTCGCTTCGAGATACTAGTACGGCCTGGCGTATATCTTTCTCGTCTTCGAATCTGGTCTGTTCCCATCGGGCCCGGTGCCTTATACGCGCTCAGGGTCTTGACAACCTCCACAACCGAACAGATGACTGACTCAGCAGCGATCCCGTGGCGGTGGTTGCAGGGTTCCCTTCTCCCCAAGGTGATCGTGGCCCCAGTGCCCGTGTTACTCAGTGCGAAGGGATTGAGAGCAAATGAAGAGGTATAATTGCTCGAGGACCACTCGAGCATCTGAAGCCTTCCCTTCCCTTCCCTTCCCTTTCCCCAACCCACCGATAAAGCCTTGGTTTGGTGAGCAACGAACCTGTGAACACACCCGTCGATTGACTTCTTACCCAGCCCCCTTCCAGTTCTCTGACGTACAAACACAGGGCCAGATCCATTAGTACTAGTATTTGGCCAGAAATGGACGCGCACGCAGACGCACCACTTCCCATGCCCACACCGACCGTCCCAGTCAAGCCCCTGACAAGCTTCAAGTCTCTCTCCTTCGACATATACGAGACATTGGTCCAATGGGAAAATTCCATCGTCCAACACCTCGAGCCCTTGCTACAGCTACCACGCGGCGACGACCTTGCCACTGGCACCGATCTGTCGATGTCGAGCCACCGCGCGTCGTCCCTGGCCGACCTCTTCGCCAAGCACGAGAAAGACGTCCAAGCCGAATCTCCTGGCCTGAAATACTCCCGTGTCCTCGAACAGACATATCTCCGCGTCGCGGCTGACATTGGCGTCTCTCGCGCTCGCGCTCGCCCGTCTCCCGATGACTCAGATTCAGACTCGCATTCGGATCCGGATAACAACAGGAACAACGCCCCGGAAGAAGACTTTGACTTTGACTTTGACTTGCGATCCCGGGCACGCGCATTCGGCGCCAGCGTCGGCGAATGGCCTGCCTTCCCAGACACGCTGGACGCCATGAACCGGCTGATCAACAGCAAGCACTACCGATTAGTCGTCCTGTCGAACGTGGATCGCGACTCTTTCGCACGCACGAACGCACCCGACGGTCCGTTGAAGAACCTGAAGTTCTGGCGTGTTTTCACGGCCGAAGATGTTGGCAGCTACAAGCCCAACCCCCGAAATTTCGAATACATGTTCGAGCACCTCAAGCACCTCGAGGACGATGACGATGACGCTGACAAGGCAGCAGAAGAAGGAGGAGGAGGAGGAGG